>OY856409.1:135637721-136280221 GCA_963693085.1 Alisma plantago-aquatica
CCCCAATACCCCTCTGTATATAGTAGAGGCGAGGGTCAGGGTTCCCAGTTGCTATCCTATCCGGGACTAATGTGTGGGAGTGGAGAGGAACAAAAGATCTCAAATTTCACAATAATTCTGGAAATTCCGCAACTCGCGACATTTAAAATGACCATTTGGCAAACCGAGATAGTCATCTCATAGTACGACACAGTCATTTCATAGTTTTCTAGTTGTACATGAATTTGAAAAATCAATTCTCATCAATATTATACATTGATTTCCTTATGTAACAAGTATTGCTGAAGAGAAATGAATAAGGAAACATCTAGAACCTTCCCTGACCGAACTGGACCATCTTTCCCATGAAAGACAGACATCTTGGTCACCCAGATAGTTTTTTGGTGACCCAAGTCGAGTCAGTTTGGTCAGGTCAGTTTGTTCCTTAGCCAAATTCAACTCACAACCAGCCTGACACCCAGACGCCCATTTGGCACTTCCAGACGGAGGTCTCAACACTTGAAATGGGCGTTATGAGGTGTTGTCAGCCTATTTGTTGCCTAAACACCTTAGCACTTAATTCAACTGTCATTCGAGATCTAAATTTCTTTTCTAGGTCAAGACCTATGTGTGTGACCCTATAGGTTCCATATTACATTGGCAGTGAATGCCCATTACAACTTATGACATCACAAGCAAAGAGTGGTGCCTAGTCGCACATTATTTCTACCCAAGTAAATGGAAAAGGTGGGGAACAACTTCAACCTACAATTTGTGTATGGTGTTGTAGTGTTTGTATAGTTCCTTTGTCACTGATGCCCAGATTGAACTAGAGGCATGGAGCAATCACACTCATTATTATTCAATCTTGTTTCTTAAAGTAGAGCAAACTTTCTGAGATATGTGTAACCTCAATATATTATATTGACTCACATGCGCATAGCCATGCTTTTCTCAGTCTCTCTAATCAAGAAGCCTATGACATCAAACTCCCGTAGGAGGAACAAATCCTATTTATATATCACTCATAGTCAATCCCCATATGTCAAAGCTACCCAATCAACACTGTTACAACAACCCATGTTTCAGGACTGCGTTTGATGATGTCAAAGTGTACCCAACGACATGTGTTGAGTGCAGTTATTTCAGGTCGACGTACCACTACCACAACTATCAATGTGAGACATGACTATGAATTCCACAATGATGGTACCCATGTGTTAGTCTCATAGTGGGTCTGTCTAATACATTGTTCTCTAACATGTATCTATGTGCCTGATTTGATATAGCCATGTCATGACTCCCAAGACTGCATCATAAACCAACCCACACTCTGATCTTATGTATTATTATTTTCTATCAATGATGCGATGATTTTGAGTCGCATTTATAGGCCTATTTCATATGTGTTTTGTGCCTTAATTACTCATTTTCATGGATAACATTGCATAATTCACTTAATTTGGTCTTTGCCATCATATTATATCAAATCCCCTTTGTTTTACTATTTTGAGCATTATTTATCATCTTATTATAAATTGTATGGATTTACTTGGTTTTGTTGTTGAAATTACAAGAAAATAAAATCAAACAAAGAAAACAATCGATTAAAGGTTAATTTAATCAATTCAAAGGGATATCTTTAGGATGGAGATTTCACCGCGGGTCAACATTGTATTAGGTTTCATATAATTCCTCACACTTCTCTCTCTATCCGGGTAGTGGCCTGAATCCAGAATTACCCACTGTCGCGGTGTAAGTCACTACTTAGGTTTAGGTTGATTCCACCGTCATAGTAATCATTCCCCTAAACTAAGTGCATTATAAACGGTCCCTCAGTTCCCACCATTAATTTTACAACTCCTTTGTCAAGGGTTTTATTAATTAATGCAGATTTCGTCTCTTTTCAACCGTTAATCCTTCTGTCGAAGTGATTAAGGGCATTAAATTATTATTATGGTGATCAAGCATAACAATAGAAATGGAGAAAACGAATCTATACCACGGATTTTAGAGAGAAAATATGAATTATCAATATAAAAATGTCATACAATGTATTCCCGGGCTACTCCCGGTCCTAAAGATTGAGGGTTTTAGCCTCTCATGTTCATCTCACACGAATACATGGTAGAAATGGGGAATTTCATAAGAAAAACGTGAAACAAGTGGGAAAACCCCTGAACGGAGAAGAACCGGTAGATCCTTGGCGTAGAACACGAGCTTCCCCGCCTGTCGGTGGTGGAAATCGTCTTCGGCAGTGTCCGAATCACCCGGGATGAGCTTCTGGCCTCCGTTCTCCTTTCTCTCCTTCCTCGGCACTCGTGCAATCCAAACTGAGATCCTGCTCTCGTGTGGGCGGTCGTCATTAGGTATAAGTCCCTAATTAGGTCGTCAAATAACAACATCCGTCCGATCGAGATCAAAACGGATCCAACGCATATCTGCCGGCGTCGATACCATCGACGCGGGTCGATGGTATCGACGCGGGTCGATGGTATCGACCCAGCGGATTAGCAGCAGCTTTCCTTTCTTTTAGTCTGAGCGCCTGGGGTGATCTCGATACCATCGACTGGGGTGTCGATGGTATGGACTCTCTGTAGCGTCGGTTTTTTCTTTTAGCGACGATGTAGCTCTCCTTGTGTCGATGGCATCGACCTTTCGTCGATGGTATCGACAGCATCCTCGCCAGCAGTCTGAAGTGATCTCGATGCCATCGACTTGGGTGTCGATGGTATCGACTCTGTGCTGCTCTTCTCGGCTGGCAACCTGTGGCTTGGTCGATGGTATCGACTTCCGTCGATGGTATCGACGGAAGCAGATACTCGTTTTTCCTGAAATTTCACAACAAGACCAAGTAAATCCACACAATTTATAATAAGATGATAAATAATGCTCAAAATAGTAAAACAAAGGGGATTTGATATAATATGATGGCAAAGACCAAATTAAGTGAATTATGCAATGTTATCCATGAAAATGAGTAATTAAGGCACAAAACACATATGAAATAGGTCTATAAATGCGACTCAAAATCATCGCATCAATCAACCTTCCATAATAATAACTAATCATGGATAGAATGAGAATATGTATATGTACTCTTAACATCCGTATGATCTCATTTCGACAAGGATAATACTTAAAGACATACGTCATTGAGTAATATTATTCTCTAGACATTTATAGTGTTATATCATTATCTCATAATTGAATTAAACAAAATAAGTTGGAAGCTTTCCTTTTATTAATAATAAAATCATTTTTACATGATATGCGATTACAATCATCACATGATTGGCTCTCTGAGAATACATAACCTACAATAAAGACATGTAGGTTGGTAGGCTTGGTGATATATGAGATGCATAGAGGCAAATGACAACAAAATAAATAATAGACCACTAAAAGAAAAGTTTAGATTTTAGTCACCCCAAAATTATTATGTACAATGTCTACACTATAATCATAAGCTTGTGATAGGCACAATTGGATGTCCATTTTGGGGAGATGGAGATAAAAGAAACTAAAATTTTCATGTCCAATGGGGAAATACATAGAATGTTGGTTTATCAAGGATGGGAAGAGGAGAATATGGGTTAGGGTAGTTCTTCTAGTTAATGTGCCAAGCATCCACCCGACATAGATCTGAGGACTTAATGTAGTGATGGTTGTGTAGTGTATGTATCTATGATTCCTGGTGGTCCATCATTGCTGACTACTATTGGAGAGATATAGACATGCAACTACACCTCTACATTTGGTCTCGTGTTGATCAAGTATATGTTGTTTTAGTCCCATTGGAGGTTGATTCTAGTATTGCAAGTGATGCCAAAGAAGGACATACATCATTTGTTCCCCATTGTTACTGCTTCAACTGGAGGTTCCTGGGTTCAGATAAGGTGAGTCAAGATGGACAAGGAAGAGAGTAAAAGGGCTTTTCATGCCCATGTATATTAATATATTATTTTGAATTCCCTACACTGTGTAGTAGAATTATAAACACCATTATAAGTAGGATGTATATCAAGTCCTGTTCCTCAAGTTCTTATGGTTTAGGGACCACCTCAAGCTTCTTTGCTAGCATACAACCATACCCCTAATGAGTATGTCCACATTGGACATGTTATAAGTGGGGCCAACCCTAAAAAATGTTTACATCATAAATCTTCCTATGTCATCACCTTTCTAGTGCACTAGGCATTTTGTAATATGAATCATACATTAAAAACCACACCACATGTCTCCTCCCTCTCAAAAATAACATTGGAACTCATGCGGTCTGTGATGGTTATTAGCATAAAACTTCTATGTATCATGGGATGCCTTCAACTATTGTTGTATCACCTTGATATTCTCTATAGTATGTTGCACTAGCTCAGAACCTAAAAGTTGATACTCACCTTTCTCATACCAATGAAGTGGGGACCGAAAACATCTCCCCTACAAATATTCATAATGTGCCATATCTATGCTCCTCCAATAACTGTTGTTGTAGGTACATCAAACTCTGATGCACATTCAAACTGCCAAGAAACTGCAAGTGTTATGACCGTATCTGAGCTTAATAAGTAAGTTAGGGTTTATATGGATGATTACATGTTTTACTAGATTGATAATTACTTAAACATGATTAATGATGATATCTCAATCATGATATGTTAAACCTAATGAGAACCCCAAGTATGCTATCTATTTGTATAATTAGGGTTTGAGAAAATATAAACCCTAGTCGGCTGAAATTAGGGTTTTCACCAAATAGGCTCATGTTGGGGAGGAATGAGAGCGGTATGCAAAGGAGAATGAAAATGGTAGTTGAAGGATAGGATAGAACAGCCATGGTGGCTAGCATGGCCATGGTGGGTCGTTGGTGGCACGGGCATTCTAGGCCACACAACCATTTTGAACGAATTGAACTATTGACCAACTTTTATACTCAAATCTGATGAAACCAATGCACCACAACTGTGGTAGGCAACACGGTTGTGCTGGGTCCATCTTAGCATGGCCATGGCAGCTGGCATGGCCGTTCTGGGGCATTTACTCTTCAACTAACATTTCTGTAGAATTCTAGATAGTAGGGCACTATATAATTTTTAGTTATTTAATGGAATCTTGGAATGATCACAAATTTTAAATATATGTTTCTAACTAAATTATACACAACATGCTAAAGTTGCATAATTTTTGGAGAAGGTTTGATCATGGAAATACAATAATTATAGTAACTTTTTTATGATAGCAAAATCTGCTGAAATAAGAAAAAGTTTAGTGAGGGGTCAATGTGCAATTGACCCAAGTAGATCAATTACTCTATATGGTAAAACTAAAACACAAGGAGCTATCATAATGCTTGATTCAATCCAAAGAAACAAAATCCTAGAGAGAGAAGGAGAGTTAGGGTTTGAGAGGAGAAAGTGATGGAGATGCTGACCTAGGGTTTTGCGGTCTGAGGAATGATGAAATCATGTAAGTTGAGCTTCTTTGGATATAGATTCATGGTGAATCTTCTTTCAGATGTCAATATTCCGTCCCTCCCATAGTTGGGTTCAAAATCATATCAAATCAAGTCCTTTTCTCACTCTTTCTCTCCTAATCTTCAATTCTAGGGTTTTTGAGTTGAAAGGAAGAAGAAAGTGGCGATTCGTAGGGGTTTGATATGGATTCAAGATTTTCAGATATGGGATACGTTTTTAAGCTATTTTACATCTTAGGGTGAGTGGGTAAAAGAATATTTCAGTCAATTTTACTCAATTAGATGGTTTCAATTTATATTATCGATTTCTCCCTAGATGACAATAAATGAAAAGAACTATTCTTGAATTCCGTTTATAGAATACTTCAATTCATGTTCCAACTATGATATGAAAATGTTTATATGATGACATTGATATAGATATTCATGTATCTTGAATACTATATAATTAAGAAGTTTATTGAGAATCTTCTGAAGATCAAAATTTTCAAGTTATTCAGGTGCTTGAACAACATTATAGCTGAAATTCAGATTTATGTTTATATGATCTTAGTTATGTTCCTAGTGCATATAATTCTACATGTTTGATCTCTTTGATTTGATATAAGGACAAATAGAGTTTTTGATTTTCATAATACATATCCTGTGAATAGCAAGTAATCAAGGATGGAAACCCAATCTAGTATGCTTTTACATGTATACATATCTAATTTAGTAGTAAATGGCTGATTGAAATGATTCATGTGATATTGCGGGATTTTATCTGAATATTATCTTATATGCATATATGCTTTGTTTATGAGATTCGGATTTTCTAACTCAAATACTTGTAATGAAATGGATATGTTGTTATGCTATTGCAAGTGGAGATATGACATGCCCCAGATAGGTATGTTATCGATGCCATGTATAAACGTGAGAAATGTTGAATGAGAATATTTATATTAGTAGACATGATATATGCTTGAATACATGAGAAGTTCTATATGTGCATGTGTAAGGAGAAACCCTAAGAAAGGGGTAAATAATATGTTAAGCATCTAATTTGGTATCATCAATGCTTTCAATTCAATACTCTGAGTAGTCATTAATATATAGAGTTAAAAGAGATCGGTCTAAGAGAAAGATATAATCAAAGTTACAGTAACAATAGTAGCCCTGAACACTATAGATTCCTTATGAGAGGTCTGTGTCATAGGGATGAAATGACCTAATCCTGGCAGTGTCCAGTATACGGGTGTCGGATCGTACGAACAAGTGGTATGGGGGACAAAGCCCTAGTGGAAGTCTCCTTAAAAATATAGTATGTAGTGTCCAACATCAACAAGAGAATCCTGGTGGCACTAGAGTACAGAAAAGCCAATAGGTGGCTTGACTCTCCGCCTATGTGCTCAGGTTATAGGAGGAGTCCAGTTTTACTGCCTATAGGTGTGCCAAGGCTAGAGAGCCATTTTCCTGTTGCAGACCAGCAATGTAGTCAGGCTTTGCATCCTAGGTGTGTCAGCTAAGTCTTGTACGGTGAGATCATATTTTTTATGATTGTTCATATGTAGAGTACACTACATATGATCAGGGTATAAGATAAAGTATGATAATATAAGTTTAAAGAGTTTCTTATAAGTAAGAAGAGTTAAGAAAGATTTGATTTTAGTTTTGCAGTAGTTGTTCTTTAAATGTAATATTGAATATAGTGATGATTATATTTCCATACTTGTTTATTTCTAATAATGTAGGCTTCAATGTTATTAGTAAGTTTTTGGAATATCTAGTCTTTTAATTTGAAATTACTATCTTGTTTTATTTCAATTATCCAAGAATGATAAATGTCTGATTCAGTACTTTAGACTGCATTATTGTTTTACTCATTCACTGAGTGAGTAGGCTCACCCCTCTACTCAAAATTTTTAGGGAAACTGTGGGGATTGAAGATATCGTTGCATCACAGTAGATCTGCCACAAGGGATAAGTCTGAGTATAGTTAAGTTTAGTCGGTCCTTGTCACTCTAGGTCCTTATAAAGAAATAAGAGAGAGTTGTAAATGATGATGTATAACATTATTCCTCTTTTAGCAATATATGTGAATCAACAAGTCTTACGCTATTAAAAGTATGCGAAACATAATGAATGTTCATACATGCATTTTTACTGTTGAAATCAGATTAGATAAATCAATGTTTAGATTCCCTTGTAAAGTTAGTTTATGTGGTTTAATGTGAGAAAACAAAGAGTTTGAAAAAGAAGAAAAAGTTAAGGGTGATCTTTGTATTACGCTAAATCCTCAATTTATGCCCTAATCTCATGATTAGTGGTAATTATGAGATCGGGGTGTAACAACAAGACACATGCTCTCACAAATCCAAACTACTAAGAAACTGTAAGACACATGCTCTCACAAATCCAAACTGCCAAGAAACTGCAAGACACATTCTATCAAAATACTAACAAACTGTAAGACAAATGCTCTTACAGATCTTCTAACATTTGAATTATCCTCTCATATTGGCCATTTGTCTGTGGATGAAAGGTTGTCCTAAACCACATTTGTGTCCCTATAGTTGTAGATAGACGTTCCCAAAAATGACTAGTAAACTATGGTCCTCTATTATATACTATGGTAATAGGGATACCATGCAAACAGACTATCTCATCAACACATATGTGTGCCAATTTCTCCATTGCATATGTTGTCTTGATTGGAAAGAAGTGATGCGACTTGGTCAACCTTTCAACTATCACTCAAATGGAATTATGTCCTTTGGTTGTCCTAGGAAGACCAACCACAATTCCATGGATGTATGATCCCATTTCCACTACGATATTGGTAAAGGTTGTAATGTTTCTACATGCTTCTGATGTTTAACCTTGACTTGATGATAGATAAGACATCTAGTAATGAAGTCTACCACATCCCACTTCAAAGAAGGCCACCTATATAGATCCTTAAAGTTATGGTATGTCTTGGTACCACCAGGACACATCTTGTATATGGATGAATGAGCCTCCTCAAGAACCATCTTTCTCAGACCATCAACAACTGGAACCATTGTCTTGTACTGAAAGCAAATTGTCCCATACTCTGTCTCATAGAAGACATCATACTTCTTATTGCCAAACTCTGCTATGATATTCTATGTCATGACATTATTTTGCTATGCATCTCTGATATGTTGTATCAAGTTAGGCTTCACTTGCAACTGTGATAACAACTTGCCAATAAAGAGACCTCTAACTAAATGTTCATTTGTCGAAGAGACACCAACATGACCTGCTTGTGACATGCCAAAGAATGTATTTTTGACTTGTATGCAGACGATGATGAAGATGACTTCCTTCTCAAAGCATCCACCACCACATTTACCTTTCCTAGATGGTAGTCTATCGTACAATCATAGTCTTTGATAAAATCCATCCATCTCCTCTGCCTCATATTCAATTCCTATGTCGAGAGAATTACCGAAGGTTCTTATGGTCAGTGAATATCTGACACTTCTCTCCATACATGTAATGTCTCGAAATCTCCAATGCATGGACCGCAACTACAAGTTCCATATCATGTGTAGGATAGTTCTCCTCACATTTCTTCAGGTGTCATGAGGCAAAAGAAATCATGCTCTTTTTCTATATCAACACACATCCCAAACTGATCTTTGAATCATCACAACAGACAATGTAGCCCTTCCCTTCCTCTAGAAACACTAACATAGGTGCACTAGTAAACTTCTCCTTTAACACTTGGAAAGAATGGTGGCACTTGTCATCCTAGAAAAAGGGACACCCTTCCAGGTTAAATAAGTTAGGGGAAATGCTACAACACTAAAACTTTTGTGAATCTCCTGTAATAGCTGACCAAACCTAGGAAACTCTAAACTTTTGTTTGTGTCTTGGGTCGTTCCCATTCCATCAATGATTGTACCTTTTTTGGATCCACACAAACACCCTTAAGAGATATGACATGACCTAGAAAAGACACCTCAGCCAACCAGAACTCACACTTATTGAACTTGGAATATAACATGTACTGCCTCAATAGTGCCAAAACTAGGAGAAGGTGTTGCTCATGCTATTGAGTATCCCGAGTATATTAAGATATCATAAATATACACATCTAAAAAATGATCCAGGTACAGTCTGATCATTTTGTTCGTCAAATCCATGAAAGCTTTCGGTGTGTTGGTTAACCCAAACCACATAACCACAAACTCTTAGTGACCATGCCTAGTCCTAAATGCAGACTTGGGTATGTCATCCACCTTGATCCTTGGCTAGTGATATCCTGACCTCATATCAATCTTTGAGAACACTATATCACCTCTCAACTAGTCAAACAGATTGTCAATCCTCGAGAATTGGTACTGGTTCTTTATCTTGACCTTGTGGAACTGTCAATAATCTATGCAAAACCTTATAGATGCATCCTTCTTCACAAACAACATGGGAGCACCCCAAGGGGAAGTGACCATACTAATGAAACCCTTCTGTAATAGCTCATGCAACTATTTCTTTAACTCATGCATCTCTACTGGTGCCACCCCATAATGTGACTGCGCTATGGGTTGAGTTCTAGGTACAATATTGGTATCAAAATAAATCTCTCTAGGAGGGGAAACACTAGGAAACTCTTTAGAAAAGGTATCCTCAAACTCACACACTAAATGTACCTCATGGATACTAGGAGTCCTCACCTTAGAATCCACAACATGTGCCAAGAAAGCCTCACACCACTATATGATCAACCTCTCCGTTATAACAGCCAACACCAAACACATAGGAAGAATGTTCCTATCATCTTGGAAGATCCATGAAACATATCCATTACAGAATGTCTCCATCATAGAACTATAGTCCAAGACAACAATGTACTTCTCGAAGGTACCCATCTCTAGGATCACATCAAATCCATGCATGTCAAGTGACATATGATCCACTTGAATGTTGCATCCTAAGAAAGAAAGAACACAAGATCGACTCACCTACCAGAACTCAGCAGAACCACCAAGTGGGGTTTCTAGACGAAGACTATTAGGTCTACTAATAATAGGCAGACTATAACTACTTATCACCTCTCTATTTAAAAAAGAGTGCATTGCACCCAGGCCAACAAAAATATATATGAAAGAAGATGCAAATAAGTAAGAATGAAAAAGTTCTTCTTACCTATCATGATGCACAGATTAAACACTCCCTCTGGATGGCTCATAGCATAGAATCTAGTCATCCCCTATTGTCATCCCTATACTCTACTAGCTAGTCTAGATGACCCCACCTTTGATGCTTGACTGCGTCCTCTACCGCCACCACCACTGTTATATTGTTGTCGTTGTGAACTTTGCTGACTGTGTCTCAGTTGTTATGTCACTTATTCATCCTTCATGGGACATGTCCACCTAATGTGCCCACCTTGCCCATACTTGTGACAAGTACTCAAATCATATTGCAGCCTAGACGACCCTATCATTGACCCAAACATTGTACTGCATGCTCTTACAGGAGGAAAACTATGACCTCTACCCTTACTCGGGGACCACTATTGAAAGGCCCGTAAACTTTCTTAATAAGTTAAACAAGCTTAATTATCATAATTGAATTATTATAACCCTAATATAACCTTGTTATATGCTTTGAAATCATAACACAATCTTAAGTTTCAAATTTGGTCCAATTTGGACACTGTTTGAGCGAGTTATGCAATTTTATGCACATTTTCGACTTTTCTACAATTTACCCAATTGAAAGGTTTTCTTTGCAATTTATAACTTGTATTATGTTCCTTGGATATTATCTCATAATTATTGATCTTTTTGAGCCATGGGGAACCTATTTAAACCTTGGTTTGAATGTGTTTTCTCCAAGGGTAGTTTATGGTTTACCCCTTCACGAATGAACTTCCTTTAGTAGCTATCAACTAATGAATTATTTGATTGGCTGAGAAATTAGATAAAGGAAATCTAAGAAGGTATATACACATGGTTTGGGAGCTTCTTGTGTGTGTGCTTGTATATTCTTAATAAATTAAGGCCATGGATACTTGGATAGATACTAAAACTTCAACTTTTTCTTTTTCTTTATCTTTAAGTTTCATATACTTATCCCCAAGCACCAAAATGAGCCATTTTCTCTCCACCACTTCCCTCCTTCTCCCAACCTCATTCTTCCTCTGTGCTGCTGTGAATTTTTCTGTCCAGGGAAGAAGAAAGTGGGGATCTTCTTGGAAAAAGGATCTAGGGTTGCATTTGATTTCATTTTAGGTTTAAAAAAGCTTCCTTCTAGTGATCTTGACCTAAAAGAGTAAGAATTCCCTTCTTTCCACCGTCTATTTCTTTGTTATCCTTCCTCCTAGCTTTCTCCAGGTCGGAACCTTGCTGTTCCATGGTATAAATTGCACTAAAGCTCTAAAACTCTACCTTTCTTGCTCCTTATGCTTAGGGTTTGCTCATTTGATGAAGAAAGGTGCTAGATGGACGAATTCATAGCTTATTCTTGGATTCTCTACCCTACCTACTCGAGTTTGCTTCTGTGTGGGGTTTCATCTTATCATTAGATGCAAGTTTTATTACTTCCTCCATGTTTATTGTTTACCATAAGCTTTCTAGATCACGTTCTTGCTTGAAAATGATGATCCATGCACTAAAAAGCTATGCTTGACTTGGATTTCGATTTTTATAATGTTCCCTATTTTGATTTCAGTTCTATATGAATCTGTGATCATGTGTACGTTATTCCTAAGGTATATTATGACTTGGTTCAGGTTGGTTTGACAACCTATGGTGCTAAGCACCTATCAACCAATGGTTAATTTTAGGGTTTTAAGCTGATTTCTTTTATAAACCCCTGACCCGATGACAGTACCATTGCAACAACCCTATGGTGTTGTCTGCATGAAAACTTATGGTCGAGATCAATTGTGTCAGATGATGGTGACAACCAATGATCACCCCCTTAGGTCAGGTTTTGGATCAATTAGAAGTTTAATGATCAACCATTAATTACCCTAATAATGTTATCAATTAATGATGACATTAGCTTAATATTTGATGCTGATTAATGAATATAGTGTTAATCTAACAACCTATGGTGAGTTAATGGTCACTAATGATGGTGGATCAGATCTCCAAAATCTATGGTGAGTTAATCATATAGTTGTAGCATCAATTAAGCCTTAAACCAATGGTTTATTAGGTCACTTTATGCAATGGTGGGGCCTATACTGTAATTGATGGTTTTAACATATGAACTTGATCAAATGGTCAAGATCTAATGTTTATTCCTCCAATAAAGTGGAATGATGGATAATGCAATATTTCGGTCCTAATAATGTGTTTTATATGGTTTCCTTTATATGATCAACTTAAGGAGCTTACTTGTTGACAATGGATGGCTTGTTTTAAATGAATAGTCGATTGTGGGGTTTACCCTACTCTCAATGGAACTTTTGGTGTTGTTAATCAAGGGATGTATAGGGTTAGATGGTGACTCTTTCTAGATCACCAATCAAGGACTTCATAGGTGGTTTATCCAAGGTGTTTACTTATGTAAACAACCAATGGTCTTACCTTTTAAACATCCAATGGTTCTGGGTGACATTGTGGTATGGTGATAAGGGTTGAATGATGATGGAACAAATGGAGGGTTACCCTTAATAAGGTAGTCTTACCTATTTACTCATATGAATAGAAGGGATGATAGCCATATTGTGTTGATATGTATCCCTAATGAAGTATAGCTTGTTATACCTAGCTTTAATAATACAAAATGATGGTAATTGGGTATGAATAGTCCTTAAATGACTAATACAATCATGGAGTACTCTGTTATTGTTTTTGAAACCCTAGTATGCTATAACCTCATTGGATACACCTTGATTTATGTGTGGGTTCATACTTGAGAATAGTATGGAATGTGATGGTGATTCTTCACCTTATGCATCCATGATCCAATGGGGATGTCCTGAGTTAGGGTTTGGGTATAAGTGATGATTAGTAACATTGATATAATTTATCATGTTGAACCTAACTCTAATGCAAATAGATAAAGATGAGTATTCATGTTTAACATTCTTATATGATGGAACGATGGTGGAATAACCTCCTTAATATGATCATAACCTAAATATGTTAATTGGTGGTTATCATAGCCACATGGTTGATACTTTCTTATGCTAAACATGTGCATTATGAATATGATGAGGGTTAATCATATATAGATTCCTTGCATGTTGATGTAATAAATGAATGTTCTTAATGTTAATATAACCCTACTATGATTGTTTATGAATATCTCCTAGCTCATTAATGCAATATTGTGTTGATCTGGTGTATTATATGTAAGTGATGTTGTTGAGCCTTGTTATAAGGCATGAAAAGATAATGATGATCTTGCAGAGAATAATATGATGGTCTTAATCACCTTTGGGCATGGTTGAGCCCTAAATGAGGTGTAATCCTCTTGTGTTGATAAGGGTTGATACCCTGTGATATTGTGAAAAGGATTTATATCTTGTGATAGTATGATGACTAGTGTGGTCTCATGAATGGTAAGTGAATAGTACCATGTGTTGATGAGATGAGAAATTATGTTTCACACATTTTATATCTTTTAAGGTTGTGATATTTATGTGCTTGTAAGAAGTGAATTAGGGTTTGTATGTCAACGTGTTTCATGTAGCCTTAATTCACCTAATTGGCATAACTAATCAAGTAAAACTCTAATGATGTAGTGTCATGTGCCATAGATTCATCTAAGTGTCAGAATTTTCTAGATGGTGAAACGAGTATTCCTAAGGGAAACTAGGAGCGCATAATATTAAGTATGTGGGGGTGGCAAGTTGAGGATATATCCTTGTCATACACAATGCATATTGTGGAGGTTGGCTATAGTCATGCCTCATACATCTGATGTGATTGAGAATGATTGTGGCCGTGTCTCGTTGATTATATATGTAACTAGATTAGAGGACAACTGCGGTTGTACCTCAGATGGTAGGGTATGCATACCCACCTCCTTTCACTACTACTGTGACTTGTACCAAGAACAGACTAGGCTGTTAGCAGCTTAACCTTATGTGTCACTGTGGCGGACCCGTACTCACCGGGGCAGAGAAGATCTTAGGAGTCTGCCTCTTCCTAGATCTTGTATGGCACTAATTTTGACTTAACAGTGGTCAGTTGGATTTTGAGTGGTATCCTCAAATTGCTCAGGGCATAATAAAAGATGTAATACATCCATATAGCATATCTGTTCATGGTTATACACGACGCTTCACATTGGATGATAACCCTTGTTTGACCTTTACATAAAGATGATGCTTAGTGCAATTAAGAGATAGTAGATATACTTATGTTGTGGATATTCTTAAGATTGTAGATGCGTACATATAGTAGCCATGATTATGTTGGTAACTATACTTCTACTGCTGATTATAATCATGATGCTAGCTATGTCATGTTGTTAGTTATGGTTAGCATGCTAGCCGTGCCTTTATAACTAGAGATGCATATAATGCTAATCATGCTTATCCAAGTAATTGTGGTTATGTTGTTAGATCTTTTTATGATGATGATATGTTCAACCTTTTAGACATGCTAATGTTGTAAGTTATGATTATGCGGCTAGACTTATTCATAATGATAGAGATTCTATGATACTAGACTTGCTCATGATGCTAGATATGCATATGCTACTGAATTGCTTATATTGTCAACAAGATAAAGGATGGTAGTCTGGCTAATGATGATTGTTATTATCTACTCATTTATATATTTTGTTAACCATCAATGCTACTGAGCTTATCTGTTATATCTAATTAAATTGCTTAATTTTTTAATTACTTAAAAATGTTGTAATCAATAATCGTTGTTGGAGGTTATATCTCTTATTGGGACATTAGTCTCACCCTTGTGTTTCACTACATATTTTTTAGGTAATTAGAAGTAAAGAAAACAAACATGTTGTAACGTCCCCGGATTTTCACCTTCTCAAAACCCCATGGAGATGAGAAGAAAAAATCTGAAAATGTTAGGCAATTGTATCAGAGTGCGTTGCGGAAGCAAATGTGCATACATGAACATTCAAAATAACAACACCATAACATTTCTCAACAATAACATGTATATTTACAACATGATTTTTTACAAAATGATTTACATTTACATATTGAATAGAAAATTCTACAAGTCTGAACATGTATGCTAACAGGATCTTAGACAATAGGTTCAACCTGTACTACTTGCTCACATCCTATTCTTTTATCCCATGCTAGCTCTGAATTTAAAAAATATGAGAAACAAAATCATCAACAAAAGTTGGTACGTGGAATTAAAGAGCTATACTATGCTGGCATATTGATAATACTTGAAAAAGAAGAAAGAGAGAAAGAAACATTATTTAATGGCGGAAATTCAGGTAACCCAAGTTATTAACCATATTTCAATGGACATGTATTACTATAGTGGACTTAGCACAAACATAAATTATTGGGCCCTATCCCCGCGTACCTTGTACCATTAGGGATCTCCCCGTGTACCTTGTACCATTAGGGAGGTGCTAGTCAACATTAATACTTTCCCTCTCTAATAGGGAGATTAATGAACCATCAGTAACTACATTCCATTTTCTTTCTTTAGTGTTCTTATTGTTCAAGGCGGAAATGACAATACATATAGATCTACATCCAACAATGGATTTCAAGTACAAACAAGCAAGTACATATATTTAACATCCAGCAAATCTAGTCATATAATTATATCCATGTACCTGCGTTCAGAGATTTTTAATCATTCTTGCTCATCTAGATATCTGGTCATCACCTGGTTAATAACAATTAATCATCATTAATACAATGTTCACCATTATTAATGATATTTTAGGTCTAAAATAGGGTTTTGGTCAAACCTAGCTCAATCTGATGTTAGGATGGTGTCTAATATTTTTTTACTGATCATACAGTCATTTTAGAGGTCGGGTTCAGATTTCAAAATTTTCTGATGCTTAGTCCATTTCCGAGAATTAAAATGGGATTAAAAGCATCTAAATAGTCATTAATAGAAAATAACCTATTATTTAGATATACTACTCAAATCAGAGTCTAAATATGGATGTATATCATCATTAAGGTTCTAGGACAATTTTTTGAGAATTAATATCAACTGCATACTATTTATTTAATTTAATGAACCCTAAAAAGGAGCATCATACTCTAAATTAAATATCATCATTCATAATGGTTCAAGGGTCTGATCTAGGAGTCTAGGATTAAAGGTAATATTTTTCTGAGTCTATGGGTATTTTTTGGGTATTTATAGGCCAAGGGAGCAATTTTTTATGCATTTTCTAAGAATGTAAATTTTTTTTGGAAATTGTTAGTATTTACCTAGTTTGGCGGGTCCCACTGCCTGAGTCAAGACTTCTGATTGGCCCAATCTGGTTGGTTCATTCCTGGTTTGCCAGCTAGTCTGGCTTGGATTAATCAGCTCTGACCGGTTCATCTTGCTGAAACAGACTCTCCACTCCTGTTCCTCTCTTCGCATTGTCGAGCGCCGACTCCGTCTTTCGAACGGGAGGTGCCGCCGCACCTGGATCTGCCGACCAGTGCTGTGGTTGGGTGTTGCCACGAGCGACACCTCAGATCCTTGAAGGGGAGGTGAGGACACCGATCTGGCGGCTTCTTGCTTCCTCTGCTGCCACTGGGAACAAGGGGAGGGAAGAAGGATCTCCATCACCAGGTTGCAGCTCTGCTGACTTCGAACAGGTCAGAAGATGAAGTCTGGAGAGTCTACAAGGCCCGTATAGATGTCACCCCCCTTGTATCTTCTCCGTAGGGTCAATCCCAAGCCGCAACTACTGTGGTGGCCTAAGCTTGGCGAGGAACCCCTCGTCTACTAGCACCGAACTGGAAGAAGGACAGGAACTGTAGATTTATCAGAGATATTTTTTTTTGGCTGGATTCGTGGGTGATCTCGAGCCACCCTAGGCTCACAGAAGAATCATACATAGATGAAGGTGCCTCCTCCATCACGACAGCCTCAGATTCGACCTCTTGTGTGTTGTTCCCAATCCTTAAGATGTCGCCTATGTACACGTGGAGCAGGGGTTCATCTCCCAGGTGAGCCTCAGGCATTGCAGGAGCTTCGACTGAGTGTTGCTCTACCGCAACCCATCGCTTCCTGGAGAAGAAAAGGGGAATCCTACGAGGATTGAAGAGGGAATGGTAGTGAGGGATCAAACTCTTTAGATTCAGGACTGAAGTCATGTGAGAGGCCTTCGGATCTACGTAGTCTGTGAAACCATAGCCAGTCTAGGATATTTGGCAATCAGTTGATCCTTGATCCGATATTTGTGGACATCTTTGGGACGGGGTGAGACTACTTCCTCTGCAGAAATAGGAGGTGCGAGGTGCAATCTCCATTCTCATATTAATATAGGGGATTACAGTCAGATTGGGTCACATTGCCGAGCTTTGGGTCGTGCCTAAGACAAAGAGAGTAAGGCAGCATGACACCAAATTTATCACATCCTAGATATTAAACAATTAAAAGACCAAAGTTCCTCAATTTAAAAATCATTAAATATCTTTATCTTCAAACAATTATATATCTTTCTTGTAAGCACCAAACATCATGATATTTGAGAAATTACTTTTATATTGTATACTTTCTCATCAACCAAAGCTTGAGGCCAAAACTCCATCATATGATGATGTAAATAAATTCTTAAATTAACCTTATAAATATGTGTATCAACTTCAACTAAAATTTAATTGATCATTGAATCTTCATCAACTAAATTCCAACAGGCTTTTTATGATCCTCATAACCTCATTGTTCGTCAAATTTTCACTTGAGTTCATCGAGACTATTAAATAGGATCTCGTAGCCTCATAAGTATCCAAATGATAATGAATGTCTATAAATCCTTTCAGCATATATTCATGATCTTAGATAAAACCTTTTTATAGCAATTAGGTATCCATTCATAGATCTAGATCAAAATATCATATATGAATCTTACATAGTTTGAATATTTAGAATCCGAAAATATAGGTTATCACATTCACCCCACCTTATATGGAATTTCATCCTCGAAATTCAACTAACCTCGTCCTTAAGAGGCTATTTAGGAGTTCAACTTCATATACATCATCATTGTTTGGGTTCTAAGACCACCATAGTTGCATGCACTCTAAGTTGTCAGCATAGGGTCTAGAGATTCTTGGGTGTATCCACCCCACCTTATATATATGTGGAATCATCACTTAATGTCTTAGCCATAACGTGACATTATGATATCTTAGGGTTACATCGCCTCTAAGGGTACATGTTTTGTTCATACTTTTAATGTTCAGGAGGAGATTTTTTTATTAGCCATGATGTTCAAATCATTCAAATCCAACATCATAAATATGTTTTATGATTAACATCTTACAATGATTTCAGCCTTAGAGGAGATTTATCTTCATCTATGATATTAGGATTTTCTACTTTAAGAAGGGCCTACTTAACATGCTTGACCTTTAGGGTTTCACCCTATGGTGTGATATTCATACTCAACTTAGAAGCATACATTGAGAAGGATCAAAGTTACGAACTATATTTCTGATCATATATCTTATGATCCAAAAATATCTTTATATCAAGTTCATGAGTTCAACTTTTTATGTCTTGCATGAATTATGTGAAGGGAAAAAGAGAATATACTAAGTTTATCCCATGATCTCAGCATCATATTTTTCATGTTTCATATGAAGGGAAAGAGAATATTTTATTGTAAAACTTATAATGATTTCAATCATGGGTGATACATGTATGATATAGGGGGGAAACTATAGAATAGGTCAAGCTTATACGAGTAACTCCTCATATATAAATCATCTATATAGCTCAAGTGAGGTTTCTATCATCGTATATTAAGAAGGAGAAGAAGAAGGGAGAACATGTATTTTGAGTATCTTTTGCACAAAGCATCATACTCTCATAACTAGAGTTCATATATTACCTCACTTGCAACTAATGATGAGATTCACAAAATATGTCACTCTAGCTAGGACCTAACTCAGCCAAAGGATTGACTTTATCATATGGGTCATCTACCCATCCTTTTATTTTACCCAATTCTAACATATAGATTTGAATCATGCATAAGGACTCAACTCAACACTCGAGAGTAATCTAGTGTAGGATTTTTATTTAACACATATCTCATATATTGGAGGCTAGGTCCTATGACCTTCTCCCTGTGGGTCTTACTCTCCCTAGAGTTCACCACATATCTCATCCTACCACTAGATATCCTCCTTGTATAAGAGCTTGAGGCTTATGCACACTCATCTCTATCTTAACTTATCTTATCTTAAGTAGGAAAAGAGAATGTACTTTCATCATCAAGATTTTGCTTAAATTCTACAAAATTGGATTTAACAAGTATACAACTTAAACCTTTATAAGGAAACTTATACCATCAGAGATCAAACTTAGATAAGATTTCACATAGTAATAGAGCCTACCAAATGGTGGCAGGATCTTTTACGTAATATTTGCAGTTTCAATTTAACTAAAGTCATGTAATGTTTGCAATTTCACTAAAGTCATGTAATGTTTGTAATTTCACTAAAGTCATGTAATGTTTGTAATTTCAATTTCTATAGATGGCTCATCGAAGGACATGGACATTTCACATGTCCGTAGAGTTAATCCAAATAATAGCTACGAAGTGCCTACAGGGAAAAATGGCTCATCAAACTCTATTGGATGATGACTGGAATGATGTACCAGATTTGTTGCACAACAAGTTAGGATTTATAGTGACAAAAGAACAAGCAAAATTTCATTGGCAATTTTTAAAGCAAATGTTTCACATGTATGAAGAACTTCTTGAGCTACCTAGTTGGTATTGGGATCACACAAAACAGAAAGCAATGCCAATCAACGAAGAAGTAAAAAACCAGTTAGCTGTATCACATCCAGAGATACATCGAGTGGTACATCAAGTGTGGCCATTTTATGAACCTCTAGATGAGATACTGAATCAAATGCAGTAATTTCATGTAGTTCATGTTGTATTTTTATATTGTTTGTTAATGTAATTCATGTTGTTCATGTTGTAATTTCATCTTATCTAATGAAGAATCTTGACAATCTTAAATGTTGTACACTATTTGCACTTTTCATGTAATGTAATTTTTGCACTTTTCATTTAATGAAATATTTTCACTTTTCATAGATATGGCTCCTAGACAAGAAACCTACCGACTCTCCCAGCACCACATTATGTTGGCACAATGGCCTATTATTGACCAGGATGTTTTAGACAATATTTCCATAGCTGGTTTTGGGCTTGTTCATAGGCTACCATGTATCCACCTTGACCCTACTTTAATAACTGCATTAGTTAACAGGTGGGACAACTCTAGCAATACTTTTAGGCTTCCCCCTTTTGAGATGAGTGTCACTCTTCAGGATGTTGCAGTTCTTTTAGGCCTGAGGATTGATGGCCCATCGGTTATAGATTCATATCCTTTAGGTGTAAATGAGGGGCAATTTTCTTCATGGACTCACCTTTGTGAGAATTTCTTAGGAGATGCACCAGATGGGATGTCTAAGGGGCATATCTCCTTGATTTGGTTGCGTGAGACCTTCAAGGATATGGATCTGACCGCGGGTGATGAAGAACAACAAGTAGAAATGAGGACAAGGTATACTAGGGCATATCTCTTATATTTCTTAGGTAGTTACCTTATCCCAGATAGTACAGGGGATAGAGTTCATGTTAGGTATCTCCCTCTTGTGTCCGATTTTGCACGTTGTGGCACTCTATCTTGGGGTGCTGCAACTCTAGCTTTCTTATATAGGGAGTTGTATAAGGCAACCACCTGGTCTAGGAGAACAGCCCATCTATCAGGTTGTGTGTGCCTATTACAGCTGTGGTGTTGGGAGCGGTTGGGAATTGGACGCCCAGGTTCAATTGCAATGCGCTGGAATGATTGGCCAGAAGATGTTCCCTTGGGCTACAGGTTAAAGATCAACACAATTAACTTTTTTATTTGTCTAAATATTATGTAGTGTTTATCTAAATTTAGTTTCTCAATTTAATAGGTGGCCTACCTTTGTCCAAAGGAGTCAAACTATCAGGGGAACAATTCAATTTTACGATTCAGCATTTGACCATATTTTGCCCTCACAGGTATAACTTACTTACCTCTGTTGTTTGATATGTTTTATTTATTTACAATTTACTCCTTTTTATATGATACACGTTGTTTATATGAATAACAGATAGAGTTGACTCCTTACACTGCTGAGGTTCTCGAGAGATTGCCTGCCATTTGTAGAGATGGTAGTGATATTTGGTTGGCACGAGTGCCTCTGTTGTGCTACACAATAGTGGAGTGGCACTTTCCCGACAGAGTACTTGGACAGTTCGGCTTTGTTCAAGTTCAACCTACTCTTGAGCTGCCGAAGCTTAGCCGAATAGATGGGAGGGGTCATGCGGCTGAGGATTGGATGCTTCATTATAGGCAGGAGGTGCAGATGTGGAACAACAGACGTGAGAGCTTAGTTCCCGCTCCACCAGCTGATACAGTCTACAGTCCTCAGGGTCACTATGCATGGTATCATCCACAATACATTGTGCCCCCTCCAGCTATGCCTCCAAGCATATAGTACCCGCAAAGTTATCGTCAGCAGGAATTTGTGAGTATCATTATTATTTTATTTTACAAATTATTATTATTTATCTTTGTTATTTGTAATATATGTAATTGGTCTTTATTATGTGTACACACTTTATTTTACAGGTACAAACACATGTGGCGATCTGAGCGGCAGTAGAGCACGCCCCTGCACAGATCAGAGACAACATCTATACCATCCAGGGGAATTACTTTGATAGTCTTCCCGACTATGCTCGGCCGTGGGATCCCATATCCACTCATACCACAGCCCCTGAGCCCACTCCTACTCCTACTCCTACTCCTACTCCTACTCCTACTATTGAGCCCACTCCCACTCCCACTTCTCAGTTCATGTCATGGGGACCGACAGGGCCATATTTTTCAGGAGCTGCTTCATATTTCTCATTCATCACCCCACCTCAACCACCATCATACCATGGAGCAAGTTCTTCTTCTGCTCCATACACTCCATTCCCACCAGCAATTATTCCCGAGAGCCGACCACCATCTTATGTCACATATTCACCTACTCCGTTTGATTTCTCAGGATGCACCCCACCTGATGCATCCTATCCTGGTTTTCCTAGACCCCTCACCCCACCTCCACCTTTTCATTTCTTCCCTGATGCTCGCCAGTAGCCTCCTACACAGTTGTCCCCAGTTCAGCAGTCTCCAGATGACATCGGTACAGAGGATCCTGATGTAGAGGGACGTGGGCGAGGACGTCGTGGGCGAGGACGACATACTTAGTTTTTTATATATTGTACAGTTTTGTATGTATGCCTTTGTGAGGACATCTATTGTATGTGGATCTATCATATTATGATATGACATTGGTTCATTTTAGATCATGTTGTTGTGGATCTATCATATTGTTCTGTTGTGTATTATTTTCTCATCATGTTGGTTCATGTTTTAACCTTGTTTTTAATTGCTATCTCATTTATTTGGATTAAGTTCGTATTATATAATCAATTAGGAACCAACCAATGTTGGTTGCAATATACTTATATATTCCATATGCATGTTACGACCTATTGAAATTGACAAATTTATAATAATTGAGTATATTATAGACATCCAAATACAAGTGAACGAATTATAAATGTATAAATATAATCAATATTGTTAATTTACATATCAATAACATATCAGTGATTGCAAAAAATGATTAAAAAAACCAATGCGTCCTGCATGGGGACGCATTGCTCCAATGCGTCCTGCATGGAGACTCATTGAGCAATGCGTCCCATCTAGAGACGCATTGGTCCCACACAAGAGCAATGCGTCCCGAGCCGTGACGCATTGCAGTCCTGTGGGGTCAATACGTCCCTTTCCGGGACGCATTGCTCTCCCGCGTGGCAATGCGTCCCGGCGGGGGACGCATTGGTCCCACAACAGAGCAATGCGTCACGGCTCGGGACGCATTGCCCTCCTGTGGGACCAATGCGTCCCTCACCGGGACGCATTGCCTCGCGGGAGAGCAATGCGTCCCAGCAGGGGACGTATTGCTCCAAAATGTGCCATTTTAGGCAATAAGTTCAAGAACATGTCATTTAGGTAATTAAAATTGGCAAATGTGCCATTTAGGTATTTTTGCCCTTTTTTATTGTATATTTGATGATCGGATTTTGTGAGCTTCTTATAAAGTATTCAATGGCACTTTGACGGTTGGTCAATACCGCATGGTAGTTATTCCAAGTCACAATGAACATGGAAAAATATACGTGATGCAAGAAATGTGGGGTTCAGACGTTGATATTATCTGAATGTGTTGTTGCAAGAGTTATTGGCCTTTCATTAGGAGTATTCGGTGGAGGTTTTCGAACATTTATCAAACTTGACAAGTCTCATGCAATATTTTAAGACTGAGAGGGTGGTTTTGGGGAAAACGTGAACATCTTACAAATTATGGGAATATTCATCCGATCATAAAGGATCTGATTCATCTAAGCTGGACGGCAAAATTTTATGCTGATATATAGCATAGTGTTTCACGGTGTCTTATTGGTATGACTCTTTCCCATCACATCGCTGTTGTTGGAGTCACCTTCAATGTTGCTTGATTCACTTTCACTTTGTTTTTTGTCGGCGATGAACTTGTTCCCAGTGTACTCGTTACTAGTCGCATGGTTTCCTCCACTTCCGTCGCATTGTCTTCCTTACCGTCATCTTCTCCATGTCCATACTCCACCGTCGTCGTCGCAGTCACCTCTTCTGCACCGCCCACGTCAGTGGCTCTTTTCCTTCTGTTTGGATCAGACCTCTTCTGTAGGATGAAATCGAGGAGAATCTGGAACGCTTCGTCCGCATGCTCGCTCTTCATCAGCTCGCCGGTAATCTCTGCAGGAGTGATGTTTACCTCCTCTTGGATGAGCCGCTCTATCTCCGGGAACAGCCTGTGGTCTTTTACTTCATGGTAATTGTCAGCCAATATCCGGAACCCAGCAGGCGAGCAGTACGACATATGTATGTGGAGGTCCATCCGCCCTGGTCGGAGGAGAGCTGGGTCGAGGCGATCCTTGTGGTTGGTGGTGAGGATGATGATCCGCTCATCATTGCAGCTCGACAGGAGGCCGTCGATCATGTTGAGGACCGCGGACAGGGTCACGTTGCCAGTATAGCGGCCGCCGACGCCGCCGTCTTCCTTACCTGTTCTGGAACGTAGCTGGAGGGAGCAGTCGGCGTCCTCGATCACAAGGATCGATCGGTTGGAGGTGCAGACAATGGTGTTTCGGAGTCTTGAGTTGTCGGTAAACTGACTGAGCTCGATGTCATAGACGTCGAACTTGAGGTAGTTTGCAATGGCGGCAATCAGGCTAGACTTTCCTGTCCCTGGCGGCCCGTACAATAAGTACCCTCTCTTCCACGCCTTCCCAACCTTTCGGTAGTACTCTCGGCGGCGCACAAACCTCTCGAGGTCGTTGACGATGGAATGCTTGGTTTCAGGATCCATGGCGACAGTCTCAAACGTCGCCGGGTGGTCTAGCGTGACAGACATCCAGCCCGACACATTGTCATTGAGCATGTGTAGCTTTATCGGCTTCTCCCCCTCAAACTCTTTCTTCCACAGTTCCAGCAAGTGGGGCAGGTACTCGCCGACAGCCATTTCCTTGTACGTCCGACGGAAAGTGAGTTCATACGAACGGGTGGTCCCGTCATCTTTCCTACATGAAGCGGCCTCCTTCAGCCGCCACGAGAACTGCACGCCGCCATAGACGTCCGTGACCTCGTCGTCTTTGTCGAGGACGAACTTGATGCTGTGGTCCCCTTTCTGCATGGAGCAGCAGACGCGGCGTGTGGATGGTGATATCTTGCCGCCCAAATAAGACGCGGCGGCGTAATAGAGGACGTTGACGTGGTCACTCTCACACTGATTGATGACGAGGGTGAGGTCGGTGATGGTAGCCAACGGAGAGACAGAGAAGAAGAAGTTGGAGACCATAGATCCAATGGCCTCCCGCACATACGTCTGCACCTCGTACGGGATGAAGTCGTTGAAAAAGCTGCGCACCACCACTGCCGACGCTGCCACGGACGCAGCCAGAGTAAGGGCGCTCTGGGCTTTCTTGACCATGGCGGTGGTGCTGCTAGTTGCGGCGGCAACGGGAGAAGCCATTGCTGGAAGCCTGGAATCGTTTGCTTCACTCTCGATAATTGCAGGGTTGGCAACAACAACACGCTGGAGGGATGCGTCGGGGGAATGCCAGACTACTTGCTGGTACAACTATTTATGAGTCTCCAATACACACTGCTGTCGTTTCTTGTTTCACAGGGATTTTGTTTCGAAAGTAAAGAAAATTAAATTTACAAGGAAAGGAAAGTGCAACCAGAGAAGTCTATCTACTCCGCACTGTGATGGTTGTCACTTTTCAACTTTCTTCTTTTATATTTCCTTTCCTCGTTTTTTCTCTCTCATATATCTTTCTAATTTAGTGTTTTTGCTTTCCTTCTCTTTACTCCCTTTCCCAAAAATGAGTATCCCTTAGAAATGAGAGTTGATGTTTGGAGAGAAGTAATTAAAGTAAATAATGAATAACTGATATCTTAACAAAAGAGGGAGGGTGAGTAAAAAAATATAATGAGTATGTAAATATCTATATTCTCTACAAAAAAGTGACAGCAACTTGGGGCATCAAGAGACGCATAAAAATGGGATACAGATGATTAAAAAATCAATGTATATGCAAAGTGTCTGTCTATATAAATAATAGTACAATCTATATAGACAATAGTACGATGTATATCTATAAGAAATACAAAAAATAATATTATAATACAACAATATTGAAAACATACGTAGAAATAGACTGCAATACATGTCCGTGATATGGGACCTTTTGGTACACCTGGATACAAACATGTCAGTGGTAGCCAACATGACCAAATAACTTGAACGGTCTTTTATTACAGATCATGCAAACACCCCCTACAACAGAAAGTTTTGGGCACATGCTTTCTATTCCGGCCTTGGTCTTCACCGCGGACCAGGCAAACAATACAGATGTCTATAGTACCCACCTTCTCGATTTACCTAATTAAGCCAAAATGTGGGGTTAAAGAGGTAACAAACTCCAAAGTGCGTCCCAAAATGAAACAAAACTTGACCAAATCTGGTTAAAATCGGAAAACCTTAGGGGGTGCATAAGCATAAAGTTTTAAACATCTCAAGCGAGTTAAACCTAGAATAAATGTGATTCATCTCAATTGATGTATAGATGATCTCAACATAGAAGTGATGCTTAAACAACAAAACTCACATATCACTAGAGCAAGGCTCACATAAAACTAATATGGTTTCAGACATTTTTCTCATATATAATACGTTTTACTCGTGTATAATATATTTCTTTATTACAACATTATATATAATACAATACCACAAATAAAATATATGTACTTATTACAACAAATTCAAAAGGCTAAACAGCCAGCACAAGATAAGAAACATCTAAAATAAATGATAAACAAGGATACGAGGGGGTAGCTTAGCTGGACAGTTCGGCAATTCCCAATAAAAGGACCTGGTTTGACTTTGGCTCTGTTTGAAATCTAGTTTACCATACGATCCATCTGTCTCTATTTGAGTCAATGGGTCCCGAATGAGTGCAGGTCAATGGGTGGATCCTTTGGGTTTACCTTGCCAGGGAGTCACTAAGTGTTCCATCCCGAACAAGGGTTCGAGGTACCAAAAAACATCATGATTACCAAAAGAAACATGTAATATGATGTATCCCCAAACAGGATAGAGTGTGCAGGAACTCTAATTTCCTAAGATAACCTCAACAAGTCATCGCCAAGGCCTCAAAAACAACCACATATCCATTTCAAAACATTGAACGCCTCGAAAAAAAAAAACATTGGTGGCATGTTTATGAGTTGTTGCCTCCGCCTAAGCGAGTGGAATGTTGCCATCCAGCAGAGAAACACGGCCAATATTTTATTTCATGAATTATGACCATGAGTAGCGTGTAGATATGGAAAATATATTTTACACAAGGTTAAACATCCAGGGTAGTTGCATATAGCTCATATATAAGGTATTTCTTATATCGTTATCGTATCTTTTAGGTATCATTTTATATCACATCTATACACATTGAGCTTACATGACGTCTTTTCAAACCATTCATAAGAAGTACCATCTAAACATCACATAGTCGTAGTATTGGGGCCGCGCTTCCACCTCTATGGGCATCCCCTAATCCTAATGGGATTGGGTTCTCTCTCCCAACTCAGTGTGACTTTTCCTAATTCCTAGGATTGAGGTCTTGCTCTCCTCTATATGGTATTCATCTAACCCAAGCTCATCAACATAGGATTAATGTCTCGCTCCCATCCTAGTGGGATTTCCCCTAACCATTTTGGGATGGGGTCTCGATTCCACCCTAGTAGAACTTACACTAACCCAAGCACATCATCTCAAAGCAAACAATTGGGGGTTTCGCTTCCATCTCATAAGGACTTTCCCTAATCCAAGCACAACCTTACAAAAGCATCATACATGTTGTACTATGTTAGATAGTACAATGATTATCATCATCACATAACACTTATCATCTCTATCATGTTCATCTATAGTTCTTAAACATTACACTTTTACATCATGTAAGCCATGTATATGTATTAAGTCATTTATAAAAATTATATGTATTAGTGTGCATTATTCATTGTCATTAGGCAACACCATCCTATTAGGTTATCTTATCAATTAGACACACATGTTCGTCAATAATGGTGACATGATTCATATTGCATTAGGGTTTCTAGAAACTATACACATCCAAACAACAAGACATATAAGAAAGGCATATTCTAGAACAAGATGATATAAGGAAATTTCAATATTCCATACTATAATAGCTATTGCATTAGATAAAAAAATTTCTAGCGGTATTGAACAAGATCCACCAATATCATTAAGGAGTACGTAAGTAACATCAACATTCTAGTACAAGACATAAGAAATATATGTATATAAGCATGCAAGAACCCTAGCTTTAGCCCTATCTTTTAGAAATCATATTTATATAAGTAAGAAAAGCATAAATCATTCTACAACGTCCAAAACAAGGGATTTCATCACTCGTACACTTGTGTCTTGTAGCATTGATAGATATAATGTCAGTTTCATAAAACACTGACTCAATAGATCTTCAATGTCAGCTTCATAAGAGAAGGCATCACAACAAATTGGTAGTGGCCATTGAAGGAAAAGTTTAGGTATTTTTCTATTATTACGTCAATTTCAGTATCCAAAATCGATGTTACAAATGGCCCAAAAACTTTATTCTCCCAGAAAAATTTTGGACAGTATATTATCGCATGTGTATGGGGGATGAAGGAGTTATGTGGTTAACAAATTTCTTTAACAAGATGATAGAGACCAAGAAGATTCTAGATGAGAGGAGAAATAATACTATAGTCCCCATCTACAAGAACAAAGATGATGTTCAGAGTTGCACCAACTATAGAGGTATCACATTGATGAGTCACACAATGAAGCTTTGGGAGAGTATTATTGAGCAGAGGCTAATATCTATAGCATAGATATCAAAAAACTAATTTGGTTTCATGCCTGGAAGATCAACAAAAGATTCTATTTTTCTAATAAGGAGGCTTATGGAGAAGTATAGAGAAAGCAAAAGAGATCTTCATATGGTTTTTGTTGATTTGGAAAAGGCTTATGATCGAGTACCTAGGGAAGTGTTGTGGAAGTTTTTAAAGAAAAAGGGTGTGCCAATCCAAAACATTGACTTGATTATAGACATGTATGATAGCTCTATTACAAGTGTATAGACTCCTACATGAGAGACACCAACTTTCCCCATCACAGTCGGGGTACACCACGGATCCACACTTAGCCCATATCTGTCATTCTTGTTATGGATCAGTTGAAAAAGAATGTTCAGGGTGATATTCCTTGGTGTATGTTAATTGTGATAATATTATATTGATTGATGAAACTAAAGATGGATTGAACGATAAATTTGAACTTTGGAGAAAGGAATTTGAACCAAATGGATTGATGGTTAGTAGGAGAAAAACTGAGTATACACATTGCAATTTTAGCCAATCTCACAGTGTGAATTGTGGATCCAAGTTGGACGGATTAGACATACCAAAATGTGATAAATTTGGTTACTTGGGTTCTATTATTCAAATATATGGGGATGTCCAAAATGATGTGTGTCATAAGATATTGCAGGGTGGTTGAAATGGAGGAGTACAACTGGAGTATTATGTGATCTGAACATCCCTCTTAGATTGAAAAGTATATTTTATACAACTGTTATATGGCCAGTCATGCTCTATATGAGTGAATGATGGGCGGTGAAGAAACAAGGTATCAATTAGATGAATCTGGTTGAAATGTGTATATTGAGATGGATGTGTGGGAAGATAATAAAATAACTCTTGATAAATGGCTATATCAGGAGTAAAGTGGGGGTGGCGAGCATTGAGGACAAATTGCATAAGGGCCGACTCGGATGGTACAAACATGTGCAACGCAGACAAACTAATTCTCCTATACAAAGTAATATTATTCAATCAAGAATAATTAATAGAAGAAGATGAAGGGCTAAATTAACATGGGAAGAGATTACAAAGAGAGATTTTGAATATGTAAATCTTGACCATAATATGACCCATCATAGAGCTGAAAGGAAATAAAGGATCCATGCAGCCTGTAAGGACCCTGACCTCCGTTTAGGGCTTATCTTGTTTGCTTTGCTTAACCCTGTGCTTAGTTGCTTGCTAATCACCCTTAGTGATGATTAGGGTTTGTTTGTGCTTGTGATGTGTTGGAGGTGCTACTTGCAATTAACCCAAGTCTACGGTGGTTGAGCAAGTTTGTCACCTTGAGAGGTGTTTTTCTCTCTATTTGCTTCCTCTAGTGCTGAGAGGAAGGGTTGGGCTCGTTGCTTGAGTTGCCTTGGGCTTGGATGAGCCTTGGTGGGCCTTATTGTGCCTTGCTTGACCTTGTTTGACCTTGTGTCATCCATAGGTGTGTCGGCCATGGTTGTGTCGGCCTGGGTGTGTCACCAAGGGAGGTGTGTCGGGCATGGAGTTGAGATGTGTCATCCATGGACCCCCCCTTTGACCCTTTTGACCTCGTTTGTGTCACCACTAGTGGACACTTGGTGCTTGATTCTTGCATGTGGAAATGGCCTTGGACATGTGTTTAAGGCAAGTTAGAGAGGTGGCATTACCCATGGACAAGTGTCCCTAGGTGGGTGACACCTTGCCTTGTCTTACCTTGGTTTCTCCTTCGCCCTATCCTATATATGTGTTCCCTTTCTCTTGCTAAGGATCCCTTTAGTTCCTCAGTTTCCCCTCCCCTTTGGTTGCACGAAACCTCTTCCTTTGCAAAGCTTGGTGGCTGATCCTTATCTTGGAGTCTTCTTCTTCTTCCTCTTGAGGTGGCCGAAGGTGTAGCTCGGTGCTAGGATCTTGGAGCTTGCTTAAGGTGGGTTACATAACTCCTAACCCTAATCATATTACCTTCTTCTATGTTCTTGTATGTTTTCTTATGATCATAATCGACCATGTATGTTCTAAGATAAGTTTCTTGCTTGTTGCACCTTTAATCTTGTGGTTATGGTGATCTTGTTCATATGGTTGAGGTTTTGTACCTTTGTACCCTAGTTGGCTGAACCATGTTTTAGGGTTTCCTTGTTGAGCAACACCCCTTTCCCTCCTTGGTCTAGAGAAGTGAGCTTGAGCTCTAGTGATATGAGCAACACTCCTCTCTCGTTTAAGTTGAGAGGTGAGTTTGTGTTCTAGTTGCTTGAGCAACACCCTCCGCTCACCATGGATTCCAGAGGTGAGCTTTGTGGTAGATGTAGACCTATGTTAAGGTTGATCCTTGTGGTTGCCCGAATTGGGATAGAGGTTGTGCAAGACCCCTCTCTCTTGGTTGTTGAGAGGTGAGCCGATCTTCTTGATCAATTTAGGGTTTGGTGCCCTTGTGCTTGAGGTTGATGACGATCTTGTATCTTGCATGATATGGCTTTGGGATGGTGCTGCCCGATACCTCTCTTGGACTAGAGTTCTGGTCGGTATGATGAGGTTGTGTTGGGCGATACAGCTTGGTCCTTGCCTTATGTTTTGGCCGATAGGATGAGGCTAGCTTGGTTGGACGATAGGCTTTCCCTTGGTGCCCTTGTATCAGTGGATGATGTGTCTTTTAGTGGGCGTTACAGGGTTGGCCTGGGCGCCATGGATCTAGCCGTCATGGTAGATGTTGCCCGTTATAACCCTAACCCTATGGTTGCACGATACACCTGGTTGCATGATACACCTAGCTGCATGACACCCTTGGGTGGTGGTCGTTACTTGTTGTGGTAGGCCGATAGGGATGTGTCCGGTTCAGTAGGACGTTGTCACCTTAGATGCACAACATGCCCCATAGACCTAGCTGCACGTTATGCTTTGTGCACGATATGCCCTGGTCTCTGGATGCATGATACACCTTGAGGTGGTAGCCCGACATCCTTGCTAGAGGCTTGACCGATATGTGGCTAGAATGCTTGGGCGATATGACGGAAGCTACCCTACTCGATACCACTTATAGTGAGGGTGCCCTGCCCGTCACACTTCTTGTGAGGGTAGTGGGTACTTCTAGTGAGGGTCATGTTCCACCCGGAAACTCATCTATTAGTTCCTTATCATGCAATCACATCCTTGTTGATAAGGAATTATGGTTTATGGTTTGTGAACCTTTTAACATGTTTGATAATAGTGAGGTGATTGATATAGTAGAATGCACATATGTAAGCATGACATATCTGAAACTCTAATAAAATGATATTACATGTGTTTATGATCATCTTGAATCATGTATATATATAATGATGAGTAAATAATAAGTTTGGAAGTATATGAGTTGTTTCACATGATGATGTGACCCATATCTATGGTCACAGGTTTGAGGCATGAATGATAAAGCTTATAATCATCAATGTTGCCCTATGCTTGATAGTATGATCATTCTATCAATTCCTTAATAGCTTCAGCTATCTCTATGAATGAGTATACTAACCATGCAGGTGTTTCATACGGATGCATATGAGGTATATATGTTTGAATATCACTGCATTGATGGTCACTCTTGTGGATGAGATAACATGCATCACCTATACAATGTGTTTAGGTTTGAGGACCTGAGTTGGCTAAAGTGCCTAAGTTGAAGTGTTATCCTCTGATGATGATAGATGATGAGAATGCCTTATGAGGCAGTGGTTTCTTGTGATAAGGGATTGAGATCCCAAGATATTGTGATGGTGGTGATAACAAGGTAACTTAATGTTATGTATGTGTTACAACCTAGTTGCCTCAACAATCTACTTAAAATATACTAACTACTTACAGTGGAACATATCATGTAGTTTTCCCTGGCCATAGATCCATCATCGTCAGTAGCTGGTGATGGTGAAACGGGTTCTCCTGCGGGTTAACCCGGAGCACATATTGTTGAATATGTGAGGTTTCTCCTAGCCCAAAATAGAGAGGATTCGAGTGCAGCTACGGTTGCAGACTCGGGATAGATAGATCATGGTGAATAGGCCCATGTCTTAGTGTGATAGAGCATGAATCCTTTCATGGCTCAGGGAGCATGGTGAACTAGCATGTGGCTCAGATATACTAGCGCCGAGACATGTACCAAGGCGGTCTAGAGAAAGGGTAGCCTGCGAGAGCTGACCCTGTGGCTGAGGCCACTTAAGCATGAGACTGCGGTCCTACTCTGGTTCTCGTGCACTGACCACGAGGTGGGAGGTTGTGGAGTCCGGCTCTTCCATTGACCTTGTATGGCACCGACTCCGGGTTTCGCAGTCGTCGGTTGGATTTGAGTGGTGTGACTCACTTCCTCAGGGCATAATAATACGTAATCCAGTCGAATAGTATTTATTGCTTAAGGAAAAACACGGAACATTGTTTGAGGCCTTGCTTGTGTAGTTGATCTTGTTATACATTGTAGTTACTTATACGTTCCTTATATGATGTGGTAAGATCTTATAAATCCTATCTTGTCAATCATGTTCCATAAAGAAATACTTGGTTATATGCCTTCCGTACATCTTAGTAAGCTTGATGGTATAAATAGCTTTGCTTAGTAGACTGCTCTTATTGTACGTTTTATCAGTTATTTGTTGTTATTGCTTTAATCTTTCTGAGGTTTTATGGTTTTGGCGGGGAGCTCTTTGGGACTATGTGTCTCACCCTGTTGATTTACAACCTTTTTAGGTGTTCGCGCTAGACGTGGTGGTGGTTGCGGGGTTGCGGCCGAGCAGCAAGATGAGTAGTAGAAGGCAAGAGATGGATATGCTGCCATTTTGGTTGTTTTGTAGTAGAGTCTTAGAGTCATCCATGTACTCTCAGGTCCTCGGAGGCATTTTGATGTTGTTTTACGATGTATAGCTGATGAAGCTTTGTTTATCCTGTTGCTGGGCGGATGTGGCCCGTTATGTATGTATAAACAGGTGATGACCTCATGTGATGACAAGACAGCTAATCTTCTAAGCTGTGAACATGTATCAAGAATTGTAAATGTTTATATAACCTATTTTCTTGCAGGATGAGGATCTGAATATAATAGTTTCTTGGTTTATCTGTTTGTCAAAATCGGTTTTAATTAATCCATGTTTTTATTAATAGGTGGTTTATGGTGTTTTCCGCACGTTTTCGTGTGGCACCTCGTTGTCTGTGTGATAGCGGGATGTGTCGCCACACAGCCAAACCCAGCATAGTTGGAATTGAGCCTTAGATGATGATGATGATGATGATGATGATATTATTGTGCCAGTTTCATGAAACTCGATGCAAAAAACTCACCAACTATGCTACCTGAAAAACAAAATTTCCCTCAAAAATACATATGGAGTCATATTTCCTAATCAAAACTGACGTACCACCTAAAAATCAGTCTTAATTTATCATCAATTGCAACATAGATTTTGGGAAGAAAAGTTGATATTGTAATGTTCTACTGATTCTCCCCATGGAAAATATGTCCCTCTATGTTAGCCTTCCACATAGGTTCTGCTAGGGAAAGCAGTGCAAAGCTTATGAGTTTTACATAAATATATTGTTAGTTTTAAGTCCAAAAATGATACAAAAAGGCTTCAATGTTCATCAATTTCCAACAAAATACAACTTATTATAAAATATATGGGTGTCATTTGAGAAACTATGGCGGTTGCATCCCTAAAACGGATGTTGTATGTCTCTAACACCTGTGATTTTCCTTCCCCCATTTCCTTTTATCTCTTAACTATATAAAATCTATGATTGTGTGATTTTTCCACTAACCTTGATGTCAAAGATGTCTCTTCCATTGTCGTCGACCAATTATAGGAGCTTCATCCCAAACCCCTTCATTGTCGTTGTTGTGACCTATTGTGGGAGCTTTGTCCCCAATGCTACATATCGTCGCCCCTATTCCATTAATGTTTTCCAACCACTACCCCTACTCTTTGAACTCATCATTGATGTACCATGCAACTGGTTTTCCTAGGTGTTCTCCTCCTCTCTCTGAATACCATCCATACTCCTCCTCTCTCGTTATCAGTCGTTGTTTCCATTGTTGTTGAACCTCCTCTCTCCTTCTCGACTCTAATGATGTTGCTTCTACTTCACCTTCTCTATTCTTAGTGTTTTTTCCTCTCTCTATAGGATTATTCATACATATAATGTTTTTTGTGCTTTTGATTAATGATAATAAATGCTTGATGATAAATTAATTATTACATGATGATAATTGTTTGTATAATGCTTTTTTTCTTTTTTTGCATTTGATTTTTTGTGTACATGTAATTAGTGTAGAATGTGATCCTACCTAGCTATAATTTAGAATACTTGTATATTTTCTTATTTTACTTGTCTAGCATGTATACTTATATGATGAGTGTTCCTAAATTAATTAAAAAATTGGTATGAATTTACATAAATTATCTTTATTTAGACTAAAAGTGATATATATTTACCTAATTTATAAACTGTAAACCCCTAATGCATACACCTCAAACTATAATTTCTAAATATGCATACATTATTGTTGACCTAGAAACTCATCCAAGATTTACTCATTAAGAGTAAATCTTGGATATTCCACAATTTGGGACTATTCTTGAATAATTAATATCACTTGGGATGTGAGTGTATAATGTGTATTTGGTTTTCAAGAATATTTCAACATTTGATTTCTCGTTTGTTCTATGGGTACATATGGAGGTGGGTATTTCCCATCTACATCACTATACTTTTTCTCCAAGTAGCACTTAAACAGTCATCAGCAGTGGCCTTTGGGTGAAACTCCACAGATGGCGGTTGATAACATCCTCCTAGTGGGTGGCAATGGCCTCCTAGCCTCTGTAGTAGTCCATACGGACCACCATGAACTTCACATTGTGCTACTAGAGCCAACAGAAAGGAATTATCCCGTCAAACGTTAGGGTGCAAGTGTTGACTTGCTCTCACAATCGTCTCTCCCTTGCTATCCCTCCCATTTATGGGTATGACTCTTGGTTATCACAATCAGAGAGGTAAACAATTTTTAGAGCTTATTGTTGTGTCTGGGAAGCTCCCTGTACCCCTCAATTTATAGGAGCGTCAGGGTTTCCAGTCAATCTGGGAGTTGAAGAAACATAATTTCATGAATTTTCTGGAAGATACAAATGGTGAACATGTTAGTTCACTATTGAACTGGTCAGTTTAGAGGTGAACTGGTTGGTTAAAGCCTTGAATTGGTCGGTTCATGTGTTTTCCTATTTTAAATCACATTGGCATTCAATATTCAATTAATATAAAACATGATGTCAGCAAAAATCCTTGATCCAATGGAATTGATCATTGAACTAGGTAGTTCAACTCCTAAATCAGTCGTCTCAGACCTTGATCTTATCAGTTCACTTGGTGAACCATTCGGTTCATGCCCTACTTCAATCATTTTTCAACCAATGTTGTTTCCAATTGACTTGACAATTGAATAAATTAGTTAAATATTTGAATTGGTCGATTCACAGTTCATTCAGTCAATTCTCAACCATTGTTGTTTAAATTGAATACATAAACACTTTAGTAATCAATTTAAACATCATTCATGAATAAATTCCTATTCCAAGTGCATCCTATGTGTGTGACCCTATAGGTCCCAAATTACATTGGCAGTGAATGTCTATAACCAACTTATGATATCACAAGCAATGAGCGATGTCTAGAAATGCATCATTGCTACCCAAATAGTTCAGAAATTTGGAGAACAACTACAACCTACAATCTCTAATTAGTGTTACCATGATTGTATAGTTCTTTTATCTCTGATATCCGGATCGAACTCGAGGCATGGAATCGGCATCCTCTCAACTTTCAATCCATGTTCCTTGAAATAGAGCAGATTGTCTAAGATGCATGTAAGCTCACATATCATTATTGAGTCACACGAGTATGGGCATACATTTCTTAGTCTCTCTTATCAAGTGGCCAAGATATCAAGCTCCTGTAGGAGGGACAAATCCCATCTACATCACTCACACTCAATCCCCATGTGTCAGAATGCACTTGAGCATCACCTTTATGACAACCCTTATTCAAGGTCACGTTGGATGATGTCTAAATACAATGAAAAACATGTGACGAGTGTAGTAACTTTAGGTATAAGAAGCACAATCACCATTATCACTATGAGAGTTGATTCATACTACCACTCCAATGTATCCATGTATCACTCTCAAGTTGGTTATGTCTGATACATTGTTCTCTAACATGTGCCTATATGCTTGACTTGATATCACATATCATGACTAATGAGACCCTATCATCAGTGAACGCCCACTAGAGTCTTATGTATTACTATCATCTATTATTCTTCTATAGTAATATTTGACTAGGGACATAACAAGAATGTATGTGCTCTTGTCATACATATCATTTCATTGTTTAGGTTATCAACCTGAAGACATATGTCATTGAGTAACATTCTTTAGACATCTAATATATTTGTGTCATTATCTCATGATTGAGACAAAAATAATAGACGAAATTACCTTTTTCATTATTGAATCAATTATATGATGCCCCATCACAATCATCATATGATTGTCTCCCTGGGCATACATACCAACAAACTCCCACTATCACTTATAGACAATCACCGACAAATCTCATTCCAAACGATCTTAACATGTCCATCATGTTTTTACTATGCAATCACTTATATAGTGGGTTACAACATTTTCTTCTAGTCAGTATTTTGCAAGTTTCACATATCCTCACTATACGACTTCTCATATGAGATGGAAGTGCCATAGTATGCTATCTGGGATTAATTGCCTAACCAGTAGCCCCATTGTTGTGATGGTATTTCCAATGGGTCATTAATGGTTGGAACATCCACAAGTTCATCTACATATACATGAACTGCTAGATCCATACAGTATCTTTTGTTGTTCTCATAACACTAAGATACTTGACTTCTAATGTATAATTAGAAACTATCTATTGCATGGAACTCTTCCAGGTTACAGTTTTGTTTTAAGGTCAAACATAAATTTGGATTGTGATCTTTTTCATACTAGAAGCTTGCATTGGTGTATCCCTTTACTCCCAACTCTTCCATATTACCATAACCATGGAAACGATCCTTTTAGTTCTTCTCAAGTACTTAAGAATGTTCTTGGATGTCATTATGGTGACTCTCATTAGGATCTGATAGATATCTACTCATCATGTCCAATACATATGAGATAACTGGATGAGTACATTTACTCTCATCATGTCCAGTACATATGAGATAAACAGATGAGTTAATAACATTACATACATGATAGATTCAATTGTGAATGCATATGGCATCTATCCATGTATTCATGTTCTTCACAAGAATTGGGACATTATGATCCTGAGAGACTAACTCCACATAACATGGACAAGTTTTCGCTCAATTAAGTCCTACATGTTGAACCCCTTCAGCATCTTGCCAATGTATGTGCTCTTTCTTAGGTCAAGAAGCTTTACTAAGATATCTATATAGATCCCAATTCCTATCACATAGGATTCTTTGTCTAAACCCTACAGAGAGAAGGTACTTCCCATCCAAGTTTTAACATTTGTAGTATAAGGATTTTATTCCCCATCACCAGGTGGAATGGAAATGTGCTCCCACTCAATTTTTGTAATCCCAAATTATATCTTCATCTTGACTAAATTCAAACTCTTTGAGTATCCCATCAAATAGAAGATTCCAACTCTGAAGTTCTTGCTTCAATCACATTGATTGACCTTTATAGCTTATACACATTGTTTGCAAAAACTAGATTTATAAAACATTCAGGTTGTGTCAAACACACATTCTCATAATTATTCATGTTAAAGAATGCATTTTTAACATCCATATGACAAATCTCATAATCATAATAAGATGCTATGTCAAACATGATCCTGATGAATTTAACCATGGTAATTGGTGAAAAGATTTTGTCTTGTTCAACACCTTTAACTTGTTTAAAATTCTGTATAACTAATATTCTCTTATAGGTTTGTATACTACCATCCATGTCAGTCTTCTCTCAAAGATCCAAATGCACCGTATGGGCTTTACCCCTTTAAGTGGATCCACCAAGGTCATACCTTGTTGGTTTACATGGACTCCATCTTGGATCTCATGGCCTAAAGCCATTTCTCAGAGTTGGGTCCCTCAATAGCTTCTAAGTACATTGTTAACTAATCATCTATGATCAACTCACCACCTTCTTGAGTTATAAGATATCATAATCCTTAAAGCTCAAGGTGTGTTCTACTAGAACCATGAGGTTTTGTGTTACATAAGGAACTTGAGTTTTCAAAACAATTTCTGATTCTCATTGTTCCCACTATACCTCTTTAGGTTCAATATTTTCTCATTGGTCTTATACATTTTGAGTTCTACATATCTCCCATTGATTCATTTGGAACTAAGTTGCCTTTACAAATACATCCATCCTGGAAACAAAAAATTTTGTTGTTGGATTGGAACAAAAGTAGTATTCAACATAATAATATTTATATGATTTATGGACAAAGATTTTCAAGAAACTATTTTCTTATTTTAGATTTCAAACCTAATATTTATAAAGACATATTGGGACACCTTCCTTGCCATATCTCATATGATATCTTTTGAACCATTTTAGATGGTACATTGTTTAGTGTAAAGCATATGCCAAATGGAATTGGAAGATCAGCTAGATTTATTTATGATTGCATCATGACTAACAAGGTGTGACACCTACTTTCTAATACACTATCATGACACACTATCATTGTGTTTCAAGTGGATTTTGTCATAATTCACTATCATGTTCTCCTTGAAGGTCCTCAAACTCTTAGTTAAAATATTTCCACATCGATCGTATCAAAGTGTTTAATATCTATACCAAGATGGTTATATACTTCACTCATAATCTCTTCGAACATTTCAAGATATTCATATTTGTATTTTGATACAATACAAACTACCATATCTACTAATATAATTAGTAAATATCATGAGGTACTAATAACCACCTATAGCATTTATTCTAAAAGATTTGTATACATTGGTGTTTATGAGTCCTAATGGAATAGTCTCTATCCCACTACATCTAGTGACGATGCTTTTGTCATATTTCCCAATTAATAAGACATGCATGTCTCTATTGATTCAATAACTAAAAGAGTCTAGATAACCATCATATGGTTTCTAGAAATGTGTTTCTCATTTATGTGTTCTAGATGACGATGCTATACATATTCATTGTTTGAGTCATCTAGTCATTCAGTATATATGACTATCTCTAGAACTATCATATATAAACCATTAGACATTGGGCCACTACCATAAAAGGTCTTATCTTTGAAATCAAAACATGAAATGTATTTGTAATATTCTTGTCCATAAAAGATAGTTGATGTTTTAATGGGAGGCACATAATAGCAATTCACTAATTCTATTACATGCCCATTGGATGAATGATAGATTCCAACTGTAGTTGTAGCAACTCTTGCTCCACATAGTTCTAGGTTAGTTCTTATTAGGTCCTGATTTGGAGACCTCTATCTCTTTCTTATACCTGAGTTCCTCTATATAAAGAGGACAGTTCCTTTTCCAGCATCCAGGCACTACTACAGAACCTACCTTTAGTGTCGGTTATTTAAAGCCTTTAGTGTCGGTTTCTGAGCGACACCTATGTGGGCGACACTAAAAGCTCACCCATTAGGCGTCAGTTCCAAAACCGACGCCCAAACTCTTCGCGCGCCACTGAAAACGCGCCATCATGGCACTATAGGCGTCGGTTATTAGATACGAAACCGACGCCCAAACCCTTCGCGCCACAGAAAGGGCACCATCTTGGGCACTATCGGTGTCGGTTTTTTACAAATAACCGACGACATATATCTTCACGCCACAGGAGGGTGCCAACTTGGGCACTATAGGCGTTGGTTATTAGCTAATAACCGACGCCATATAACTCCCAACATGTCCGTGCTGGACAGCACGACCGTGGTGTTAAGGAAATAGACGTCGGTTTCCATTAAAAACTGACACTGTAACCTATTTGGCGTCAGTTTTATACAAATAACCGATGCCTATTGTATTTTTTTTCTGTCAGCCTGCAGACCTACTGTGGCTGGTCACAGGATGAGAAACCTGTTCAGTTCAGTTATGAACTGTAGGTTTTATGACATCCATTGATATCAGCCGACAACAGGCCACAAACCTACAAAATTAACAACAAAAATATTCACACATGCATTTAGCAATGCAACCTGTAGTTTCATTTTATTTTCACACATTTAGAAACATTCATGTAGATAGCAATCTGTAGTTCCATTCATTCACATTCACACATGTAGAAACATTAATATAGCAACCAACACTTTCATTCATTTTCACTCAGACACATGTAGAAACATCCAGACATGTAGAAACATTCACACATATATTATAATTCAAAAATTCATTTACAAAATATCATTGTTTAGTCATTATTCTCTATCAGGATCCCAATTATATTTTAAAGCCCCCACTATTTGTATGGTTGTTGCCCATTCTTCTCTTACTTCATTTAATTCTCCCATCGTATAGGGAACATGTACATCTGGTAAGTCTGTTCCTGTAGTGGGGTCAGCTTTAAACACCTGTAAAGAGAATGATGTATATATATAATTAATGAGCTATAAATAAGATTGATATATTTCATATTATCTAATGAGACTATATAATACCTGAGCAATACAATCGATGTCCATACAACATGACAGACTAACATATATATAGTACATAACAACAACAACGTCGAATTTACATACAACACTAGCTTAGTACATATATAGTGGGACTTATAAGGTGACAATCCCACCTGGTAAAACAGGTTACCGACAACTACATGTTACGACTGGGAGGTCGTGATTCAGCAACAGTATGCATTAGCAGGAGGACAAACAGATCACCATATGTTTGTCCTCATATGGTGATATGTTTGTCCTCCTGCTAATGCATACGTTGCTGAATCACGACCTCCCAGTCGTAACATGTAGTCGGTAACCTATTTTAGCAGGTGGTATCGTCACCTTAGTCCCACTATATATGTACTAAGTTAGTGTTGTATGTAAATTCGGCGCTGCTGTTGTTATGCATTATATATGTGTTAGTCTGTCATGTTGTTATATGAATCTGAACCTATATGTGTTAGTCTGTCATGTTGTTATATGAATCTGAACCACTTGTCTGTGCTGCACTTTATGTATTGTATATGTATCCTGCTTCTCTTCATTGGGGCTTCTTCCTGCATATCCTGCATATCCTGCATAGCTATGTCATGTCCGTCCTGCATAGCCTTCTTCCTATATTTATTTTTCAAAGAGAATACAAACAAAAATTATTAGTGTAGAGTTAGTGAAATACTGATCAATGTCTAGAATTGGAATAGATCAAGAACCTACTCTCAGCATCGCGTATGTAATCTCGGGTGAGATTGGTCCTATAGTTCTTTAGCACCCTCCCACAATGTTTAGCATTTGTATTAACTAGAAGATAATGAAACGTCAAATCAGAAAATGATATTGATATTAAAAAAGTAAACATTTAGCTTCAATAAAAAAATATAAACATGCATTCCTCTAAAATTGTGATCTTTTATCAATTAACAATCCTTCATTGTGATCTCCGCGCACATATTAGTCATCATTAGCTTCAATATTTTCTGGAGTTGGCAACCCAACTGAGAATGGACTGGAGTCATCATATTTATCATAGTACTCTTCTTCATCTATAGGATCTTCAATGAACTGTATTTTACCATGAAGAACAACCGACCATTTATCATTTGCAGGATCATCGATATAAAATACTTGTTTCACCTGTGATGCCAATATGAATGGTTCAGCCTTCTTGCCAATCTTTTCAAAGTTCACTAAAGTGAAACCCAATTCATCCACTATAACTCCTTTGGTGTTATCAACCCAATAACATTTGAAGAGCGGAATTCTGAAATCTATGTAGTCAAATTCCCATATCTCTTCAATGACACCGTAATATGACATTTTAGCTTCACGTGGACTCTTATCCTTTGCACTTGCAAAAAACATAGTCGATGCTTGAAGGGTGACCCCACTGTTTTGGACGACACTCTTATCATCTTGGCGCTTTGTGTAATATGTGAATCCATTAATGTCATACCCTTCATAAGACATAACAGTCAACTTTGGTTTAAAGGCGAGGCATTTGATAGTTTCAGTAATATCATCTGGTGTTTGAGATAGTTGATGTAAGACTTTATCTTCAAACCACTTAATAAAAGTCTTGTTATGCTCTCTAGCAAGCCACATTATATTGGCTCGAGGATATTGTCTTTTGATGAAATTGGTATGTTCCTCGATATAAACGTTCACTTCGTCCATGTTGTGTAAAATATACAAATGAACTTGTTCCAACTGCTCATGGACAAGATTAGGGTCTAGGGTAAACAAATACATGTGATTAGGGTCTATCCATTCTATGATCAAAGAGAAAACAAGTATATATTAGGACAAGATTAGGGTCTAGGGTTAACAAATACATGTGATGTCATTATTATATATAATAAATGTGTACCACCTATCCATTCTTGAACACCTAATCTCACTAGTAAGTGTATAATGTGTATTGGGTTTTCAAGAAAATTTCGGCAGCATTTCCCCACTGTTCTCCAAGTACATATGTACTTAGAGAACAAACGGGGAAATGCTGCCAAAATTTTCTTGAAAACCCAATACACATTATACACTTACATCCTAAGCGAGATTAGGTGTTCAAGAACAGTCCCAAACCGGGGACTATCCAAGATTTACTCCTAATGAGTAAATCTTGGACGGGTTTCTAGGCCAACAAATAATGTATTTTCATTCTTATACCTAAAATCCTAGTTCTTCAAGTTAGGGTGATTATTGATGTCTTTAAAAGCATGATTGGCAATTTAGGGAAAAGTTCATCATTTACATTCCAAGCATGTCACATGTGTGCATTACAGTTCATCATTAAGCAAGATATAAGCCAGCATGTCATATTAAAATAGAGTAAACAATATGAGAAAATAGTAGTTTAATCATGCAAATGGGAACATTCATGGGAACACACACTTCAGTTATAAGCATTCATGTAGCAACTTTCAGTTCCATTCATTAATCTCTTTTTACATCCACACACAGGGGTGTACCCCTAAACAATAACTAAACAAAGGGGTTGGTGTACCCCTAAACATGCGCATAATTAAAAAAACTATTAATACAGACAAGTCAAGATAGATAGACAACTAAATACTACACCAACATGGTCCTGCATCAATAACTTCTTTTTGATGATGAAACTGTGTCATGAAGCTCCTCACTGTATTTAGACAAATCTGAACTGACAGGGGCCTCAGATTCAGATTCCTCATAGATGATATCCGACGTCGTGCGCTCATACCGCAGTAGATGATCAGGGGTCTCGCAGTTGTTGTTGGTTATCCAAACTTTGATGGAATTATGGCCAACTGGACGGAGAAAAAGCCTGTTGCAACGGACCACATGCATCTCTCCAATCCAATCACGCCAACCAGATTTTGATACAAGATTTCCCGCCAAATCATACTCAACCTCGATAACATGTGAATAATTGCCAAAAGTTATGGTCACTTTACCAGGCATGTAGTGTCTTCCTTTTAGAAAACGCCAATGTTTGGGTATGACCAATTGGTTTAAGGAACGATCATCTAGGATGATGTCCAATTGTTCTTCAATAGGGAACGTTAACATTGACATAGAGGCCCAGTTCATAGTGACTGTTATGGGTGGACAGAGACTGCACAATATTAGTATTAACAAAGTGTAAGTACATATAACGATATTATATATTTTTAGAAAAAGTTGTATAACATCAGTTAACCTTTTATTGCTTGTCATAACCAACTTTATTGTGGTAGACATGATAGCTTGAAAAGAAGTCTACAAATGTACTTAGAGAACAAACGAGGAAATGCTCCTAATGAGTAAATCTTGGACGGGTTTCTAGGTGCTTACTAAAATAGAACCATTATATGGAACTAATCCTACATTATACACATACTTTTCCTGAGTAAGATAATGTGCACTTCATGGAATTATTAAGATCTGAATATATATAAGTTGTTTCTACCTACTTTGATGGGATTTTATAACATTCGAGTCTTCCATTTATAACATTAAGATCTAAATATATATAAGAATCCCATTTGATACACACGATTGAGAATCTTTCACGATACTAGGAAAATACACTAACTAGATATTCATTTAGGTGTTAGACATCAATATGTGTATGAGCCCTAATTAAAACTAATTCTCATAGGAAGTAAATAAATTTTAAAAAAAATGCCCAGCAGCAGGGCGGCACCTTGAGGGAAGACGAGCAGAGGAAGAAGAAGAAGGCAGGGCGGGCACCTTGAGGGAAGAGGAGCAGTGGCCGGAGTAAGTCCTAAACAATAACTAAACAAAGGGGTTGGTGTACCCCTAAACATGCGCATAATTAAAAAAACTATTAATACAGACAAGTCAAGATAGATAGACAACTAAATACTACACCAACATGGTCCCGCATCAATAACTTCTTTTTGATGATGAAACTGTGTCACGAAGCTCCTCACTGTATTTAGACAAATCTGAACTGACAGGGGCCTCAGATTCAGATTCCTCATAGATGATATCCGACGCCGTGCGATCATACCGCAGTAGATGATCGGGGGTCTCGCAGTTGTTGTTGGTTATCCAAACTTTGATGGAATTATGGCCAACTGGACGGAGAAAAAGCCTGTTGCAATGGACCACATGCATCTCTCCAATCCAATCACGCCAACCAGATTTTGATACAAGATTTCCCGCCAAATCATACTCAACCTCGATAACATGTGGATAATTGCCAAAAGTTATGGTCACTTTACCAGGCATGTAGTGTCTTCCTTTTAGAAAACGCCAATGTTTGGGTATGACCAATTGGTTTAAGGAACGATCATCTAGGATGATGTCCAATTGTTCTTCAATAGGGAACGTTAACATTGACATAGAGGCCCAGTTCATAGTGACTGTTATGGGTGGACAGAGACTGCACAATATTAGTATTAACAAAGTGTAAGTACATATAACGATATTATATATTTTTAGAAAAAGTTGTATAACATCAGTTAACCTTTTATTGCTTGTCATAACCAACTTTATTGTGGTAGACATGATAGCTTGAAAAGAAGTCTACAAATGTACTTAGAGAACAAACGAGGAAATGCTCCTAATGAGTAAATCTTGGACGGGTTTCTAGGTGCTTACTAAAATAGAACCATTATATGGAACTAATCCTACATTATACACATACTTTTCCTGAGTAAGATAATGTGAACTTCATGGAATTATTAAGATCTGAATATATATAAGTTGTTTCTACCTACTTTGATGGGATTTTATAACATTCGAGTCTTCCATTTATAACATTAAGATCTAAATATATATAAGAATCCCATTTGATACACACGATTGAGAATCTTTCACGATACTAAGAAAATACACTAACTAGATATTCATTTAGGTGTTAGACATCAATATGTGTATGAGCCCTAATTAAAACTGATTCTCATAGGAAGTAAATAAATTTAAAAAAAAATGCCCAGCAGCAGGGCGGCACCTTGAGGGAAGACGAGCAGAGGAAGAAGAAGAAGGCAGGGCGGGCACCTTGAGGGAAGAGGAGCAGTGGCCGGAGTAAGTCCTAAACAATAACTAAACAAAGGGGTTGGTGTACCCCTAAACATGCGCATAATTAAAAAAACTATTAATACTGACAAGTCAAGATAGATAGACAACTAAATACTACACCAACATGGTCCCGCATCAATAACTTCTTTTTGATGATGAAACTGTGTCACGAAGCTCCTCACTGTATTTAGACAAATCTGAACTGACAGGGGCCTCAGATTCAGATTCCTCATAGATGATATCCGACGCCGTGCGCTCATACCGCAGTAGATGATCGGGGGTCTCGCAGTTGTTGTTGGTTATCCAAACTTTGATGGAATTATGGCCAACTGGACGGAGAAAAAGCCTGTTGCAACGGACCACATGCATCTCTCCAATCCAATCACGCCAACCATATTTTGATACAAGATTTCCCGCCAAATCATACTCAACCTCGATAACATGTGAATAATTGCCAAAAGTTATGGTCACTTTACCAGGCATGTAGTGTCTTCCTTTTAGAAAACGCCAATGTTTGGGTATGACCAATTGGTTTAAGGAACGATCATCTAGGATGATGTCCAATTGTTCTTCAATAGGGAACGTTAACATTGACATAGAGGCCCAGTTCATAGTGACTGTTATGGGTGGACAGAGACTGCACAATATTAGTATTAACAAAGTGTAAGTACATATAACGATATTATATATTTTTAGAAAAAGTTGTATAACATCAGTTAACCTTTTATTGCTTGTCATAACCAACTTTATTGTGGTAGACATGATAGCTTGAAAAGAAGTCTACAAATGTACTTAGAGAACAAACGAGGAAATGCTCCTAATGAGTAAATCTTGGACGGGTTTCTAGGTGCTTACTAAAATAGAACCATTATATGGAACTAATCCTACATTATACACATACTTTTCCTGAGTAAGATAATGTGCACTTCATGGAATTATTAAGATCTGAATATATATAAGTTGTTTCTACCTACTTTGATGGGATTTTATAACATTCGAGTCTTCCATTTATAACATTAAGATCTAAATATATATAAGAATCCCATTTGATACACACGATTGAGAATCTTTCACGATACTAGGAAAATACACTAACTAGATATTCATTTAGGTGTTAGACATCAATATGTGTATGAGCCCTAATTAAAACGGATTCTCATAGGAAGTAAATAAATTTAAAAAAAAATGCCCAGCAGCAGGGCGGCACCTTGAGGGAAGACGAGCAGAGGAAGAAGAAGAAGGCAGGGCGGGCACCTTGAGGGAAGAGGAGCAGTGGCCGGAGTAAGTCCTAAACAATAACTAAACAAAGGGGTTGGTGTACCCCTAAACATGCGCATAATTAAAAAAACTATTAATACAGACAAGTCAAGATAGATAGACAACTAAATACTACACCAACATGGTCCCGCATCAATAACTTCTTTTTGATGATGAAACTGTGTCACGAAGCTCCTCACTGTATTTAGACAAATCTGAACTGACAGGGGCCTCAGATTCAGATTCCTCATAGATGATATCCGACGCCGTGCGCTCATACCGCAGTAGATGATCGGGGTCTCGCAGTTGTTGTTGGTTATCCAAACTTTGATGGAATTATGGCCAACTGGACGGAGAAAAAGCCTGTTGCAACGGACCACATGCATCTCTCCAATCCAATCACGCCAACCAGATTTTGATACAAGATTTCCCGCCAAATCATACTCAACCTCGATAACATGTGAATAATTGCCAAAAGTTATGGTCACTTTACCAGGCATGTAGTGTCTTCCTTTTAGAAAATGCCAATGTTTGGGTATGACCAATTGGTTTAAGGAACGATCATCTAGGATGATGTCCAATTGTTCTTCAATAGGGAACGTTAACATTGACATAGAGGCCCAGTTCATAGTGACTGTTATGGGTGGACAGAGACTGCACAATATTAGTATTAACAAAGTGTAAGTACATATAACGATATTATATATTTTTAGAAAAAGTTGTATAACATCAGTTAACCTTTTATTGCTTGTCATAACCAACTTTATTGTGGTAGACATGATAGCTTGAAAAGAAGTCTACAAATGTACTTAGAGAACAAACGAGGAAATGCTCCTAATGAGTAAATCTTGGACGGGTTTCTAGGTGCTTACTAAAATAGAACCATTATATGGAACTAATCCTACATTATACACATACTTTTCCTGAGTAAGATAATGTGCACTTCATGGAATTATTAAGATCTGAATATATATAAGTTGTTTCTACCTACTTTGATGGGATTTTATAACATTCGAGTCTTCCATTTATAACATTAAGATCTAAATATATATAAGAATCCCATTTGATACACACGATTGAGAATCTTTCACGATACTAGGAAAATACACTAACTAGATATTCATTTAGGTGTTAGACATCAATATGTGTATGAGCCCTAATTAAAACTGATTCTCATAGGAAGTAAATAAATTTTAAAAAAAATGCCCAGCAGCAGGGCGGCACCTTGAGGGAAGACGAGCAGAGGAAGAAGAAGAAGGCAGGGCGGGCACCTTGAGGGAAGAGGAGCAGTGGCCGGAGTAAGTCCTAGCAGCTTCCGGCGGCGAAGAGAGGAGCGGCAGAGAGGGCGGCGAGGCTAGGAGACCTAGCTGCTACCAGCGACGGCGGAGAGGGAGGCCGGCGAGCGGAGAGGGAGGCCGGCGGGCGGGCGGGAACTGACTGCTTCTCGCTCGACGGCGATGAGCGGCGAGCACGGAGGAAGGAGCGGCGGCGACGGAGCACGATGGCGGAGCACAAACAGCAGGGAGCGGCGGCGGCGGCGGCAGGGAGCAAGAAATCGCCGGAGCTAGGGAAATCGGGAATGAAATAGGGAAATGGGAAGAATCGTTCGGGCAGGGTGAGCTATTAAGTTGAAAATACGTGTCGGTTATTTAAAAAACCGACAACTAAACCAACAGTGTCGGTTCGTTTGCAAAAACCGACACCTATACTATATTATAGTCATCGGTTTTTGATTAAACGACAACCGACAACTATTCCTATCTCATGAATACCATTTAGTCTTCGGTTATTTAGTTACGAACCGACGCAATATGTAAAATATTGGAGCCAATTTTTTCGCTGGAATTTTGGGTTTGGCGGTTGAGTTTAGGTGTCGGTTCTTTATTAATTAACCGACACTTAATAAAAGCGGTACCCGTGTCTGGTCGACCTTCATGGGTTGGATGTCAGTTTCTGTTAAAAACCGACATAGTAGGGTTTATGTGTCAATTTTTGTATACAACCGACACCTTGAAAACTGACTTTATAAGCCATTTCTATAGTAGTGAGGATGGAGACAATGGTGGCACTTTCCTTCCTATCTACTCCTTCCTTAGCTTTCAGTGTTGAAGACTTTGGTTTCTGGCCATCTTTAGAACTATTCTTAGCTTTGCATTTTCCCTTGTACTTCCCTCCATTGAACATCATCACATATTTGGGTTTGTCCTTCTTCATCTGTACTTCATCTATCCTCAACATGTCAAGTAATTCTGACAATAGCAATGTCAAAATCATTCATATTGTAGTTCATGACAAATTCATTGTATGATTCTGGCAGGGATTGCAGAATCACATTTGTGTCCAAATCTAGACCCAAGGGAAATCCCAATCTATTGGGAAATATGGCAACATATAGGCAGTAGAAAAAAAATTGTCATTCCTCTATAAGATATGATGGCATCAATAACTATGCAATGGGAAGGATAGTTTACAAATTCATACATGGTCCTGGACTAAGTCCAATGACTATTCTATCATTGCAGTATGTGCCTTTCTTCAAGTCACACTCGAATGGTATCAGCAGCAACTCCTCGTTGATCACCACAGACAACATCTTGACATTGTCCACCTAGCGGGAAAGACTCCTGACCTCTATGGTAGTCCACACAGACAATCAGGAACTCCTATCATTCTACTAGAACTAACAAGGAGGAGTTGTCCCCTATTGTTGGTGTACTAGCACCAACTTGCTTTCTGCAATTTTTCTCCCTTATTATCCCTTCCTTTATCAAATAGGACTTGCACAGGTTATCTTGGTTACCACAAATAGGGAAAACAAACAATTTTCATAGCCAATTGAGTTGTTCCTAAGAAGCCCCAGTACCCCTCTATTTATAGCAGTGTTCGGGTCAGGGTTCCCAGTCCAAATGGGAGCGGAATGGACCAGAATTTCATGAATTTTCACATCATGCGAGTGGTGAAATGGTCGATTCACAAATGAACCAATCTGTTGGCATGTAAGCTTATCGTTTCAACCCTTGAATCGGTCATTTCATTATACTTCCCAATTGCAATTGTATTGGAAATAATATCCAATTTAATGCACAACATTACATCAGCACAAATCCTTGAATCAATTAAATTGATCCACCAACTGCATGGTTCACAACCTGAGTCGCTTGGTTCATGTACCTGAGTGTATCTATTTACTTCTTGAACTAGTCGATTTATCGTCGAGAATTTCCAAAGTTGGTTTAATTGACATGACGCTCTGAAATGATTGGTTCAACACTTGAACTGGTCAATTCATAGTTCAATCAGTCAATGTTCAACCAAATTTTTTTTAATTGAATACCCAACTCTTTAGTAATCAATCTTAAACTATATTCATGAATGAACTCCTATTCCAAGTGTATCATATGTGTGTGTCCCTATAGGTTCCAAGTTATGTTGGAAGTGAATGTCCATAACTGATTTATGACATCATAAGAAATGAGCGGTATCTAGCAACACATAATTATTACTCAACTAATCTGGAAAGTTGGAGAACAACTTCAACCTACAATCTGTAATTGGTGTTACAACAATTGTCTAATTACTTTGTCTCTGATATCCGGTTTGAACTCAAGGCATGGAATTGTCCACCTCTCAATGTTAAATCCATGTTCCTTGACCTAGAGTAGATTGTTTGAGATATATGTAACCTCAATATCATATATTGATTGACATATGCATGTGCATGTTTTTCTCAGTATCGCTTATCAAGTGGTCTAGATATCAAACTCCAGTAGGAGGGACAAATCCCATCTACATCACTCGTAGTAATCCCCATGTGTCGCAATGTACCCGAGCACCACCTTTATGGTAGCTATTATTCAAGGTCACAATGGATGATGTTAAAGTATATTGAACGACATGTAATGAGTGTAGTGATTTCATGTCTAAGAACCACAATGACCACCTTCACTATGGGAGATGTTTATGATCACCAATTATGGTTTCCATGTGTGACTCTCAAGGTGGATCTATATGATACACTATTCTCTAACAAGTATCTATGTGTTTGGTTTGATACCACATATCATGACTAATGAGATTTTATCATCAACCAACACACACTCTATTCTTATGTGTCATTGTTGTCTATCAGCCTTCCACAATAGCATATGACTAGGGACATAACAAGAAGGTACATTCTCTTAACATTTGTATGATCTCATTTTTCAGGTCATCCACCTGAAGACATAAGTCATTGAGTAATATCAGTCTTTAGACATTCATTATGTTTTATCATTATCTCATGATTGAATGAAATAGAATCAACCAGAAGATTGCCTTTATTATTAATCAAATTGTTTACATGATATGCCATCACAATCATCACATGATTGTCTCTTTGGGCATACTTACTAATAGACTCCCACTTGCACTTAGATCCAATCACCCACAAATCTTATTCTTAGTGATCGAAACAAGCTCGTCATGTTTCTGATGTGCAAGTGCTAATCCAATGGGTTAGCAACATTTTTCCTTTCGTCGGTATATTGAATGTTTCTGTTACAACCCCATTTTCTGAAAAATATAATGTGAAGAATATTTCTCTTTTAATAAAATAAATGAAATACTTTTCTTTGAATTATGATAGATTTCATGTGAAATAGCTTTGATTGAATGATTGTGGGCTTTGTTGGCCATTAAGCCCAATTGATAAGAAAAAATAATTAAAAAGGAAAAAGGATTGATTAATAAAAGGGAAATGTGAATAATTGATAATTAAAAGAGGATAAAGGCAAACCAATATTCCCCAATGTGGGAATCCGTGCCTTTGGGTTTCCTTGAGGTCCAAGGGACCTAAAAGATTAAGATAATGGAAATAGGAATAGGAATATAAATTAATTTGGATTAATTGATGAGAAAACTTGGGAGAGAAGGAAGCCTTCTCATCCATTGCTTTTTGTTTCCCAAATTTCGTATAAAGATAGGCAATAATTAATGGAACATTCCCTTAAAATTTGAGATAAATCAGAGTTATGGTTTGGGAGATATTAATTTTGCAAGTTATCTTTGATTTGGGAGTTTTCCTGAATTAAATGATAAATAGATATATATTCCCTTTGAACGTGGATGATGAGGCCCGTTGGATCCTAATCCAACGATGGACGCTCATCGTTTAAGTCCCGTTGGGACTAGGATGCTGTTGGTTACAGGATGGACTTTCCATCCTAGATTCTCGAAACTCCAGTACATCAGAAAATCGGGAAACCATCCCATTGGATTCAGGAGGAGAAATCACGAAGATTCATCCCTAGTTTCATTAGGTTTTGTCACCGTTTGCGGAAACGCCCAAGTTGGCAATGCCTGCCTCGACCCTATAAATAGGGGAGAATGATCCAAGGAACCAGCACCTCTGTTAGCTAGTCCAAGCGCTGCGGAAGGAGACGAGGAGTGCGTTGGTGAGATCAATTGCTCAATTGCTCGTGACCCGTGACCTCCGTACCTCAGGAAGCGGCGCCCGAGTCCGACGAGAATAGGGTGGTTGCGGTGCAATTGGGGCGAGCAATTGGAGACGTCGTCGTGTTCGAAGGAAGGCGGCGGAGCTCTCTGGACCATCGGCACGAGCAAAGGTGCCCTGAAGCCCAGAGTCAACCTCGCGGTTGACCGGCGTTGCTATGAAAATAGAGACGCGAGGAAGAAGAAGGTCATGTGGCCTTTTACCAATCTGCCCCTCCGCACTCCGTTTGCTGGTAAGGACAATCTGGTCCTTTGCTTCCTTTCATAGCTGTGATGGGCGCGTGCATCCACAGCCACTGGATCCTCAGTGGATCCGCGGACCATGGATCAGGCGGCTCTGCCTTTTTTCTGAAGATAGCAATTAAATAGGTAAAAAGGGTTTTCCATGTAGAAATCATATCTGGAGCTAGAAAGCTCATATGAGACAAATTAATCATGAAAAGTGATCAGAAAAATATGAGGAATTTAATAAAAATGGTATAAGATCCTGACTCTAACTCTTTTTACAAAAGTATATATTTGGAATAGAAAAAAAGGTTAATTTGTGGATAAAAACCCTAATTGTTGATAAAAGGCATAATTAGTCTTGCAATTAAGTTAATTCGAGTATGGTTAACTTAATTACTGATTTAGATGATTATTAACCTGTTTTAATGATAGAATTACAAGTTTAGGGTTTGTAACTCCATATGTTGATTAAAATGTTTAGAAACCCTAAATTAGAGAAAAAGAAAGGAAAAGGTATAGCAATCTGAAAATTAGGGTTTATATGGTCCAAACCTGATCTTTAGGACCTTAATGGAAAATGGGACAAGAAAATTAGGGTTTGAAGTATAATTTGATAAAAGTGAGGTAAAAGCAATAAAAAGGAAATAAAACCCTAATTACGGTCAAAACCCTAAAAAGGGAAAATAACCTAGGAAACCCTTAGAATTACTGAATCATGATGACGTGATTAATAATAGAGAAATTGAATGCCTTTTTCAGGAGCTTGTGTGTGTGCTTTCTTGATTTCCTGATTGATTAAGTTACTTCTGCATTCAAGTCTGCATTAACAGGTATGTGGTTAATTATGAATAACCGCTTTAGTTTCTCGATGGATTCCCAGATGTTTAATCGCATTGAATGCAACTAAATTGTTTGGATGTTCATATTGCAATTATAAAGTGACTATGACTATCACCATTTAATGTAAATGTGTAATCCTGCACCTACATGCCACCCTGATGGAAGATGCCATAAAGGTTAGGCCCAGGAGGGTAGACCAATGGGCACCATGAGAGGTGACCCTAGACACCAAGCTCGGGAATGATAAGGTGGTCGATGAGGCATGACTAAGGATCACCATAAGAGGTGACTCCCAGGCACCAAGCTCAGGATTGAGAAGGTGGCCTTAAGTCAAATCCAGGGTTAGGGCAAAAGTGCTGGGGATTGTCACATGGAAAATGTAAATTGACTTGCTAATTATCTTGATTGCAATGCTTAGATTGTTAGACTTAATTGTGAAATTTTGGTTGCCTCTGCATACCAGCAATTGTTGATCGATGTTTTGTTTGTCGGCGTTTTAGGTAAGATCCTGAAAAACACAAATAGTAAAGTGACACATCGTGAAATTAAGAAATGAAGTGCAAGGAGGATTAGATAGAGTATTTCAAGCTGTGGATAGTTAGATTTCCAAGTTTTATAAAGGTAAGTAAAAGTTTTAATTTTGTACCCCATTCCAGTTTAGTTAGTAGAATTTCATAATTATTGTTGATTATATGCTGAACCTTTGATCCTGTAAATCGATTAATGGCTCTGACCTTCGGGTCTCCCTTAATTGGGGGGTTACCGGGAGGCGGGGTCGTTACAATTGGTATCAGAGCCTAGGTTCTCCATCTAATCATTAATAATTATTGAATTTTACAAAATCCATAGAACCGAGGGAGTTATTAGAGGAGTGTCTGAAAGACTGAGGTGTTTAGAAAAGGATCACTTCTGGGGGCTTGCAAGATTTTCCTCCGCACCGCTAGTCGGAATATGAGGACTCTCGGATTGTGTGACTGTCTGGCCGATGTCTTAGGATATGACTCAAAATAAGATACCTTTAGGACTCTCTCATCTTACTCATCTCTCCTCAACTCAATTTTTCTCTTAAGGATTGTAAGGATTAGGGTTTTCTCTCTCTTCCACACCCTCATGTGGTATGGGTTAAAGGTGATAAGGTCTAAGGGATCCTCCACCAAATTAATAAAAGATATGTAAGTAAGATGTCATTGACATAAGTGTAATGAGTTTAAAGATAAACTAAAAGTCTATTTGTGTGCAGATGGCTCGTACCAAAGTTGTGGCTATTCCTTTTTCCACCGGTGATGGTGGACCACCCCATAAGGAGAATGGGTCTTCCGAGAAGAGGAAGCGGAACCACGGTGGAGAGACCTCTAAGAAGAGAAAGAGGCCTAAAGAGACTATACATAAGGGCCCCAACCCTGAACTGATGCCTGGTGCAAACCAAGAACAAGGGGGAGGACCAGAATATGAGGAATACCATATGCATGAAGAGGAAGCCCACATGCAGGAGAACCAACCTAGTGGTCCAGAACCAACCATGGTGGTTCATACAACGGATGCAGTTTGGATGGAACAACAAAGGCAATTGACTGAATCTATACGTGCCCTGGCCCTTAGGGACATAGCTAGGACCGAGGATGGTGAGCCACATACAACGGATGCAGTTTGGATGGAACAACAAAGGCAATTGACTGAAGCTATACGTGCCCTGGCCCTTAGGGACATAGCTAGGACCGAGGATGGTGAGCCACTTCCTATTCGTCCTTGACTTGGAGCCACCGTCTTGGACTTCGTCAAGCTGAACGTCGAGAAGTTCTGGGGAGAAGACAAGTCGAAAGTAGTCGACAAGGCCGAAGCTTGGCTGATTGCGGTCGAGAATGGGTTTCGTATGCTAGAGGTGCAGCCGAATAAAAAGGTTATGTTTGCTACTCACCTTCTGGAAGGTGCAGCCAAGATATGGTGGGAGAACCATATCACGGGAAGAGACCTAAGTGAGGAACCGATGGCATGGACTGACTTCAAGACCATCTTCACCACCAGATTCCTCCCCATCTCAGCAAGGAAAGAGAAAGAAAGAGAGTTCATGAGCATGACTCAAGGAAGTTCTTCAGTTGCGGACTTCGGTCACAGGTTCCGCCTCCTGGAATGCTTCAGACATATGTTGGATGAAGAGAGGAGGGTGGACCACTTCATAGAACGTCTGCACCCTGCCATCAAGCCTCATGTGATGGCTAGTAATCCAAAGACCTTTGTTGAAGCCTACAACACCGCCTTAGACATGGAAAGGATAGTGATGCCTGCACAGAACCAACCCAGAGGGTACTTGGGTTTCACTGAAGGAGCTCAAGGGCCGAGGAATGAACACAGGAAGGGACAAGGACGCAACCACAACAAGAACAAGCATGGGCACAAAGGTAAGCCCCGTGGTCACCTCCAGCAGTGTCACACCTGTGGACGGGCACATCCTGGGAAGTGCCGCTTTGAGAAGAAGGTATGCTTCAGATGTCAACAAGAGGGACACTTCATTGCCAACTACCCTCAGCCTGACCCAAGAGGACCTTTGGGGTCACATCCTGTGGCAGCCCAGCTAGTAGCTGCAGCACCTCCAGCAGGAGCACCAGCCGGAGCACCTCCAATTGGAGAGAGGAGACAAGCTAGAGTGTTCGCCATCAACAATGAAGAAGCTCGGGTGAATGCTAATAAGTTGATTGAGAGTAATAATCCCTAGAGTTTTTTTCTTTTAGTTCAGTAGACCATGTAGTAGCTTTCTGATATGGAATAACTATGTAGGCTTGCTGGAAGTCATGGGACATAATGTAAAAGCACTCTTTGATTCTGGTTCTACTAATACTTTTATTTCGAGAAATCTGGAAACTATGCTTGGTTTGGATATCAGGGATTTGGGTTATGTTTTGGATGTCACAACCCCGAGTGGTCGTATTTATACCTCTCTCTTAAAAACCCCTATCTTGCCAGTAAAGTACCTGAACCATGAGCTTCCCATTGACTTCATCCTCCTCGATATGAGTGATTTTGATGTAATCATCGGTATGGATTGGCTTTCCACCTATAGGGCCCAGATTGACTGTAGAGAGAAGAAGATTCTCATTAGAAAGACCGGCTATCCACACTTCACCATTCGAGGAAGGAAGGATGCAACAACCAGCCTTTATTTGTCCGCCATGAAAGCTGAGCGGATGTTATCCAAAGGTTGTCAAGCCTACCTAGCCATAGTTACTGTACCTGAGGTTAAAGGGCAATCCTTAGAGGACATAGAGGTGGTTCAGAAGTACGCAGATGTGTTTCCAGATGATATACCAGGGATTCCCCCTGAGAGGGAGGTAGACTTCTCGATTGAGTTAGCTCCTGGGACTAACCCTATATGTAAGGCACCCTATAGAATGGCCCCTACTGAGTTGCTTGAGTTGAAAGCCCAGTTGCAAGAGATGTTGGAGAAGGGTTTATCCGACCCAGTACTTCACCATGGGGAGCACCAGTCCTCTTTGTGAAAAAGAAGGATGGGTCGCTTCAGATGTGTATTGATTATCGGATGATCAACCAGGCAACCATTAAGAATAAGTATCCTTTACCCAGAATAGATGACCTGTTTGACCAACTCAAATCAGCTCGAGTCTTTTCCAAAATTGATTTGATATCAGGATATCACCAGGTGAGAGTGAGGAGTGAGTATATACCCAAAACGGATTTCAGAACTCGTTATGTCCACTATGAGTTTGTGGTCATGCCGTTTGGACTATCCAATGCACCAAGTGTCTTTATGAACCTCATGAAAAGTGTGTTCCAACCTTTTCTTGACTCTTTTGTGATAGTGTTCATAGATGACATTTTGGTGTACTCAAATGACCTAGCTCAACACTGTGACCACCTGGGTAGAGTCCTTGATATCCTTAGAAAGCATAAGTTTTTCAGAAAGTTCTCAAAATGTGAGTTTTGGTTGGACTGAGTCATGTTTCTTGGACACATCATCTCAGGAGGAAGAATCGTCGTCGATCCATCCAAAGTATCGGCAGTTCGAGACTGGACGGCACCCAAGAACCCCTCCGAGATTCACAGCTTCTTGGGGTTGGCCGGATACTACCGTCGCTTTATCAAGGATTTCTCCAAGACTGCTCTACCGCTAACCATGTTGACTCAGAAGGATATGAAGTTCGTGTGGTCTGACGTATGCGAAGCTCGCTTCCAAGAATTGAAATAGAAGCTGACCACCGCTCCTGTGTTGACTTTGCCTTCTGGCAATGAGGGTTTCATGATATTCACAGATGCATCCAAGATGGGACTTGGCTGTGTGTTGGAACAAGATTGGCATGTGGTTGCATATGCTTCCCGACAGCTCAAGCCAAATGAGGTGAATTACCCGACACATGACCTGGAGTTATCTACTATAATCCATGCCTTGAAGATATGGAGGCACTACTTGTATGATGCTACCTTCGAGATATTCACTGACCATAAGAGTTTAAAGTACCTGCTGACACAGAGATACCTAAATCTGCGACAACGACGATGGATGGAGTACATGAAGGATTACGACTTCACCATCGCCTACCATCCTGGTAAGGCGAATGTAGTAGCTGATGCGTTGAGTCGAAAATAGCTTAAGTGTGCAGTTGTTTTGTCCAGTCAGTGGAAGAGTTTGGAGGAGCTTGTGGAATGGACACCACAACCATTAGAGGACCGAGTTCGGCTGGCTAATATCCAGATTCAATCTGAGTTGTTGAGTGGGATCATAACTGCACAGTTGACCAGTGGAGATCTAGACAAGATGAAAGGTTTAATTATGAAGCCACAGACTCGTATATTCGTGGGAGTAGACAGAGGAATCAAGTTTGAGAATCGCGTATGGGTTCCAGCGGATTCATCAATAAAGGAACGCATCTTGCACAAGGCTCATGGATCCAAGTACACAGTGCACCCAGGAACTACTAAGATGTACAAGGACCTACAGTGGTTTTTCTGGTGGCCAGGAATGAAGAAAGACATTGCGTCATGGGTGGCCAATTGTCTTACGTACCAGATGGTGAAGGCTGAACACCAACGACCTGGCGGACTTTTACAGTCGATAGAAATTCCAGAGTGGAAATGGGAGCAGATCACCATGGATTTTGTTATGGGTCTACCCTGGACCAAGAAGGGTCATGATGCGATATGGGTCGTGGTAGATCGTCATACCAAGTCAGCACACTTCCTTGCCTTGAAGACCACTGCTAAGGTGGCTGACCTAGCTGAGTTGTACATCAGGGAGATAGTGTGGTTGCATGGTGTACCAGGATCGATCATTTCAGATAGAGACCCGAAGTTCACTTCCAAGTTATGGAAGCAAGTTCAAGAGGAACTTGGTACAAGGTTAAAGTTTAGTACCGCTTATCACCCCCAGACAGATGGTCAGTCAGAAAGGACGATTCAGACATTGGAAGATATGTTGAGAGCTTGTGTGCTCGATTGGGGTGGCTCATGGGAGCAATACTTACCGTTGGCAGAATTCGCCTACAACAACAACTACCAAGCCAGTATTAGGATGCCTCCGTATGAAGCTTTGTACGGGAGACCGTGTCGGTCACCACTTCACTGGGATGATGTGGGTGAGAGGACCTTGTTGAGGTCAGATGAGCTCCAAGTGTATGCTGATAAAGTGGCTTTGATCAAGAAAAGGCTAAAGAGAGCCCAGGACTGACAGAAGTCGTATGCTAATGCAAAGCAGACTGATGTGCATTTCACTGTGGGAGATCATGTGTTTTTGAAAATCCGACCGCTCCGAGATATAGCTAAGAATAGAGGAAAGCTGAGTCCCCGATATGTGGGTCTGTTTGAGGTGTTAGAATGGATTGGTGAAGATGCATACCGCTTGGCGTTACCCCCTCAGTATAGCATGATGCATGATGTGTTTCACGTGTCTAACCTGAAGTGATATGTGCAAGATCCAAGCCATGTGCTGAGCATTGAACCTATTGAGCTTCAAGGGAAGCTGACCTATCCTGAGTCACCTTTGCGGATTCTAGATACCAAGGTGAAAGAGCTCAGATGCAAGAATATAGAGATGGTAAAGGCTCTTTGGAAGCACCATGGAGAGGATGAGGCCACTTGGGAGCTAAAGGCAGACATGGAGAAAAATACCCTGAATTGTTTGTTTGATTGTTTGAATTTTGAGGGCAAAATTCCTATAAGAAGGGCAGGATGTTACAACCCCATTTTCTTGAAAATATAATGTGAAGAATATTTCTCTTTTAATAAAATAAATGAAATCCTTTTCTTTGAATTATGATAGATTTCGTGTGAAATAGGTTTGATTGAATGATTGTGGGCTTTGTTGGCCATTAAGCCCAATTGATAAGAAAAAAGAATTAAAAAGGAAAGTGGATTGATTAATAAAAGGGAAATGTGAATAATTGATAATTAAAAGAGGATAAAGGCAAACCAATATTCCCCAATGTGGGAATCCATGCCTTTGGGTTTCCATGAGGTCGAAGGGACCCAAAAGATTAAGATAATGGAAATAGGAATAGGAATATAAATTAATTTGGATTAATTGATGAGAAAACTTGGGAGAGAAGGAAGCCTTCACATCCATTGCTTTTGGTTTCCCAAATTTGGTACAAAGACAGGCAATAATTAAAGGAACATTCCCTTAAAATTTGAGATAAATCAAAGTTATGGTTTGGGAGATATTAATTTTTCAAGTTATCTTTGATTTGGGAATTTTCATGAATTAAATGATAAATAGATATATATTCCCTTTGAACGTGGGTAATGAGGCCCGTTGGATCCTAATCCAACGATGGACGCTCATCGTCTAAGTCCCGCTGGGACTAGGACGTTGTTGGTTACAGGGTGGACTTTCCATCCTAGATTCTCAAAACTCCATTACATGAGCAAATCGGGAAACTATCCCATTGGATTCAGGAGGAGAAATCGTGAAGATTCCTCCCTAGTTTCATTAGGTTTTGTCACCGTTTGCGGAAACGCCCAAGCTGGCAATGCCTGCCTCGACCCTATAAATAGGGGAGGATGATCCAAGGCACCAGCACCTCTATTAGCTAGTCCAAGCGCTGCGGAAGGAGATGAGGAGTGCATTGGTGAGATCAATTACTCAATTGCTCGCGACCCGTGACCTCCGTACCTCAGGAAGCGGCGCCGGAGTCCGGCGAGAATAGGGCGGTTGCGGCGCGATCGGGGTGAGCAATTGGAGATGTCATCGTGTTCAAAGGAAGGCAGCGGAGCTCTCTGGACCATCGGCACGATCAAAGGTGCCCTGAAGCCCAGAGTCAACCTCGCGGTTGACCGGCGTTGCTACGGCAATAGAGACGTGAGGAAGAAGAAGGTCAGGTGGCCTTTTACCAATCTACCCCTCCACACTCCGTTTGCTGGTAAGGACAATCCGGTCCTTTGCTTCCTTTCATAGCTGTGATGGGCGCGTGCATCCACGGCCGCTGGATCCTCAGTGGATCCACGGACCATGGATCGGGCGGCTCTGCCTTTTTTCTGAAAATAACAATTAAATAGATAAAAAGGGTTTTCCATGTAGAAATTGTATCTGGAGCTAGGAAGCTCATATGAGAAAAATTAATACATGAAAAGTGATCAGAAAAATATGAGGAATTTAATAAAAATGGTCTGGGATCCTGAATCTAACTCTTTTTACAAAAGTATATATTTGGAATAGAAAAAAGGGTTAATTTGTGGATAAAAACCCTAATTGTTGATAAAAAGGCATAATTAGTCTTGCAATTAAGTTAATTACAGTATGGTTAACTTAATTACTGATTTAGATGATTATTAACCTGTTTTAATGATAGAATTACAAGTTTAGGGTTTGTAACTCCATATGTTGATTAAAATGTTTAGAAACCCTAAATTAGAGAAAAAGAAAGGAAAAGGTATAGCAATCTTAAAATTAGGGTTTATATGGTCCAAACCTGATCTTTAGGACCTTAATGGAAAATGGGACAAGAAAATTAGGGTTTGAAGTATAATTTGATAAAAGTGAGGTAAAAGCAATAAAAAGGAAATAAAACCCTAATTATGGTCAAAACCCTAAAAAGGGCAAATAACCTAGGAAACCCTTAGAATTACTAAATCATGATGGCGTGATTAATAATAGAGAAATTGAATGTCTTTTTCAGGAGCTTGTGTGTGTGCTTCCTTGATTTCTGGATTGATTAAGTTACTTCTGCATTCAAGTCTGCATTAACAGGTATGTGGTGAATTATGAATAACTGCTTTAGTTTCCTGATGGATTCCCGAATGTTTAATCGCATTGAATGCAACTAAACTGTTTGGATGTTCATAATGCAATTATAAAGTGACTATGACTATCACCATTTAATGTAAATGTGTAATCCTGCACCTACATGCCACCCTGATGAAAGATGCCATAAAGGTCAGGCCCAGGAGGGTAGACCAATGGGCACCATGAGAGGTGACCCTAGACACCAAGCTCAGGAATGAGAAGGTGGTCGATGAGGCATGACTAAGGAGCACCATAAGAGGTGACTCCCAGGCACCAAGCTTGGGATTGAGAAGGTGGCCTTAAGTCAAATCTAGGGTTAGGTCAAAAGAGGTGGGGGTTGTCACCTGGAAATTGTAAATTGACTTGCTAATTATCTTGATTGCAATTCTTAGATTGTTAGACTTAATTGTGAAATTTTGGTTGCCTCCACATACCAGCAATTGCTGATCGATGTTTTATTTGTCGGCATTTTAGGTAAGATCATGAAAAACACAAATAGTAAAGTGACACATCGTGAAATTAAGAAATAAAGTGCAAGGAGGATTAGATAGAGTATTTCAAGCTGTGGATAGTTAGATTTCCAAGTTTTATAAAGGTAAGTAAAAGTTTTAATTTTGTACCCAATTCCAGTTTAGTTAGTAGAATTTCATAATTATTGTTGATTATATGTTGAACCTTTGATCCTGTAAATTGATTAATAGCTATGACCTTTGGGTCTCCCTTAATTGGGGAGTTACCGGGAGGTGGGGTCATTACAGTTTCACATCTCTTCATTGTATGAGATTTTATATGAGATGGAATTGCCATAGTATGCTATCCAAGATTCCTTTCCTAACCAGTAGCTCCACTGTTGTCATAGTATTTATACAATGTCATCAATGTTTGAACATCTCAAAGTTCATCTATATGAACTTCTAGATTCATACAATATCCACTCTTGTGTGCATAACACTAGGATACTCAGCCTAAAGATCAAACACAATATTATATTGTGATCATTCTTTGTCTTTTTAGAATCTTACATCAGTCAACTCTTTATGCCCAACTCTTCTTTATTACAATTATCTAGCAACTGATCCTTAGTGCTTCTCAAGTACTAATGGATGCACTTTATGGAATTCCAATGACCTTCATTGGAATCTGACTAAAATCATCTTGTCATGTCCAATACATACAAGATAATGGGATGAGTACATTATATACATTGCATGATAGTTATAATTGCTAGTGCATATGGAATCATACTCATGTTTTTCCTATTATTCATATTAACTGGAATACATGGTTCTTGAGAAACTAATCCCATGTATTATGGTTAGACAATCTTTCATGTTGAACCCTTTCAACATCTTGCCAATATATGTGTTCATACATAGGTCAAGAAACTTTCCAGAGCTATCTCTATAGATCTCAATTCCTATCATGTAGGATGTTTCACCTAATCCTTCTTAAGAAGGTGATTTCCATGCCATCTTTCAATAATTATAGTATTGAGATGTTATTCCCCCTCAATATGTGGAATATTTATATGCTCCCACTAAATCTTTTGTAACCACATATTTCATCTTTATTTTAACTCAAGCCAAACCCTTTGACTATCTTGTTAAATCAAAGATTCCAGCTCTGAGATGCTAGTTTCAATATTTGTATTGACCATTGTAGCTTTTAAAAAAATGTTTGCATTAATGAAGTTACAAAACCTTTTGGTTGTGTCATGTAGACATCCTATTAAATATTCCCATTGTGGAATGTGGTTTTAATCTTCATATGCCAAATCTCATAGTCTAATAGGCTGCAATAGCAAGTATGATACTTAGTGAAAGTATTTCATCATGTTCAACGCCTTGAAATGGTTTGAAAACCTTTGCCACCAATTTATCCTTTTAGGATATCCATGTCGGTCTTCCTCTTAAAAGCTCAATTGTTACCCCTTTAGTTGGTACCACCAAGGTCATACCTTGTTTGTTTACATGGATTCCATAATAGATATAATAGCTTCAAGCCATTTGTAAGACTCTAGTCCTTCAATAGCTTCTAGAGAGGGTGTTGTCTCATCATCTTATGACCAACTCACCACCTTTCAAAGTTATAATATATCATAATCTTTTAATCTCATGGTGTGTTCTACTAGAAGTATGAGTCTTGTATTAAATAAGGAACTTGAGACTCCACAATGATTTAGGATCTTGCTTGTTCCCATTGTACCTTCTTTGGTTCAATGGTTTATTGCTTATCTCAAACATTTCGAGTTCAACTTTACTCCCACTGATTCCCTTGGAATTTAGCTATCCTAGTAACAAACACTTTTGTTGTTAGATTGTGGTTAAAGGTAGTATTAAAAAAATTAAACATTTTGTGATTTGTGGAAAATTCCTTTCAGGAAACTACTTTCTTGTATAAATTTTGATCCTTATACATATTGGGAAATTTCCCATATCATTTATTATATGGTGTCTTTCAAACCATTTTAGACGGTACATGGTTTTAGTGTAAAGCATGTATCAAACGTAAATAAGAAGATTAAATGGTAATCATATCATGACTCATCAGGATGTGATTCCTTCTTTCTATTTCATCATCATGTTTCAAGTGGACTTCATCATGATACACTATCATGGCCTATCCAAAAGGTCCTCAAACTCTTAATGTAACGTATTTCAACATTGATCATATCAAAATATCTTAATACTTTTTAAGGAATTTATGTACTTCATACGTGATCTCCTTGAACATCTCAAAAGACATATTTATCTTTCACAAAATACAAATTACCATAACTATTGAGATCATTAGTAAATATAATAAGGTGCAAATAACTACCTCTAGTATTTATTCTGAAGGTCTTTGTACATCACTATGTGCAAGTCCTAATAGAATTCCTATTCTCCCACTATATCTAGTAAGAGGTGGTTTGTCATCATCATCAACTTCATCATCTCTTTATAAGCTCATACCATGTTAATTTAGGGCATCCTCTTATTCTGTTTATTGTGCTTGACTCAATATCATTGCTTTATATAGGTGCATTAGTCAGTTTGTGTTTCACATGTCTGTACCATTTGAGTCTACCTTCACGCAACTTGTCATCAATGCTCATTGCCCCCACTTTATTACTGATATAGTCATTTCCCAAGTGATTTTTCTTGTCTTCACACACATCCATCTCAAAGTACACATGAATAAGACTTGCATGTCTCTTATTGGTTCAATAACCAAAAGAGTCTACGTAAACATCAACATGGATTCTAGAAATGCATTTCTCATATATGTGCTCCATATGGCAATGTTATTGATTGCTTGAGTTATCAATTATACTCATTTTTGTATTTACATTATAAACATTTATCTTTATATCTCTTAAATAAAGATTATAAGACATTTGGGGCATTTCCCCACAAGATCACATCTTTGAAATAGAACATTAGCCATTTTATTCACAATCATCCTTGTCCATACAAGATGCAGAAAGTAAAATGTTTCCATTATTGACATAATGAAATAGCAGTTCATTTAACTATATTCCATGCCTTGTGGGCTAAATTAAATTCTAAATATATACTTAAGTCACAGCAGGTCGTGCTTCATTATGATGCACAATCCAATCTTTCCTTTTGTAAAGACTTACTTTTTATCAGATCCTGCATATTCAAACATATGCTAGATCTGTGTCTGGTATCATATAACCAAGATGAAGAAGTAATTTGATTTATCTTATAAGTATATACTTGAAGTGGAGATCTCTATCCCCGCCTTTTTCTTCTTCTTTAGTTCCTCTAGGTAGAGAGGGAAATTCTTGTTCCAATATCCAAGCTGGTGAAAGTGGTGATAATTACCTCCCTTATTCACTCCTCCCATTGTTTTGAGTGCTGAAGGCTTAGGCTTCTATCCAGCTTTAGAACTCTTATTAGCTTTTCCTTTGCCTTTAGACTTCCCCTTTAGTTTTCCGATCATCATCACAGACTTGGGTTTGTCTTTCTTCATTTGTGCCTCAGTTGTTCTTAACATGTCAAGTAACTCTGTCAATGGCTTGTCAAAGTCTACATGTTGTAGTTCATGACAAACTGACTGTATGACTCTGGTAGAGACTGCAGAATCACATCGGTGGCCAACTCTTGACCCAAGGGAAATCCCAGTCTAGAAAGGTTCTATACATACCCAAAGAGCTTGAGAACCTAAGGACCTATTGGATCTCCTTCTTGCATGTTACATTTGAACAACGTGCATATCTTTCTTGCCTTGCTTGATCTTGGAACATGTATAGAATATGTGTGATCATCTCAATACCATCCATGTTCTCATGTTGTCTTTGAAACTCATAGTTCATGGAGCACAAAATTAGGCATTTGACATCAACGTCATCTTCAATGTGCTTCTTATAAGAATCCTTGTCAGCCTTAGTTGCATTGGGAAGAGGTTCATCACTCTAGTGACTCCATGTCATAGAGCTTGTGCTCATGTGTGAGAACAATTCTTAGTGTCCTGAACCAGTCATGAAAGATCCAAAACAATTAAGTTAGTACCCAGCCAACTCTGGTGCTCAGAACCAATTATTAAGGTAGGCAACATGTTTTTGTTGTACCCAGTGTGTTACCCTTTTCTCATTGATATATGAAAATATTTACAAACTGCATGAAAGAAAACTATAAAGGATCTATTATAACTCTTTACAGGTATCCACTATACGGTTAATATTACTCCAAACTATATCAATATTAGAAGCAAAATTACTAAAGACTCTATGGTTCCTCTCTTCCCAGATATGAAAAAGAATCGAGCAAGCCAATAACTTCCTAGGACCACAAAAATTGATGATATCTTCATCTTTAACAGGAAAAGCTCCATACTCCCAGATGAACCATCTCCACAGAGTACCAAAAAATGAGCATTCAAAAAATATATGAAGCTTTCGCTCCTCCTCTTCACCACAGAAATAACATCTTGAGACTAAGGAGAAACCAAATCTTTTTAACACATTTAGAGTAATCAAATGGTTCAAGAAGAACTTCCAAAGAAAGAATTAAAACTTCCTAGGAAAATGCTTGGACCAAATACACAAATCCCAAGTAACCATAGGAGATTTCCTCCTACACACATCCCATAATTCTCTTCGAGAGAGAGAGATTGCTTGCCTTTGAATAAGATTCGATCCTACCTATTAGGATTAGGAGGGGATAGACTTTCCAGAAAGTCCTCAGCATGCCCAGATCCCCACACTTCTTTTACTTTCCAAGAATTTAAACTCACACAAGTGCAAACTTTTGACTACAAAACTCCTTTTTTTCTAAACATCAGTTGATCATCAACATGATCAAGAAGCTTTTTTTTTGTTGGAACACCATGAATCCATCCATAACAATAGAGAGTTCCCTCTACCCACTTTTAGATCAATAAGAGATAATAAAAAGTCTCTCTTATCCAGAAGCCTTCTCCACATCCATGAACTAGTGGCCTTGCTAATAACTGACCATGTAGAGGAATCCAAAATGTATCCAATCTTTAATATGTCAAATACCCAGACTCCCTTCCCTCCTAGGTCTGCAAATATCATCCCAAGAAACAGAGCGCAACTGTAAAATCCCAGGATTTGAGGCCTCGGATATGTTGATCTTAAAAGGAATGATTGGACTACCCATATCACTAAGGTGCACCTCCTTTTCCGGGATCCCATCACTAAAGAATTCCATAGTTAAGCGTGCTCAGCTTGGAGTAGTACTAGGATGGGTGACCAGTTAGGAAGTTGATCATGGCTTGCACGTCAGTGTCGACAAAGTGCGTAGTTAAGGCTAGTGGTGGTTTGTGGGGCCAGTCGTCATTTATGAAACTCTACTAGAGCCATGGGCAATGGGCCTAGTTGTTACATATGGTATCAGAGCCAATTTCCCTCCAGTAGGTGGGCCCACATGGGCATGGCATGCCAGTCTTGAGTCGTGCGGTCCAGGCATGTAGGAAAGGGTTGTCCATGGTTGACGTAGCCACCCTTGCGCTGGTACTCCGTGATTGGGAGCTGGGTGTCCATGGGCCATTGTGGGTCTGCACTAAAATGGGGAAGAGATTATGAGGCCTTCTAGTTGAGCCTTAACGAGGACGTCAAGAGTCTAAGTGGGGGAGATTGTAACATCCCAGGATTTGAGGCCTCGGATATGTTGATCTTAAAAGGAATGATTGGACTACCCATATCACCAAGGCGCACCTCCTTTTCTGGGAGCGCATCACTAAAGAACTCCATAGTTAAGCGTGCTCAGCTTGGAGTAGTACTAGGATGGGTGACCAGTTGGGAAGTTGATCATGGCTTGCACGTCAGTGTGGACAAAGTGCGCAGTTAAGGCTAGTGGTGGTTTGTGGGGCCAGTCATCATTTCCGAAACTCTACTAGAGCCAAGGGCAGTGGGCCCAGGCATTACAGCAACTTTCTAATATCATCAGAAAACTCACCCCAAATAAATCTTCATAATCTTCTCGAACTCATTACTAACTGCCATTGAGAGGGGAAAGGTTGCTGCCCAAAACATATGATAGGAATCAAGGGTAGGGATAGTCAGTTCAACCCTGCCAGCCATAGAAAGAAGTTGATCTTTCTAATCATCAAGTTTCATTCTCATTTTATTACTGATAGGAGAGGACATATCCTTAGTCAATCTACTAGTTAAAAAAGGAAGTCCCAATTTTTTCATAGGGAACACAGCCGTAGGAATATTCCAAAAGTCTGAACAAGGAGCCAACACATTTCTCCTCAAGAAGAGTTGACTTTTATTACTGTTCATCTTAAGACCATAGAGCTTTTCAAAAGTATGAAGAACACTTAACAGGTTATAGTAATTCTTCTCAGCTGCTTTTAAGAAGATCATGAGATCATCAGAAAACACTAAATGAGAAACATGAAACTCCTTAGAAGCCCAGTTAGGAGTAAGATCACCTTTCATAACATGATAGTCAATCAACATGGAAAGACCATACATAGCAATAACAAAAAGATAGGGCAATAATGGGTCACCTTGTCTAACACCATTTGAAGTATAAAAGGGTCTGGAATGGGTTCCATTAATAAGGATTTGAGTTGAAGCTCAGGAGAAATAGTTTGACACCCAATCAATCCAGCATTGAGGGAAACCCATCCTATTAAGCATTATAACAATGAAATTATGATTGACTGAGTTAAAAGTTTTGGATAAATCATCCTTCACACTAAGCCTAGAAGAACCTTGAGCATTGTGAAAGGAACTTAAAATTTCATTTTCTAATAGGATAGAATCACCTATGTTTGGTTATGGCTTGGTAAGTCCATATGAAGGACCCGAGTTTGAATCATGTCGAAGGAGCTCTGTGAAAAGTCATAGGAATTTGATTGGGAACGGGAAGGGGGTGACCGTACCACACTCTCTCATGCCCCGAGAGTTTAGCTGTATGGGGGGTCACGAATGTGGCACTTCTACGGGGGCGGTTCTCTCGCAAATAAAAAAAGCAGTTTGATTTAAACTAACAATATCAGGCATCACATCACTCAATCTATTAGCCATAATTTTTGTTACGACCCCACCTCCCGGTAACCCCCAATTAAGGGAGACAAAAAGGTCAGAGATTATCCCAATTAACAAGATCAAAGGTTCGACAAATAATCAATAACAATTATTAAATTCTACCAACTATACATTAATATGGTAAAAATAAAAACTTTACATACCTTTTGAAAATTGGGTTTTCTAAACTTCTATCCAGACAGATACTAATCTAACTAATCCTCCTTTGCACTTTAATTCTCATTTAATTCCACATATGCCACTTTATTGTTTGTTCTTTTCACTTGTACCTAAAATGCTGACAAATAAAACATCGGTCAGCGGAAGTTGGTATGTGGGGAAAACAAATAATGTGCAACTATTTTAACAATGTAATCATGCAATTAATCATTTAACAACCAAGATTATGTTTTAAGCCATACTACTCAATCCTTACCTATCCCCTAACTTTGTGCTATCGCTGCAGTGGACTTGTATGCTACCTCTCTTTTAGGTAGATTCTTACCCCCATGGTCCTACCTTACAGGTAGCCAATACATAGGGTAATAGGGTCACATGGCACTACCCGAAGGTAGCCCAATATCTAACTCAATGTGACTTCATGGACCTACCCCATTGGTAGCCATGTACTAAGTCATCCAATGACCTGATGGACCTACCCCATAGGTAGCCATGTACTAGGTCAACTATTAAGCCAAAGAGGGGACCAGGATCTGAGCTGGTAGGAACATATCCTATGTGATAGTCATAGCTACATTATAGTTTGCATGAACTAAATTCATCCAATAGTTTATTTCAAGTCATCGATGAAAACTTCAGAAAACCTTAGAAAACTAACTTGAGATATTCATAAGCGTAACCACATACCTGTGCAATAGATTTCTCAAGCTTATATCAATTCCAACCAAGAAAGAAATCCAAGCAAGTAATTCAACCACATAATCAGGAATCTTGAAAAACACATGTACTCTGTTTACTACACACTTTATCAAGATTCTTTCTATTCAACTTGAAATTGCTTCCTAAAGTTTCCATATCCATTTTAGGGTTTCATTTTGCATTTAGGGTTTCCATTCATTTACTATTTTAAACCATATTTCTATTCAATTACTTACAAACCCTAATTTCGGATTAAAGGCACACTTAAACATTAATTAAGCCCATTATGCCTCTTTTATGTTAAAACTACCATTTTTATCCTTTTAATCCATGGCGAGATCATTATACTCATTTATCATCAATTCATAGTTCATTATGGCCTAATTCACAAATGAACTTTGTTTGTCATTAATTCTACCTTTTATTCATTAGAAAACCCTAATTACTACATTAAGGGCATTTATCCACAAATTAGAAACTTTAATGCTTGAAATAGCTTAGAGTCATTATATATTAGCTTTATTCATGATTTTGAATAATTAAAACCATTAATAGTCACATTTACCAATATTAGGGTTTCAAGGCCTGTTAAAGCATATTCATGCACATGAAACTCCAATTAAACGAATTACATGCAAATTTCATCCTTTTTGTTCCTAAAGTTCCTTTTTATCATTAACATGTTAATACCAACTTGAATCATCCATTAAACCCTACTAAATATATTAATCATCTCAAAATAGGGTTTGTTAATCTTTAATTCATCAAAGTTGATAGCTTACACTACTTTTCGAATTTTAAGAGGAAATAGCTTCTAAAAATACTTTTATTGGATTCCTCTCATTTTTTTGAGCAAAATACATATATTATTTGTACCCATCTGAGCTACGGTTAACTAGATATGAATTTTGCAAAAATGACTTACTTTAGGCCAATGAGGGGCTGCCACATAGGCGCCTTCTATGCAAAGTTGTAGGCCACTTGGGAAACATAACGAATAGTCAATTTTACCCATGGTTAAGTGGGATCTTCGTTAGCCCGCTGAGGGGTAGAATTGTCCAATGCGACTCTCCCTTCTTCAACCTCGGGCAGCAAGAGGGTTGCTGCCCTAGCCGCCATGTTGCAGCAAGCGTGGGCGCGCCCCTTCTTCTCCAGCGTTCGGCATCTACCAGGGACACCTCCCCTACCTCCGTCGTGCTCCTGCGCATGTGGAGCACCTCAGATTTGCGGCCAAAATGGCCCGTCCAATTTTCCCAAGCTTCCGAACTTGCGGCTGATCGTAGACCTACTGCAGGCGTCGCGTCGAGGTCGGGGGGTAATTGGACTCCTCTCCCATTAGCGTGGGAGCATCGTGCCTCCCTCACATGCTTGTTCCTAGTTCTTCCTTGTTCCAAGGATGACACCACTCTCCTAACCTAGAGTTTTGAACGTAGGGAAGCAAGAAGAAGATGAGGAAGAGAATGGGAGACGTGGCATCTCTCTGAAACTCGACCCTAGGATCTACCCCTTTTATAGGGAAGGGTATCCACACCCCAGATTGCTTGCCCACGAAGCAACCAAGTCCTTTTCCAACTTGGAAACATATTTTCCTTTTATAAAAGCAACCTCCCCTCTCTTCATCATCTCTTTGATATTCCTTTTTCTTTAATTATTAGGATTTCAAAAAATTACTTCCCTTATCTTCCTTGTACTTTCCTTTTAAAGTATTGGCACGAAATCAAGTTTTCCTTTAAATAGAAAATACTTTCTTTTATCAATATCACAAAATTCATTAATAATGTATCACCTTATCCTTTTATTTTGTAATTTTGGTATTTTCTCTTTCTTTCCTCTTTATTGGGACTCCTTGGATCCCAAGAAACTCTATTATTTCAAAATCATTTTTATTGGATACTCATTATCCTTCTAGATGCATCTATTTCTATTATTTTCTCATCATCTTGTTTATTTCTTATTTAAATATCTCTTTTTGAGGATTTCTCTTTATCTTTCTTTTATTTTCCTCATTGGTATTTCTTTTAACATTAGGAATCCTTGAGATACGAAATTCCACCAAGGATAACTCAATTCCACCTTTTTCCATTTATTTTTCACATTTTATCATTGTTTTCAATTTCTTTCTTAATACTTAATTGATCTTTTCTTTTCTTATTGCATTCTCTATGCATCTTTGGACTCCTTGGAACCCAAGGAATCCAAGAGGCATGAAATCCATCCTTGGATTACATGCTTTTGCCTTCCAGAGGTTTCTACATCATTCTTTTCTCAAAAACTCAATTATTCATTTACTAATTTAATAATTGAATTTCCTTTCTTCATTTCCTTGTTATTGGGCCCAATAGCCAATAAAGCCCACAACACAATCATCAAGGCTATTTTAAATGAAATCCATTTATTCAAAACAAATTATATCATTATTTGTTCAATTATATTTAATATGAGAAATTACATTTCTCACCAATTGAACCCAAAAATTGGGGTTGTAACATCCTTCCCCTCTTATAGGAATTTTTTCCTCAAAATTCTTATCAAGCAAAAAAAAACAATTCGTGATAAGTCTTTTCCATGTCCATCATTGGCCCCTATGTGGCTTTACCGTACTCATGGCGCTACCAAAGAACCTTTATCATCACATATTCATTTCTCTGAGTTCTTTCATCCTGCGTCTATAAATTGCACAGGTGACTCAGGCCATTTCAGCCTCCTTTGGGGCTCACTAGGTTCATTGCTCAGCACATGGTCGGGGTACCTCATATAGTGCTCTAAATTGGACACTTGGAACTCTTCACACATTTCTTTATCCTGAGGGGTGAGATCAAACTTAACCTTCTCCACCAAACCATCTCAAATGAACCCATGCATCAGGGACTTAGCTCTCTCTTAGTTGTAACTTAGACAGGTCAGATTTTCATGTCACATATTCTCCCACTGTGAACTGCGTGTTAATCTACTTTGCATCCACTCACGACTCCCGTCATCTCTAGGCTCCTTTCATCCATTGCATGATCAAAGTGACTTCATCTACTCACATTGTGGTCCTTTTCTAACCATCATGTGGTACTTTCACCAACATCACCTTACTAAAATGGTGACCGACACAGCCTCCTTTACAGAGCTTCTTTATGTCTCGATACTGGCTATGGTGGTTATCATCACATCTTACAAAGGACAAAAACTGTCTCTATGTATCACCCTAAACGAGCACATATGCTCTCATCAGACCCTCTAGTCCAGATTATACTAATCTTTAGTTAGGGGTGATAAACTATACTAACATCGAGTTCTTCATGTACCTACTTCCACCTCATGGAAGTGAACCTTTAGGTTATACTCAAGAACGTTTAAACTCACCTCATGGTGTAGTTGAACCATCTCTCTCATATGTAGTTCAACCCGATCTATCCCTTGACAGAACTCTTTCTTTCTCATGTCATCTAGGTAAGGCCATCTACCATAACCCATATTGCATCTCGACCTTCCTTGCTCTAGGGGAGACTAACAACATCCATAGTGATGAACTCCCTTTTTCTTTCGGGGACTCTTTATCCTTTATAGCAATGTGCTGAGTTACTGGTGTTCGTCCTTCACCTACGGCTTACATGGCCATAAGCCACATGCAACTTTATCTTAGGCATCTAAAGTACTACTGTCACTTATTATCTTGGTAGTACCACGGTGTATGTTGATCGTCAATCATGATTTCATGTATGTCGTGATTCCTTAAGATTGATTCCTCAGAAACCCTAAACCACTCTAGTCGGGGTTTCATCACCTTCCTTTCCAAAGAAGTGCATTTGAGATTCTACAACCATCCTTTCATTGCATCAAGGCCTAGGCTGGCTAACCAAACAACCACTAACTTGATCAATAGATTGTGTTACATCTGAGTGTTATCCGACTACATCTCCTTTCCAAATTTAGGGTTATCCTAACAACCTCTTCTAGCCTCTAGCCAAACTAGACAGATATATCTCAACCAGAGCATCCATTACCGCTTCACATCCTTACATATTAGGTAATGTTGATGACATACACCTTCATGTATTTCACTTATCTTCTCACCTCAAAATCTATGTCTATCTTCATCAAGAAACTTTGAGATCATCCTCATGATGATCAAACTCAACCTGGTATAACTTGCAAGTTCCATATAGCTCATGATAAAACTTCCTCATTTCTCTTAGTGTTTGCAAACCATCCATGTATCGTTTACTCCACCAGGGTACGTTATCATTTCTGTCCTCATACCTTGTAGCAATGTTCCAACCCACATCATTTATTATCCTTGGTGTATGGCATGCATATTGTCCTATCTCTCACTCCCATAACAAGAGAAAATAAGCATTTGGCTGCATTCCAAATACAAAGTTCTTCCTGTTCTAAGAGGAGAGATGGTACATCCCACCATGTCGGTACACCTTTAAATCCAAGTTGAAATGTGCCACATATGTCTCTACATCACAATAATCTTGATATCAAGGTTACTTCCATGGTAAAACTGGTCTTGAACCTACTTGGGTCCACACACAATCATTTGTCATCTCCTCTAGGTCGATAGGGTGCCGGAACTTTTGGGGTCATCCCTCTTCCCTCATGCATCTAGAGAGTGCCCTACTCATCTGCCCTTTGGGTCCCATGAGTTCATGAAGGTGATCAATCTCCTAACCCATGGCCCTCGGACAATGATATCTATTACCTCCCACCCCTATGGTCATGTGCAACTAGGGAATTAGGAAACTCCTACTTTCATCGGTCTTATCCCTACCTGACCCTAGGATCGACTTAGGATTCTGTTATAGTACATGTCCAACTTAGTACCTTACACAAGCCTTCATCATCTCTCTTTCTGCATTCACAGATTGACTTTCATCCTTTCATAAGGGGTCACGGTGACCTGCCTACCTTGGTCAGGCCCCATAGCGGTTACCTCTATGGAAACACATCCACATGCACTTAGAGATGGTTATCTATGGGTCTACAGGTTCATCCTCATACCATGTACTTTTCACTTAGCTTCTCAAGATCCTATGAGACCTCTTTAGGTTACCTTAAAACCACCAAGACTGGCATACACCCTACAAAAGGGTCTCCCTCCCTGGATGGGAGGAACTACATCTCGACAACAAGGTCACAAACGCCCTTAGGTCTAGGGTTGACACCCACATGCTTAACCCTAGCATGCTATTAAGGCACAAGCAGACCACCCACTAAACCAGGCTAGGTCATACAGGTTCTCATTCCTCAACATTAGATTAAGATCATACCTTTCCACGTTATTAACTTACCTGTGAGGGTTTCATAAAACCTACCTTAAACTTAAGGGGTTTCTCTTACCTCTAAACATAAGAAGTACCATGCTCGCATCTATAGAAACTCAACTCTCATCACGAGCATTAGGTACACCACTTCCCCTCTTAGGCCTAGGAACCCTAGGTTCACTTTTTGATGACCAACTACATGCTCAAACTATTAACCACGAATCAAGCATGTATAAGGCATGACACGAACTTCCTGTCATCCTTCTACTCAAGCAACACTTCAGAGTCAAGTCTTCCTTAAGGAAAACCAACAAGGCACAAGGCCTCACAACATGTTACTAAACCTCTCCAGGGTATAAAGAAGTTCTTCTTCCTTTCTCAGAAGGTAAACACTTATACCATAAGCACATAGGTACCAGCAGACTCATCCTCTCTCTAGGGTTTGATTCCTCTCATGGAAACCAAGACATCATCCACCTTTAGGGATCAAGCATGTGGTGACCACTATCATCCACTAAGGTCGCATCATCCTCAACTACCTACTTTTCCACATATCTTGGAGTCTAGGATTCCAACCTTCTTGGTTTCCTACTCTCTCTCTAGAGCCAACCCTATAAACAACCTTACTACGAGAGGCTCTCTCTCTAAGAGGGATCAAGCTTACAAGCATACCCCTGCATGGTGAAGCCTATGTTCAACTTATGTTCACTCAAGGTTATCCATAGCCCCTTATGCTTATCACATAAGCTATCCATCAAACTCTCCCGGCCAGGGTTTCAACCTATTGCTCGCAGTACAGACACATTCTGGGTGCCTATTATGCCTATATAAACTCATAGGGTTTCCATAGGTTCTACTCTAACCTCAACAATGAAGGAGCTATCCTTCACTCTAACACGCATGACCCTTCCCGGGGTTGGGTCGCCAAAGGTACTCGTTCATCCAACCTCGCATGGCTCATACGTCATCACAGGCATGTCCATCCAAACACCTGGTCTAACTCATCATGTCATCTCTCTCTCTAACCTTCACTTAGGGTTAGGGTTAACAACATCCTCAGAGGATGTGCCAGGTCTCTACTTGTAATGGAGATCTCGTTCTCCAAGACGAACTTTCTTTATTTATCCTCCTGACAAGAAGGTCTAGCCTCAGGTCTCTTTTGAGGGCAAAGACAACTCATGTCTTACGACCTAAGCATGTATCTATTCTTTAGTTTACACTTACTATATTAAGCTTAAGTCCATGACATCTTATTTACATGCTTTTCATTAATTTGGTGGAGGATTCCTTAGACCCTATCAACCTTATATGTACCTCAAGAGGGTGAGGAAAAGAGAGAAAACCCTAATCCTTAAGGTCCTTAATAGAATTTGTGATGAGAAGGGATGAATGATATGAGAAAGTCCTAAAAGTATCTTATTTCGATTCATACCCTAAGACCTTGGCCAAAAAGTCACACAGATCCGGGAGTCCTCGTATTCTGACTAGAGGTGCGGAGGAAAATATTGCCAGCCCCCAGTCATGATCCTTTTCTAGACACCTCTATCTTTTAGATAATCCTCTAATAACTCCCTTGGGTTCTACATAATTTGTAAAATTTAATAATTATTAAAGATTAAGTGAGGAACCTTGGCTATGATACCAAATGTTACGACCCCACCTCCCGGTAACCCCCAATTAAGGGAGACCAGAAGGTCATAGCCATTATCCCAATTAACAGGATCAAAGGTTTGACAAATAATCAGTAACAATTATTAAATTTTACCAACTATACTAAAATATGGTAAAAAATAAAAACTTTGCATACCTTTTGAAAATTGGGATTTCTAAACTTCTATCCACACAGATACTAATCTAACTAATCCTCCTTTGCACTTTAATTCTCATTTAATTCCACATATGCCATTTTACTATTTGTTCTTTTCACTTGTACCTAAAACACTGACAAACAAAATGTCGGTCAGCAGAAATTGGTATGTGGGGGAAACAAATAATGTACAACTATGTTAACAACATAATCATGCAATTAATCATTTAACAACCAAGATTACATTTTAAGCCATACTACTCACTCCTTACCTATCCCCTAACTCTGTGATATCCCTGCAGTGGACTTGTATGCTACCTCTCCTTTAGGTAGATTCTTACCCCCATGGTCCTACCTTACAGGTAGCCAATACATAGGGTAATTGTTACGACCCGCGTCGAGCTTATCCCGTAAGCAAGCTGTTCAGCATGTGTTTAGCTGATGTGTTAAGTTATAAGCCTGTTTTTGTTAATAATGCTTAAAATGGTTATGATATGTGCTTAGTATGTTTTCTAGCTTCTAAAGCGTGTAGGATCTTACGCTTGAAGCGTTGCCAGAGAAATCGTTCGAATCCGACCTTCGAGTTAAAAGTTGCATGTTTATGGGCTTATAGGGACCTGTTCATAATTTTTGAAAGTTTTGAACTTTGCGATTTGGCCCCTAAGTTTCTTCCTTATCCTTTCTCTCTTCCTTATCTCGTTTCACTTTTACAGAAATGAGAGAACACTTTTGCGTTCTCCTTCCTTGCGTGAGAAAGAGAGAAAGAGAGAGAGAGAGAGAGGGAGCTGAGAAGGGAAAGGCGTCGGAGCTTCGTTTTGCTCCGATCAGTTGCTGCAGTTTGTCCTTTTCCTCTGTGGATCTTCTTCTCCATCGATTCGAATCGGTTTTGCAGCTGGAGCTGCGTTTGCAGGGAAAACGGCTTGGAGATTGGGGTGCACGGTGCAGCCCTAGCTCGTTTTCTTCTTCTCTTCAGGTGCGGTTTAGTCATATGTATCGATTGTGATCGTATCGCGGTGTTTGTTCGAGATTTGCCCGTCGATTCGAGAGAAATCGACTTTTGCATGTCGTTTTTGTGTTCTTCCTGTGCGCGGTTCGGCCTAGTTTCAATTCGGTTGGCCGAGTTCCTTTTTAGGGCATTTGTATAGCGTTTTTGGGTCGGCCGAGTTTGAGTCTTGGGTCGGCCGAGTTTCCTAATTAGATATACGAACATCGATTTGGTCGGCCGAGTTTGGTCCTGATCGGCCGAGTTTCTTTGTAGGTATATAAAGCGGTGTGTTGGTCGGCCGAGATTGTTCGGCCGAGTTTCAGGATCTGGGAAGCGTTCGGCCGAGTTCCATAGTGTTCGGCCAAGTTTCAAGTGGTGAGTGGCAGTTCATTTAGAAATCATTATTAAACTCATTTAAAATGCTTATTTGCTTCAGTATCAGTTGATATGACTTTTAAACAGTGTAGCAAGTACTTTTGTAGTATGAATAGTTCGATGGAACTTGAAATGCGTGATATGAAAGATGGAAAAGAGGGAATTCTATGTCTTACAGTTGATATGAAATAATCTTGTTTAATTGTATATTTGTTAAACAGTTAATAGACTTAGGTGCCCCAACATCGTAGAACCCCATTGCGCGGTCTGTACCTTTGGGGTGAAACGGTCAGTCCTGGGGATACGCCCAGGCATCGGAGACTCGTGTCCAACAAATACCGATTGTCTCGGTGACACGTAGTCTAAGTGGTAGGATTCCGGTCAGTCCTGGGGATACGCCCAGGCATCGGAGATCCAAGAGAACGTTCCGGTCAGTCCTGGGGATACGCCCAGGCATCGGAGAAGTCCCGGTCAGTCCTGGGGATACGCCCATGCATCGGAGACTTAGAGACCCTCCACTGTGCACTACAGGTTGTGGAGGAGTCTAGAGCACTCAGAGTTAGTGCAGTGAGGCCTTGTGAGCCTGAGAGTCCTGTGCAGACTAGGACGAGAAGTCAGACTTAGCATTTTTCGGGTGTGTCGCTAAGTCTTGTACGGTGAGATCGTAGTTCGCTACTGATCTTCATATGCAGAGTGCGCTGCATATGTTTGGGGCATAATAATGTAAATATGTAATCATATAGGATCACAGTAAATTTATATAATCGAACTCCTCTACAAATTTTATATATCTGTTTATTCACTTGAAATATCTGTTGCTGCTTAGATATGTGATTATTATCTGCAAAATTGTTATGTCATTAGAACTGCCCTGCTTGCATTGTATACATGTTTTATTTCAATTATAAACCTGACAAGTTGTTTAGTGATAGCTAGGTGAAATGTTATTCACTGAGCGAGTAGGCTCACCCCTCTACTCAAACATTTTTAGGTCAGCACCAACATCAGGAGTCGGAAGGATCATTTCATCCTAACACTTAGTTGATAGAAGGTTTGTAGTTAGTCTTGTTAGAGGTCTCTTAGTCCATTCCCCTCGATCTTTGGGACAAGGTGTGAGTGAGAGAGAGAATGTTTACAAAGATGTAAATTAACTGTTATGCTTTATTTTATGTTGAACAATGCAATATGCTGTAGACTCTGTTTATATTTCTAGTCAGTCTAATAGAAAAGCTTCCGCAGCTTGTTTAGTTTCATTTACAGTATAAATCAGTTTTTCCTATTAATGTTGTTAATTGTTTTAAAAAAGTGATGAATGGTTGACTTATATGTGAAATCCCACCTGCCGAGTCCTAATCTCGTGGTTTGTGGTTAATGTGAGATTGGGGCGCGACAATTCTTGGTATCAGAGCTTAGGTTTGAGTACTTAGTTACTCAAGGTCAGGGGACGATAAGAGACCAATAGGATTAAGGTTTAAGTGTCTTTCATCTATCTGTAATTTTCTAATAGGAAATATTCTATTATATCATTGCAGATGGCAGGAAGAGGCTTTGATCGTGATGATCAGGCTGAGAGCCATGTTGGCCCTGAACTTCGGTACTTGGGTCCAGGTGGTGGTGACCACGTGGATGAAGCATCCAGGATGTACAGGATGTTCCAGGAGACCAAAGATAGGTATAAGGCTGATAGGCGAGATTCTTCTTCTACCAGCAGTAAAGATCTGATGCGATCTTATGAGCTTGTGAAGAAGCTTGGTGGCACAGAGTTCAGTGGCACCACAGAACCCGCCGAAGCTGATGAGTGGTTTAGGCAGATAGAGAAGGTCTTTCGTCTGATGGAGCTTCCAGAAGACAAGAAGATCAATCATGCGGTCTACCTTTTGACAGGCGATGCAGAACTGTGGTGGCGTGGTGTGGAAGAAAAGAGGAGAGGTACAGATCTTTCCTGGCAGGATTTCTCTGAGGAGTTTCATCTCAAATTCTATCCACCCACTTTTCTTAATGAGAAAATCAGGCAGTTACAGAATATCAAGCAAAGGAACATGACAGTTACAGAGTATGAAGCGCTTTTCACACGGTTAGCAAATTTCTGTCCGCAGCTTGTTCCCGACAACATAGAAAGATGCAGAAGGTTTCAGGAAGGGCTAAGGCCAGAAATCCGGCATACAGTTTCTGCTACTAGTAGGAGGAACAGAGAGAACTTTTGTGAGTTTGTCGAGGCTGCTAGACAGGTTGAAGAATCTGTGAATGCTGACAAGGTGCCTGAGTCTAAGAAGAGATCTGCAGACTTCAGTAGAGGGCAATCCAGTAGTGGATATAGGGGTGGAGGTAGAGGTTTCTTTTCTAAGCTTGGGCGTGGCTTTGGTTGTTTTGGCAGGCAGAGATCTGAGGACGTTTCTTCTTCTAGAAGCAGAGGAAGATACAGCCCAGGGAGATGGGGCAGTGCATCTAGAGAGCAACCATCTGGATCATCTACTTCTGTGACTGGTCCACAGAGACAGGAGATGTGGGTATGTAATACTTGTGGAAGGTTGCACTCTGGACAATGTTGGGGTTCAGGCCCTATAGAATGTTTCCACTATGGACAGACAGGACATACAAAAAGGGATTGTCCTCAACTTCGGCAAGCGGCATCACAAGCTTTCCAGCCTCAATACCATGATGTTCCAAGTTCTTCTGTGGCTTCTGGTTCTAGAGGTGGTGGAGTGTCTAGTGGCAGGAGTGGTCAGAGAGGACAGCGTGGCAGAGGAAGAGCTTCAGCACGTTTCTTTTCTTTGACACCTCAGGAAGGTATAATCTCTTCACAAGTTGTTACAGGAGAGATGCTTTTGTTTAACAGTATACCAGTTTCAGTTTTGATAGATCCGGGAGGTACTCATTCTTTTATACGATGTTCTTTAGTTGATGAACTTAATCTGTTAACTCAAGAGTTGGCAGATGAGTTAGTGTTGAGGGTTCCACTAGGTGGACCGACAGTTTTATCCGACTTTTGTCCCGGATGCTTGATATCCTTTGGAGGTTTCACCTTTGCTGCTAATCTCATACCCTTGGATGTAAATGCTTTTCAAGTCATCTTGGGTATGGATTGTCTTGAAACATATCGAGTGCAACTCGATTGTTGGAAGAAGGAAGCTACCTTTCAACTAGGTGAATTTTCTTGTATCTTTACTGGAGACAGGAAAGTTCTTCCTACATGCATAATATCAGCTGCTGTAGCTGATAAGATGTTACAAAAAGGATGTGAAGCGTTCCTTGCTCATGTGGTTGACACCAGAGCAGAGAAGAGCACCGCCAGTGTTTATGATGTGCCTGTGGTTCGTGAGTTCTCTGACATTTTTCCAGAAGAGTTACCAGGCTTACCTCCTGTCAGAGACATTGATTTTGAAATTCAGATATATCCAGGTAGCCATCCAGTAGCACTGCCAGCCTATAGAATGGCACCTGCAGAGTTGAAAGAACTCAAGGTGCAGTTGCAGGAGTTGCTAGATAAGGGTTTCATTAGACCCAGTTCTTCACCGTGGGGTGCTCTAGTCCTGTTTGTTAAGAAAAAGGATGGTACCATGCGTCTGTGTATAGATTACAGGCAATTGAACAAGATCACTATAAAGAATAAGTATCCTTTGCCGAGGATAGATGATCTGTTTGATCATTTGCGTGGAGCGACGATCTTTTCTAAAATTGATTTGAGATCCGGATATCATCAGCTTAGAATAAAGGCTTCTGATATTCCCAAAACAGCTTTCAGAACCAGGTATGGGCATTATGAGTTTTTGGTCATGTCGTTTGGGCTGACCAATGCCCCAGCAGCCTTTATGGATATGCTGAATCAGATTTTCAAACCATTTCTAGATCAGTTTATTGTAGTCTTTATAGATGATATTCTGATCTATTCCAGAGACGATGAACAACATGAGCAACACTTGAGAGTAGTGTTGCAGTTGTTGAGACAACACCAGTTGTTTGCTAAATTTAGCAAGTGCGAGTTCTGGTTGGCCGAGGTAGCATTTCTTGGACATGTTATCTTGAGAGATGGAGTAAGTGTGGATCCTAAGAAAGTTGAATCTGTACTTCAGTGGGAACAGCCTAGGACTCCTACTGAGATCAGAAGTTTCTTGGGATTAGCAGGTTATTACAGAAGGTTCATACAGAACTTCATTGCGTTAGCATCACCTTTGACACGCTTGACGAGGAAGGATGTACCGTTTGTTTGGTCTGAAAACTGTGAGAAAAGTTTTTAGATTTTGAAGAAAAAGTTGACTTCAGCACCAGTGTTGATTTTTCCAGAAGTAGAAAGAGGTTATACATTGTTCTGTGATGCTTCTAGGAGAGGTTTGGGTTGTGTACTGATGCAAGAAGGTAAAGTTGTGGCTTACGCATCTAGACAGCTTAAGAAAAATGAAGAGAATTACCCTGTTCATGATCTGGAATTAGCTGCTATAGTTCATGCTCTTAAGACATGGCATCACTACTTGTATGGTGAGACATGTCAGGTGTTTACAGACCATAAGAGCTTGAAATATATCTTCACTCAGAAAGACTTGAATTTGAGACAGCGCAGATGGCTGGAGCTGATTAAAGACTATGATGTGACAATCGATTACCATCCTGGTAAGGTGAATGTTGTAGCTGATGCCTTGAGTAGAAAGTCAAGTTCAACAGCCAATGCATTTTCTATGGCATGTTTCAAGAGGGACTTGCTTGTAGATATGCGAAGATTGAACTTAGACTTGGATGTGACTGGACAGAGTGGGTTGATTGCTCAGATGCAAGTCAGACCTACTTTTTATAATCATATTAAGGAATTACAGCAGAGTGATGATGAGTTGTGGCAAATCATGCAAGAAATGTCAGAAGGTAAGAGAATAGAGTTCAGATTTTCTGATGAAGGCATGTTGTATCTTCATGATAGGTTGTGTGTACTTGGGAACAGTGAGTTGAAAGAGCAGATCCTTGAAGAAGTGCATACTTCTATGTATGTTATGCATCCAGGTAACACAAAGATGTACAGGAACCTCAAAGAGTTGTACTGGTGGTCTGGCATGAAGAAGGATGTGGCTGAATATGTGGCTAGGTGCGGGGTGTGTCAGCAGGTTAAGGCTGAGCATCAGAAACCTGCTGGTACTTTGCAGTCGCTTCCTATACCAGAATGGAAATGGGAACACATCACGATGGACTTTGTGGTAGGATTACCCAGGACGCCGAAGGGTTCAGACTCGATATGGGTAATTGTGGATAGACTAACTAAGTCTGCTCACTTTCTTCCTGTCAAGTCAACCTTTGACGTTCCAAAGCTGGCTAAAGTTTATGTGGATGAGGTAATCAGGTTGCATGGAATACCAGTTTCCATTATTTCTGACAGAGATCCAAAGTTTACATCTAGATTCTGGAATCAGTTACATCGTGCGTTGGGCACAAGGCTGAAGTTCAGTACAGCGTTTCACCCACAGACAGATGGTTAATCTGAGAGGACCATTCAGACCCTTGAAGACATGCTGAGAGCATGCGTGCTACAGTTTAGAGGTAACTGGGAAGAACACTTAAGCCTAATAGAGTTTGCTTATAATAACAGTTACCATTCTAGTCTTGGAATGGCTCCATATGAAGCTCTTTATGGCAGGAAGTGTAGATCGCCAGTTTGTTGGTACGAGGTGGGTGAGAAGGAAATTCTTGGACCTGAGTTAGTTGATGTAACTATAGAAAAGATATATGTGATCAGGGATCAGTTGAAAGCTGCTCAGGATAGACAGAAAAGTTATGCAGAGAGACGACATCGACCTCTCGAGTTTGAGGTTGGTGACGAGGTCTACTTGAAGGTTTCACCGTGGAAGGGAGTTCTGAGGTTTGTCAAGAGGGGTAAGTTGACCCCTAGGTATATGGGTCCATATCCTATTGTTGAAAGGATAGGACCTGTAGCTTACAGGTTGGATTTGCCGTCTGAGTTGGCAAATCTTCATGATGTCTTCCACGTGTCTATGCTGAAAAAGTGTCACCCCGGTACAGAAAAGATTGTAGATCCAGAACCGGCGCAGCTTAGGACAGATGTGTCCTACGTTGAAGGACATGTGCAGATAGTTGATCACCGGATTAAAAAGCTTAAGAACCGCGAGATTCCTTTAGTGAAAGTTTTGTGGAGAAACCATAATCTTGAAGAAGCTACGTGGGAGCTGGAGTCTGAGATGCGTGGCAAGTTTTCTTTTCTCTTCTAGGAATTTCGGGACGAAATTCTTATAAGGGAGGGGGAATTGTTACGACCCGCGCCGAGCTTATCCCGTAAGCAAGCTGTTCAGCATGTGTTTAGCTGATGTGTTAAGTTATAAGCCTATTTTTGTTAATAATGCTTAAAATGGTTATGATATGTGCTTAGTATGTTTTCTAGCTTCTAAAGCGTGTAGGATCTTACGCTTGAAGCGTTGCCAGAGAAATCATTCGAATCCGACCTTCGAGTTAAAAGTTGCATGTTTATGGGCTTATAGGGACCTGTTCATAATTTTTGAAAGTTTTGAACTTTGCGATTTGGCCCCTAAGTTTCTTCCTTATCCTTTCTCTCTTCCTTATCTCATTTCACTTTTACAGAAACGAGAGAACGCTTCTGCGTTCTCCTTCCTTGCGTGAGAAAGAGATAAAGAGAGAGAGAGAGAGAGAGGGAGCTGAGAAGGGAAAGGCGTCGGAGCTTCGTTTTGCTCCGATCAGTTGTTGCAGTTCGTCCTTTTCCTCTGTGGATCTTCTTCTCCGTCGATTCGAATCGGTTTTGCAGCTGGAGCTGCGTTTGCAGGGAAAACTGCTTGGAGATTGGGGTGCACGGTGCAGCCCTAGCTCGTTTTCTTCTTCTCTTCAGGTGCGTTTTAGTCATATATATCGATTGTGATCGTATCGCGGTGTTTGTTCGAGATTTGCCCATCGATTCGAGAGAAATCGACTTTTGCAGGCCGTTTTTGTGTTCTGCCTGTGCGCGGTTCGGCCGAGTTTCAATTCGGTCGGCCGAGTTCCTTTTTAGGGCATTTGTACAGCATTTTTGGGTCGGCCGAGTTTGAGTCTTGGGTCGGCCGAGTTTCCTAATTAGATATACGAACAGCGATTTGGTCGGCCGAGTTTGGTCCTGATCGGCCGAGTTTCTTTGTAGGTATATAAAGCGGTGTGTTGGTCGGCCGAGATTGTTCGGCCGAGTTTCAGGATCTGGGAAGCGTTCGGCTGAGTTCCATAGTGTTCGGCCGAGTTTCAAGTGGTGAGTGGCAGTTCATTTAGAAATCATTATTAAACTCATTTAAAATGCTTATTTACTTCAGTATCAGTTGATATGACTTTTAAACAGTGTAGCAAGTACTTTTGTAGTATGAATAGTTCGATGGAACTTGAAATGCATGATATGAAAGATGGAAAAGAGGGAATTCTATGTCTTACAGTTGATATGAAATAATCTTGTTTAATTGTATATTTGTTAAACAGTTAATAGACTTAGGTGCCCCAACATCGTAGAACCCCATTGCGCGGTCTGTACCTTTGGGGTGAAATGGTCAGTCCTGGGGATACGCCCAGGCATCGGAGACTCGTGTCCAACAAATACCGATTGTCTCGGTGACACGTAGTCTAAGTGGTAGGATTCCGGTCAGTCCTGGGGATACGCCCAGGCATCGGAGATCCAAGAGAACGTTCCGGTCGGTCCTGGGGATACGCCCAGGCATCGGAGAAGTCCCGGTCAGTCCTGGGGATACGCCCAGGCATCGGAGACTTAGATACCCTCCACTGTGCACTACAGGTTGCGGAGGAGTCCAGAGCACTCAGAGTTAGTGCAGTGAGGCCTTGTGAGCCTGAGAGTCCTGTGCAGACCAGGACGAGAAGTCAGACTTAGCATTTCCCGGGTGTGTCGCTAAGTCTTGTACGGTGAGATCGTAGTTCGCTACTGATCTTCATATGCAGAGTGCGCTGCATATGTTTGGGGCATAATAATGTAAATATGTAATCATATATGATCACAGTAAATTTATATAATCGAACTCCTGTACAAATTTTATATATCTGTTTATTCACTTCAAATATCTGTTGCTGCTTAGATATGTGATTATTATCTGCAAAATTGTTATTTCATTAGAACTGCCCTGCTTGCACTGTATACATGTTTTATTTCAATTATAAACCTGACGAGTTGTTTAGTGATAGCTAGGTGAAATGTTATTCACTGAGCGAGTAGGCTCACCCCTCTACTCAAACATTTTCAGGTCAGCACCAGCATCAGGAGTCGGAAGGATCGTTTCATCCTAACACTTAGTTGATAGAAGGTTTGTAGTTAGTCTTGTTAGAGGTCTCTTAGTCCATTCCCCTCGATCTTCGGGACAAGGTGTGAGTGAGAGAGAGAATGTTTACAAAGATGTAAATTAACTGTTATGCTTTATTTTATGTTGAACAATGCAATATGATGTAGACTCTGTTTATATTTCTAGTCAGTCTAATAGAAATGCTTCCGCAGCTTGTTTAGTTTCATTTACAGTATAAATCAGTTTTTCCTATTAATGTTGTTAATTGTTTTAAAAAAGTGATGAATGGTTGACTTATATGTGAAATCCCACCTGTCGAGTCCTAATCTCGTGGTTTGCGGTTAATGTGAGATTGGGGCGCGACAGTAATAGTCGCATGGCACTACCCTAAGGTAGCCCAATATCTAACTCAATGTGACTTGGTGGACCTACCCCATTGGTAGCCATGTACTAAGTCATCCAATGACCTGATGGACCTACCCCATAGGTAGCCACGTACTAGGTCAACTATTAAGCCTTAGAGGGGACTAGGATCTGAGCTGGTAGGCACATATCTTATGTGATAGTCATAGCCACATTATAGTTTGCATGAACTAAATTCATCCAACAGTTTATTTCGAGTCATCGATGAAAACTTTAGAAAACCTCAGAAAACTAACTTGAGATATTCATAAGCTTAACCACATACATGTTCAGTAGATTTCTGAAGCGTATATCAATTCCAACCAAGAAAGCAATCCAAGCAAGTAATTCAACCACATAATCAAGAATCCTGAAAAACACATGTACTCTATTTACTACACACTTTATCAAGATTCATTCTATTCAACTTGAAATTGCTTCCTAAGGTTTCCGTATCCATTTAGGGTTTCATTTTGCATTTAGGGTTTCACTTCATTTACTATTTTAAACCCTATTTCTTTTCAATTACTTACAAACCCTAATTTCGGATTAAAGGCACACTTAAACATTAATTAAGCCCATTATGCCTCTTTTATGTTAAAACTACCATTTTTATCCTTTTAATCCATGGCAAGATCATTATACTCATTTATCATCAATTCATAGTTCATTATGGCCTAATTCACAAACGAACTCTATTTGTCATTAATTCTACCTTTTATTCATTAGAAAACCCTAATTACTACATTAAGGGAATTTATCCACAAATTAGGAACTTTAATGCTTGAAATAGCTTAGAGTCATTACATCTTAGCTTTATTCACAATTTTGAATAATTAAAACCATTAATAGTCGCATTTACCAATATTAGGGTTTCAAGGCCTATTAAAGTATATTCATGCACATGAAACTCCAATTAAACCAATTACGTGCAAATTTCATCATTTTTGTTCCTAAAGTTCCTTTTTATCATTAACAGGTTAATACCAACTTTAATCATCCATTAAACCCTACTAAATATATTAATCATCTCAAATAGGGTTTCTTAATCTTTAATTCATCAAAGTTGATAACTTACACTACTTTTCGAATTTCAAGAGGAACTAGCTTCTAAACATATTTTTTTTGGATTCCTTCCATTTTTCTGAGAAAAATACATATATTATTTGTACCCATCTGAACTACGGTTAACTAGATATGAATTTTGCAAAAATGACTTACTTTAGGCCAATGAGGGGTTGCTACGTAGGCGCCTTCCATGCAACGTTGTAGGCCGCTTGGGAAACATAACGAATAGTCGATTTTACCCCCAGTTAAGTGGGTTCTTCTTCATCCCACTGAGGAGCAAAATTGTCCAATGTGATTCTCCCTTCTTCAACCTCAGACAGCACGACGGCTACTTCCCTAGTCGTCGAGCTACAGCAAGCGTGGGCGCGCCCCTTATTCTCCAGTATCCGGCGTCTACCAGAGACACCTCCCCTAACTCCGTCATGCTCATGCGTGTGCGGGGCACCTCAGATTTGTAGCCAAAATGGCCCGTCCGAGTTGCCCAAGCTTCTGGACTTGCAGCTGATCATGGACCTGCTGCAAGCGTCGTGCCGGGGTCGGGGGGTAGTTGGACTCCTCTCCCATCAGTGTGGGAGCATCTCACCTCCCTCACATGCTTGTTCCTGGTTCTTCCTCATTCCAAGGATCACACCACTCTCCTAACCTAGAGTTTTGAATGTAGGGAAACAACAAGAAGATGTGGAAGATACTGGGAGACATGGGATTTCTCTGAAACTCGACCCTGGGCTCTACCCCTTATATAGGGGAGGGTATCCACGCCCCAGACTGCTTGCCCACGAAACAACCAAGTCCTTTCCCAACTTGGAAACTTATTTTCCTTTTATAAAAGCAACCTCCTCTCTTCATCATCTCTTTTATATTCCTTTTTCGTTAATTATTAGTATTTCAAAAAATTACTTCCTTTATCTTCCTTGTACTTGCCTTTTAAAGTATTGGCACGAAATCAAGTTTTCCTTTTAATATAAAATACTTTCTTTTATCAATATCACAAAATTCATTAATAATGTATCACCTTATCCTTTTATTTTGCAATTTTGGTATTTTCTCTTTCTTTCCTCTTTATTGGGACTGCTTGGATCCCAAGAAACTCTATTATTTCGAAATCCATTTTATTATATACTCATTATCCTTCTAGATGCATCTATTTCTATTATTTTCTCATCATCTTGTTTATTTCTTATTAAAATATCTCTTTTTGAGGATTTCTCTTTATCTTACTTTTATTTTCCTCATTGGTATTTCTTTTAACATTAGGAATCCTTGAGATAGGAAATTCCACCAAGTATAACTCAATTCCACCTTTTTCCACTTATTTTCCACATTTTATCACTGTTTTCAATTTCTTTCTTAATACTTAATTGATCTTTTCTTTTCTTATTGCATTCTATATGCAACTTTGGACTCCTTGGAAACCAAGGAATCCAAGAGGCACGAAATCCATCCTTGGATTACATTCTTTTGCCTTCCATAGGTTTCCACATCATTCTTTTCTCAAAAACTCAATTATTCATTTACTAATTTAATAATTGAATTTCCTGTCTTCATTTCCTTGTTATTGGGCCCAATAGTCAATAAGCCCACAACACAATCATCAAGGCTATTGTAAATGAAATCCATTTATTCAAAACAAATTATATCATTATTTGTTCAATTATCTTTAATATGAGAAATTACATTTCTCACCAATTGAACCCAAAAATTGGGGTTGTAACAATTTTAGTTATCACCTTATACAGGATATTGTATACAAAGACAGGCCTAAAGTCTTTGACATTTTCTCTAGGTGTCATGATACTAGACTGCTTAATAAGTGTGGTAACTCGTTTTGGTTTTGGTTTTATTCAAAATGGAGTATGGTGGATTTCATCACCTGTTTAAACGTTGGAGAAAACATATTTCAAGTATTAGTATATGTACATATGAAAAATGTTACCACACGCAGAAAGGTAGTGAGTTTCAATGCAACCTAGGAGAAAGAGATGTAACATCAAGTCTAGATGAGAGAGTTTAGATGATAGTGATAGTCACTAGAGTTGTCTAGAGCCATGATATAGGTTACGCATGTGAATAACCTAGAAACCTAAGCTGATGATTATGATATTGATGATGATGTCGATGTTGATAAGACCCAAGTTGTTTGAGGAAGATCAAGTATGTTTAACGATATGGATTGAGTTGGACCATACAACCCCAGATAAACCTATCACCTTGTATGATACATATGGCTTGGTTGATATGGTAACCATAGTTAGTGGGTTGGCTTGCTTGCTTGTACCTAGTTTTGTACATGCTGAGATATGATATGTGACATACACTTTGAGACCAACACGGGCCTCAATCTCTTTACAAAGGAGGACCTCTAGCATGGGACATATGAATAGGGTGACCTTTTTGTATGAGTCGACCCACCTCAGGAGAAGGTTAGAGACCTAAACTCCAAAATATTTGAAATGTTGAAAAATAGGAATTATGAAATACTTGATGATGAGTCCCTAGATAGAATACTTCTAAGTATATGAGTTGAGTGACCTAGTGTGTGCGGTTTCCTAGAAAATGTTGAACCATAGATTTCCTATTAAATATCTAACCCTAGAGAAAGAGGAAATTGAATATTTGATGCTTGTTATATAGGTGAGGGGGATGTCCCAAGACCTAAGATAATGTATATGATGTGTGATATCCATGATGAGCCTCATACTCGGGTTAGTAATTGTATATAAAGGAGTCTAGTGGTTACCCTTATTCCTCGAAATATGGGTAGAATTTTTGTTTTAGGTAGAAGTTTGTGGCTAGTAGGTCTTGTTGGACATATATATGTCTTAGCTGGAGTGGCTTGAGCTTGTGGAGCTCTTTCTGATACTAGTGAGAAAGTTTCAAAACCTTGACGTTGATGATAATGTTGTTCCTTGAATAATGCTCGATACATGAAAGAATCTCACTTGAGTTCAAATTTTGATAAATGTGCAATAGTCACTTTGGTAAGCTAGACCTAATACAAAATCATACTATACATAAAATATGTAGCTCTATAATCATGAACTTGATACGATGATGTTTAGAAATCTTACCTTGAATAATCAGGGGTAACATGCCTAATCTCATACCCAAATGAAAAATGATCAACTCGATATGATGATGCTCTTGGGGTAATAACTCAAATAAACAAGATGAATAAATTGCGTTATTTGAGATTTAAAAGGAAAAATGATGAACATAATTCATTAGAGTTGGTGGAAATTTTGTGGAAAAGCAAAAACATGCATGAAATCTAGAGTAAAGATGAGATACACACTTGATGATAGTCTCTTTTGACGCCATGACCATAAACATATTCATTTGAGAATTGATAACCTAGATTTTTATGATACACCTTGTTCCCATATGAAGTTATGAATACGAACCCTAATTCAAGGATACTAGGGATGGGTAAACCCTGATGCCACGATGATGTCACATTATGAAGGAACACTAAGTGACATGTATATAATCAAGATGAGTACAACCTTGATGATGATAGCCTAGTGTGCATCCCATTGTGTGGAATACCTTGAAAATCATGGTGGGATACCTAGACTTGATGGTTTTTACCCTGACTCTTGTTTATGATCCTGGATAAATTTCGAGGACAAAATTTCTTGTAAGGAGGGAAGGATGTGACAACCTCGATTTTTCTATCTCTTTTACTATACTTTTTATTTTTCTATCAGTGACTGACATCACTCAATATGAGTTTAATCAAAATACCAGAGTGTGATGAAGACCCAATTTGAGCACCTCGACGAAGATTTTGATGATATGTTACTCTATTTTGAGAAATTCGACTAAGTAGCATGCTATATCATGTCACCTTCTTACACCTAATATTGAACCTCATTACTTTGTTGTTTTGGATTCCAATTATATATCATCATGTAGATTTTTCAATACCAAACCCAATGGCACAAAAATCGCATCAATCGGACATTTAGAGCCCAAGTTATGTGTTAAAGAAGATGACTCAAATTGTACTTCTTTTAACTTTTTGCTTGACCTTTAGAACATTTTGGGCCCAAACACAAATCGAGGCCCAAATTCTTGCCCCTCCTTCCCCTTCTGTTCTTGGGAAAATCGTAGAACTGGGAAGCACGTCTGCCACCTTTAGCCAAATTAGGCAACAAGGGAAAGCTCTTAATTGCTTGGAGTCTAAACCCTAGTGCTCTTGATCTGATTATAAACCCCTCTGGTCTAACCCTAGTCCCCCTTGTCTTCTTTTTCCCCTTGTTTGCTCAAGTCGCCAGCCATCTTCTCCCTTTCTTCTTCTTCTTCATTTCTTATTCTATAACGGGGGGATGAAGCAGTAACTTTGAAGTCCAGAAGGTAGTCCTGGTGCCACCTCTCACATTCATCTTCGACCCCTCATGCTCCCCTCATCCCCGAGCCCTTCTCCTTTAGCTCCCTCACTGGCTATGCTACTCAGGTGCAGCAACTGCTATTCCATGGACAGACCTCGTCCCCACCGTGTCACGGCCCTGTGAGGGTGGGATAGCAACCGAACAGGTGCCTGGAGCTGAGGTAATCTCGTAGGCCTCTTGGTTCATACCCAGCACCACCCAACGCCACCATGTGCATCAACGTCGCCCTCTCATTCAGCTCCTGCCCCTGGTGCCCGAGCCGCCTAGGAGGGGTACAGAGGCCAACGACGAGCCCCGGCACATCACGGTCGCTGCCGGCCTCCGTCATACCCCACCTTATTCCGACCTCCTTTGTTTATGGCTGACATGGTTGTAGAGACCATCGAAGAGGCTGGGGCACCATCCCCTCTCTCTCCCTTGTTCCCTCACGGGAAACAGAGGTTCCCACTAGGTGTCGGGCAGAGGAGACGAGCCTAGACTCTGGGCGATGTGAGCACTTGAGAGAGAGCAGCCTAATAAGAACCTCGGCCCAATTAGAAGAACTCGACCCAGGGACCAGGAGATCTAGTGAGGGGTGCCCTTGTTGGGTGCAAGCAGCGCCTCCCTGACCCAAGATCTAGAATCAAATGAACCAGGATGGTTACATTGAGGTAAATCTTCTAAATTTTGTAACTTTATATTCCTTTGGATAAACCTATCATGCTATATATAAAATTCGATCAGGAGAACAAGATCTAGCTCCTAAAAATGGTTTCAGACCCTGTAACTTCTTCTACTCCCCCCTATTTGTTAAAATATGAACTTGGAGCCTCTTTGACTATGTTTAATGTACTTTTATGATCAAGCATATGGAACTTGAACCACACTCTTATGATGGACCCCAAATCAATATGAGATCGTCTAATGAACAAATAAGCAACTTGTAACCTAACTTGGACAAAACCCTAAAATGCACCTAATTAGGGTTAATGGTGAGAGTCTAATGTGTATATTCAATCTTGTTTTTAATCAGGTTTGGCTTATGATCTAGATGGTAATGGATGTGTTAAGTTAAGAATCTCTGAATTAGGTATGGGCCTTATCTATTTATATGACTACCGATTTCCTGCTTGAAAAGACATATATTGTATGTGTGTTTGTCTATTTTCTCAAATATTGCCATGTAGTATTGCTATGTCTTACTCGATGTTTGCCTTGTCAGTTTTATAACTTGAACACATATATAGATAGAACTCCATTATAATATTTACTAATAAAGGGTTAGCTCTTGGATACGGCCTTGAGGTCCCTCTCGTATAAAAGGGTTAGCTAAGCTTGAGCACCCTTACGGACCCTTCCGACGGGAAGATGGTCAAAGGCCTTAAACATGCTTGATATTGTTGGTATAATGGAGTGAAATGACATAAAATATGGTTTCACATTTGTTAAACAATTAATGTATTTATTCTTGTTCATTTAGTCTTGAAATCTTTTCAGAATTATGCAAAGCTTATACATATATGTATATGTCTGCCCCATACTCAACACCTCGTGTGTTGACCCATTTCTCGTATTTTGTTTTTAGGTTTAGCGGTGGCTAGAAGGTGGATGGGCTTGGTGAGCTATGCTAGGTGTACTTGTTGTAAGATCCAATTTTAGTGCACATGTATGACTTGTACCTTGACTCTGGAAATATGTAATTGAATTCATGAATATAATGCATTTTGTATAATTTATACTTGTGGAATGTTGAGACTATATTGGTGCCTTTATCTTGTTATTTGTTTGTGCGTGCTAAGCTTTATGCTTCCGCATGTCACCTTTGGTATATGTTTGGTTCATGGGACTGGGATTCCGGTTTCGTGACAAGAAGCCTCCCATACTGTAGGAACCTACTAAATGAAGCATCTATTGAACTCCGCCAAAATCTTAGAGATGTAGAAAAAAAAATTAACAGCCTCGATGATATCCTCTCCAACAATGTCCCAAGTCTTTTTGAACAACATTGAGTTGAAGCAATCGGACCCTGGTGCTTTATCCACTGCCAGTCCCTTAAATATATGTTCATTCTCCTCAAAAGAAATCAGATATCTCAATAAATTGAATTGAGTCTCAGATATTCTAGGTAAATACCAATCATCCTTCCACTAGAAATCATAGCAGGTAGAAGAGTTAAAAACATCTTCATAGTAACTAGTAATGTGGTCAAAAATAATATCTTCATTAGAGCAAAGGAACCATCGATCTCTAAATTGTAGATCAAGTTTCTCAATCTTCTTATCTTGAGATAAGAGTATAAGAATTTAGTATCCCTATCACCTTGTTTCAACCACTGCATCCAAGACTTTCGGCAAAAGAATGATTCCTTAACCGTAATAGCCTTCACAACCTTCAATCTAGTTGAATTAACCTTAGCCTTTATAGAAACATTACCAGGATCCCTGTCCACTTGAATTTGAAGACAATGAGCCTCAACTTACAATCTAGAAGCTCTAGAAGAGAAGTTTTCTGCTTTATCCTTATTCCACTTAATCAGAGCCATCTTAACAACATTAAGCTTCTTGTAGACCTTATACATAGGATCTCCAGAGACATCAACAATCCAAGCACATTTGAAAACATCCATAAAGCCCTCATTAGAGACCCATGCATTAATAAAGAGGAAAGGACTACTAAATATCTTCTTACTTCTCATATTAAGGATCAGAATCTTATGATCACTTACTAAGTTTGACACAACTTCCCCCCACATAGTAGGAAAGGAATCAAGAAATTTGAAGTTCCCAAACATACAAACTATCTTATAAAAGGTACTCACTCCATTTTTTCTTTTTCTATCCCAAGTAAAACAAAGACCCTTTCCCATGAATCTAATACAACTCTGTGTCATGAACAGCATTATTAAAACCCTCCATACTCGACACAGTAGAAAGCCTCTTACTCAACTTCTCAAAAGAATGTCTAATAGAATTAAAGTCTCCAAGGACACACCAATCATCAAAAGTCAAAGAATACATATTACTGAGAGCATTTCATAAGGAGCACCTTTCCCTATCATCATTGAATCCATACACAACTGTTAGATGGAAGTTGTCCTCTCCACAAGAAATGAGGTAATGGATAAATTGTTCACTGTCTGAAATCTTGTTAATAGAAATACCAAAATCTTCCCAAAGGATAATGATTCTAGTATATTTATAGTCATTAGAATTATCAAGAAATTGAGCGCTACTCCATAAGCAGTTAACATCAGAAAATAAGCTATGTTTAGAGAACCTTGATTCTAACACAATAACAATATCAACATTAAGCTTCCTAATTTGGCCCTAGATGCCCAAAGTTTTATTATGAGCTCCTTTGACATTCCAGGACATAATAGAAAGAGGTCAAACCATTGTTAAAGGTAGAATCTATGTTTAGATCTGAGTCAGACTCACTGACTTCATCGATTCCTAAATCAAGTAAGGAAAACTTGTTCAGAGTAATTTGAATATTCAAACTTGCACCAACTCTCTTACAGAAATGTCTAGGAGGAGATCTCAATTCTTAGAAATCCATCTTTAGCTATCAGGAGTTATAGGCCACAGGCTATTGACTAAATTGATCCCCATATCACCCACCACATATGTCAAAGGAATATCCGAAGAGATATCAGAATGAGATGAATGACTGGTAACCACAGATGTCAAAGGGATATCCGAAGAGATATCAAGATTTGATGATTGACTGGTAATTTTTTAAGTCATTTGACCAAGCACAATATCTTCATCTGGAGGACAATCATAGAATGTTTCATCCACATTCTATATTTGTGGGATTGTATGTGGTATTTAATCAAAAATGCACATTAATCATTTTAATATTCAAATCATATGTAATAAAGAAAATATGATCATATCAATTCAAATCTAGATACACCATACACTAACCTGGCTCTGATACCCTGTTGGGCAATCAGGCGACATACAAGGAAACGGAAACAAAATTTTACCAGATCCCCCAACTAGCAGATCGCATCAGCAACAATTTATCTAGGAAAGAGGGTTGCAATGGATATGCCTAGTCCTCGAGCAAATCCAATGAATAATCCATGCAACAACATGCTTCTTCTCCAAACAACACTCGACCAGTCGTTAGCAACGGCCTCTAGGTGCAACACCACATACGAAAATTGATGACATCCTCCTAGAAGGTGGCAATGGCCTCCTCACCTCTGTAGTAGTCCAAGCAGACCATTGAGAACTCCATATTGCACTGCCAGAGCCAACAAGAAGGAGTTGTCCTTCAAATGACAGGGTTCAAGTGTTGACTTGCTCTCCAAATTGTCTTTCCCTTGTTGTCCATCCTTTTTACGAGTAGGACTTTCTCAGACTCTCTTGGTTACCACAAATAGATAGGACAACAATTGTGAGATCTTATTGTTGTGTCTGGCAAGCCCCCTGTACCCCTCTATTTATAGGAGGGTTAGGGTTTCTAGTTGATCTGGGAGTTCCATGAATTTTCTAGAAGCTATGAATGGTGAACCGACCGATTCACTATTGAACTGGTCAGTTCACTACTGAACTGATCAGTTTAGAGGTGAACCGGTCAGTTCAAGCCTTGAATCGGTCAGTTTTTGTCCTTTCCTATTTTGAATCACATTGGCATTCAATATTTTATTAATGAAAAACATGATGTCAGCATCAATCCTTGATCTAATCGAATTAGTCATTGAACATGGTAGTTCAACACTTGAACCAGTCATCTCAAAACTTGAACCGTTTGGTACATTTGGTGAACCAGTCGGTTCATGCCCTGGTTCAATCATTGTTCAGCCAATGTTGTTTACAATTGACCTAACACTTGAATTGATTGGTTCAATACTTGAATTGGCCGATTCACAATATAGTCAGTTAGTTCTCAACCATTGTTGTTTAAATTGAATACCTAAATACTTTAGTAATCAACTTAAACATCATTCATGAATAAAATCCTATTCCAAGTGCATCATATGTGTGTGACCCTATAGGTCCCAAATTACGTTGGCTGGTGAATGTCCATAACCAACTTATGACATCACAAGCAATGAGAAGTATCTAGAAACACATCATTGCTACCCAAGTAATTCAAGAAGTTGGAGAACAACTCAACCTACATTTTGTGATTAGTGTTACCATGATCGTATAGTTCCTTTGTCTCGAATATCCAAATTGAACTTGAGGGACGAAATCATCATCCTCTCAATGTTCAATCCATGTTCCTTTAACTAGAGCAGGCTTTCTGAGATGCATGTGAGATCACATATTATATATTGAGTCGCATGAGTATGGCCATACATTTCTCAGTCTCTCTTATCAAATGGCCACTATATCAAACTCATGTGGGAGGTACAAATCCCATCTACATCAATCACACTCATCCCCGTGAGTCACAATTCACATGAGCATCACCTTTATGGCAAACCTTATTCAGGGCACATTGGAAGATGTCTAAATACATTGAACAACATGTGATGAATGTAGTAACTTCAGGTCTAAGAATCCCAATCACCATTATTACTATAAGAGCTAATTTTGACTACCATTCCATAGTGTCCATGTATCACTCTCAAGATGGGTCTATCTGATACACTATTCTATAACATGTACCTGTGTGCTTGATTGATATCACATTATATGACTAATGAGGCTCTGTCATTAGTCAACACGCACTCTGGTCTTATGTATTACTATCATCTATTTTTCTTCCATAGTAATACCTAACTAGGGACATAACAAGAATGTGTGTACTCTTATCATACATATGATCTCATTGTTTAGGTCCACAACCTAAAGACATATGTCATGGAGTAACTTCATTCTTTAGATATCTACTATGTTCGTTCATTATCGCATGATTAATACAAACATAATTGATGGAATTACCTTTATCATTATCAAATCAAGTATATGATGCTCTATCACAATCATCATTTGGTTGTCTCTCTTGACATACATACCAACACTTTTGTCTCTCTTGGTCCTGTCAACTTCTTATCCCATACTGTCACGAAACCGGAATCCCAGTCCAATGAACCAAATGTATACCAAAGGAGACATGTGGAAGCGTAAAGCTTAGCACACATGAATAGATAACAAGATAAAGGCACCAACATAGTCTCAACAATCCACAAGTATAAATTATACAAAATGCATTATATTCATGAATTCAATTACATATTTCCAGAGTCAAGGTACAAGTCATTCATGTGCACTAAAACTGGATCTTACAACAAGTACACCTAGCATAGCTCACCAAGCCCATCCACCTTCTAGCCACCTCTGAACCTAAAAACAAAATACGAGAAATGGGTCAACACACGAGGTGTTGAGTATGGGGCAGATAGATACATATATGTATAAGCTTTGCATAATTTTGAAAAGATTTCAAGACTAAACAAACAAGAATAAATATGTTAATTGTTTAACAAATCTGAAACCATATTTTATGTCATTTTTCACTCCATTATACCAACAATATCAAGCATGTTTAAGGCCTTTGACCATCTTCCCGTCAGAAGGGTCCGTAAGGGTGCTCAAGCTTAGCTAACCCTTTTATGCGAGAGGGACCTCAAGGCCGTAGCCAAGAGCTAACCCTTTATCAATCAATATTATAATGGAGTTCTATCTATATATGTGTTCAAGTTATAAAACTGACGAGGCAAACATCGAGTAAGACATAGCAATACTACATGGCAATATTTGAGAAAAGATACAAACAAGCATACAATATATGTCTTTTCAAACAAGAAATCGGTAGTCATATAACTAGATAAGGCCCATACCTGATTCAGAGATTCTTAACTTAACACGTCCATTACCATCTAGATCATAAGCCAAACCTGATTAAGAACAAGATTGCATATACACATTAGACTCTCACCATTAACCCTAATTAGGTGCATTTTAGGGTTTTGTCCAAGTTAGGTTTCAAGTTGCTTATTTGTTCATTAGACGATCTCATATTGATTTGGGCTCCATCATAAGAGTGTGGTTCAAGTTCCATATGATTGATCATAAAAGTACATTAAACATAGTCAAAGAGGCTCCAAGTTCGTATTTTAACAAATAGGGGGAGTAGAAGAAGATACAGGGTCTGAAACCATTTTTAGCAGCTAGATCTTATTCTCCTAATTGATTTTTATATATAGCATGATAGGTTTAGCCAAAGGAATATAAATTTACAAAATTTAGAAGATTTACCTCAATGTAACCATCCTGGTTCATTTGATTCTAAATCTTGGGCCAGGGAGGCACTGCTTGCACCCAGCAAGGGCACCCCTCACTAGATCTCCTAGTCTCTAGGTCGGGTTCTTCTTATTGGGCCGAGGTTCTTATTAGGTTGCTCTCTCTCAAGCGCTCACATCGCCCAGAGTCTAGGCTCGTCTCCTCTACGCGACGCCTAGTGGGCACCTCTGTTTCCCATGAGGGAACATGGGAGAGATAGGAGATGGTGCCCCAGCCTCTTCGGTGGTCTCTACAACCACGTCGGCCATCAACAAAGGAGGTCGGAGTAAGGTGGGGTCTGACGGAGGTCGGCAGCGAACGTGATGTATCGAGGCTCGTCGCTGGCCTCTGTACCCCTCCTAGGAGGCTCGGGCACCAGGGGAAAGAGCTGAATGAGGGGGCGATGTTGAGGCACATGGTGGCGTTGGGCGGTGCTGGGTATGAACCAAGAGGCATGCGGGATTACCTCAGCTCCAGGCACCTGTTCAGTTTCTATCCTACCCTCACAGGGTTGTGCCACGGTGGGGATGAGATATGTCCATGGAACCGTGGCTGTTGCACCTGAGCAGCATAGTCGGTGCGGGAGATAAAGGAGAACGGCTCGGGGATGAGGGGAGCACGAGGGGTCGAATATGAATGTGAGAGGTGGCACCATGACTACCTTCTGGACTTCAAAGTTACTGCTTCATTCCCCCCTGTTATAGAATAAGAAATGAAGAAGAAGAAGAAAGGGAGAAGATGGCTGGCGGCTCGAGAAAACAAGGGGAAAAAGAAGACAAGGGGGACTAGGGTTAGACCAGAGGGGATTATAATCAGATCAAGAGCACTAGGGTTTAGACTCCAAGCAATTAAGAGCTTTCCCTTGTGCCCGATTTGGCTAAAGGCGGCAGACGTGCTTCCCAGTCCTGCGATTTTTCGTAGAACAGAAGGGGAAGGAGGGGCAAGAATTTGGGCCTCGATTTGTGTTTGGGCCCAAAAAGGTTCTAAAGGTCAAGCAAAAATGTTAAAACAAGTACAATTTGAGTCATCTTCTTTAACTCATAACTTGGGCTCTAAATGTCCGATTGATGCGATTTTTGTGCCAATGGGTTTGTTATTGAAAAATATACATGATGACATATAATTGGAATCCAAAACAACAAAGTAATGAGGCTCAATATTATATGTAAGAAGGTGACATGATATAGCATGCTACTTAGTCGAATTTCTCAAAATAGAGTAACATATCATCAAAATCGTCGTCTAGGTGATCAAATTGGGTCTTCATCACACTCTGGTATTTTGACTAAACTCATATTGAGTGATGTCAGACACTGATAGAAAAATAAAAAGTATAGTCAAAGAGATAGAAAAATCGAGGTTGTCACACATACATTTCATCCCCTTCTGAGAGGTTGAGTTCTTGAGTAGTTATGTGCTAATATAGATCTTGTGATCTTCTTATTTTGTTGCATACAATTGTTAGATCCTAATTTGTGTGGTGTTCTTATTATTCCTTATGGAAACCCAAATTTGTGTAATTGAACTAAATGAAACCTTGACTTTGAGGTTGTGAACTTTTATGATCATGTGATGTATCTTACTTGTAGAATTGGTTGAAAACTTGTTATTCGATCCTCTGACCACACTGGATATCAATTGATGTTCTAATCATTTATTTGATGATGACTATACTTTATCTTACCTTCTATTAGGGAAATATTTGTTACCCTAATCCACACTCCTAATGGCTACACAGCCAAAGGTGAGTGGACCTGGGTGTCCATTCATAGAATGGATCACATAACATATCCATGAATAAAACCACAAATAAGAACAAGGTAAGAGATAACAAAATATTAAACATGGAGATAATGGATATGTACCCATTTATGTATTCGAGCATACCCACTGGTATTTCATTTTGGATTTGAGAGTCTTGAGTGCATTGGATCTTCATTTGGAAACTAAAAAATTTTGATAAACACAATATATTAATTCTAAAGCATTAAGTGCGCTATGAAAAGGCATGTAAATAGTTTAAGAGTATTATAAAAGTTGCTTGGCTAGAAACATCATATAAGCAAGAAGTAGAAACAAGGCATGAAACACTTAATGACATTCTCTTATACAAAGTATTCTAAGTGTATATACATTATACTCAACAACATAATATGGCCATTGACCAGGTTCCCATTGGAAAGGTCTGTAAGGGTGATCAAGATTAGCTAACCCTTTTATCGACATGGTCCACCTTATGTTGACATATCAAGTAAGGTGCCCAACCTTGTGCCCTTACCCCAAGAATACAAGCAGGTACACAAGGTTTGTATAATGGACAAGTTCAATTATGTTCAAGGTTTGTTCAACATATTTCAACAAAAATGAATATACTAATCATAGGGAACTAGTAGCTCAAACAAGTAATTATCTAGCCAATAATTCATATGATCATACATACAAACAAGCCAATAACAAAGTAGGGTGAAGATATTAAGCATACCTTGAGAGTTGAGTACAAGATTAACCATTGATTACATGTGTGGACCAATTGAGGTGATGTGCTCCCCCTTCTTTTCCCCATATCCTCTTATCAGTGACAAATGGTATCAGAGCCATACACATGCCTCTATATGTGTTTAAGGAATAACATATCTTAAGAACCCAGGGAGAACTAAAATCCTTTCCCTGAGGTTTAGAGTGTCTTCTAGCATCTCATCTCTTCTCTAAGGATCACCTAAGCCACCCAATTATATGATTAGTTAGTCTTCTTATTCCCTCATGTGATTCTTCTCCCTTGACTATTAAGCACATGACATCTCAATTATGGGTAGTGTATGAATGGAAAAGTTAAAACTCATTTGAAATCATGAAAGTTGATTAAGATGATAATGCCATGATATTATTTTAAATTGAAAACCTTATTTGATGAATGAAAGTACTCTTGGAAGTGATATACTCATATGTAAAATCTAAGATCATGTAGACTCGGTTTTACTCATCTCGATACAAGTGCTTTCAATATTTGAGATAAATTCTAGACATGGTGAAATAAGGTGGAACTCTTGTCTTACACCTCATGTTTGATGAGATCCCTATTGATTAAACCTATGTTGTCTCTTATCTTGTTCTTCTTTGTGGTTTTATTCATGCATATGTTATGTGATCCATTCTAGGGATGGATGCCCAGGTCTACTCACTTTTGGTTGTGTAACCATTAGGAGTGTGTACTTAGGGTAATAAATGGTTCGGTGACACCTTCCCTATTTGCACGTGTGGTGACTAGTCGTAATTAGAAGTAGTGACACCATATAGGCATTAGCTTTTATTCCCGTATCATGTTTGATATTTCGGCACTGAATTTTATCCCCTGCCACATATATTGTTGGGAAGAAGGTTTTTTTCCCCTACCATGCACTAGGTTTTTTTTCTTACAAAATATTATATTTATTTGGTATTGAGGTTTTAGTAATCCTACCCTTAGTATTGAATGCATGGATTCCTACCCTACTTTTTAGCATATGCTTCTTTTCTTATTACTCACCATCAAACTATTTCTTTTTTGTGAAATTATTGATGTGACATTATTTAAAAGGAAAGAAACCTCTTATTAAAGATCTTCATCATAATATTTTGTTTGATATCTATTTGGATGTCCTATACCCTTTTTTATTTGGGAAGCCTTGATATAGTTTATTGATTTCCTATTTCCTAATATTTCTCAAATCATATTTTTGTGCACATATCGGCATTTTTATGATGACAACTTCCATTTTTGTCTTCTATTGTTGTCACAGGTTAGCAACCTAACCCCAATCTACACCTTAGACCCAAAAGGGAAAAGGTGTACAAAAGGGTTAAAGTTTCTCGTACCTGATTGTATAAAACACACAAGTATATACATGCACCAAATAATAAATCTTTTTTAAATAAATGAAGTGTTAATTACATAGGGACCCGAAGGCATAGGAATTCTACAGAAGAAAACTTAATACATGAGAGAACTACTTGCAGAAGAAAAAGAAATTATACTAAGAGTCCCATTTAACTTTAGCATCCCCGTGAAATATCTGATTTTGTTGAACCAACATACAGAGTTGCATCATCATTATCATAAGCAAGAGGTACCTAAAAAGTATTTGAAATTGGTACACGTTAGCAAAATATATAAATATATTGTACTAAGTACGCCTATGTGTCTTTAATTATACCTCTCATTTAAAACTTGGCAAAAAAGGTAACACTAGAATCTTGGCAAAAGTAAAAGACTAGAAACTTGGTAAAAATATAAGTAATATGATAAAAAGCATAAACGAAAAGGGAAAAGTTATCAGCAAAAGAGATCACAAGTTTTAGGCATATTTTTCCATTATATGTATAGTTGATCATCCTCATGCACTATTCTACCAAAGAGAGTTTTAGTGCTCATATGTACTATTTTACCAAAGAGATTTAGTACTTTCATCAATGCACTATTCTACCAAAGATATTTAATTCTTACATGTACTATTCTATCAAAGAGATTTAGTACTTTCATAAATGCACTATTCTACCAAATAGATTTAGTTCTTATCACATAGTGGATCAGACATATTATATTTCTTGTGTTCATAATCATAAATATGGAAAAAATCAATCAATATATCATCAAAGGCATCCATTTCATCTATTATCATATGCTAAGTATTTACTACACATATATTACAACCATGTACTATTGTAAGCCAAGTGAGGGTAATGGCATACCTTCTACTTAGAATTGGGGAGTCTAGAGATACTCCTCACTGATACCTTTGTATTCCTAAGATTATAAGAGATTTGGTACTAATTATATATATTGGCAAAATCACCATTTAGTTCTAAAAGAGAATAAAAGGCCCTTTTCTTAGTTAGAGTCATCAGTGTGGGGTATGAGTCATTGAGTATGGATTTGAGTCCATAAATTGATAGTGTCATGTCAGAGTAGGACTTCTAGATCAAATTGGTGGTCTTTAGACCATGATGGATAATTATAATCATTGTTGGTAAGACAAATAGTGAAAAAGAGTAATAATTCGACTTTGCTGATAATTGAGTCACATAAATTGGAAATGAACATCCCATAATTATATAGGTACAAAAAGAATATAATCACACGATTTTGGTGATTTAATCAGGTTTGAGTATTTTCTAAATAATTAAACAATATAGAATCACATTTGAGTATGAGTATTTATACAAGTCTAATTCAGGGTTAACTAATATCATAATCATGATCTTCATATTTTTTTGATCAAAAAGGAGTATTGGTTCGTATTTTTCTGACACTCTTACTATTTATAGTGAATTTTCCAAGATTAGGGTATTTATTAGCAATTATTGAAAATCATGGATTAATAAAGAATAGGGAGTAAAGTTGGGCAGTTCGATGCTCATATCAAACGATTAGAACCAAGTTGTACGGCTGCAAATAAAAGAAGGGATATTCTAAGGTGGCGGAGCCTTACTGGTCCACACGGATTCGGTGGGTCCCACTCTTGCTCTCTGCAAGACAAGCTTGCTCTACCGTCAACTCCGACGATCTTGAGACGGAAATAGGTGGCTCCTCACATGCATTTGGTACTGGATTCACCTTCATGGAGCCTTCTTGGGTCAGGGCGGCAACCTCGCAAGACTTGGCTCCCTTTCGAGTGTCACATCGCTGAAGGAAAAACAAGGAGGTAGCTGCTCACGGCGGAGGAGATGGGGAGAGTGACTTGTAGGTGGTGTCAAGGTCTCCTGAGATGTTGTAGGGGTTGTTGGGTGTCCCTCGTAGCTTGAAGAGTGGTTGAATTGAAGAGGCGAAGCTTGTGGCATCATGGTCGTTAGCCATGCCATAAAGGAGGTGATCAGAGCAAGAGGCATTGAGGGTGGAGCCATCAGGGTTTGTTCAGACAAATTGGAGGATCAGGCTAAGCAAAGGAGTCTCGGTGATGCTTTTGGAGTGTTTAAATAGGTGTGAGGGTGAGCGGTTTGTAGATTCCCATTTCAAGTTGGGCAATCTTGGAGAGGGGTGCTCGTTGGTGGTGGTCGTGGTGGTAGTTTGTCTCCTCAAGGAGAGACGTGTGAGGGCGCGTTGAGTTCATAGTGGTGAGGGGGAGTGTAACATACCCAATTTGTGGTACTAAATCTATGTTGAGCTATTTTGCCCAGATTTGAACTTATTTTCTTTCATTTCAAACCCCAATCAGTTATTTTGATTCAATATCACGGTCCTTGATAGGAATAGTCTTCAATTGAATTCCCTTGTGTCCTAATGAATTAATTATCCACACTTGAGAAACAATTGCAATCCAATCCCTCATTTGAGCATCATTTTCTTGGTAGAGATCATTTAGTCAGAATTGATCTATTTGTACTTAAATACCTTGATTTCATCTCGAACCCACACATTGTTCTTGATTTGACCAATATTGGCTTGGAATCCACAATATAATATCGAACTCCATATAGAATCACATAAAAAAGGTACTATGAATTTTTGGCATTTATCGAAAGAGTAAATATTTTTTTTACTATCTTAGACTAGTAAACCAAGAGACTTAATATTTTTAATAGTTAGATCATTGGCTATTAAACCACAATTCAAAAGTTGAATTGAAACGGAATAATAACTTAGGAGACATAATGGCGGAGGTAAATACTAATATAAAAGGCAAGGTACTGAACTCCAATGCTCATTCACGGGTCAAACGACCGTTTGACTGGAGGTTGCGCATCTTATCCCTCTATCCTAACCTCACGGTGCGCTCCCACCCGCGCGGCCGTTTTGCCGGCCAGAGCAGCAGCGAGACGATCCTTCCTCTCCCCCTTTCTAACCCTCTCGCCCTCTACTCCACTGCCCCACACATCCGGTTTAAAGGCCATTAATCAGCGGCCACTCAGACAATGGAGAGAGGAAGACCAAAACGCCAGGCATTAAGGTCGACCACCTGTGGAAGAAACGGAGGACGAGCCGCCTTCAAGATCTTGTGCCGCCTCGAGCCAGTTCAAGAACATCCAGAGCCTCATAGAGACCCTCCTTGAAATGCTATAACTACTTCCCCTCTCTTACCTCTCTCTCTCTCGCAAACCTGGAGTTGCGCCCTCCATGTAACGCCAGGTAGGGTTGGCCGTTACTGAGCTCTTGACGACTACTCGTCACCCCCTCACATCATCAACACCCGGCGACCCTAGCAGCACTGCTACATAAAGCCCCGACCCCTACCCGACTGTCTCTACCAGGCCACCGGCCCCTAGTCCTCCCCAGATCGCAGCCTCACGCTACAGTCGTGGCTTCTTCTCCTTCAGCCCACTAGACTACCATGCCCCGACGACTGTCTCCTGCTACTTAAGAGTTTCAGTTCCAACCATCACCGACGTGCAGGTTGCCCTCTTCAGCCGCCATTGCACGCCTAGCAACCAAGATGGCAAGGAACGCCTCTGTCATCATGGCAGCCTGCAATGCCGCCACCACTTGGATCCCATCGACCTCTCCATCCGCCTCGGCTCCCTGCTAACCCGGCCGACGCTACCACCTATAGTACCTGGGCATCCCCTCCAGATTGCGTATTCGTCTCCTCAACATGCGTCGCATCTTCCTCCCTGAGGCAACCGCAAACAACAGCATCCATGTCTCAGATTTGCGGATGAACTCGCCATCACTGATGCTTCAGATCCACCAGCCACGACGCCACCCATCTACAGCCGCAACCATGGACACCTTGGCAGCATGGCCACCGCCAACCTCGTCCCTCAGATCTCCTCCACCTACTCTGAACGCCTCCATTGAAACACCATATACAACAGCAGGTCCTCATCACCGCCACCTCTGTATGGCCAACGAAGACGCTCTCTGACCCTCACAGATATCAGCCGGCGACCCAACCGCCAGAGATGTTCAGGTTTCCCTGAGTCCAGAACGAACTGGGGTACCAAACTCCAGAGATCTCCTTCGCATCACTCTCAACTGAAGATGCAGAACCTAGCAACCTACTGCGGCCATATTCAGGAGAATCGGCACCTAGGGTGTCTCCTAGATGAAGCCAACCCCAAGTAGAATCTGTTGACTAAACTGCACATCTGCAGGTGAGCAATTGTGCCTCCTTTCAGTTGATTTTAGAATCATGTTAACCTGACGAGGATGATGGCTGGGCTAATATATACTAAGGATAATATGTATACATCACTAATCCTAATTGTAAATTATACATGCACACCTTATATTAGTAGTAAATAAACTTGGTGATTTCATAATTAATGTACCGTCTAGTTTCAGAATCTACTAGTAGAGGTAATATACCCTGTAATCCCTTGCATGTACCTAATAGAGTGGTAGATACCATACATATGCATCTATAATATAGGTATATCTCGTATGTGGCATTGTCTAATCGGAGAGACTGATGCATACTTACAAAATGGACTAACACGTAAGCAATAAATAATTATAATATCTGGTTTAATGGTTTGGTCGTGCAGCTTAGTAGTAGAATTACCCACGTGGTAGTATATTAGTATCAATATGTTAGTCAATTGAAATTATGTAGCTTTGTCTTTATTGGCACTATTATATCAAATAACAAATTAGATAACAAACTGAGTAGGTGACGTATAAAGCAAGGCCATGACCCGTACCAACCCTATTATCACGTGTTGCATATTAGAAGGTCATTAGTGTATTCATGAACTAGAAATATCGAAACTGGGACCAACAGAAGGTTTACACGCTTGAAACTAAGTATAGATGCATTTGAAGCATTCCAATAATATAATGTGAATCAATGATTATATTGAGACAATATACCAATGATGATGTAAATCTATTATAATCTAGATTATACTCTTTTGATCTAATCGATTGTTGAAATGAGCATTAAAGATAATTGGACAATTCATTAGGTGTGAATAAGTCATAAAGATCCAAGTGGAAGTATCTTTATTAAAAGAGATAGTGAAAGGAAGGTCTCCCTTTTTGAAATATTATTTATAGACAATTTTATATTTTAAAGTATTAATTGAAATTAGAAATCAGTTAGAATTAAATTTAAAATATCCTATGATTTTAGTTGCATCCTATTGACTTGTAGATATGGATAATTTTGAAAAAAATGTTGAACTATGAGTACGTCCATTAAGAGAGTTAGGATTGGGAATACAATAGGAAGAGAATTTACAACATTAGATCAAACCTAAATAAGAATGTTGACAATTAAAAATGTAATCAAGAGAATGTCTTACACATTGAATTCAATAATCTTAAAGTCCCCAACTTAACATTGATATATGAATATGAATTATTATACATGGTCATACCTTAAAATGAACTTACACATGTAATAGCTACCATATGGATATAATGGACATTTAATCAATCATATGCTCATTCAATAATATTAGAAACATAAAGTGAACATATTTTGAAATGAAAACTAAACATAATGTAGTAGTCATACATATGTATAAGGTAAGTGAAAAGGTCAAATTTATTATATTAACAATCCAACTACAAATGCTATATTATCATGGGAGGAACTATAATAACCATAGATGTGAAAATTAGGAATAGTAATCCAATATGGGAAAACGTAATCATAAAAAAAAAATGAACAACGTTGATTCCAAGTCAAATGGTGACAAGATTATTATTCTTTGTAGCTACCTCTTCGTAAATTCTTGGAGACACATTATGCTTATGCAATTCTTGGAGCCCTAAATAATTGAGGTACTAAATCTTCTATTTTGTTGTTGAATTATTTTCCCTCTTGATGGACACACATATATCTTGATTCGTGGTGAATTCCATATAGTTTTGAAACCCCTATTTATTCTTGAAAGTTCATCACTCTCATTTTGTAATTGATAAATTATTGTTGATAATTATTTTGGCACTAGACTTGATCTATTTGGAGTTTTGACTCCCTATGGACTTTGGTCCCTTGGGCTTTGGCCCTATAGAGCTTTGGCTCACTTGAGTGGGCCAAGTACCCCACAACCCTGCGCAGTGGATAGGGATTAGTTGTCCCCCAGTTAACTGGAATAGCTAATAAGGCACTAGTGTCGTTCTCTCCTAGAGTGTGAGAACACAAGGCACTTAGCCCTAGAAAAGATATGATAGAAAGGTGCCAAAACTTGCCAAATAGAATATCTTGAAATTGATATACCTTGTGGATAGCTTGGATAAATTTTGCATACTTGAATTATTGAATCTTGCTTAATGATATTCTTGTGAAAGATTTTCTATCTTGAAGTTGATATTGGAATTTCTTTTTGTTATCCATTAATCCACCAAATAGTCCTTTTCTAACTTTTATTATACATCTAAACCTATTTTGTACATAGTTCAATGATGAGATTTAGTACCAGCTTTGCTGACCCTTTTATTTCCCTTCAATGGGGTCCATGTGTGGTTTTGTTCCCTCTGGGAATTCATGGGCAGGTAGTAGATGGAAGAGCTTGAAGAGACATGCACTGGGTAGTCCTCCGTTGATGACTAGTTAGCAATGAATTTTTATTCTTAAACTTTGTAATTATATTTGTAAGCTTCCACGACTCTGATGTACAAGCATGATTATAATAAAGATTGTTTATATTTTTGATATTATTTTGTAAATATTCGACCGTAAAGATCGAGTCTTTACAACATGGTATCAGAGCCATAAACGGTCGGCACTCATGCATGTCTCGAGGAAATTAGGGTTAAGTAGGAACACAAATGGAGTAGTAGAACATAGAAAAAAATAGTTAGACCATGAATCCTGGTATCATTGACCTTGTTATTAGGAAGTACATGGGATACAAGTAGAAAACATACTATCCTAGGATGTGAGACATGTACCCTAAACTAGAAATTTATGAGACATACCTAGTTAAACTACTAGATTTTGAACTTCTATAGGCATGGATTTATATGAAAATATTGTTGAGAAAGAAGTGTTTAAGATACATGTGTGTAATTGTATATTTAGATTATTAAGATGTAAAAATAAATAATATAGGTATAAGAATGCTTTCTCTTTAGATTCTAACACTCACAAATATGAAAAAAAATAGAATTATATAGTGGATATATGATATAACCCTAAAATCATATGAACATATGAAAATTTCAACCAAAATCATGAACATGATTAAAATTTGATAAAAAAAAAACTCAAAAGGAAGAAAGAAAAATATAAATATGTTTACTTAAAAGAATGTGAATGTTTACTTGACATACATTTGACTTGTATGCCCTCATTATAAATACTCAAGTGAATGAAAAATGTTGATAATACAAAATATGAAACATATATTTTCCCTTCAAATATGTGATCACATCTATTGAGAAAAGAAATGACTAGGAAAACTATAGAAATGGAAATTAAAATAACAATATAGTCATATAAAAAAAAATTGAGATAAAGAAATAATTGGATAAGACATAGTGAGTATTATGTAGAATTAAGATAAAATGATGAACTCATTTATTTTTGTGAACTTCTAATATATATGTATGTAATATAGATAATTAATACAATATACACATCTTAGAGAAATAAAACCCTACCTTATAATGTAAAAATATAAGTATGTCAAAACTCTTGACCCATAGATCATCACACAAATATATGCGACAAAAATAGGTTAAAAATATATATATATTTTTTTTATGGTCATGACCTTGGAAATTTTGTTAATTAGAAATAGAAGGTCACAAATACAATATTATATACATATACATAAGAAATAGACGGTAAAAAAAAATTATACACAATATAAACATTATTGTAACATTAGTGACAAATATGGGAGATTAAAATTGATGTCGTATTGATAACCATATATTGACCAATAAGCTTGGGTTTTAACTTAAACTTGTGATAATGATGGCCAGGACTAACAAATTGAATATTTTAACTCTCATATTAGGATATGATGTTAGAAGTCTTATCGTCTAGTCATTTTTAAGCACTAAATTCAATAATAGATATACTTTCTACAATAGCATTTCCACCAAAAAAAAAATAGTCAGTAATTCCAAGAAAATGGTAAATGAATTGGTTTGTCAATCTAACTAGGGAATAGGTTAGTCGGAAGGGAATTAGAGTTGTGCAGATGACAATTGTGAAAATAAGGGTAGTATTAGAGCTTGAAAGGAATATAGTTGTCATGAAGGGTAGGATTTCGGGGACGAAATCCCTTTTAAGGATGGTAGTGTTGTAACATACCCAATTTGTGGTACTAAATCTATGTTGAGCTATTTTGCCCAGATTTGAACTTATTTTCTTTCATTTCAAACCCCAATCAGTTATTTTGATTCAATATCACGGTCCTTGATAGGAATAGTCTTCAATTGAATTCCCTTGTGTCCTAATGAATTAATTATCCACACTTGAGAAACAATTGCAATCCAATCCCTCATTTGAGCATCATTTTCTTGGTAGAGATCATTTAGTCAGAATTGATCTATTTGTACTTAAATACCTTGATTTCATCTCGAACCCACACATTGTTCTCGATTTGACCAATATTGGCTTGGAATCCACAATATAATATCGAACTCCATATAGAATCACATAAAAAAGGTACTATGAATTTTTGGCATTTATCGAAAGAGTAAATATTTTTTTTACTATCTTAGACTAGTAAACCAAGAGACTTAATATTTTTAATAGTTAGATCATTGGCTATTAAACCACAATTCAAAAGTTGAATTGAAACGGAATAATAACTTAGGAGACGTAATGGCGGAGGTAAATACTAATATAAAAGGCAAGGTACTGAACTCCAATGCTCATTCACGGGTCAAACGACCGTTTGACTGGAGGTTGCGCATCTTATCCCTCTATCCTAACCTCACGGTGCGCTCCCACCCGCGCGGCCGTTTTGCCGGCCAGATCAGCAGCGAGACGATCCTTCCTCTCCCCCTTTCTAACCCTCTCGCCCTCTACTCCACTGCCCCACACATCCGGTTTAAAGGCCATTAATCAGCGGCCACTCAGACAATGGAGAGAGGAAGACCAAAACGCCAGGCATTAAGGTCGACCACCTGAGGAAGAAACGGAGGACGAGCCGCCTTCAAGATCTTGTGCCGCCTCGAGCCAGTTCAAGAACATCCAGAGCCTCATAGAGACCCTCCTTGAAATGCTATAACTACTTCCCCTCTCTTACCTCTCTCTCTCTCTCTCGCAAACCTGGAGTTGCGCCCTCCATGTAACGCCAGGTAGGGTTGGCCGTTACTGAGCTCTTGACGACTACTCATCACCCCCTCACATCATCAACACCCAGCGACCCTAGCAGCACTGCTACATAAAGCCCCGACCCCTACCCGACTGTCTCTACCAGGCCACCGGCCCCTAGTCCTCCCCAGATCGCAGCCTCACGCTACAGTCGTGGCTTCTTCTCCTTCAGCCCACTAGACTACCATGCCCCGACGACTGTCTCCTGCTACTTAAGAGTTTCAGTTCCAACCATCATCGACGTGCAGGTTGCCCTCTTCAGCCGCCATTGCACGCCTAGCAACCAAGATGGCAAGGAACGCCTCTGTCATCATGGCAGCCTGCAATGCCGCCACCACTTGGATCCCATCGACCTCTCCATCCGCCTCGGCTCCCTGCTAACCCGGCCGACGCTACCACCTATAGTACCTGGGCATCCCCTCCAGATTGCGTATTCGTCTCCTCAACATGCGTCGCATCTTCCTCCCTGAGGCAACCGCAAACAACAGCATCCATGTCTCAGATTTGCGGATGAACTCGCCATCACTGATGCTTCAGATCCACCAGCCACGACGCCACCCATCTACAGCCGCAACCATGGACACCTTGGCAGCATGGCCACCGCCAACCTCGTCCCTCAGATCTCTTCCACCTACTCTGAACGCCTCCATTGAAACACCATATACAACAGCAGGTCCTCATCACCGCCACCTCTGTATGGCCAACGAAGACGCTCTCTGACCCTCACAGATATCAGCCGGCGACCCAACCGCCAGAGATGTTCAGGTTTCCCTGAGTCCAGAACGAACTGGGGTACCAAACTCCAGAGATCTCCTTCGCATCACTCTCAACTGAAGATGCAGAACCTAGCAACCTACTGCGGCCATATTCAGGAGAATCGGCACCTAGGGTGTCTCCTAGATGAAGCCAACCCCAAGTAGAATCTGTTGACTAAACTGCACATCTGCAGGTGAGCAATTGTGCCTCCTTTCAGTTGATTTTAGAATCATGTTAACCTGACGAGGATGATGGCTGGGCTAATATATACTAAGGATAATATGTATACATCACTAATCCTAATTGTAAATTATACATGCACACCTTATATTAGTAGTAAATAAACTTGGTGATTTCATAATTAATGTACCGTCTAGTTTCAGAATCTACTAGTAGAGGTAATATACCCTGTAATCCCTTGCATGTACCTAATAGAGTGGTAGATACCATACATATGCATCTATAATATAGGTATATCTCGTATGTGGCATTGTCTAATCGGAGAGACTGATGCATACTTACAAAATGGACTAACACGTAAGCAATAAATAATTATAATATCTGGTTTAATGGTTTGGTCGTGCAGCTTAGTAGTAGAATTACCCACGTGGTAGTATATTAGTATCAATATGTTAGTCAATTGAAATTCTGTAGCTTTGTCTTTATTGGCACTATTATATCAAATAACAAATTAGATAACAAACTGAGTAGGTGACGTATAAAGCAAGGCCATGACCCGTACCAACCCTATTATCACGTGTTGCATATTAGAAGGTCATTAGTGTATTCATGAACTAGAAATATCGAAACTGGGACCAACAGAAGGTTTACACGCTTGAAACTAAGTATAGATGCATTTGAAGCATTCCAATAATATAATGTGAATCAATGATTATATTGAGACAATATACCAATGATGATGTAAATCTATTATAATCTAGATTATACTCTTTTGATCTAATCGATTGTTGAAATGAGCATTAAAGATAATTGGACAATTCATTAGGTGTGAATAAGTCATAAAGATCCAAGTGGAAGTATCTTTATTAAAAGAGATAGTGAAAGGAAGGTCTCCCTTTTTGAAATATTATTTATAGACAATTTTATATTTTAAAGTATTAATTGAAATTAGAAATCAGTTAGAATTAAATTTAAAATATCCTATGATTTTAGTTGCATCCTATTGACTTGTAGATATGGATAATTTTGAAAAAAATGTTGAACTATGAGTACGTCCATTAAGAGAGTTAGGATTGGGAATACAATAGGAAGAGAATTTACAACATTAGATCAAACCTAAATAAGAATGTTGACAATTAAAAATGTAATCAAGAGAATGTCTTACACATTGAATTCAATAATCTTAAAGTCCCCAACTTAACATTGATATATGAATATGAATTATTATACATGGTCATACCTTAAAATGAACTTACACATGTAATAGCTACCATATGGATATAATGGACATTTAATCAATCATATGCTCATTCAATAATATTAGAAACATAAAGTGAACATATTTTGAAATGAAAACTAAACATAATGTAGTAGTCATACATATGTATAAGGTAAGTGAAAAGGTCAAATTTATTATATTAACAATCCAACTACAAATGCTATATTATCATGGGAGGAACTATAATAACCATAGATGTGAAAATTAGGAATAGTAATCCAATATGGGAAAACGTAATCATAAAAAAAAATGAACAACGTTGATTCCAAGTCAAATGGTGACAAGATTATTATTCTTTGTAGCTACCTCTTCGTAAATTCTTGGAGACACATTATGCTTATGCAATTCTTGGAGCCCTAAATAATTGAGGTACTAAATCTTCTATTTTGTTGTTGAATTATTTTCCCTCTTGATGGACACACATATATCTTGATTCGTGGTGAATTCCATATAGTTTTGAAACCCCTATTTATTCTTGAAAGTTCATCACTCTCATTTTGTAATTGATAAATTATTGTTGATAATTATTTTGGCACTAGACTTGATCTATTTGGAGTTTTGACTCCCTATGGACTTTGGTCCCTTGGGCTTTGGCCCTATAGAGCTTTGGCTCACTTGAGTGGGCCAAGTACCCCACAACCCTGCGCAGTGGATAGGGATTAGTTGTCCCCCAGTTAACTGGAATAGCTAATAAGGCACTAGTGTCGTTCTCTCCTAGAGTGTGAGAACACAAGGCACTTAGCCCTAGAAAAGATATGATAGAAAGGTGCCAAAACTTGCCAAATAGAATATCTTGAAATTGATATACCTTGTGGATAGCTTGGATAAATTTTGCATACTTGAATTATTGAATCTTGCTTAATGATATTCTTGTGAAAGATTTTCTATCTTGAAGTTGATATTGGAATTTCTTTTTGTTATCCATTAATCCACCAAATAGTCCTTTTCTAACTTTTATTATACATCTAAACCTATTTTGTACATAGTTCAATGATGAGATTTAGTACCAGCTTTGCTGACCCTTTTATTTCCCTTCAATGGGGTCCATGTGTGGTTTTGTTCCCTCTGGGAATTCATGGGCAGGTAGTAGATGGAAGAGCTTGAAGAGACATGCACTGGGTAGTCCTCCGTTGATGACTAGTTAGCAATGAATTTTTATTCTTAAACTTTGTAATTATATTTGTAAGCTTCCACGACTCTGATGTACAAGCATGATTATAATAAAGATTGTTTATATTTTTGATATTATTTTGTAAATATTCGACCGTAAAGATCGAGTCTTTACAACATGGTATCAGAGCCATAAACGGTCGGCACTCATGCATGTCTCGAGGAAATTAGGGTTAAGTAGGAACACAAATGGAGTAGTAGAACATAGAAAAAAATAGTTAGACCATGAATCCTGGTATCATTGACCTTGTTATTAGGAAGTACATGGGATACAAGTAGAAAACATACTATCCTAGGATGTGAGACATGTACCCTAAACTAGAAATTTATGAGACATACCTAGTTAAACTACTAGATTTTGAACTTCTATAGGCATGGATTTATATGAAAATATTGTTGAGAAAGAAGTGTTTAAGATACATGTGTGTAATTGTATATTTAGATTATTAAGATGTAAAAATAAATAATATAGGTATAAGAATGCTTTCTCTTTAGATTCTAACACTCACAAATATGAAAAAAAAAATAGAATTATATAGTGGATATATGATATAACCCTAAAATCATATGAACATATGAAAATTTCAACCAAAATCATGAACATGATTAAAATTTGATAAAAAAAAAAACTCAAAAGGAAGAAAGAAAAATATAAATATGTTTACTTAAAAGAATGTGAATGTTTACTTGACATACATTTGACTTGTATGCCCTCATTATAAATACTCAAGTGAATGAAAAATGTTGATAATACAAAATATGAAACATATATTTTCCCTTCAAATATGTGATCACATCTATTGAGAAAAGAAATGACTAGGAAAGCTATAGAAATGGAAATTAAAATAACAATATAGTCATATAAAAAAAAATTGAGATAAAGAAATAATTGGATAAGACATAGTGAGTATTATGTAGAATTAAGATAAAATGATGAACTCATTTATTTTTGTGAACTTCTAATATATATGTATGTAATATAGATAATTAATACAATATACACATCTTAGAGAAATAAAACCCTACCTTATAATGTAAAAATATAAGTATGTCAAAACTCTTGACCCATAGATCATCACACAAATATATGCGACAAAAATAGGTTAAAAATATATATATATTTTTTTTATGGTCATGACCTTGGAAATTTTGTTAATTAGAAATAGAAGGTCACAAATACAATATTATATACATATACATAAGAAATAGACGGTAAAAAAAAATTATACACAATATAAACATTATTGTAACATTAGTGACAAATATGGGAGATTAAAATTGATGTCGTATTGATAACCATATATTGACCAATAAGCTTGGGTTTTAACTTAAACTTGTGATAATGATGGCCAGGACTAACAAATTGAATATTTTAACTCTCATATTAGGATATGATGTTAGAAGTCTTATCGTCTAGTCATTTTTAAGCACTAAATTCAATAATAGATATACTTTCTACAATAGCATTTCCACCAAAAAAAAAATAGTCAGTAATTCCAAGAAAATGGTAAATGAATTGGTTTGTCAATCTAACTAGGGAATAGGTTAGTCGGAAGGGAATTAGAGTTGTGCAGATGACAATTGTGAAAATAAGGGTAGTATTAGAGCTTGAAAGGAATATAGTTGTCATGAAGGGTAGGATTTCGGGGACGAAATCCCTTTTAAGGATGGTAGTGTTGTAACATACCCAATTTGTGGTACTAAATCTATGTTGAGCTATTTTGCCCAGATTTGAACTTATTTTCTTTCATTTCAAACCCCAATCAGTTATTTTGATTCAATATCACGGTCCTTGATAGGAATAGTCTTCAATTGAATTCCCTTGTGTCCTAATGAATTAATTATCCACACTTGAGAAACAATTGCAATCCAATCCCTCATTTGAGCATCATTTTCTTGGTAGAGATCATTTAGTCAGAATTGATCTATTTGTACTTAAATACCTTGATTTCATCTCGAACCCACACATTGTTCTCGATTTGACCAATATTGGCTTGGAATCCACAATATAATATCGAACTCCATATAGAATCACATAAAAAAGGTACTATGAATTTTTGGCATTTATCGAAAGAGTAAATATTTTTTTTACTATCTTAGACTAGTAAACCAAGAGACTTAATATTTTTAATAGTTAGATCATTGGCTATTAAACCACAATTCAAAAGTTGAATTGAAACGGAATAATAACTTAGGAGACATAATGGCGGAGGTAAATACTAATATAAAAGGCAAGGTACTGAACTCCAATGCTCATTCACGGGTCAAACGACCGTTTGACTGGAGGTTGCGCATCTTATCCCTCTATCCTAACCTCACGGTGCGCTCCCACCCGCGCGGCCGTTTTGCCGGCCAGAGCAGCAGCGAGACGATCCTTCCTCTCCCCCTTTCTAACCCTCTCGCCCTCTACTCCACTGCCCCACACATCCGGTTTAAAGGCCATTAATCAGCGGCCACTCAGACAATGGAGAGAGGAAGACCAAAACGCCAGGCATTAAGGTCGACCACCTGAGGAAGAAACGGAGGATGAGTCGCCTTCAAGATCTTGTGCCGCCTCGAGCCAGTTCAAGAACATCCAGAGCCTCATAGAGACCCTCCTTGAAATGCTATAACTACTTCCCCTCTCTTACCTCTCTCTCTCTCTCTCTCAAACCTGGAGTTGCGCCCTCCATGTAACGCCAGGTAGGGTTGGCCGTTACTGAGCTCTTGACGACTACTCGTCACCCCCTCACATCATCAACACCCGGCGACCCTAGCAGCACTGCTACATAAAGCCCCGACCCCTACCCGACTGTCTCTACCAGGCCACCGGCCCCTAGTCCTCCCCAGATCGCAGCCTCACGCTACAGTCGTGGCTTCTTCTCCTTCAGCCCACTAGACTACCATGCCCCGACGACTGTCTCCTGCTACTTAAGAGTTTCAGTTCCAACCATCACCGACGTGCAGGTTGCCCTCTTCAGCCGCCATTGCACGCCTAGCAACCAAGATGGCAAGGAACGCCTCTGTCATCATGGCAGCCTGCAATGCCGCCACCACTTGGATCCCATCGACCTCTCCATCCGCCTCGGCTCCCTGCTAACCCGGCCGACGCTACCACCTATAGTACCTGGGCATCCCCTCCAGATTGCGTATTCGTCTCCTCAACATGCGTCGCATCTTCCTCCCTGAGGCAACCGCAAACAACAGCATCCATGTCTCAGATTTGCGGATGAACTCGCCATCACTGATGCTTCAGATCCACCAGCCACGACGCCACCCATCTACAGCCGCAACCATGGACACCTTGGCAGCATGGCCACCGCCAACCTCGTCCCTCAGATCTCCTCCACCTACTCTGAACGCCTCCATTGAAACACCATATACAACAGCAGGTCCTCATCACCGCCACCTCTGTATGGCCAACGAAGACGCTCTCTGACCCTCACAGATATCAGCCGGCGACCCAACCGCCAGAGATGTTCAGGTTTCCCTGAGTCCAGAACGAACTGGGGTACCAAACTCCAGAGATCTCCTTCGCATCACTCTCAACTGAAGATGCAGAACCTAGCAACCTACTGCGGCCATATTCAGGAGAATCGGCACCTAGGGTGTCTCCTAGATGAAGCCAACCCCAAGTAGAATCTGTTGACTAAACTGCACATCTGCAGGTGAGCAATTGTGCCTCCTTTCAGTTGATTTTAGAATCATGTTAACCTGACGAGGATGATGGCTGGGCTAATATATACTAAGGATAATATGTATACATCACTAATCCTAATTGTAAATTATACATGCACACCTTATATTAGTAGTAAATAAACTTGGTGATTTCATAATTAATGTACCGTCTAGTTTCAGAATCTACTAGTAGAGGTAATATACCCTGTAATCCCTTGCATGTACCTAATAGAGTGGTAGATACCATACATATGCATCTATAATATAGGTATATCTCGTATGTGGCATTGTCTAATCGGAGAGACTGATGCATACTTACAAAATGGACTAACACGTAAGCAATAAATAATTATAATATCTGGTTTAATGGTTTGGTCGTGCAGCTTAGTAGTAGAATTACCCACGTGGTAGTATATTAGTATCAATATGTTAGTCAATTGAAATTCTGTAGCTTTGTCTTTATTGGCACTATTATATCAAATAACAAATTAGATAACAAACTGAGTAGGTGACGTATAAAGCAAGGCCATGACCCGTACCAACCCTATTATCACGTGTTGCATATTAGAAGGTCATTAGTGTATTCATGAACTAGAAATATCGAAACTGGGACCAACAGAAGGTTTACACGCTTGAAACTAAGTATAGATGCATTTGAAGCATTCCAATAATATAATGTGAATCAATGATTATATTGAGACAATATACCAATGATGATGTAAATCTATTATAATCTAGATTATACTCTTTTGATCTAATCGATTGTTGAAATGAGCATTAAAGATAATTGGACAATTCATTAGGTGTGAATAAGTCATAAAGATCCAAGTGGAAGTATCTTTATTAAAAGAGATAGTGAAAGGAAGGTCTCCCTTTTTGAAATATTATTTATAGACAATTTTATATTTTAAAGTATTAATTGAAATTAGAAATCAGTTAGAATTAAATTTAAAATATCCTATGATTTTAGTTGCATCCTATTGACTTGTAGATATGGATAATTTTGAAAAAAATGTTGAACTATGAGTACGTCCATTAAGAGAGTTAGGATTGGGAATACAATAGGAAGAGAATTTACAACATTAGATCAAACCTAAATAAGAATGTTGACAATTAAAAATGTAATCAAGAGAATGTCTTACACATTGAATTCAATAATCTTAAAGTCCCCAACTTAACATTGATATATGAATATGAATTATTATACATGGTCATACCTTAAAATGAACTTACACATGTAATAGCTACCATATGGATATAATGGACATTTAATCAATCATATGCTCATTCAATAATATTAGAAACATAAAGTGAACATATTTTGAAATGAAAACTAAACATAATGTAGTAGTCATACATATGTATAAGGTAAGTGAAAAGGTCAAATTTATTATATTAACAATCCAACTACAAATGCTATATTATCATGGGAGGAACTATAATAACCATAGATGTGAAAATTAGGAATAGTAATCCAATATGGGAAAACGTAATCATAAAAAAAATGAACAACGTTGATTCCAAGTCAAATGGTGACAAGATTATTATTCTTTGTAGCTACCTCTTCGTAAATTCTTGGAGACACATTATGCTTATGCAATTCTTGGAGCCCTAAATAATTGAGGTACTAAATCTTCTATTTTGTTGTTGAATTATTTTCCCTCTTGATGGACACACATATATCTTGATTCGTGGTGAATTCCATATAGTTTTGAAACCCCTATTTATTCTTGAAAGTTCATCACTCTCATTTTGTAATTGATAAATTATTGTTGATAATTATTTTGGCACTAGACTTGATCTATTTGGAGTTTTGACTCCCTATGGACTTTGGTCCCTTGGGCTTTGGCCCTATAGAGCTTTGGCTCACTTGAGTGGGCCAAGTACCCCACAACCCTGCGCAGTGGATAGGGATTAGTTGTCCCCCAGTTAACTGGAATAGCTAATAAGGCACTAGTGTCGTTCTCTCCTAGAGTGTGAGAACACAAGGCACTTAGCCCTAGAAAAGATATGATAGAAAGGTGCCAAAACTTGCCAAATAGAATATCTTGAAATTGATATACCTTGTGGATAGCTTGGATAAATTTTGCATACTTGAATTATTGAATCTTGCTTAATGATATTCTTGTGAAAGATTTTCTATCTTGAAGTTGATATTGGAATTTCTTTTTGTTATCCATTAATCCACCAAATAGTCCTTTTCTAACTTTTATTATACATCTAAACCTATTTTGTACATAGTTCAATGATGAGATTTAGTACCAGCTTTGCTGACCCTTTTATTTCCCTTCAATGGGGTCCATGTGTGGTTTTGTTCCCTCTGGGAATTCATGGGCAGGTAGTAGATGGAAGAGCTTGAAGAGACATGCACTGGGTAGTCCTCCGTTGATGACTAGTTAGCAATGAATTTTTATTCTTAAACTTTGTAATTATATTTGTAAGCTTCCACGACTCTGATGTACAAGCATGATTATAATAAAGATTGTTTATATTTTTGATATTATTTTGTAAATATTCGACCGTAAAGATCGAGTCTTTACAGGGAGGCATTGCCTTAGTCAATTTCTTGCGAGATAGGTCAAAGAGGGAAGTAGTGGTTAGGGTTCATGTTCCATGGTCATTGCCACGATCTTGTGGATCATGCAGAGGTTGAGGATGATCCCCGATACACCAAAATCGTGCGTAAAAACGCAAGTGTATGTGTCGAGTAATATAAGCCTTGTGAGGCCCGAGTTGAACTTAGGGAGACGTAGTCTTAGTGACTACTACTAACTACAGTACGATCAACTAAGCCAGTTGAAAATGTTGAATTGGGTTTTAATGAAGCAAAAGAAAATTAAAATAAAATGAAAATGGTTGATTCAAATGTGGTTGAATTCCTTAGAATTACCAGTTTCACCACGGGGTCTCGTTGTATATTATCTCTACCAAATTAACATAAATTCCTACTTCTAACCTAGATAGAAAGCTTGTAGCTTGAATTTCTCGCTCCCGTAATACAATTCACTACCTAAATCTAAGTCAATTCCATGTCTATGGTAATTTATTCTTAGTTTAGGTGCCTTAATGAAAACTTTGGGTTATTTCCATTACCTCTACATCACATATTCCAAGGAACGCGTAGGGAAGTGTACAAGTTATGGTTTTCTAACCGTTAATCCCCCTTCCATAGTGATTATTGGTCTAATACCCTATCGATGGTGATCAAGCAGCGATGAGTTATTTAAATCCACACTTATATATCCAAGAATAAAGAGAAACTTATACTAAATCACGTAAATAGTCAACACAACGATTCCCTAGGCTACTTCTGGGTCCTAAGGAAAAGAGGGGTTTATCCCCGCATGGTTTTCAGTTGAAAATAAATGGAAGGAGAGAAGAAAATTGTGGGAAATATGAAGGAGATTTGTGTAACCCCTGGAAAGACAATGCTCCTGATGATCCTGCTCAAGAAACGCGCGTTCGGTAGTCTTCCGGCAGTAGAAATGTCTGTCAGAGGTGCTTGAATCATCCAGTTGTTGTCCATCGGCTCCGTGCTCTATCCCTCTCTTCTATGGGTGTCGTGCAGTGCAAAAACCGATCCTCTTTAGGTCTGGCCATCCTCCCTTTTTGTCCTAGGTCACTTACGGTACCACATAATGTAGACCGTTGGATCAGGGCGGCTGGTTTAGATTGCTGAATTTTGATAGAATCGGTGGCACTGACTTGGTGGCGGTGGCATCGATGGTATCGGGCTTTGGTCGGTCTCTGGCTGGTTCGATACCATCAACTAGAATGTCGGTGGCACCGAGCTACTACGAAATTTTTCCCTTCTTCTCTGATGCTATCTCAGTGGCACTGACCTAGGTGGTCAGTGGCACTGACTCTTTTGGTCGACTTTGGCCTTGTCTCTGATGTCATCTCAGTGGCACCGACTCCTCAATTACTTGAAAGTTCTTGAAAATGAACAGAGACCAGATATCAAGTCGATAAATATTTAAAATAATATAATTACGACAAAATAAGCATAGTTTGATGCACAAAGAGTATACAAGCCAATTATTAAGATTCATGCACATATGATCAACAAATTGACTAACAAATGCACAAAATGAATGTAAACTAGGCCTATAATAAGTGACTCAAAACCCGTACATAAAACTCCCCTAAGCTGAATCTTGCTTGTTCTCAAGCGAAAATACCTTTGGATCTGATTGAGATAAGTCATCTAGAGGACAAAATGCATAAGGTACATCTAAAAAGTTTCCACCTTTCGGTCCTCCTTCTGGCCTTTACTGACCACTAAACACTAACTGCCCTATAGGTGACCAAAAATCTCTATCCAAGATGTCCACCCCACAATCAATAAGACATTATCAGTTAAAGCAGTTAATATGATAAAATTGTTTAGTTTATACTTGATGCATCATGTGATTTCCTATCTACGTTGATCTTTCTCTACCTACCATCTACATGGAAGCAGTTCTTCTGATAGAATAATGAATGAGGAGACAGTCATTCGAGTGGCCTACCAATAAGAGCAACAGGTGGTTGAAATAGGTGGTTGCGGAAGACTCATGAGCACAAAAAATCATTCATGCAATCAAAAATCATGATAAACCTATGATGATATGATTTTTAGAATGCTCCAAATGCCTAATTGTTGTAGTGGAATGATGCATGCAAATATTATTTCATCTTGAGATCAGACAAAATGTCTACAAAACTACATCATGTGCTAACTTTTCTTTATAATTGGGTAGAATTGTGCCTTTGAACTTTCAAAAATATTCGTATATTTTTTTCTTTTCTTTTTTCCATTTAAGCCCCCTTTCAATCATGATAAAATTGCTTTGGTCTTCTAATTGCACTAAACCTTTAATTTTTGTAAGTGCTTTTTTTCAAAGAATGGGCACAATCACTACCTTTTTATTAAAAAAGAAGAAGTTAGACAAGATTTTATGCAAGAAGAAATGTAATGCTTATGCAACTATATGAACAAAGGTGTTATGCAACTAAATGACATGCACCATGATTTTGTTGTGCACGTATGATTTTCTATATATTTTTTATGCACTAATGCAGGCAAAAATAAACAACTATTATGCACAATCTATTATGTAATGTAAATGCAATCAAAAGAAAGAATGACAACATGTGCTCAATCCTCCTATGGTGGGGTGTGAGTCAAAGGTATGCGGTGGGTGAGATCACACGACTAAGAGACAGAACCTACAGAAAAAATCATATGCTCCTCTCTAATGACCTGTGTACAGGGTAATCGAGGGGCTTCTTTCTTGAATTCTAATTTAAGGTCACATTAGTGTTTGATCAGTTTAGGGTCAACAATCCTTGTCAATCACTTTCTTAGATAACTTAGATGGCCATTTATGCTCTAATGTCCTAAAGCTGACTTACTCTATCACTTCCTCAGTTATGCGACTCGATTACTTGCAAGATAAGCTCATATAGAAAATTTATTATTTTTTCTTTATAAAGCACCCAACCCAGAGATTGATATTCTCAACTGAAATAATGCATTTAATTCTCCACATATTACACTAGATAGATTGTGGATCCTACATAGCAAAAAAACTAACAAGAAAATCTACTCAAAATAAAATAGACAAAAAGCTAAAATAAAAGAAAACAAAAACTAAGATAGAAATTGTTCTAGCAACCCCCTAAGATTGAATATGACTATGTCCTCATAGTCAATATCCCAACTTAAGGAGTGGAATAGTGATACCCCACTCAAAATGGTGGTGGCGGTGTCTGCGTGGGGTCCTGAGGAGGAAACATCCCCCGAAAGATAGGATCAGATGGGGGCATGTCCAGCGGCATTGGGTAACCTCCAAAATACCCATGGCTCCAGTAATGATCAAAGAAACATTGTTGGTAATTCTCCATCCGTTACAGACGCTGATGCATATTCTCTTGGTTGGCCAAGAGAAGGCGTTCATCTTCATAGATCGCCTACTAGTTTCTATACAGCCGACCTTGCACATCTTGAATGCTAGCCAGGGATTGGGTTTTCTGTTGTTGATGTGTCTAGATGTCCTGTATCATAGTATGCATACCCACCATAGAGTAAGCATCCTCTCCTTCTTGATAGGGCGGTGGGGCAGAAGATGATGAGTCAGCCTAATGGCGAGGATGCTTCTGTGGACTCACTCTATGTCTCACAGGAATGGTGGGCTCCACTTCCTCCACATTGTCGCTTCCTGTGTCTTCCTCCTCAACCTGAGCTTCTTGTTGTCCAGCATTGTCATCAATACCCAGAGCTAGCCATTTATAGTTCTCGACTCCCCTGATGTTGAAGATGGGATCAGGAAGTCGACGCTTGTAGAAAGTATCATCGACCAAGCATGTTGCGTAGATAACATCATTGTCCACACTGATGAGGCCGGACTGCTTGAAATGAAGGCGGTCGATGTGTAGCATGGAGTTGAGTGGCTCCAGAGTAGAGAGATCAAGGCCCAAGTGAAGATCAATGGGGGTGGTAAATCCCCCAAAGAGAATGGGCATAGCCTGCCTGACATTGTACCTCACCGCAATAATGTGTTGGAGAAAGAATGATCCCCAATTCACCGGCTCTCCCTCTATAAGTTGATACAGAAAATACAAGTTCAATAGTTGTACCTTCTCTTGCGCTTTGGTTGACTTTTTGAATAATGTGTTGGTCAACATCTGATGAAGCACCCAAACAAAGGGATGCTCGAAGTCCGCCAAATAACTATGGTGGAAGTTCAGTCTTTTACCCTCTGGCACTGTCACAAAGTCCTTCCAGATGGCGTCCAAATCAACGTTCTCGGGTAGACGGAAGGGCATGTGCGGCCAATCATAAATAGCATTGAAGGTGCAGAGAATAAGGGAGTAGTTGATGTTGTAAAGGAAAAAATCCACCTTTCCTTCTATCCATTTGCCGCTTGACGGACGTGCTTGATCGGGGGTGACCAATATCTCCAAGGACACCATGAACTCTATGAGAATTTCTTTGTATGTTGGCTACCCACCAAAGATTGGATTCACAGATCTTCGATCAAACTCCCGTCGCTCGAGGACATACGCCATGTTGTCGGAGAAGCCTATATCCTCCAATAGTTGAATATTGTCGTATCACATAGGTGCAAACAACCACTTTGCAAGCTCTTCATAGACATTCCTCACCTCCGTCGAGGGGTGGCTGAGGCGTGGTCATGGCATAAGAGTGCCAGGGGGTCCTCCTTATCTAGCCATGATGATGGATTGAGCAGAGAAGAAAAATAAGAAAGGAAGAGTCTGATGAAGCCTCTGGATGCTCAGAGTAGTCGCTCGTGGTCATGGGAGTCGTTGTTCTTCAAGTTGTGAGAAATAAAACAACATATACCCTCCCTTTTATAGGGTCGGCGCCGACCTACTGTGACAGAGTCAGTGGCACTGACTTCTAAGACCAAATTCGGGCGCTCAGAGCATTGACGGTTGTCGGTGTGCGATCTTCCTTCTCCGAATTGCTGACAAATCGGTGGCACCGACTGATTGTCAGTGGCACTAACTTTTGGGTGGGATTGAATCTTCAGATAGTCCATGTGGTTGCATCTGAGCCATCGACATGTGTTGTCCATAGATCGGTGTTTCCTATGGTCGGTGGCACTGACATGATGATCAAACCTTTTTTTCTTCCGTCAGTGCATCGACGCACCCACCGAGCCCAGGACCTCATGCCGAGTCGATGCCACTGACTTGGGTGTTAGTGGTACTAATGGCTCATCAGTTAACCACATTTGAGTTCTGCACTTTCTTTAGAGATGTTAGTGGCACTAATGTAGATGTCAGTGGCACCGACTTTTATCAGCCACAATGCATGTCTCTCTGACCCTATCTCGGTGCCATCGACATGGATGTCGGTGGCACCGACTTAGCTACAGACTGCACACTCAACAAACGAATCATGGCATCATTTTTACATAAAATTTTCAAAAACTAAGTACTAATAAAACAACTTAATGGAAATGAAAGAAATAAACATCCTAATGGTTGGGTTGTCTCCCAACAAGCGCCCTTGTTTAACATCCTAGGCTAGACAACTCCATTGTTGAGATTAATTAAGAGCAATAAGTTTAACCTCATGCTCCTTCCTCACAAAATCTTCTCCAAAATAATGTTCCAATCTTTGACCATTGACCAAGAAGGATCTCTCTCCTTCTTTTATCCTAACCGCTCCATGTGGAAACACCTCTTAAATAATGAACGGTCCACTCCACCTAGATCTCAATTTTTGCCGAGGTGCAATTTCAATGTTGAGTTAAAGAGAAACACACACTCTCCCAGTAAAAAGACTCTCCGAGCTATATGGAGGTCATGAATTTGCTTAGTTCTTTCCTTGTACCATCTTGAGTTCTCATAAGCATTCATCTGAATTTCATCATGTTCATTCAACTCTAACATCATTGTCTTTCCTACTTCATCAATATCAAAATTGAGCCTTCTAAATGCCCAAGGAGCCTTATGTTCTAATGCCACAGGAAGATGACACGCTCGGCCATAGACTAACCTAAAGGGTGTGGTTCCTATGGGTGTCTTGTAGGCTATCCTATAGGCCCATAGCGCATCAACTAACAAATCACTCCAATTCTTTCTACTAGACAACATCGTCTTTTCAAGGATCTTTTTAATCTCACGATTGGAAACCTCTACTTGTCCTTGTGTTTGTGGGTGATATGGTGTACCCACACGGTGCATCACTCCATACTTGGTTAAAAGTGCCCCAAATTTCCGATAAGTGAAATGAGTTCCTCCATCGCTTATGATCATCCTTGGCACTCCAAATCTACAAAAAATGTGTTCCTTAACAAATTTGCATACGACATTTGCATCATTGGTTTGGGTTGGAATTGCTTCCACTCATTTTGACACATAATCTACAGCCAACAAGATGTAAAGGTTGGAGTTAAAGGACACAAAGGGTCCCATGAAATCAATACCCCACAAATCAAAAACCTCTACTTCTTGAAACACATTCAAAGGAATCTCCTTTCGCTTTGATATGTTACCTGACCGCTGACATGCATCACACCTATGCACAAAGTCGTATGCATCTTTGAAAAGGGTCGGCCAATACAATCCTCTCTCCAACACCTTTACGGATTTCCTAGAACTAGCATGGTGTCTACCTATAGGTAGTGTGTGGCAATGCTTTAACACACTCTCATACTCACCTTCAGGTACACATCTCCTTAAAATTCCATCCCTACACTATTTCAACAAAATAGGATCATCCCAAAAGTAATAGCGCAAAGAATGAAAAAATCTTTTCTTTTCTTGATAACCCCAATCTGTAGGCAATTCCTTACAAGCTAAATAATTCACAATATTAGCAAACCAAGGATCTTTTTGCTTAAGGGTGAACAACTGCTCATTAGGGAAGGTCTCTAGAATGGGTATATTCATGTCCTCATCTACCCTCTCCAATCGAGATAGGCGATCAACCACCACATTATGTACCCCTACTTTATCCTTGACCTCAATATCAAACTCCTGTAATAAAAGGATCCATCGAATCAATCTTGGTTTAGCATCCATCTTCTGCAATAAGTACTTAATAACCACATGGTCCGTCCACACCACCAATTTTGCTCCCACAAGATATTGCCTAAATTTTTCAAAAGAAAAGACAATCGCTAGTAATTCTTTTTCAGTTGTGGTGTAATTAAGTTGTGTCGTTAAGTGTTTTAGATGCATAGTATATGACAGTAGGAACCTTGTCTAGGCATTGTCCCAACACATCCCCCACAGCATAGTTTGATGCATCACACATCAGCTCAAATGATTGGCTCCAATCTGGAGCCTGCACAACCGATGCGGATATGAGTTTTTCCTTCAACATCTCAAAATCCTTTAAACACCTCTCATAAAAATTGAAGTCGAAATCCTTTTCCAAAAGCCCAGACAATGGTTTAGTGATTTTTGAAAAATCGTTAATAAATCGACGATAGAACTCGGTGTGGCCTAAAAAGCTCCTAACTGCCTTCATTGATGTTGGTGGAGGGAGTTTTGAGATCACTTCTATTTTAATTGGATCTACCTCCAATCTCTTGCTAGACACCTTGTGGCCTAACACTATGCCCTCACTAACCATCATGTGATATTTCTCCCAACTAAGGACTAGATGAGTGTCTTCACATCTATGCAAGACCTTGTCCAAATTTAAAGCAATCATCAAAAGACGTCCCATAAACTAAAAAATCATCCATAAAAAACTCAAGACATCTTTCTACCATGTCTGAAAAAATCGCCAACATACACCTTTGAAAAGTCACAGGTGCATTGCATAACCCGAAAGGCATGCGGAGGTATGCAAAGGTTCCATAAGGGTAGGTGAAGGTAGACTTCTCATGGTTCTTAGGCTTGATAGAAATCTGATTGTAGCCCGAATATCTATCAAGAAAATAAAAATGGGAGCGACTGGTGAGTCGTTCCAAAATATGATCAAGGAACAGTAATGGAAAATGGTCCTTAAGTGTAGCAGTGTTCAACCTACGACAGTCAATGCAAACTCGCCATCCGGTCACTAATCTAGTGGTGTTTTGCTCATTAGATGAATTAGTAGTGACAGTATTTCCCCCCTTTTAGGCACTACCTGCGTCGGACTAACCCACAAAGAATCTAAAATAGCATAGATTATACCTTCCGATAGTAGCTTTATTACCTCCTTCTTCACCACCTCCGTCATAATTGGATTTAAGCGATGTTGAGGTTGAATGACTGGCTTCACTCCTTCTTCTAGCCGAATCTTGTGTTGACAAAAGGTGGGAGAAATCCCCTTGATGTTTTCCACAGACCACCCAAAAGCACCTCGATGATTCTTTAACACCGTGATCAACTGTTCTTCTTCTGAGATACTCAATGATGTCGATACGATGACTGGTAGCTTCTCCTCTGTGGCTAGAAAAGAACACTTCAGACTTGATCTCTAACTCGGATGGGTTTAAAAGTGAAGAAACCGATGGCGGTGGTAGTGGTCCCAAATCCTCAAAATTCCTTGTATAATAACATGGCAACACCTTCAGAAGTTGTGCACATTCCTCCAATGACTGATCCCGAACACAATCATCCATCATGTTCATTAGACACGCCTCTAGGGGAAGCTGCAGATGGACCTGTAGTATGGACTCCTCTGCGTCATCATCCACAGTAGATAAACATGCTTCCTCTTCTCTGTCATCTGGATATCCTACCGCCTTGGCAAGTGAGAGTACCTTGGTGTTCTCCATGATGTCCACAGCAAGTGTCCCCCTGTCCACCTTTGTCATAACATGTGCAATGTCCAAAATTGGTTTTCCCAAGAACAAAAAAATATTGTTATTCATGTGTTGCATCATATTGCACTGCTCCTGAGCATTAGATGACTTGGAATTATCTGGCATTTTATTCTTGAACCTATCATATTTGATTCCCACGGTCAAGCAACCTCTTCCCATCTCCAAGATCATGTCAGCTATTGCTTAGAAGGGCCTTCCTATAAGAAGCTTGTTGCCATGTCCAGCTTGCATTTCCATCATTACAAAATTTGTAGGAAAAACAAACTGGTCCACCTTGACAAGCACATCCTCAAAAATGCCATATGGTGAAACTACCGAGTTGTCCGCTAACTTAATTGTCATACTGCTCTTCCTTGATCTTTTGAGGCCAAGCTTCTTGAAAGTGGATAGGGGCATCAAGTTGATGCTTACCCCCGAATCACAAAGTGCCTCACCACACTTTGTCTTCCCGATGTAACGTGTGATGTTGAAACAACCGGGATCTTTCCTCTTTGGTGGAAGCATACCTAAGATGAAAGCACTGACTTGTTCTCTTAGTACAACCACCTCAGAATCTGGGATCTTCCTTTTCTTGTTGATGATATCTTTCAAAAACTTCCCATATCATGGTATTTGTTCAATTGCTTCAATCAATGGTATATTTACAGAAAGCTTCCTAAAGTTGTCCAGAAACTTCTTGAATTGTTGATCCATCTTTGTTGCCTTCAAGCTATTAAGATATGGAACTGGTACCGTCTATGTCCTCTGATGCGGTGGCACATATGACGTCCTCTTTTCCACCTCTCTTTCTTGAGTTTGCTCCTCCCCTGCATTTCCTACCTTGGGTTCTTCTTGCTCTTTCTCTGCCACTGAGTTTCCACTATCAACGGGCTTGATCACCTCACTCTTCTCAAGATGTGGGGTCAATGTCTTCTTCCCACTTCTCAGTAGTATGGCTTTGACCTGCTGGTTCCCCATTGGAGTGTCAGTATTTCCTGGAAACCCCTACTGAGAAGAAGAGAGGCGATCGGGCGGGCGGCGTCGTTGCGGCCTACTTACCGGTTCGGCATCCCGCCCCCGGTGGTCTATCTTGCTTTGGACGTAGTGGAGATGAGCGACGCCCATCCTGGGTGCGGGAGCCAAGGGCTGCGGGGAAGCAGCAGAGCGCGGGAGGCGGTCGCTGACAGGAGGGCAGGCTTGGCAGCGCAAGCCGTGCACATAGACGACATCCTTCCGGACATAAGGGCACTGGTTCAATCCGAGTCGAGACCAGTAGCGGCGTCCAACATGGTGGAGCGTGGAGAAGGTTCGGCCTCTCGTGGAAAGGAGCAGGATGGTCCGATGGGGGATGGAAGCACGCCAAGACGGATGGCTACGACTCCAGTTCTAACGGGGAGAGAGCCGATGGAGGTTCACACGGCTCAAAATCATAGGTTGGCATCGATTGTCCGTGTCCCACGCGTGGAGGAGGAGCGGCGCTACTACGGTAGGGGCAGCGATGCTACGGACAGTAGAAGCATGATGATAAACCCTAACCGGAGGGTTGAAGAAGATCGACCGAGCATGAGGATGGAGTTCAATAATGATAGACGCACACAGATGAGTGGCGTCCCTTGGGACACGTGCTACAGGTGTTTTGAGAAAGGTCATTGGCAGTCACAATGCAATCGGGAGAAAGTGTGCTACAAGTGCCGCAGGCCGGGTCACCTTGCTCGAAGATGTACTGCTGATTTAAACTCTCGTCATCCTTCCCCCCCCGGATATCATGTCGAGGACTGTGTTCCCATCCTTACACGTGGGTATCCCGGCTCGTGGTGCACCTCAGCATGTCCCGAAGAGAGTAGTTGTGGATATAGGGTCAGATGATGATGATCATAAAAGAAAGGTTCAAGCGTTGTGCAAGGCGGTGGAGATACGCTGGCCACCCCAGGTGTCCTGGACGGAGCTGTCTCCTTTCCTGAAGAATGTGTGGAATCATGCCATAGATCTCTACAGATTTTCTAAGCGTAAAGCAGACATTTTTTTCGATAGTGTGCAGGAAGCACAGGATGCTGCCAGTTCTAAGATGTTGGGATTCAAAGGTTTTGATATCAGCTTGCATAGCATGGAGGAAGGTGAGAGATGCTCTAGAAAGGAGGCGATATGGTTCTGGATTGAAGATTTACCTATTGTATGTCGGGATGACAAGGCGATAGACGACATTGTGAACAGCTTTGGGAGATTGGTAGTAGCTTCTGGATGGATGAGAGGACCCGATGACATTGCTGGTATACTGGTGTTAGTTGAAGCTTTCAATGAAGATGTACCTCAATATGTCACTTTGACATATGGGAACAGAAGGTCTAGCGTACACTTGCAGATGGTTGCTCGGGGGGAACCGGATTCAAGTCTTTTCTCACTGACGGAGGTTGGACGTGACCTGGACATTCCACTGCATGCGTTGGCTATTAATCGGAGTGGAGGCGTAACGGGACATGTTTCTGATGAGGGACAGATGATGGTTGTGCATGATAGTGGAGATGATGACATTGTGCAACATGAGAAGGATCAGCAGATGCCGCCATAATCTGAACCATGTCGTGAGGAGGTTGAGGGTACAACACAGCAGGTTGGCCCACGTAGGATCATGTTTGATGAAGATGGTGCAAGGAAGATGTTGTATGATAGAAGCATGCGTGACTACATACACATAGGCAATGAGGATGATGGGAGACATCGTGAAGATTTCAGCCATGAGGAGCGTTTGGGACAGTGAGGACGTATGGGTAACTCACACAGAGTTATTCATAGAAGAAGGCTATCTGATGGTGAGCTTCCTTTTGCTTATGATGATCGGGAAGACAGAGATAGGAATTTCTGAAGGAGGCAGTGTTTGTTGGTGGTCGTTTTAGTCCATGGACTCGAACTACCTTTTCTGGAATATTAGGGGTGCGGCAAATAATAAGACGAGAAGAGTCTTGGGTAGGTTATGCAGGAGGCATAAACCCAGGATTGTGTGTATTTTTGAGCCTTTTTTACATGCTAGGGTGGCTGAAGAACTTCTGGACATTGTGAATCTGGATTGGGCGACTGATAATGCAGCTGATGGGGGTAAAATATGGTGCTATGTGGATAGCACTCTCAATCCGGAGGTTGTGAAGTGTCATAGGCAGCATGTGACGATGAGATATACTGATGAGAGGAGTAATACTTTTTTTGTTACTGCGGTCTATGCAAGTTGTAGCTACGTCTACAGGCGATCTCTTTGGGAAGACGTTCTTGAGATGTCGGGTATCATTGGAGATAGTAGTTGGCTTCTTGCAGGTGATTTTAATATCATTAGAAGTGATCAGGAGAAGAGAGGGGGCAATAACAGGATCTTTCAGGAAGTTGTTGATTTCAACGCCTTTATCCAGAGCGGGTATTTCAAGGAGACACAGTTTGAGGGCAGCAGGTTCACATGGGTCAATAAGCAGTACTATACACCTACTATCTGGGAAAGACTTGATAGGATTTTGCTGAATGATACTTGGGCTGCTCTGCGACCGGATTCTTGCACGTGTCATCTTACTCGTTATAGTGTCGGATCATTGCCCGATTTTGTACAAGTCTGGAAATTTGGCTACTATCAGAAAGAAGAGTTTTTTTTCTGTCATGCAGACGTGGCTGCAGCATGAGGAGTGTATGAAGATCATTGTGGATACTTGGGATGATTCCAGAGAGGGGCACCCGTCAAATGTTTTCTACTATAAGCTTAAAAGGATGAGAGAGGCTCTAAAGTCTTAGAGTAGGAAGACTTTTGGGGACGTAATCCAAAAGATCCTAGATCTAGAGGATGTGGTCCACGTTACCCAAACTGCCTTTGATGAGTACCCTTGCACGGCCAATGAGACATCTTTGAGGATTGCGGAGTTTGAGCTTCAAGAGGTTTTAGACGTGCAGGAGAATATATGGAAAGAGAAGTCCCGGATCCAATGGCTGAACGACGGTGAGCGCAACTCTAGGTTCTACCATGCTGTTGTGAAGTCCCATAGAAAGAATAAGAGAGTTAGATGCATCACTCTACCGTCGGGGGACAGGGTGACTGACCCGTAGGAGATTGTGTCATGTGCTGCTGATTTCTATAGGAATGCTTACAGCGAGATGGTACCTCATGATGATGATGTTTTGGAGGAGTTCCTTGCTAGTATACCGGAGGCTGTGTCTATGGATGATAATATGTCTCTTATTGTTGTTCCTAGTGTGACATAGGTGTTTGATACTATGAGCCAAATGGACAAGTTTTCTGCTCCTGGTCCTGATGGTTTTACTATTCCTTTTTATATGGCTGCATGGGAGTATATAAAAGATGATTTTATGAGACTCGCTGAAGCTTTTTTCCTTAGACAGAATTGTCATCGTAGTTTGTTCTATTGCTGTATTGTGCTTATTACCAAGAAGGATGATCCGACGATCCTGGAGAAGGATTTCCGCCCGATTTCTGTAGAGAATGTGGCGCTGAGAATCCTTGCGCGTGTTATTAGTAACAGGATGGTTTCTTTGATGCCGGCTTTGATTTGTGAGGAGCAGGCGGCGTTTATTAGAGGGAGGGAGATCACTCACCATGTCCGGTTGGTGAAGGAGTTGATGCATGACATATACTATGGGGGTGATAGGCCGAACATCATGATAAAGCTTGATATGTCTAAGGTGTATGATCGGATTAAATGGGATGTCCTGGAGCGGATCATGGCGAGGTTCGGTTTTGTCAAGGAGTTCATTGAGTTATGTATCAGTTTCTTCTCTAATTCATGGGCTACGGTTACGATTGGGGAAGAGTCCTCCGGTTTTTTTCCTTTGCTTAGGGGGCTGAAACAAGGTAATGCCATCTCTCCTTTTCAGTTCATTTTGTTTGAAGAAATCCTATGCAGAAGGATTGCGCTTATGGGGGAGTTGAGGAGAGTGGCGAGATTTCGTACTAGGGGAAATGGGATCCCTCCTCTCTTTCTGAGTTATGCTGATGATATTATGATCTGTGTGAATGCTACTCCTAACACCATGGATGAGATTCAGATGCTTCTTTCTATGTATGAGACTGCGTCGGCCCAGAGGATTAACAGGCTGAAATCTTCTTGTGTTGTGGGCAGCAAAGACCCGACTACTAAGATGGATATTGGCGCAACTATTCAGATGGATAATGTGGCTGATCATTTTGTATACTTGGGGGTGCCGATTAGAACTGCAAGGAACTTGATATCTGACTTTGATTATCTTATTCAGAAGGTCTCTCATAAGACTGCTTCATGGAAGTCCAGGCTGTTATCTTTTGCAGGCAGGAAGCTTTTGATTGCACATGTGTTATCTTCTACTATGGTGTATACAGCGACTTCTATTGGTATTCCGGATGGTATTGCTTCTCGTCTTGATGCCATGTTTTCTAAATTCCTTTGGGCGGACCGTGCCAATGTTCATAGGAAGGCTTGGGTTAGCTGGGACAGAGTGGCGCTTACTATGAAACAAGGTGGTCTTGGGATGTCTACTACTCGCAGCATAAACAACGCTTTTGTGGCAAAGGCGTGTTGGGAGATGATTGTTGGAGACACTTTATGGGCCAAGTTCTGCAGCGCCAAGTATGCAAATAGAGCGGTTGGTCGTTCTGCTTTATATCCCCACCATCTGAAGTATAAGTCGAATGCGTATCCTTATTGGAAGAAAGTTTGGAATATGTTCCCGAGCATATATCCTCATTGCCGTTGGATTGTTGGAAAGGGTGATTTTCCGTTCTGGGATTTCTTGTGGTGTGATGAGAGGATGTTTGATCACGCACGGTTTAACAGTGATCGCAACCAACCTTTTTTGGTGCGTGACTTCTAGATTCATGGGAGTGGTTGGGATTGGCTATCTTTACAGCAGGTCCTCGACGAGCATGGGGTGGAGCTTATTAGAAAGGCGGGTCAACAAATTTCAGATACGGATGATTATCCCATTTGGATACCGGATTTGAGAGGCCAGTTCTCCGTTCGCTCTGTCAAGATGATCTTGGGAAGTGAAAGTTATGATGGACCGCATGGGCTTCACCGAATTTGGCACGTTAACTCACCTAAGGCGTGTGCTTTCATTTGGAAGATGATGAAGAATGTTGTCCCTACTGATGAGAACGTGGCCAGTTGCTATATTGCTCTAGCATCCCGGTGTGATTGTTGTGATGAGCCAAGTGTGGAAGACATTGACCATCTTATGTTTCATAGTCATATTGCCACGTCTTTCTGGACCAGGTTCACGGAGATCACGGATTATCCTGCTCCCGCGGATCGGATATCTTTGATTGATGCTTGTTCCTTTGGTAGTTCTGGCGATTTGCAGCTATGGCTTGTGGCGTGCATGGCCACCATTATTCCGTACTGTATTTGGCGGATGAGGTGTGCGGCTAGATATGATAACAGGAAGATTCTTTGGAACAGGGAGGTGGATTGGTTGATATACCAGATTAACGCTTTGATGAAGCAAAAAAGATTCACCCGCATAGCTGATTCTTCTTTTCATAATAGGATTAAGGCTTATGGGGTGGAGGATCCTATGTACGAGCTGAAGGAGATTAGTGTGGTGAGGTGGATGAATCCTGACATTTATAATCTGAAGCTGAACATTGCGGTTGGGCAGAACCGTGATATCTATGGCCGTAATAGATGGTGGATGGCTGGGATTGTTAGGAACCATCATGCTGCTGTTTGTCAGATTTCTAGAGCTTGGTTGACGGCTGATTGCTACCAGATGGCGCTTGTTCAAGCGTGTGATGTTGGTGTTAAGTTTGCGGAAGATCAGTTTTTACATGTTTCTAGTGTGGAGATTGATGATCGTTCGGTCTATGGTATGTTGTGGGGAGCTGATGTTGCACCTTGGAAGATCGTTAATTTGATCAAAGAGGTGAAGGAGATCATTGCGGAGAGGGACATTACTGGATCGTTAGTGCATAAAGTTATCAATTCGATCCCAAAGGAGATAGGGAGATGGGGTATGCATTTGATTGAGCCGATTGTTGTTTCTGATATGAGGATTCTTCCTAGTAGGATTAGGGGCATGGTGTTTCTTGAGAAGCACAAGACGCCTTATGTTGTGTTGAGGAGAGAGAGGTAAGAGGGTTTTTTTTTGGGTCGGTTTGTGCGGCCTTGTTTGATGTGTGTTATGTGTTGGTGTGTTATGTGGGGTTACCTGCGTTTCAGCAGGAGATGTATGTTTGCTTTTGATTGTGCCCACACGAGGGGAGTGGGGTGAATAGATGGTCCCCTGGCTTAATCAAAAAAAAAACCCTACTGAGAAGGTTTTCTCAAAGCCACCACATCTGCCGCTAGTTGAGACAAAGTTGTCTCAAAGCTCCTCATCTAGGCCCCTTGGTTCTGGAGATCACGCTGGAAATTGTTTATCAGTTGCTCATTTTGCTTCACTATGCAGTTGAGAATTTCATTTGTGGTCTCCTCTACCACAGGTCACTACTGCTGGTTATTCCTTTGCTGATGTTGTTGATCGAGGTCATGTAGGAAGTTGTTTGGATCCTTCCATGAGAATTTGGGATCCTTCCTCCATGTGTAGTCATTGTTCCTATAGCCTTGCTACCGTACATACTTCACTTGGCCTTCTTCATCTGATAAATTATTATCCTTCTCCAGTAGCTTCTTTTCTATCAAGTCTAGCTTTTCATTCAAGGATGTGATGACTTTGGATTCCCCTATGCTCTTGGTGTGCTCTAGAATATCTCTCTCATTACCCCATGCATGATTCTTCTCCATGTTCTTCAAAATATCCTGACATGTTGAGGGTGGGTTATTGAGAAAGAACCCCGAGCCTGCACTGTCCAAAGTAGTATGTTCGTTTTTTCATAGCCCAAAATAGAACATCTTCACTTGATTTTCTAAATCTATCCCATGGTGTGGAACCTTCCTGAGCATGATCTGAAAGCTCTCCCATGCCTCGGAATAAGATTCAGATGCATGTTGCTTGAAGTTGTGGATATTCTTAATCGACTCATTTGTTTTCCCTAGAGGAAAATATCTTTCAAAGAATGCTTTGACAATTTCATCCCATGTCTTGATTGACTCTTTTGGCAGATTGTGTAGCCATTCATTTGCTTTGTCAGCCAGATATGATGGAAACAACTTCAGATAGATGGCAGTTTGAGGAAACTTATCAACTTTGACCATGTCACTAATTTCCACAAAATTGCTAATATGCGCCATTAGATCTTCATGAGTGTTCCCATAGAACGCTTGTGACTTGATAAGTACGATTAAACCCGGATCAATCTTGTACTGAGCTACATTCACATGTTGCTTTTTGATCGGCCCTGTCTGTGCAGCTGAAGAGGATGTCTTTATCCTCTCCCAGATAGTCCTCTCTGCTCCTGGATTTCCATCCCCCATCGCTCGTCGCCTGGGTGACACTAGTATGCCTTCTAATGAAGTTGTTTGGATAGGAGCCTCAACAGTGAGTGGAACCTTAGGTGTAGCTTCTTCGTAGTCCGTGGTTCTCATTGTCACCATACACTAGTACCTGAAAAATTGAAAATAGTTATCCAAGTTCCCTAAAGAGAAAATTTGATATATGAATATAAAATAAATCTTTTTTAATTAAATTGCACAAAAATTAAAAAGTGGCCTAGAGTGGCAGACTGCAACAGTCGTAGTGTTGAGACGTTGCAGTCTCCCCGGCAACGGCGCCAAAAACTTGACACGCCAAAACCGTGCATAAAAACGCAAGAGTACGCGTCGAGTAATATAGGCCTTGTGAGACCAGAGTCAAACTCAGGGAGACGTAGTCTCAGTGACTACTACTAACTACAGTATGATCAGCTAACCCGGTTGAAAATGTTGAATTGAGTTTTAACAAAGCAAAAGAAAATTAAGAGAAAATGAAAATGGTTGATTCAAATGTGGTTAAATTCCTTAGAATTACCAGTTTCACCACAGGGTCTCATTGTATATTATCTCTACTAAATTAACATAAATTCCTACTTCTAACCTGGATAGAAAGCCTGCAGCTTGAATTGCTCGCTCCTGTGATACAATTCACTACCTAAATCTAAGCCAATTCCATGTCTATGGTAATTTATTCTTAGTTTAGGTGCATTAATGTAAACTATGGGTTATTTCCACTACCTATATGTCACCTATTCCAAGGAACGCATAGGGAAGTGTACAAGTTATGGTTTTCTAACCATTAATCCCCCTTCTGGAGTGATTATTGGTCTAATACACTATATATGGTGACCAAGTAGCGATAAGTCATTCAAATCCACACTTAAATATCCAGTAATAAAGATAAACTTATACTAAATCATGTAAGTAGTCAATACAACAATTCCTCGGGCTACTCCCGGGTCCTAAGGAAAAGAGGGGTTTAGCCCCGCATAGTTTTTAGTTGAAAATACATGGAAGGAGAGAAGAAAAACATGGGACACATGAACGAGATTTGTGTAACCCCTGGAAAGACGATGCTCCAGATGATTCTCCTCGAGAAACATGTGTTTTGTAGTCTTCTGGCAGCAAAAACATCCGTCAGAGGTGCTCGAATCGTCCAGTTGTCATCCTTCAACTCCGTTCTCTCTCCCTCTCTTCTTTGGTCATCGTGCAGTGTAAAAATTGATCCCCTTTAGGTCTGGTTGTCCTCCCTTTTTGTCCTAGGTCACTTACGATACTGCATAACATGGACCGTTGGATCAGGGAGGCCAGTTTAGATTATTGAATTCTGATAGAGTCAGTGGCACCAACGGTATCGAGCTTTGGTCAGTCCCTAGCTGGGTCGGTACCATCGACTAGAATGTTAGTGGCATCGAGCTGCTACGAAATTTTTCCCTTCCTCTTTGATGCTATCTCGGTGGCACCGACCTGGGTGGTCGGTGGCACTAACTCTTTTAGTCGATTGCGTCCTTGTCTCTGATGTCATCTCGGTGGCACCGACCTGGGTGGTCAGTGTCACCGACTCCTCAATTATTTGAAAGTTTCTGAAAATGAACAGAGACCATGTATCAAGCTGATAAATATATAAAATAATATAATTATGATGAAATAAGCATAGTTTGATGCACATAGAGTATACAAGCCAATTATCAAGATTCATGCACATATGTTCAAAAAATTGACTACAAAATGCACAAAATGAATGTAAACTAGGCTTGTAATAAGTGACTCCAAATCCGTACATCAATCCCTCACCCGTCTGATCTGTCTCGGATCTGTGGCATCACCATCGGGTGGCCACGAATAGTTCTAGGGTGATATGTGGATCCTTGGGTTCTAATAACCCATGTGAGAGGGTGATCAATTCAATGTGACATCAAGACTATAGTGATAAATAGAATAAATATCATTAAAGGGAAACATTATATGAATCTTTGATAAATCATAGAGAGATCTAGGAGTATCAGATTGACATGAAATTTGAAACATAGTTCAACATTAGTGATCCTTAGATGTTGGGAAAGTTTGATCTAAAAATCATAACTTGATTGGTCAATGTATCACTTTATGAAATTAGGGTTTTAGAGTTAAGATATTATAAAAGAAAATGTATAAAAGAGATAGAAAAACCACTTTATCACAATTGTGGGGTAAGTTTCCAACCCCTTAGGTGAAAGAACATGGAATACTTGACATGATGATATTGACCAAGCTTAGAGGAGCTGACTCTTTGGATATAGAATTTAGAATGATTGGATATCCCTCATATTAGATCTAGGAGTTATTTCTTGTATGTAAGACCCTAGTGGGAGAATAATATGTCATCGTAAATGACTAAATATAGTCATTACATTTGTTTCTACTACTATAGTTTGGTTTTTATGATATCCATTATAAAAGATCAAATAAAAGTCATTCATCCAATTTTGAAAATTCTATGTACGATTGTTATGAATGATGACTCTTGTTTAATTTAAGTAAGGAGTGGATCCCCATTCAGGTCCCACTTCTTGCATGATGGTATCAGATTCATGGTGGTTGAAATCTGTTGATTTCAATCTTATCTCCTTAGTTTACCTATCTTGTCCCATAAGTTCCTTATTGAGCCCTTACCTTATTTGAAAATCCAAGATGATACATGTACCCTAAATGAAATGATAGATGAAGGATATAGGAAGTGATGAAGTAAATATGAAGATCTTAAGCTATGAACCCTAATGTAACAGGACCCATAGGTTTGTATCATATGATATAGGTTAGTTACACATGTATCTTTGGATGTTATGAGGTTTTTGTTGGTATGTATGCCTAGAGAGTCAATAATATGATGATTGGAATGTGGCATTAGATACTTGATTTGATAATAATAAAGGAAATTATGTCTATTATGTTTATCTCAGCATGAGATGCTAACACAGACAATGTATATGTCTAAAGAATGATGTTACTCGATGATGTATGTCTTCAAGTACGTGACTTCAACAATGAGATCATATATATAATAAGTATATACGTTATTGCTATGTCCTTAGTCATATATTACTATAGAAGAAAAATAGACAACAGTAATACATAAGACTAGAGTGTGTGTTTACTGATGACAAAATCTTATTAGTTATGATATGTGATATCAAGTCAAGCACATAGGTACATGTTAGAGAACAATGTATCGAACAAACCCACCATGAGACCAATACTTGGAGACCATGGAATGGTAGCCAGAATCATCTTTCGTAGTGATAGTGGTGACTATGGTTCCTAGATTTGAAGTTGCTACATGCATCACATGTCGTTAATGTACTTTGACATCATCCAACATGATCATGAATAAGGGTTGCCATAACAGTGATGAAGTATTGTGACAGATGGGGATTCAATGTGAGTGAAGTAGATGGGATTTGTCCCTCCTATAGTAGACTAAAATCCAGGGACTCTTGATAAGAGTGACTAAGAAATGTATGGCCGTACTCATGTGAATCAATATATGATATGTGATCTCACGTGCATCTCAGAACATCTACTCTAATTCAAGGAACATGGATTGAACGTTGGGAGGATGACAACTTCATGCCTTGAGTTCAATTTGGATATCATAGACAAAGGAACTATACGATCATGATAATACTTATCACAGATTGTAGGTTGAAGTTTTTCTCCAACTTTCTAAATTACTTGGGTAGCAATGATGTGTTTATAGATGCCACTCTTTTCTTGTGATGTTGTAAGTTAGTTATGAACATCCATTGCCAATGTAATTTTGGACTTATAGGGTCACACACATAGGATACACTTGGATTAAAGGATTATATTCATGAATGATGATTAATTTGATTACTAAAGGTGTTTAGGTATACAATTAAAGAAATAAGGATCAAAATTGAATGAATGGACTCTGAACCAACCGGTTCAAGGGTTGAACCAATTGGTTGGAATGTTAGGACAATGTGAATCAACATTGGCTGATCAATGGTTGAACCAAGGAGTGAAATGACCGGTTCACATATCCTAACCAATCGGTTCATGGGATAAACTGCCTAGTTCATTTGCCAATTCGTTTCATCAAGTATTGGTGTTGAAGTCATGTTGTGCATTAATTGTACATTGATTACCAATTTGATTCAGAACAGGAAATTGCATGAACCGACCAATTCGCTTAGTGAACCAAATAGGTCACGCACCAATCGAACTGATTGGTTCACCATGCGCAAGTTCTAGAAAATTCATGAATTTGACCCTTTTGACTCCCGTACAGACTAGGAACACTGACCCTAGCCTCTCCTATAAATAGAGGGGTATTGGGTGCTTCTCAGAACACAATAGTTGCTCTAACAATTATTGTCCTCTCTGGTTGTGGTAACCAATAGAGATCCCAAGTAAGTCCTACCCGATAAAGGGAGGATGGCAAGGGAGAGATAGTTGTGGGAAGTGTATCAAATCTAGCATGATGATGTTCAAAAAGGACAACTCTTTCCTGTTGGTTTTGTAGCGCAATGTGGAGTTCCAGGTGGTCTGCGTGGACTACTCTAGAGGTGGGGGTCGTTGTCTGCTTCTAGGAGGACACCTTCAACCGTTGGCCATGGTACTACACCAAGAGGCCAGTGGAGACATTTCTTCAAGTGTTGCTACTGAAGATGGAGTGAGTTGTTGCATGAAGAGGAAGAAGGAAGATGATATTGCAAGGGTAAAGTCGATGGACTTGCTCCAGGATCAGGTATAACCTTGCAAGATTTCCTTTCTAGATACATTATTTTTGACGTGATCTGGCTATCTAGGGTAATCGGGCTTTAAATTTTGTTTCTGTTGCCTTCTCAATCACTCTAATTTCCCTGCAGTGGTATCAGAGCCAGGTCAATTTATGGTGTATCTAGGATTTAAATCGATATGACCTGATTTATTTTATTTCATATGATGTGAATGTTAAACTGGCTAATGTGCATATCTAATTAGTTACCACATACGCTCCACAAACTAATATATATATATATATATATATATATATATGCAATTTACATGTGTCGCCCTAAAATTAGTTTTGATGGTGGATGTGAAGCATGGTTATAGCCAATAACTCTAGATTTGTGTGTATGGATATGGTTGTTTATTCCTATTGTTACTCGGTCTGCGTACCGATCCTTTATCTCCTTTCCAAATGTAAATTGATGCTCTTCTTTCTATTTCCCCTCAAATGTAACTCGAGGTTTTCCCTTTTACAATGTAATATGAAATAGGATAGTTTTAATTTATGTTTCTTTGTGAGAAGACGTTCTGCACCAGACGAATCGACCAACTTGTGAGATGAACTGATCGACTGGTGGACTGAGGAGGCCAGAAGACAGGAGGACAAACCGATCAATAGGTGACCTAACCGATCGGTTGGAGGAGTTTAGACACTTCTTGGACCTGAGAACTAGATGACCATTTCAACAGCCCAACCGAGCAACCAGAGGTGGACCGACAGAATTAAGTGTTGAACCGATCAAACCCGAATTTGTTCGAGAACATGTATTCATCAACAATATGTTTCATACGATGTGGACCTTAGGCAGTAGTAATTCCTTGTGGCTCCAAGGAATTACAATAGTATGGCCATAACCAACGCTTGTGTATTTTAATGATTACTTGTTCTCATTTGTGGTTATAGCACGTATATGATATGTACTAAGTATGTGGTGATTGGATATGAATATGTATTTATGTGTAAAATCCATCAATAGATATTAAGTCTTAGATGCTTTCTATTAGCAACACAGATGAAAAGCTTGATCGAATAACTATGGGCACCCCAGGGTGGTGCACTGTCTATCTCGTGGAAGTGTGATGGTAATGATGTGGGCCTATCAAGTGGGTGTATTATTATCATGTTGGCTTTTGGGTTAGGCTTAACTGTGTGACCTTAATGATATTAAGCACCAGAGGCATACAAATGATTATGGCAAGGAGTTGCACATATCATCTATCCAAGAATTGTATATGATGCCTGGAAAATGTTTCCTACCTTAATAATTGACTACAGACATTGATGTTGGTAGGATAATAGTTGAATTGTTTTGGATCTTGAATTACTACAAGATTGTATGCTACAATCTTCCAAATTGATAAATGAGGGTTATTGATTTGAATAAAATAGTAAGAACAACATTTAAATAAAGACTTAATTAATATCGTTAACTTATCAAATCAAACAAATCAAAAATGTTTTCAAAAATCTAATATTTCTTTGTAGAATCTAAAGTCAAATACAAATATGTCAACATTGCGGTCAATCCTTGAGAAAGGACAAAATGGATAATCTTTAACAACTAGTTAAGGACTTTGAGAAATGTCCTCATCAATGAGAGAAAGCTATACATCCTTGAAAGACCAGAGCCATAGGAACCCTCTTCAAATAGATGCTTACTTGAAGCATGCCAATGATGTCGTAAACATTAGGTACCTTATGTGAAGATGTATGAACTATGAGTTTCATGAGCAACATGAAAACATGGACATTCTCAAGATAGTAATATGTCTTAAGAACCATGTAAAGCAAGAAAGATAAAATGTATTCAAAGAGTTTTTTGAGTGCAAACTGACAGAGGGAGATCCAATAGAGATCCACATTCTCAATATGATTAGGCACGTGGAAAATCTAAAGTGACTGTGATATCTTTTAGGTCAAGATTGACAATGAATATGATTCTACAGTCATTATTTAAATCATATTCATTCAGCTTATTGAGTGCTTTCACTTGAGTAACTTGGCTAAACCGTTGTTAGGACTACTTGGCATGTTGATGCCTAATAAAGAATGAAGAAGGACAAATATGTGATGGTGATTAGTGGAAGAGAGTCCAAGGGCAAAGTCAAGGCCAAGAAGTGTTTTGAGGCAAAGCTAAAGTCCAAGTCTTCTGCACTCAAGTTAAGGAGAAGGGTAAGTGAAAAGGAATTTGTCCTTTTCACTTACAGAAACAAAGTAAGAAGAAAGAGATAGATATCTTTACTTCAAGACCAAATAAGAAATAAGATAGAATTGTAAGGTTCAAGAGTTGCTTCTACTATAGTTGGAATCAATCATTCATGGGCATATAATAGAATTACGGAATTGCTATTATGGACTTTCCATTAATGAAAACAACATGTATCTTGTATGGACAAGAATAAATTGATTCATTTTAAAGATGAGATCTTATATGGCAATGCCCTATGTCTTATAAACTATACTTGATAGTTGTAGACACAAAAGTGTATGACACATGTATTGAATGACTTGATGACTCAAACAATGAATACCTATAGCATTTTCATCTAGAGTGCATAAATGGGAAATGCATTTCTAGAATCCATATGATGGTAATTTTAGACTATTTTGGTTATTGAACCAATAGAGACATGCATGTCTTATTTGTTGTGAAATATGATAAAAGCATATTCACTAGATGTAGTGGGAGAATGATTGTTCTATTAGGGATCATACATAGTAATATATATAGACCTTTTAGAATAAATGCTAAAGGTAGTTGCAAGTACCTCCTTAAATATTTACTAATGTTATCAGTAGATATGTAAATTTATGTTTAATGAAGTACAAGTATGAATCTCTTGAAGTGTCCAAGGATATTGTGAATGAAGTACGTAACTAACTTGGTAAAAGTATTAAGATACTTTGATATGATCGATGTTGAAATATTTTAAACCAAGAGTTTGAGAACATTCAAGGTAGATAATGAAAATGTATCATGATGAACTCCACCTAAAGAACAATGATAGTGTATCATGAAAGTGTTTTAGAAATAAGGAATCACACCTTGTTAAGTCATGGTGCGATTATCAATAAAATCTAGCTAATTTCCCTTTTTTTCTTTTGGGCACATGCTTAACACTAAACAATTTACTATCTAAAATGGTTCAAAAGACACCATATGAGATATGGAATGGGAGGCATCTCAATATGTATTTTGTAGTGATTAGGGATGAATTCTTATATAAGAAAACAGTTTCTTAAAAACAGTTGTACACAAAATCAGATAAATGTTATTTTGTTAAAATACTACTATTATCCCAATCCAGCAACAAAGTTGTTTGTTAATCTAGATAATTGTAATCCTGAAGAGGAACTTTGTTCCAAAGGAATCGATGGGAGTACAAGTAGAACTCAAAAATGCTCAGGACAAACAATAAAACAATGAACCTAAAGAGGTATGGTAGAAACATACAAAATCACAAGATGTTGTGGAATCTCAAGTTCCTTATGTAACACACAAACCTCATAGATCAAGTAGGACACACCTTAAGCTTGAAAGATTATGATATCTTCAAGAGGCGGTGGGTTGATCATATATTATGAGTCAACTACCTACCTAGAAGCTATTGAGGAATCAAAATCTGAGAAATGGCTTGAGGCCATCAGATACAAGATGAAGTCCATGTAAAACCATCAAGGTATGACCTTGATGGATCCACCTAAATGGGTAAAACCCATAAGGTTCATTTGAGTCTCTGACAAAAGACCAACATGAAGGGTATATTATTGTAAAGAGTTTCAAGAAAGTTCAAGGTGTTGAACATAATGAAGTCTTTCACCAGTTACCATTGATAAATCCATCGGGATCATGCTTATTGTTGCATCTTGGTATGACTAGTGAGATTTGACATATGGATGTTAAAATTGCATTCCTTAACTGGAATAATTATAAGTATGTGTATATGACAAAGCCTAAAGGTTTTATAAATCCAATATTGCAAATAAAGTATATAAAATACAAAGGTCAATCTGTGGATTTAAGCAAGCATATAAGAGCTGGAATATTCTATCTGACAAGACATTCAAAGGGTTTGACTTGAGTCAAAATGAAGATGAAATCTATGATTACAAATGATTTAGTGGGAGCATATTTATATTCCACATGATGATGGATAATAATATCCTTATCCTATAAATGTTAAAACTTTCCTGGAAACACCTTCTCTATGAAGGGTTTAGGCAAGACATCCTATGTGATAGGGATTGAGATCTACAGAATAGATCTGGAAAGTTTCTTGACATAAAAAGGAGCACATACATTGGCAAGATGCAGAAAGGGATCATCATGCAAGAACTCGATGAGAGAAATGTGTCCATGTTCCATGGAGTTAGTATCGCAGGAGCATAGTGTCCCAGTTCTTGTGAAGAAAAGCAACACATGGATAGATGACACATGCATTCACAATTGGATCTATCTTGAATGCAATGATATGTATCCCATTATCTTGTATGTTTTAACATGATGAGAGGATATATATATACCTATCTAGCAATCTCATATGTATTGGACATGACAAGAGGGTATATGTTAGATGCCAGTGACAGTCATTGGACTACCATAAAGAACATCCTTACATGCTTCTGAAGCACTAAAAGGACCAGTTCCTTGGTAATGCTAATAAGGAATAGTTGGGTGTAAAGGGTTACATCGATCCAAGCTTCCAAAATAACAAGTAAAATTGATGATCAGTCTATATTTATGTTTGTCCTTAAATGAGAACTGTAAGATGGAAAGGGTTCTGAGATAATAACAATTGTTTAAATATACAAAAGAAGTTTAGTATCTCTTTGTTATGAGAAAAACAAAGGATACTATATGGATCAAGAAGTTCATATGAGTGAACTTGTAGGAGGTTCTAACCATTGATGACACAACAGAAATACTGTAACAACAATGGAGATGTAGGTTAGCCAAAAAAATCTCTGATAGCGTACTTCATCACTTCCATCTCATACAATATGTCGTACAACAAAGAGATGTGAAACTTGCAAAATATCGAATAGAAGAAAACATTGGTAAACCCACTATAAAAGTGCTTGCACAGTACAAACATTATGGACATGTTAATATCACTTGGAATAAAATTCATGGGTGATTGACTCTAAGTGCAAGTGGGAGTCTGTTGGTATGTATATCGAGAGAGCCAATCATATGATGATTGAAATGTGGCATTAGATACCTGATTTGATACTAATAAAGTTAATTATGTCTATTATGATTGTCTCAGCATGAGATGATGACACAAACATAGTAGATGTCTATAGAATGAGGTTACTCGAGAAGTATGACTTCAAGTACGTGACTTGAACTATGAGATCGTATGTATCATAAGAGTACATACATTCTTGTTATATACCTAATCATATAGTACTGTGAAAGCAAAATAGACAATAGTAACACATAAGACTATAGTGTGTATTGACTGATCACAGAATATCATTAGTTATGATATGTGATAATAAGTCAAGCACATAAGTACATGTTAGAGAATAATGTATCAGATAGACCCACCATGAGACTGATACATGGATACCATGGAATAATAGTCAGAATCAACTCTCATAGTGATAGTGGTGATTGTGGTTCTTAGACCAAAAGTCACTACATTCATCACATAGTGCTCATGTACTTTAACATCATCCAACATGATCTTGAATAAGGGTTGCCATAATGGTGATCATTGAGTGCACTGTGACACATGGGGATTGAATGTGAGTGATATAGATGGGATTTGTCCCTCCTATTGAAGATTGATATCCAAGGCCTCTTGATAAGTGGGACTGAGAAATGTAGGGTTGTACACATGTGACACAATATATGTTATGTGAGCTCATGTGCATCTCAGACAGTTTGCTCTAGTTCAAGTAACATGCGTTGAATGTTGAGATGATGACGATTCCATGCCTCAAGTTCAATATAGATATCAGACGGTCATTGTATCACTTATCATGGATTGTAATTGAAGTTGTTCTCTAACTTTCAAAATTACTTGAGTAGCAATGATCTGTTTCTAGAAGCCACTATTTGCTTGTGATGTTGTAAGTTAATTATGAACATTCACTACCAACGTAATTCTGGACCTATAGGGTGACACACATAGGATACAGTTGGATTAAAGCAGTATATTCATGAATTATGTTTAATTTGATTACTAAAGGTATTTAGGTATTCAATTAAACAATTAAGAGTCAAAATTGACTGACTGGACTCTGAACTTACAAATTAAGGGGTCAACTGATTGGTTGGAGTGTCAGGTCAATGGGAATCAACATTGGTTGATCAATGGTTGAACTAGGGAGTGAAATGACCAGTTCACATATCCCAACCAATCAGATCATGGGATGAACTGCCCAATCCAGTTTCCAATTTGATTGGATCAAGGATTGGTGTTGACATCATGTTGTGCATTAATAGTTCTTTGATTAACAATTTGATTTAGAACAAGAAATGCATGAATCGACCGGTTCACTTAGCGAACCAACTGGTTCACCGTGCGCAGGTTATAGAAAATTTGTGATTTTGACCCTTTTGACTCCTACACAGACTGGGAACCCTGACCCTAGCCTCTCCTATAAATAGAGGGGTATTGGGGGCTTTTCAATACACAATTGTTGCTTTGAAAATTGTTGTCCTCTCTGGTTGTGGTAACCAATAGAGAGCCTGAGCAAGTCCTACCCAATAAAGGGAGGGATAGCAAGGGAGAGACAATTGTTGGGAGAGCGTATCAACTCTAGCAGGTTGACATTCAAAAGGGACAACTCCTTTCTATTGTCTCTGGTAGCACAATGTAGAGTTCTCAGTGGTCTATGTGGACTACTAGAGGTGAGAGACCATTGTCTGTTGCTAGGAGAACACTATCAACCGCTATTTGTGGTACTGCACTAGAAGGCCAATGGAGATGTTTGTTCCAATGTTGCTACTAAAGAAGGAGTGAGTTGCATCTTGAAGAAGAAGAAGTATGATGCTACTTCAAGGGTAACCTCGTTGGACTTGCTCTAGGACTAGGTATAACCTTGCAATGTTTCCTTCCTAGATTCATTGTCATTTATGTGATTTTGTTGTCCAGGGAAATTTGGATTTAAATTTTATTTCTATTGCCTTCTCTGTCGCTCTAATTTCCCTATAGTTTTACATGAGAATGGAGTTATGTTATGAGATCACAGAGGTGGTAGGATAAGGAAATCCTAAATTATAAATTGTGGTTTAGTTCATGCATTGATTTTGGGCCCTATCTTTAGTTTTAGATTGTAAATTTTTGACACCAAATAATTTTCCTTTAAAATACTCTATGTATAAAGAAAAGAGTGTCCTTGATTTTATAGAGGTTTTCTTGAACTAAGTCACAATGACAATATGTGTGACGTCTTGGTAGAGAGACCCTATAATTAGTTAGCACAAGAACTCATACACTTGAAATTAAGCGATGACTAAGAAAAATGTGGATGGTGATAAAGGTTTACTTGATCTACTCTTTTGTACCCTCTTAATTTTTTAGTTTTATTGAGTTTGAACCAAAAGGACCTAATATACAACCCCCAAGTGGATATGACATGTTAGTTGGATACCTGACTATGAATAACATAAAAGTATTCACAAATAAAAGTCCCATATGTAACCCTAATACCTTGGTGTTGATTGGTTTGACTTATTAGGTTAAACCTTTTAAGGGGTGGAAAGTAGTTGGTGGTTTATGTTTGGATGATCAGATTTCATGGAACAAATTCCTTTAATGAGTGGAGTTAGAAACTCTATTCCCATGACTAAAGATTAGTATTATTGGTTCTTTAGGTTTGACCAAACAAGGATGGAGTTATACCTTAATGTAGTTGTCAGTTACACTAAAGAATATAGTTAATGCATGTAACATAGTTAACCCAATGGTAACTTGAACATATATAGGTTTGAAAACAAAAAAATACATTTAGTGACACTAGGTTGTATAATCAAACATCACATATCCTAATATAGCAATATTAGCACAATAACATATAGATTTGCTACATGTAATTGAAGTTCATATGCTTCATTTGCTAACTAATATACACATAAACACAAAGATATATCTAGTGAGAGGTATAATGTGCTTGATACATGAAATAAATAATAATTGGAGTTTTATGTCCATGGATATGAATAGTGGACCATTATACAATGCATTAATGGGTTAAATTAGTAAAATATGGACATTCATCCATAATGATACACCATAACCCTTTTGATAACTAGATGAAGATAGTAGAACTCTAAATAATCATTTTTGAAGATAACATGTTGATATATATCAATAATATTTAAGGTAATTGAGTTAAACCTTGATCGTATTAGAACTCATAAAAGAGATTTCAAAACCCAAATATAATGGCAACATCATGATCCTTGGGTCCTAGTTAGCTCGGGTGCCAAGTTTGAACTTAATTGAATAATTTTGTACGCCTTACTTTCATTATAGAAAAAAATATAAGACAATATAAAAAATTAAATAAACTATTTGATGACTTCAAAGCAAGAAACTAATTTCATATTAAAGTTCTACATAATCTAATTCATCTAGATGTAAATTTTCATCCCGTTTGAACATTAACAACTCCCTCAAATAAATTTGAAAATATATGTATGAAGTGTAATGCCTACTTTGTTAAATATTCTAATTGATGCATCAAACTTCCTAATACCCTCTATTTTCAGTTGTCATGCATTTTATAAGCTTTTGTCATGCTAAGATCTGGACTTTCTGTACCTCAGATTCTGGCCTTTGGATGTCAATCTCCTAGTTTTCTATTTTATCTCCTTCATTGGTCTTCAAAATGAAACTTGTCACCCACTTAGACGCAACAACTCTAATCTCTCCCTCACATTTTACAACTTGTACGAACCTATCTTTTCGAGCTTACTTGCCTATGAATTTCTTGACAATTTTGGAATGTAACACACCCCAATTTAAGCCTCTCTCCCTTTATTATAGAAACCCCAAATTTCTTCTCCATGTTTGCCCTATTTTCCTCTATTCTTACTTTGTTTCTACTTACTATTCCTTCTCTCGTTCACTCTAAGTCAGCAGTGTATGGAAATATGGCGGTAGAATTGGCAGTAGAAACAAAACTTTAACAGCCATAATTCCCTTGAACCAATGAATCACATCAACAACTATGTAATGGGAAGGATGGTTTAGAGGATATACCTAGTCCTAGAGCAAGTCCAGTGACAATCTCCTCATAGTAGTATGCGGCTTTCTTCAAGTTGCACTCAAACAATGTCTACGTCAGCCTCATGGTTGATCACCATGAACAGTAGGTTGATGATTTCCTCCTAGCGGAAAAAGTATCCATGCCTCTAGAGTACTTCACAAGGACCATCGAGAACTCTTGTTGTTCTAGTAGAACGGACAATAAGGAGTTGACCCCTCATGTTGGCATACTAGTCACCAACTTTTTCTCCCACAATTGTTCTCCCTTGCTATCCCACCCTTTAGTGGGTAGGAGTTCTCGGGTTCTCTCGATTACCACAACCAAAGACGACACACAATTGTCAGATGCAATTGAGATGTGTCTGAGGAACCCCCAATACACATCTATTTAAAGGAGGGTCAAGTTCAAGATTCCTAGTTTGATTGGGAGCGGAAGGGACTAGAATTTCATGAACTTTCACAACTTGTGAGTGGAAAAATGGTTGGTTCACGGGCAAACCAAATAGTTGGCACGTGAACCGATCGGTTCACCTAGTGAGCTGGTCATTTCTTCATGTTTCCTAATCCCAATTGTATTAACAATTCTAATCCAATTCATTCACAACTTGACATCAGCACTAATCCTTGATTCAATTGAGTTGAACCACAAATTGGGCATCTCACTTCGTAAAATTATAGTCTTGAGAATTTGAACCAATCGGTTCACTAATTGAATAGGTCATTTTGCATCCTAGTTCTCCAGAATTCATCCAATGTGATATCCAATCAACCTGACACTCGAATCAGTCGGTAGGGAGTCCATTCAGTTAATTTGTTTCTTAAATTGAATACCTAAACACTTTAGCAATCAATTTAAATATCATTCATGAATAAACTCCTATTCTAAGTGAATTCCTATGTCTGAGACCCTATAGATTCCATATTACATTGGTAGTGAATGTCCATAACTTATTTACGACATCACAAGCAAAGAGAGGTGCCTAGTCACACCTCATTTCTACCTAAGTAAATGGAAAGTTGGAGAACAACTTCAACCTACAATCTATGATTGGTGTTATAGTGATTATATACTTCCTTTATCTCTAATATCCATATTGAAGTTGAGGCATGGAATCATCATCGTTTCAATGTTCAATCCATGTTCCTTAAACTAGAGTTGGCTGTCTAAGATATATCTGACCTCAATATCATATGGATTCACATGTGCATGTGCATGCTTTTCTCATTCTTTCTTATCAAGTGGTCAGTATATCAAACTATTATAGGAGGGACAAATCATATCTACATCACTCACAGTCATCCCCATGTGTCAAAGTGCATTTGATTATCACCTTTATGGCAACCCTAATTCAAAATCATAGTGGATGGTGTCAAAACACACCGAATGACATGTGATGAGTGTTGTGATTTCATGTCTAAGAACCACAATTTCCACCTTCACTATGAGAAATTACTATGACCACCAAGTATGATTTCCATGTATCATTCTCAAGGTGGGTCTGTCTGATACACTATTCGCTAACAAGTATCTATGTGCTTGCTTTGATATCACATATCATTATTGGTGAGATTCTTCCATTAACCAACACACACTCTAGTCTTATGTGTTATTGTTGTCTATCAACCATCCACAATAACATCTAACTAGGGAAATAACAAGAATGTACATACTCTTAACATCTGTATGATCTCATTGTTCAAGTCATGCACTTGAAGACATATGTCATTGAGTAATGTTATTCTTTAGACAATCATTATGTTTCCTCATTATCTCATAACTAAGTGATACATGATGAATCAGAAGCTTACCTTTATTATTAATCAAATTGTTAATATAATATCCCATCACAATCATCATATGATTGGTTCTCTGGGCATACATGCCAATAGAATCCCACTTGTTGTTAGATCCAATCACCCACAAATCTTATTCTTAGTTATCTAAACATGTCCATCATGTTTCTGTTGCACAAGTACTAATCCAAAGGGTTAGAAGCATATTTCCTTTAGTCGATATATTGCATGTTTCACATCTCTTCATTATACAACATTTCGTATGACGTGGAATTTCCATAGTATGCTATCTGATATTCCTTGCATAACTAGTATCTTCATTGTTATCATAGTATTTCTACTATATCATCAATTTGGAACATCTCACAAGTTCATCCATATGAACTTTTAGATCCATACAGTATTCACTCATGTGTTCATAACACCAGGACAAATGGCTTCGATTGTATAATTAAATAATGGTTTTTAGTTTGGAACTTTTCCAACTTACAACTCTTCTCTTAAGATTAAACACAGTTTTACATTGTGATCATTCTATGTCATTTCAGAAGTTTGCATTGATGTAACCCTATACATCCAACTCTTCGTTGTTACCATAGTGAAGCAATTGATCCTTTAGTGCTTCTCAAGTACTAATGGATGTTTTCTATGGCATTCCAATGACCTTCATTGGATCTGACTAAAATAATCTTGTAATGTCCAATACATATAAGATAATGGGATGAGTACACTATATTGTAGATAGATCAAAATCTGAATGCCACTCTTCACTAGAATTGGAATATTGGATTCTTGGGAAATTGATCCCATGTATATGGATAGATTCTCTCTTATGGAATCCTTCATGTTGAACTCTTCCAGTATTGGCCAATATATGTGCTCATATTTTAGAAACTTACCTGAACTCACTACTACAGAAATAGCATTCAGTGTCGCTTTTCTGGGCGTCGGTTATTAAGGAAAACCGACGCCTATCATATAAGGCGTCGGTTGTTTAAGCAAACCGACGTCTATATTCGAAGACCAGCCAGACACGGGTACCGCTTTGTATTCAGCGTCGGTTGACAATAACAAACCGACGCCTAAAAGCTCCCGCGAAATCCAATTTTTGAGCGAAAAGAAAAAGTGTCACATACAGCGTCGGTTATTTAAATAGCCACCGACGCCTATGTGTGATGAAACTTTGCACGAAAAGTGTCACTTTCAGCGTCGGTTATCTGTTGATAACCGACGCCGAAAGTGGTTCCTGCCAAACAATTTCGTGAAAATATCGTCCAATTGAGCGTCGGTTGGTTCAAACAACCGACGCTAAAGTTGTTTAGGCATCGGTTGTGACAAACAACTGACGCTATAGGTGAACTTTATATTCTGTGATCACCCAACTGTTCCCCTTTCTTCTGTTTCATCGCCTAAACAGCTTTATCTCCCGCCACAACTACTGTCGCCCGACCCTCCACTCCGTCGCACCCCTCCACGACAGTGCCGCCGCGCCGCCTTCTCCGGCGTAGCCTTCTCCTCCGGTGCCTCCACGCCACCTTCTCCTTCGGTGCCAGTGCCTCCACGCCGCCGCCGCCAGGACGACAGAAGCTGCTCTCCACCGCCGTCGCGCCGCCGCCAGGGTTTAGGGTTGCTAGCTGCTTCTCCGCCGCGCCGCCGGTTTGACCACAACTCCTCTCCACCGCCGTCGCCCACTCTGTGCCACCGTCTGCAGACCACATCTCTTCTCCAGACCGGTATGCCCTCTTCTCTGTATTTTATTAGAGCTAGGAGGCAGAGGTTGCGTGTTAGTGAATGAAGTCTAAGGCTCTTTCCTCTCTCTCAAGCTCATGAAATGTGATTCTTACTGAAATATGATGATGGGACAATTTTTTCTCTGCCATAGTTGAAATTTATCTACTTGAAAAGGTCAACTTACCGAAAAGAATGCTCTTCTACCTTTTATTTTAAAGATGCATTCTATATACAATTTTCCTGTACCCACAATTGCTGATTAGTTTTCTTGTACAATTGGATTCTTCAAGGAAATAGCTACAGCTAGATAAGATCGTGTACACTCTGTATTTTTTCCCATCCTTTCTACAACTGGATTCTTCAAGGAAATAGCTACCTTGGGTCTTTATAGGTTATTTTAATGTTGTCCGAAGGAATTATGAAAAAATTAGTAAACAACCTCCTACAAAAAAGTCTATGCAGGACTTTAACATATGTGTTATGAATTGTGGATTGTTGAGTTAGAAATGAATGGACCCATCTTTGCATGGGACAATCATCAAGAAGGGAAGAATTTCATTTCATCTAAAATTGATAAAGTAGTTTACAATGATAAATTCCTTGATATTGTTTCTAATTTTCATAGGAAAGTTGATAAACATGTACATGCGGAAATATGGTTATTAAACCAATGGTTATAACATATAATGTCTAGTAAAGATTCCTAGACCTTTTGTTTGAAACTATTGATTTCTTGATTTATGATTTAATAATGCTCTGTTGATTAGGATTAACCATGTTGCCTGTAGTTTATAGACATTTATTATATATAAGAATGACAACACATGTATTTGTTGGCCTAGAAACCCATCCAAGATTGACTCATTAGGAGTAAGTCTTGGATAGTCCCCGGTTTGGGACTGTTCTTGAACACCTAATCTCACTTAGGATGTAAGTGTATAATGTGTATTGGGTTTTCGAGAAAATTTCGGTAGCATTTTCCCGTTTGTTCTCTAAGTATATATGTACTTAGAGAACAGCGGGGAAATGCTGCCAAAATTTTCTTGAAAACCCAATACACATTATACACTTACTAGTGAGATTAGGTGTTCAAGGATGGGATAGGTGGTACATATTTATTATATATAAGAATGACATCAAATGTGTTTGTTGGCCTAGAAACCCATCCAAGATTGACTCATTAGGAGTAAATCTTGGATAGTCCCCGGTTTGGGACTGTTCTTGAACACCTAATCTCACTTAGGATGTAAGTGTATAATGTGTATTGGGTTTTCGAGAAAATTTCGGTAGCATTTCCCCATTTGTTCTCTAAGTATATATGTACTTAGAGAACTGCGGGGAAATCCTGCCAAAATTTTCTTGAAAACCCAATACACATTATACACTTACTAGTGAGATTAGGTGTTCAAGGATGGGATAGGTGGTACATATTTATTATATATAAGAATAAAATCAAATGTGTTTGTTGGCCTAGAAACCCATCCAAGATTGACTCATTAGGAGTAAATCTTGGATAGTCCCCGGTTTGGGACTGTTCTTGAACACCTAATCTCACTTAGGATGTAAGTGTATAATGTGTATTGGGTTTTCGAGAAACTTTTGGTAGCATTTCCCCATTTGTTCTCTAAGTATATATGTACTTAGAGAACAGCGGGGAAATGCTGCCGAAATTTTCTTGAAAACCCAATACACATTATACACTTACTAGTGAGATTAGGTGTTCAAGGATGGGATAGGTGGTACATATCTATTATATATAAGAATGACATCAAATGTGTTTGTTGGCCTAGAAACCCATCCAAGATTGACTCATTAGGAGTAAATCTTGGATAGTCCCCGGTTTGGGACTGTTCTTGAACACCTAATCTCACTTAGGATGTAAGTGTATAATGTGTATTGGGTTTTTGAAAAAATTTCGGTAGCATTTCCCCATTTGTTCTCTAAGTATATATGTACTTAGAGAACAGCGGGGAAATGCTGCCGAAATTTTCTTGAAAACCCAATACACATTATACACTTACTAGTGAGATTAGGTGTTCAAGGATGGGATAGGTGGTACACATTTATTATATATAAGAATGACATCACATTATACACTTAGGTAGGATGTAAGTGTATACCCTAATCTTTTCCTAATATATACTTGTTTCCTAATATATATTTGTTTTCTCTGATCATAGAATGGATAGATCATGGATGTCCATTCGTAATCGTTTCACCCCAGAGTTTATATCTGGTCTTGATCAGTTTATTAGATTTGCTGAGGAACATAGGAAAAAACCTACAGATAGGTTCTACTGTCCATGTAGGCATTGCGGTAACAACTTGAAAGTCAACACTGGTGAGGAAATCAAAAGTCATGTCATGTGCAACGGGATTGTACAAGGCTATACAGAATGGCACTGGCATAGAGCGATTTCAAAATCGAAACCAGTAGATGTCGATAGCAGTGCTTGGGTGGAAGAAGAAATTGCCTCCGATGACGTAAATGTGAACGAACCAGTTCCAGCAGACATCGTTGATGCGATGCTGGATAGTTGTAGGGTAGAGCACACCGATCCACCTCCTATCTTTAGAAACATTGTGCATGATGCTGAGATACCATTATACACAGGCTGTGCTAAGTTTACAAAGCTTCGCGCTGTGTTGAGATTGTATAAGTTGAAAGCTAACAATAGATGGAGCGACAAAAGCTTCACTTCATTGTTGACTTTGTTGAAAGAAATGCTTCCTGAAGGAAACGAGCTGCCAATCTCAACATACCAGGTAAAGAAAATGTTGTGCCCAATGGGAATGGAGGCCAAGAAGATACACGCATGCCCGAATGAAAGTGTATTATTTCAAAAGGACTATGTAGATTTGAAAGATTGTCCAAAATGTGGTGCGTCACGGTATAAATTGACGACTTTGGGGGAGTCCAAAACTGGTTCTCCTGCCAAGGTGTTGTGGTATCTACCTATAATATCATGGTTTCAACGCTTGTTTGCAAATCCGAAAGATGCGAAGAATTTGAGGTGGCATGCAGATGTTAAGAAAAATAATGATGGGATCCTGCGACATGCGTCTGATTCCCCACAGTGGAAGAAGATTGATCTATTGTACCCCAAATTTGGTGAAGAAGATAGGAATCTAAGACTTGGGCTTTGTACAGATGGGATGAATCCGTACGGGACATTGATCAGCCAACATAGCACTTGGCCAGTCATGCTTGTTATATATAATCTTCCTCCCTGGATGTGTATGAAAAATAAGTACGTTATGTTGTCATTGTTGATATCGGGCCCTAAACAACCCGGAAATGATATCGATGTTTATCTTGAACCTTTGATTGATGACTTAAAGAAACTTTGGGCTGAAGGTGTGATGACCTATGATGCTTCAGCAAGAGAGACATTTTGTTTGCACGCTATGTTGTTTTGCACTATTAATGACTTTCCAGCATATGGGAATTTGTCTGGATATAGTGTCAAAGGAGCTAAAGTGTGTCCTATATGTGAAGAAAACACTGATTCAATAAGACTAAAACATGGCAGCAAGAATGTATATCTTGGTCATCGAAGGTTTCTTTCAAAATTCCATCCGTATCGTAGGAAGCGCAAAGCATTCAATGGATGGAATGATGAACGGAGTGCACCTAAACCTATACCAGGGGATGTTGTTTATGAAAGAGTAAAAGACATTGTCAATGAATTTGGTAAGAAATCACAATGTAGTATGGCCACACGGAGTGACAATTCTTCATTCAAGAAGAAGTCAATATTTTGGGATCTTCCTTATTGGAGTTCTTTGACAGTCAGGCATTGTATCGATGTAATGCACGTTGAGAAAAATGTCTGTGATAGCATCATTGGTACTCTGTTAAATATACCAGGTAAGACTAAAGATGGGATAAAATCCAGACTGGACCTACGTGAAATGGGAATAAGGTCAGAATTAACAGAATTACGTGAAATGGGTAGTAAAAGAACATACTTACCTCCCGCTTGTTACACGTTGTCTAGAAAGGAGAAGAAAACTTTTTGTGAATGCTTGGTAAATGTTAAGGTGCCACATGGTTACTCATCCAACATCCGTAGATTGGTATCAATGAAAGATCTGAAGTTGATATGTCTTAAATCTCATGATTGTCACACTCTAATGCAACAAATATTGCCCGTGGCAATTTGATCTATATTGCCGAAGCATGTAAGGTTTGCTATTACCAGACTTTGTTTCTTTTTCAACAGTCTATGCAGCAAAGTTATTGACCCCGATACTCTCGATAATTTGCAAAGAGAAGTGGTTGTTACCCTATGTCAGCTTGAGATGTATTTCCCTCCTTCATTCTTTGATATCATGGTACATCTTGTTGTCCACTTGACTAGGGAAGTGAAAATGTTGGGACCAGTTTTCTTGCATTGGATGTATCCCTTTGAACGATACATGAGCGTTTTTAAAGGTGATGTTCGAAACCGTTATCGGTCTGAAGGGAGTATTATTGAAGGTTATGTGGCGAGAGAGGTTATGGATTTTTGCAATGACTTTCTTAGTGGTAATGACACTCCTGATAATGACAAGAATATTGAGGAGGGCAAAGGCATTTTGGGATCACGGGTGAAAGTAATCAGCCGTGAGCAGTTGGAACAAGCTCACTTGTATATTTTACACAATATGGACGAAGTGAGTGTTTATATCGAGGAACATACCAATTTCATAAAGAGACAACATCCTCGAGCAAGTTCAATGTGGCTTACTAGAGAGCATAATAAGACTTTTACTAAGTGGTTTGAAGATAAAGTCTTACATCAACTATCTCAAACACCAAATGATATTACAGAAACTATCAAATGCCTCGCCTTTAAACCAAAACTGAATGTTATGTCTTTTGAAGGGTTTGACATTAATGGATTCACATATTACAAAAAGCGCCAACATGATAAGAGTGTCGTCCAAAATAGTGGGGTCACTCTTCAAGCGTCGACTATGTACTTTGCAAGTGCAAAGGATAAGAGTCCACGTGAAGCTAAAATGTCATATTACGGTGTCATTGAGGACATTTGGGAGTTTGACTACATAGATTTCAAAATTCCGCTCTTTAATTGTAATTGGGTTGATAACACCAAAGGAGTTATAGTGGATGAATTGGGTTTCACTTTGGTGAACTTTGAAAAGATTGGCGAGAAGGGTGAACCATTCATATTGGCATCACAGGCGAAACAAATATTCTATATCGATGATCCTGCGAATGATAAATGGTCGGTTGTTCTTCATGGTAAAAGACAATTCATTGAAGATCCTATAGATGAAGAAGAGTACTATGATAAGTATGATGACTCCAGTCCATTCTCAGTTGGGTTGCCAACTCCACAAAATATTGAAGCTAATGATGACTTATATGTGCGCGGAGATCACAATGAAGGATTGTTAATTGATAAAAGATCACAATTTTAGATACATGTATGTTTATACAAATGCTAAATGTTTGCCTTTTTCTAGTTAATACAAATGCTAAATGTTTGCCTTTTTCTAGTTAATACAAATGCTAAATGTTTGCCTTTTTCTAGTTAATACAAATGCTAAATGTTTGCCTTTTTAATGACATTTTCAGATGGCTGACCATGATGAGCATGATGTCCATGATGAGCATGAAGTCCATGACGAGCATGGCGAGGATACCAATGTAAGTTCTAAAAACATATCTTGTATTTCAATAAAATTCATTATCTTCTAGTTATGTCATATATCCTATATTTCTATATTGGGCTAATTCAGTGTGTTTATTTTTGTCAAAATTTAGGTTGATGATGCACATGTACCCACTGAAGCACTGGAGAAACTTGATGCGCAGCACCAAACACTTAACAAGAAAAGGGGCATCACTCTGTTGAAGAAGTTAATAGCGCTAAGTGGCAGTGGATCCAAATTGGTTGTGGAGTTTGATAATGGAGGAAATGCAATTGGAGTGAACCGCAATAATTTTGTAAACTATCTTGGGTGTACCACTCGGAGCCATTGTGGTGTTAAGTATGATAATTGGCATAAAGTTCCTTAGGGGAAAAAAGACTTGATATGGAAGGATTTATGTGTGAGTTATTATTATTTGCAATTCTATTTTGTAGATTACAAATTCTATTATTTGCAATTCTATGTTGGATACTAGTTAATAACATTTCTATTTTACAGAATCTGTTTGCATTGGATGAGAAGTTGCATCGTAAAAGTGTGATGCAACGCGTTGGAAAGATGCTTAGGAATTATAGGACAAATCTGAACAGAGAATACATAAAAGAGGGTGATAAGAAGAAGAAGTCAGCCCTTGAACAATGGAACTTCTTGGACAAAGAAGATTGGGACAATTTTGTTGCTTCAAGAAAATCTGAAGAATTCAAGGTATTAGGCGTCATTCCCAATTTAATTAATATACATTGTATTCACCTATTAAAGATTAACATTTAGTGCTACTAACCAAATCATTAATGTGCATACTAACTAGGCCCTCAGTGACGCACAAAAAGCAAGGCGTGCACTGAATGTGCATGACCACACTATGGGTCCAAAAGGCTATGCAAGCGTTCGCCAAAGACTACAGGCGGAGTCTGCGGCTACTCAGGAGTCTGCTGCTACTGAGGAGTCTGCCACACCCATGCCTCGCCATGATATCTGGATAGCTGGGAGGCAAAACAAGAAGGGTGAAATAAAGAAGCCCGTAACTGCTGAGGCGGCTGCGAAAATGGTAAAATACAACTCTTAGAGCAATCGTTTGAATATTGATTATTTGTTAACTTACCAATTTCTGTTGATGGTGATTAGCGGGAGCTGCACGAGCAGAGGAAACAAGGCACGTTCATCCCTCAGGGCACACAGGATGAATTGACAGTTGCTCTGGGTAACCCAGAGCATCCTGGACGTGTTAGGGGTGCAGGCGCTGGTGTGGGCATCAAAGCATTCTTTGGGCCATCCCAGCGCAAACCCAGAGCGGGACTTTTACAAGAAGAGGTAACCTATACTTTTTTTAGAATGTTGCTGCAAAAGGAAATTCAATAATAAGAAGCTAATGTTTCTTTTATCCATGTATAGGAGAATAAGAGAGTCGCGGATATAGTTGCTAAGAAGGTCAACGATGTAGTTGCTGAGAAGGTCAAGGAAGAATTGCTGCGGTGGCAGGCATCTCAGGCTTCCAATCAGCCTATGGCAACCCACTCTTCTCCTGATGTACAGACTACAAGTAATCCTGTAGACCCACCGCCTAACACGTCTACTGTAAGTATTGTTTATGACATTATAGTTAGTCTTTTCAAGTTGTTATGTTTTCAAGATGATATGTATATATGTATAATATTCTTTACGTAAATTTGTAGGCATTGAAGCCATGCCGCTTAAGAATGCAAGACTACGTTGTTGCAGAGGCACAGGCTTACCCGTCCCTTCCTGGGGCAATGTTTCACGGGACTCCAATGCCACAGGGCTACGTTCGTGTGAGCCCGATACGTGTGTTACCCGATTGGAGAGAAGCTACATTGCCATATCCCCACCCGGATAATGATACACTTGCTGATGCAGAAGGCGGGGTGATATTGTGGCCCAAAGCAGATGTCGTCTACACTACTGAAATTGTAAGATAAATTTACATTACTTTAAATTGTTAATGTGTATATATGAGGTCAACTGATCTGAAATTATATATACAGGTTAAAAAGAAGACAACCGGAGCACCTAGGCCTCCACCACCACTTCCCACATTACCAAGTTGGGTTCCAACTGACCTAACATACTCGTTAGGTCCTTCTTGTAGGGGAATGGCATGTTGGCTACGGGCACATAATATACATTGCCCTATAATTGTTTATTTAGATGCAGATTATGCAGGACAATCATACGATAGCTCTTTATTTATACAAGATATTATTGAGCTATTTATGTATGAGTGGTTGAATACATCAATGATAGAGACATGGATAAGGTGAGATCTTATTTATACATCCATATACCTTGTGTAAGATCCGGTGAGCTTGTTTCTTATATATTAATGAATACGTAATACATGTTTTGCAGCTACTTAGTCGAAGATCATTGCAAACAATTTGCATTTGATCATGTGGGATTTTTGATTCCTTCATTGATTAGTTTGGTATCTAAAGACCCTGATAATGTTCAACAATACTGTATAGATGCTTTTACAATTTTTGGTCAGCAAAAGAAGACGATAATAATAGCTCCATTCAATGTCAAGTAAGTTTACTTTATTTATAATTTGGACTTAAGAAAATTCCATTTTTATTGTGCATTTTGAGTTATTAATTGTTAACTTTTTACCTCTAGCGGTAGACATTGGGAGTTACTAGTTATTGTCCCCGGGACGTTCACTGTTTATTATCTAGATCCCGTGAGAAGTACATTAAACACTAAAATTGGACACGTAATGAGAATTCCATTATTCTGGTGAGAAATATTTCATTTTTGTATATGTTAACATCTCTTATTACATTACTATTTACTTATGCAATTTACTGTGTTATATTAACATGTAGGGGTTTAGATGCATTCAAAAAGGCTGGAGGAACGGTCCCAAGGAAAAATAACCAGCCAATAAATTGGCAGAACGTACAACTAAGTTCCCGACTCCAATGTATATATTATTGATGTGAATTGTGCTTAGTTGTATTATTTTGTATGTTTCAATTTATAGTGCGCTACACAAGACAATGGCTGGGCATGCGCATACTATGTGATGCGATTTATGCAGATGATTATTCGATATGCCGCATTGGACATCGATACCATACATGAGGTATTATATATAGTCTCATTAGTTAGTATGAAATATATCAATCTTATTTTTATATTATTACTTATATATATACATCATTCTCTTTGTAGGTGTTTAAAACTGACAACACTACAGGTAAACGCTTAAAAAATATACATGCTCCATATACGATGGAAGCATTAAATGAAATAAGAGAAGAATGGGCAAAAGCCATACAAGCAGTGGCAACTGTAAGATATAATTGGGATGTTGATAGTGATAATGAATGATACTTTGTAAATGAATATTTCTGAATGTTAATACATGTATTTGAATGTTTCTATATGTGTGAATGTGAGAATTGAATTGATGTCCGAATGTATCTACTTGTGTGAATTATTTTTTGTGAATTTTGTAGGTTTGTGGCCTGTTTGTAGGCTGATATCAATGGATGTCGTAAACCTGCAGTTCAGAAAACTGAACTGTAGGTTCTCATTTTGTTGACCAGCCACAGCAGCCCTGCAAACTGATATGAAAAAAATAGATATAGGCGTCGGTTATTTACAGAAAATCGTCAGCAAAGACCTACAGCGTCGGTTATTGGATAAAAACCGATGCCTAATAGTACAAACAACCCGACCGTGCAAGATAGCACGGCCGTGGTGGAAAAGGCGTCGGTTATTCATATAAAATCGACGCCTATAGTAGTACTAAACACGGCCGTGCAGGGAAGCACGGCCGTGTCATCTTGAAGTATAGGCGTCGGTCTTTTAGTAGATAACCGACGCAGAATGTGTCCTAGATGACGCCGTTTTCTGTGGCGTGAACCCTTTTGGCATCGATTATCTACTAAATGACCGACGCCTATATGTTAAATAGGCGTCGGTTAAAAAACCGATGCCGAAGTGTTCGACCTTTAGCGGTGCCCACATAGGCATCGCTCAGAAACCGACGCCAAAGGGGGTTAAACAACCGACACCAAAGGCTGTTTTTGTAGTAGTGACTGTCTTTGTATATATCAATTTATCACATAGGATATTTCACCTAATCCTTCTTGATGAAGGTGATTTCCATTTTAGGTTTTAATGTCATTCCTCATCAATATGTGGAATATTCATGTGCTCCCACTAAATATTTTGTAATCACATATTTCATCTTTTATCTTAACCCAAGTCAAACCTTTTTTACTATCTTGTCAAATCGAAGATTCCAGTTTAAAGATGCTTGTTTCAACCTCTGATTGAACATTGTATCTTAATATACTTTATTTGCATTATTGGATTCAAAAAACTTTCAGGTGTGTTACATACACATCCTCTGAATTATTCCTCTTTAGGAATGTGGTTTCATCACCATATTCCAAATCACATAGTCTTAATAAGTAGCAAAATAAGCATGTCAATTGGTGAAGGGATTTCAACATGTTCAACACCTTGAAGTCCTTTGAAACCAATTTTTCCTCTATTGTCATCCATGTTGGTCTTCCTTATGACAACCCAACTCCACCTTATGGGTTTTACCCCTCTACGTGGTACCACCAAGGTCATACCTTGATGGTTTTCATGGATTCAATTCTTCATACAATGGTCTCAAGCCATTTCTCATACTTTGGTCCCTTAATAGTTCGTAGTTGAATGTTGTCATATCATCTTATGACCAACTCACAACTTATTTGAGTTGTGGTATTGACAATCATTTTAGCCCCAAATGTGTTCTACTAGAACTATGAGTTTTGTGTTATAGAGAGAACTAGATATTCCACAATGAGTTGTGATTCTCTATGTTCCCATTGTACCTCCTTAGGTTCAAATGTTTTCCTGTTGATCTCAAACTTTTTGAGTTCTACTTTACTCCTACTGATTCTTTAGGAATTCAACATCCTAGAAACAAAATGCTTTTGTTATTGGGTTGAGATAATTAGTGTTCACCAAACTAACATTTATATGATTAAAACTTTCAAGAAACTGTTTTTTTTGCATAAGTATCAATCCTTAAGACTTATTAGGACATTCCCATACCATATTTCATACGTTGTCTATTAAACCATTTAGATGGTACTTTGTTTTAGTGTTAAGAATAATCCTAAAAGAAAATTAGAAGATTAGATTAAATGATATCCACACCATGACTCTTCATGTTGTGATTCCTTCTTTGTGATACATCATCATGTTTTAGGTGGATTTGATTGTGATACACTATCGTAGACTCTCTAGAAGGACCTCAAAATATTCCTGTAAAGTATTTCAATATTGAATATATCAAAGTATCTCAATACCTTTAAGTAAGTTGTGTACTTCATACATGTAATCACCTTAAACACTTCAAGAGACTTTGATTTTTACTGAATATATATCACCATATAATGAAGTACAAATAACTATTTGTAGCATTTATTCTGAAGGCCTTTACACATCATTATGTATGTCTTTATGGGATACTTACTCTCCCACTACTTTTGGTGAGAAGTGATTTGTCATGTTGCTCATATGTAAGACTTGAATGTCTCATATTGGTTCAATAACCAAAAGAAACTAGATAAACATCAACAAGTTCTAGAAATGCATTTCTCATACATGTATTATAGATGACAATGTTATAGATATTGATTTTTTTGAGTTATCAATTATAATCCTTTAGGTATTTACTCTAGAAACATTTAACTGTTGATTCTTTCACATATAGATCACAAGATGTTTGGAGCATTTCCATATAAGATCACATCTTTGAAATAGAATCATTAACAACACTTTATTTATAATCATCCTTGTCTACACAAGATGCATAAAGTAAAATGTTTCTATTATTGGCATAATAAAATCGTAATTCAACTAACTCTATTACATGCTCAATGGGATAAGATAAATTCTAAATGTAGACTGAAGTTGCAGCAACTCTTGCTTTGCACATTCCATCATTTCCCTTTCATAAAGGATTTACTTCTTATCAGATCTTGCACATCAACATATGTCAGATCTACATCTGGTATCACATTCTAAGATGAAGAGGTAATTACTTTTATCTTATAACATTTATGCCTGAAGAAGAGGTCTCTATCCCTTCCTTATTCTTCTTTAATTCCGTCATAAAGAAAGGAAAATTCCTTTTCTAGTGTCCAGGATGGTGACAGTGCTGATAATTGCCTCCCTTCTTTAATCTTCTCTTTGCCTTGAGTGCTGAAGAGTAGGGATTCTAGCTAGTTTTGGAACTTTTCTTAGCGTTGCCTTTGCCTTTAGACTTTGCCTTTGTTGATCATCATCACAGACTTGGATTTGTCTTTCTTCATTTGTGTCTCAGTTGTTCTCAACATGCCAAGTAACTCTGTCAATGGCTTGTCAAAATCATTCATATTGTAGTTCATAACAAATTGATTATATGACTCTGGAAGATACCACAGAATCACATTAGTGGCCAAATCTTGACCCAAGGGGAATCTCAGTCTAGAAAGATTCTCCACATATCCAATGAGATTGAGCTCATGAGGACCTACTGGATCTCCTTATTCCATGTTACATTTGAACAACACCTTAGAGACATCAATTCTCTCCTATCTTGCCTGATCTTGGAACATGTTCTTAAGATGTGTGACCATCTCAATAACATCCTTGTTCTCTTTCTGTATTTGCAACTCATAGTTCATGTAGAACAATATTAGGAATTTGACATCAACGACATCTTCAGTATGCTTCTTGTAAGCATCTATGATAGCCTTAGGTGCATTGGGTGGCTCTAGTGTTTCTAGGACACATAGCTTGCACTCCTATGTGAGAACAATTCTCATCTTCCTAAACCATAAATGGAAGTTATTCACATTTAACTTGTCCTTCTCAAGAACCAAACACAGAGAAAAATTATTTTTGTGTGTTACCATTTAATTCAATAAAAGAAATTTTCAATTTTGTCAAGAATAACGCATTTTTATTTGATTTAATGTGTATAAAGTTTGACAATGTATACTAGGTCTTTAATTAAATATCAATCTCATTATTTTCTTCAAATTGATAACCCTCAATTATCAATTTGGAAGATTGTAGTGCACAAACTTCTAGTGAGCCAAGATCCAAAATAATTATTACCCAGCCAACTTTGGCATCCATAATCAATCATTAAGGTAGGCAACCTTTTCCAATTGCATCTTAAGCAATTCTTGGATAGATGACATGTGAAACTCTTTGCCATAATCATTTGCATGCATCTGATGCTTAATCTCATTAATGACACTCATTTAAGCCTGACACAAAAAGCCAACATGATAATAATGCACCCCGCTTGGCAAGCCCACACTATTACCATCATACTTCCAAAAGACAGAGGGTTCACCGCCCTTGGGGTTCCCATTCTTAGTCGATCAAGATTTTCATGTGTGCCTCTAATAAACATCTTAGAATTAATATGTTTGATTGAGGGATTTATATACATATACATTATCCACAAACCATATATATATATATATATATATATATATATATATATATATATATTATGCTTCATATACAAGCTATATCCCACAATGTAAACATGCAATGTAAAATAGAAGCGATGGCTATGGCCATACTACAATAATTCCTTAGATCCAAAAGGAATTATTACTACCTAGGTCTACATATCATGCATGAACCTATTATTAGTGTAATTCTATGGTTGTCAATTCGGGTTGATCAGTTCAACCTTAAACTGGTCGACTTGCCTCTTGGCTGGTCGGTTGGTCATTTGAAACAATCGTCTAGCCCCCTATCCAACTGATGTATGGACACCTCCAAATGGTCAGTTGGGTCCACCGTCTAGTCGATTCTCTCCTCCTGTAGTCTTCCCTCCTCGGTCCTCCAGTCAGTCAGCTCGTCAAGTGAAATGGTCAGCTGGCCTAATGCTGATCGTCATCTTCATCATTGTAAGAAAATTAACTATCCTATTTCTATTAAAAAAAATACATGGTAATGAGAAACCTCGAGTTACATTTGAGGGAGAAAAGGTAGGAAAAATAATACTTTTAAATTGGGTAGAAGAAGGTAGAGGCTTTGTATGCAAATTGAGATATAACAGGAACAAAATGAACCATTCAACGACACACAGATATTTGGGTTATTGGCCATAACCATGCCACACATTCACTACCAAAACTCATTTTTAGGGAAAGCACGTAAATTGCATACACACACACACACACACACACACACACACACATATATATATATATATATATATATATATATATATATATATATATATATATATATATATATATATGTATGTATGTATGTATGTATATATATATATAGTTTGGGATAATATGTGGTCTTTAATCAGATATACACATTAATTAGTTTATGTATTCACATTGTATGCAATAAATAAACAACGCAAATAAAAAATCATACCATATAGATTATCTCAACACATAGTAAATTGGCGTGGCTCCGATACCACTATAGAGAAATATGGCGTAGAATTGGCAGCAGAAACAAAAATTTAACTACCATATTCCCCTTGAACCAATGAATTTCTTCAACAACTATGTAATGGGAAGGATAGTTTAGAGGATATACCTAGTCTTGGAGCAAGTCCAATGATAATATCCTCGTAGTAGTATGCGGTTTTCTTCAAGTCACACTCGAACAACATCTGTTTCGGCAACCTGGTTGTTCACCATAGATAATGGGTTGACGATGTCCACCAAGTGGGAAAAGTATTCATGCCTCTAGAGTAGTTCACATGGACCACCAGGAACTCTTATCATTCTAGTAAAAGGGACAAGGACTTGTCCTCTCATGTTGGCATACTAGTCACCAACTTGTTCTCCCACAATTGTTCTCCCTTGCCATCCCTGCCTTTAGTAGGTAGGAATTGCTTAGGTTCTCTCAGTTACCACAATAAGAGAAGACAAATTATTGTTAGAGGAAATTGTGTTGTGCCTGAGAAGCCCCCAGTATCCCTCTATTTATAGGAGGGTCAGGGTGAGGGTTCTCAGTCTGAGTGGGAGTGGTAGGGATTGGAATTTTATGAATTTTCACAACCTGCATGTGGCAAAATGATCAGTTCATAGGTGAAATAATCAGTTGGAATGTGAGCTGATCAGTTCACCAAGTGAACTGGTTGTTCGTCATATTTCCTAATTACAATCGTATTGGAAATTCTAATCCAATTAATGCACAACATGATGTCAGCACTAATCCTTAATTCAATCAAATTGAACCACTAATAGGACATCTCACTTTGTAAAAAATTCATCTCATGAAATCAAACTGATTTGTTCACTAAGTGAATCGGTCGTTTCGCACCCAAGTTCATCCAGAACTCAGCCAATGCAATATCCAATCAACCTGACACTCCAATCGATCAATTCAACACTTGAATCGGTCAGTTGGGGGTCTAGTCAGTTAATTCGTTGCTTAAATTGAATATCTAAACACTTTAGTAATCAATTTAAATATTTATTCATGAATAAACTCCTATTAAAAGTGAATTCCTATGTGTGTGACCCTATCGGTTCCATATTACATTAGTAGTGGATGTTCATAACTTATTTATGACATTACAAGAAAAGAGTGGTGCCTAGTCACACATCAATGCTACCCAAGTAAATGGAAATTTGGAGAACAACTTCAACCTACAATTTGTGATAGGTGTTACAGCGATTGTATAATTCCTTTGTCTCTAATATCTAGATTGAACTTGAGGCATGGAATTGTCATCCTTTCAATGCTCAATTCATGTTCCTTGAACTAGAGAAGACTGTCTGATATGTATGCGACCTCTATATCATATATTAATCCAATGTGCATCCGCATGTTTTTATCAGTCTAGCTTATCAAGTGGCTAGGATATCAAACTCCTATAGGAGGGACAAATACCATCTACATCACTATAGTCATTCCCATGTGTCACAACGCATCCAATCATCACCTTTATGGCAACACTTATTTAGGATCATTGTGGATGATGTTAAAATGTATTGAACGACATTTGATGAGCGTAGTGATTTTAGGTATAAGAACCACAATCACCACCTTCACTATTAGAGATGACTATGACCACCAAGTATGGTTTACATGTATCACACTCAAGGTGGGTCTTCTTGATACACTATTCTCTAAAAAGTATCTATGTGCGTGTATCACATATCATGACTGATGAAATTTTTTCATCATCCAACACACACTCTAGTATTATGTGTTATTGTTGTCTATCAACCCTTCCACGTTATCATCCTACTAGGGACATAACAAGAATGTGTACTCTTAACATCCATATGATCTCATTGTTCAAGTCATGCACTTGAAGACTTACGTCATTGAGTAATGTTATTCTTTAGACATTTGTTATGTTTCCTCATTATCTCATAACTGAGTGAAATAGAATGAATTGGAATCTTGCCTTATTATTAATAAAATCATTAATATAATATACCATCACAGTCATCATATGACTATCTCTCTATCATACATACCAACCAAAAGACCCTTTATATAACCATCCAACATCAATGCCCATGACCATGTACCTTTGCAACCCTTCTTGGCCGCCTTCTTGAAGCCTCGATACACCAACCCAAGACAAAAATCTTCACCCCATCAACACTCAGTCAATACGGGTCTCAGACCCTTTCACCTCATGGAGTCATCATAGTTGTCTCTAGAAAAGGCCCTAAGTGCTTTTCTAATATCACCTTTCCTTGATCACATGTATACCTCCTCCTCCACCTTCTCCATTGATCGTGGAATCTTGTTTTGGTTATTGGTACCCTTTTCCCAGAGTATTGGAGGTGTCGATCTAGGTGCATGCTCTTGACTATCTCCATTTTGGGGTTGTTGAGGTCAAAAGTGTGTGTGATGTCTATAGGGATCGACATGTGGTGTTTGTCAACTTTCATTTTGATCTTTAATCCTACTCAGGGTTGTAGTGGAGAGTGGGAGGTTGGTGTTGACGAGTGAAGTAATAGACAAAGAAGGAAGATCATCCCATGTAATTTTATGACTTAAACCTTATCAGGGAGTATATGTGTCATGTGTGCCTTGGGTCATTTTGGTTTTACTAAATTATTTTGATTTTACTGAATTATTTTGATTCTCTAATCTTGGGTATTAAATTTGGTGATTTTATGATATTGCCTAGTCATGCATCAACTTATGGATGTGTTATTTGGTGGCTTTTTGGTCTTTTTCTCTCATTTTTGTTTTAAAAATAAATAGATAATGGTATCTTAGATTATTCATAGTAATCATTTATAAGTCCAAAAAACTATGTATAAATAGTCATTGATATCATAAAAGGATTCACTACCTAAAAAAATATAAATCAAAACCTAAATCTAATGATAACAAGAGTCTATATTTATGGTTTGAATCATACACATTAATTAACAATATATATATATATATGTTCAATTTGTTAATTTGTGACTAATATCCTGATGTGGATCTAGAGTTTGACCCTCACATGTTGATATATGGATGAGGTACGTTTCATGTCCTAGTTTTTGTATTGAGAAATAGCTAACTTTTCTCTCTCAGTCCTTTAGACTTATTATCCCATACACTTATCTTTCTTCTGAGAGGTTGACTTGTTTGAGTATTTATGTGCTAATATAGATCTTGTGAACTTATTATTTTGTTGGGTATGATTGTTGGATCCTAATTTGTCTCTTGTTTATCTTATTTCTTGTGGAAACCATAATTTAAGTAATTGCACTAAATGAAACCTGAACTTTGAGATAATGGGCTTCTATAGTCTTGTGGTGTACCTTACTTGTGGAATACTTGGTATTGGGTCCTTTGACCCCACTAGATATCAGATGTATGTTATCATCCTTTATTTGAGAATGATTATACTTTATCTTTCTTGCCCTATTTTCATGTATGATTGACTAGTCATAACTAGAAGTAGTGACACCATGTAGGCACTGGGTTTTATTCCCCTACCACATATGATATTAGGCAATGGGTTTTATTCCCCTGCCAAACTCTATATTTATTTGACACAGAGGTTTTATACCTCCTGCCTTGGTATGGAATGTATGGGTTCCTAACTTGCTTCAATTATATGCTAATATTCTTATTACTCACCATGCAACATTTAATGTTTTGTGAAATTATTGATGTGACATTGTTAAAAGGCATGAAATGTTTTTTTCATAATGTTCTCTTTGATATTTATTTGGATGTATATATCCCTTTTTTATTTGGGAAGCCTTTAAAAAGGTTATTGATGTCCCTTTTTCTAATATTTCTCCATTCATATATTTTTGCACATACTAGCATTGTTATGTTGACAACTTCCATTTCGTCTTCTCTTGTGGGGTATGATTCCAATCCCTTAGGTAAAAGAACATGGAATACTTGACATGGTGACATGACTCTAGATTAGATGAGTTGACTCTTAGGAGATAGATTTGACATAGATTGGGTATCTCTTTTCTTAGATCTTGGAGTTGTTTCTTTTATTTAAGACCCTAGTGGGAGAATATTATGTAATGTTGAATGATTAAATATTGTCATTAAATTTACTTATATAGTTATACTTTGGTCTTTATAATATCCATTTGTGAAAAATGTATACATTATTTTTTATGGATGATGACTCTTATTTAATTAAAGTGAGGAGTGGATCCCCTCTCGATTCCCAATCTTGACAGATACTTTATTGGTCCTAGGTAAAGCTCCAAGAATTAAGGGTACAAGAAGAAAGCATGATATCTGATAGATTTTGGATCTAGACTTAAACACATATTAACAGTATCAAGAAAGAAGAAGGGAGAAGAATAAAAAAATATATAAATGGATAAACCAACTTCTAATGAAGGTTATCCACCTACATTCACCATGGATCATCCTCCTTCAAGTCAATGAAGGTTGATATCCTTCTAGATCATCTACTTCATTTCTCCTATGAACTCTAACACCTCATATAAGGTGAAAAGAGTTCTAACTTGAGGTTGGTGGTGTTCTCTATCTATTTATATCCCAACTGACTGACACTCCTACTACCTTAACTAAAAAACACATTAAAAAATAGAATATGTCCAAATTATGATTCACCTTCATTAGGCAATGGAAGCTTGATGCTATACACAACATGTGGGTTAATGCATTCACAAGAAACCCAAATTACATGCATATGACTATCTAAAGAGCCACACTTCCATATCCCAAACTCTTCTCTCTGATCAAGTTTGGTAGATTGATGTTCATATGAATGTATTCCCTTAATCATGCCCTAATCCACTAAATCCTATCTAGATTCAACATCCTCAAGCCCAAAAACATAGCATCATGTGTTCCATCAAACCTACCACATGACCCTACCCAAACAATGTTTATTAGACCCTAAACTTGGTTAAGTACATGAATCTGAGGCCCAACAACAACTCCAACTCAACCAACACTCATCTGACACACTAACTAACCTCTTATATCAAACTTGGGTGATTACACATGACCTTGTCCAGGTTTAAAGGTTAGGGAAACAATCACCACCACCATCCATTGACAACTATAAATATGTATGTCAGCTCTTGTTTGGTCATAAATGCATGCATCAACTCTAGTAATGTTATGTACTCACACATCATATAACACTCCCTTTAAACATACATATATTAACGGAAGCAACTCCCATGTTTTCCATAACATGGGGGACTTTAGCTCAAAGGGATATTACAAGAATACTAAACAATGCTATTAATGTAAACAAGAACTACACATTAATATTGATATTGATTCATACATTGTCCAAAGATAAAACTAGTAAAATTCAGTTCATGAATATATAACATCTAAACATGATTTAGAACATGAAGAAGACTCTAGTCTAAATGATTGGATCATCTAGGTAGATGGCACCCAACCAGGGAGTCTTTCAGAAACCTTGATATTGTTGGATCCTAGGATGGGTGATTGGATGCTCTAGAGGGGGTGTGAATACATCTGAATGCACTTAAGCAAAATTCATTATACCTTCAACTTATACCACAAGATAAGGTTGCTAAATAGGAAATTTGAGTGCAACTAAAACATACATAGAAAGGGAGAGGGATATTGAACAAGCACCAAGTGACAAGCTATGTAGATTGGTTCCATAATCCAAACTAGGAGTATGTCAGTCCACTACCTAGAGAGGTCAACCTCTAGGATTTATAAGTGTGCCTTCCTCTATATATTCACTTACAAGAGTTACAACACATGACCCACAAAATGACTTACCTATCCAATACAAAGAGTCTTCAACCTTACCAAGGACTTACCCACTTTGCAACAAGTCTTCAGCCTTTCCAAGGACTTATGCACTCTTGCACAAGTCTTCAGCCTTCTAGGAATTACCCACTCTTCTTGGATCTTTAGCCTTTGACTTCACCTTCACTCATAGGAGCTTTCACCAAGGTCTAACCCACTTGATCAAGGAGTCTTCTTCCTTTACCAAGGTCTTACCCACTCTTTCTTCAAGTCTTCAACCTTGATCTTCACTAAGGGACTCCTTCCCTTATTCTTTTTCACCTCTCTTAGCCAAGAGAGAGAACCTTCATCTCCATGGTTGAAAGAGAGATTTAGAGGTGGTGGAAGTGAGAGCCTCACAAGATATAGATGTAGGACTTGCTCTCTTACAAAGCTCCTACTCACTCTAATGGATGATGTAAGTGATTAAGCTTAGAGAGAGAAAAGAGGAGGTTGTAGGATCACTCAACTATAGAATAGGGACCTTGATAGTGTTTTGCATGAATGCTCAACCTTGGAATGAATCCCAAGGGGTCCTATTTATAGTTGAAGATTCCTAGAAACCTTTTGGAACACTTAAGGATGAATACTATCCATTTGGGATATTGCAACGGATATTTTTTTGAGTTACACAACATTCTAACGGCAAGAAACACTTTTCTGTAAAGTTTGATCAGTCAAGTTTCTATAAAGGTAACTCGACCAAATGCACTATGAGACAAAGCTAATTTGACCAATTGGCCGAGTTTGTCCCAGTAGGAACTCTACTGATACATTAAATTAGCCTTGTTCTAGTGTAGTGGTCGATCGAGTTCTGAGTATAAGAAACTTGATCGAACTATGACATTCTCAAAATTCATCAAGGATCGACCGAGATTGTAACTCGACCAATAAAGTGCATGTAATGAATTTTGGAAAATTTCATTAAAGTGTTGAACTCCTGATTTTTTCTAAGCTTAATTACAAGTCATACAATCATTGCAAGTGATTTACAACATTATTCTAATGGATTTACATCATATTCCAAAAATGTGCACTTGTATTGTCTTTGACTTGTCTTTTCTCCAAGTTGAGATGTGCAAGTTAGCGCTTTTGGTGTGTGTCTATACCTAATCTGAAATCACTCAAGTAGAAGTATTAAAGACAAATAATGGGAATGGTTTAGTCATCATCAAAATAAGGGTTTAGTTGATTTAGACCTAGAGTCAATATTGACCTTGAGTAGATAAAGTTGTAAGCAAGAGAGGCAAATTAAAAACATGACAATGAGAGCATATATAAAAGGTACCAAAGGGAGTGCCAAAGAATAAAGCAATTGGTTGAGAAAATCCAATTGAGAAGGAAATTCTCATCCAAAAAGCCAATTGTATATTATATGTGTAGTGTTGTCGGTCTAATTTTATGTATTGACAACTTGACCGATGATAGTTGTTGGAAACACCCATTCGTGTTGGTTGATCGAGTTTCTATCACGACAAATTCAACTGATCAAGATGTTGTCAAAAAGAACATATATATGAAAAAAAAATCTAGAGGAAAGACAAAAATATATACCATATCCAAACATGTGTACTCAAGATAGTAATGCACTATGAAAGCATTAGAAATAGTTTTTGAGAAAGAGTGTAAAGAGAATCACAAATACAATGTTTGACTCAAAAACCATATGCATAGTGCACACTAACTTGACAAAAATATTTTTTTTGGTGAAGTCAGGGAATTTATTATTACAAAAATAAGTTAGGATTAGTTATAAGCAAGAAAATCTTTAACTTTGTTCTTACCTGTACTTTTCCACTTGTTTCCACCCCAAACACATCTCACTGTCTTCTTTCATGTAGATTGAGAAGTCAATTAGATTCAAATAGCTCGTGTCAATCTATTAGCAAGTGATCTATAAGAAGAAAGATGAAATGGTCCCCAATCATGTTTTTGGGTATGTTGGGGTTAGCTTAGAAACCCAAGTCCTATTTCTCTTGGGATCTTTCCTAAAAGGACAACAAGTAGAATAATGACCAAAATTATTTCAATAGTTGCATGAACCCATATCCTTGGAACTAGAGGATTCTCCATGAAAGATTAGAGATCCTTTGCCTTTGTTGTTCCTTTGTCTACCATCATACCCTAAACCATGTCTACCAATTTGTTTTGTAGTATGGTGTAGGATGTCATTAAGATTCTTTTTACCAACTAAGAATCTTTGCAAAGAATATCTCATACGATCATTATCATGCATAAGAGTAGCAATAGTAGAAGACAAATGACTTATATTATATCTAGCATGCAAGAGATCATTTTCTAGGAAAAGATATTTGGTCAAATAAGAATCTCTATCAATATGAATAGCATCAACATTATTCTCTCTACTAGTAGAATAAGAACAAGATTCAAGAGCATTGATTTTAGCAAGCAAGGAAGCATTTTCTTTTTCAAGCAAAGCAATGCATTTTCTTTTTCAAGCAAAACAATCTTAGAAAGATAAGCACTCTTTTCAGATTCTAATTCTTACAAAACAAAGTCTTTGTCCTCATTTTGAATTCTAAGAACATCCATATAATGCATGAGAGAATCAACAATTAAAGTATGTTCATCATTATAACTAGGCATAAGAAATTGAGCTTCTAGAAATCTAATCTTGTCAAGAAAATTAGCATTTTCTAGTATAAGAGAATCTACTTGACTAAAACAAGCATTTTTATCATCAAGCAAACAAGTATTAGCATGTTCAAGATCATCTAATTCTATATGAAAATTATCAAGAATTTTAGCTAGCTTTTTCCTTTTCCTTTTAGAAGAGTTAAGAGAGGCACGATTAGAATTAATGATAGAAATTAAGGGTTCTTTATCTAAAGAGTTTAGATTTATCTCATTTGATTATTTTCCTATAGATGCCATAAGATAAAAGTGGCATTGTCCTTCATCACTAGAGCTTGAGCTAGATTCTTCACTTGAGCTTGAGTTGGAGGAGTCACTTGATCTTTTGTGTCATTTCTCCTTCTTCTTGTACTTCTCCTCTCTTCTCTTGTGATGATGGGTCTTTTTTCCTTGTAGACAATCTATATTGAAGTGACCTTTCTTTCCACACTTGAGGAACCAGATGGAGGAGGAAGGCTTGCCTTTGTAGAGTCTACCTTTTGAGTACATGGCATCTTCTTCAACTTGATAGGATGAAGAGGCTTGACCCACAATAGATTCAATTTGAGCGTTGATTTCATCCTTCTTCATTCTCTTTAGCTCTTTCTCCTCTTGTCTTTCAACTTCTTCTCTCTTGTCAAGTGTGACTTCATGGGCTTATAGATTTCCTATGAGCTCATTAATGTGAATATCCTCAGGAGACTTTGATTCCTATATGGAAGTTGCCTAGGGTTCCCATCTCTTGGGGAGAGTTCTAAGGATCTTAGAGTTCATCTCTCCTATACTCATAGGATGACCTAGGACGACAAGTCCATTTACAATTGTGTTGAGTCTTGAGTACATGATTGCTATCTTCTCCTCCTTTCCCTTCTTGAAGTTCTCAAGCAGCCCTTTGAGCATGTAAAATTTTCTTTCCTTCACTTGAGTTGTCCCCTCATAAGTGACGCATAGCTTTCTCTATACATGATAGGTCATATCACAAGAAGAAATCTGGTTGAACTTGGTGGCTGTCATGGTGGTATAGAGGATGTTGATTTCTCTTGAATTCAAGGTGGCTTTCTTCATGGTACCATACATCCCATTCTTCCATCATTTTCTCTAGTAGCTTGTATGGATGGTCCACCATTTTCTAGAGCTCAAGGCTTTTTCCTTGGATGTGGAATTGAAGCATTCTCTTCCAATAGAGGAAGTTACTCCAATAAAACATTAGAAGGTTGATGAAGTATCTCCCATTTTGATAATCACCCATGTTCTCCTACATGTAGAAGTATACTTAAAGAAGACCCGCTCTGATACCAATTGTTGAATCCTAGGATTGGTGATTGGATGCTCTAGAGGGGGGAAAATAGATTTGAATGAACTTAAACAAAATTCATTAGACCTTCAATTTATACCACAAGATAAGGTTGCTAAATAGGAAATTTGAGTGCAACTAAAACATACATAGCATGTGATGCCCCATGCCACAAAAGTGAGATTACTCAAAATAAAATCACTAAAGAAAGATTAAACAAGCAGATTACCGAAAAATACTAAAAATTAAAACCTTTACATACAAATTCTTTCATGCCTCAAAGAACTTACCATGTGTGCCAACAACTTGTTATAAGGAAACTTGTTCCAGAACATATATACATATATCCACTACAACTGTACATAAAAAGGAGCATACAAGACAACCACATATCGAAAGCACATCTACAAAACATCCCCAAATACTCGAGTGTACAGGGATGACTCTAGGATTCTAACAACAAAAGACATCTGGTAGAACTTCCAACCTTGTCAGTTATTGCCTTTCATATTTCTCCTCAACCTCTGTTGCACAATCTCTACCTCCTCATGCACGTCCACCTAAAAAGGATGTGGGAAATCCATGGGGTGAGATTCTAAATGTCGGCGGGAGATATAACTCTCCACCCACTCTATTATTATCACAGATAAAATTATTAAAGCAAGCAGTAAAGTTACAATTGTAAGAAGAAGGTAATCATTACTAATAGGATAGACAGTTACTATTGGATTATGAAACATCTTAACATTATAAATGGATTATGAAGAACATGTATATCTTCTTCCAACACTGTTGTACAAAAGAAATCAAGGCCTCATCCAATGTTTCCAAATTTGATCATATACAAGTATACTACACATCTGATTACATATTTTATTTTGCCCTAAAGATTTCAGTCGTACCACCCAAATCGAACCGAACACTACTAAGTCAAAATCAGTGCCATACAAGGTCAATGGAAGAGCTAGAATCCATGACCTTCCCATGCCTCTTGGTCAGCACAAGAGAAAACATTGCAGAGACATATCATTCAACTACAAGAATGACTTATAGTCAAGCTCGGGGATTGTCTCATGCATGGCCATCCACATGTATAATCATACCTAGCCCACCTTGGTACATGTATGGTTCTAGAAGAATAGGCTCACGTATGACCGTTCTAACAAGAAGGAGTGGCTCACGCATGTCCATCTATGACGTCCCCGAATTTTTGGCTTCTCCAAACCCTATTGGGAATGAGAGGTCAGAATCTGAGAACATCATCCAATCATATCAGAGAGCGACGCGGAAGCATAATACGCATACATGAACATACAACCATAACATTTCTCAACATTCAACATGTATATATTAATAAAAGATTACTTATTACAACATGAATTACATTTACATATTAAAAGAAGATTTACAAGTCTATGAATATGTCTACTAAATAGGATCTACACAATAGGTACAACCTGAACAACTGCTCACTCCCATCTTTTTCTCCCATGCTAGGCTATCTATGAACCTAAAACATACGTGAAACAACAAATCAACACACAAGGTGTTGTGTATGTGGGTAGAAAGATGCATACTAATATGTTTGCATGATTGAAATAACTTGAGAAAGAAAGAGTAAAATAAAACATTGTTTAAAGCGATAATCAGGTAAACATTCCTTTTATTGCTTTCACTTTGATGCGGTTGTACTACACATACTTGCACTTGACTTACATCTAGTGTGGGCAATATAGTATCATCATACATCTAACATGGGCCAAGGAATCATACATCCATGTTAGGCAACATACATCCACACCAGGCTATATGCTCTAGTAGCTACAACCCATCATACTCATTTATGTTCTATTAGATTTGGCAAAGTATCACTCATACTAGTTCAACCAAGCAATCATGTCCAAATATGAGCATTCAAGATATTGCATATCATAGGCAACCAGAAAACTAGTCTTATACTTAATAAATCCCACGTACCTGAGTTCAGAGATTTCTAATCATTCTTGCTCATCTAGATATCTGGTCATCACCTGGTTAATAATAAATTAATCATCATTAATACATGGTCCATTATGTCATTGATATTTTAGGTCTAAGTTAGGGTTTAGGCCAAACCTAGGTTTAAACTAACCTAAGCTTGCCTCTAATATTTTTATACTGGTCTAAAGGTCATAACTATGGTCTGGTTCAAATTTCATAATTTTCTGATGCTTAATCTATTTTCTAGCATTAGTATGAGATTGAAAGCATCTAATTATGCATTAATGGGAAAGACCTAATATTTAGAAATAATATTCAGATCAGAGTTCATAAATTAGTTTTAGTAATCATTAGGTTCTATAAGAATTTTTGGATAGTTTATGTCAACTGTATACAATTTATTTCATTTAATGAAATCTAATTGGGGTATTATCATCTAAACTATATAGGATCGGTAAATGTGCATCAAAAGACTGATCTAGGGATTTCATAATAAAGAGAGCATTTTTCTGAGTTTGTGGATATTTTGTTTGTATTTTTCTACCAACGTATGTATTTTCTACGATTTAAAGAAGATTTGCACATTTGTTGAGGTAATTTACCTTAATCTGCCAATCCAAGGCCGTCACGTGTCCCGTGGGACTCTTTGCTGGTCTGTGGTGGGGACCCGCCCTGGCTTAGTGGAGAGTCGGCCAATTCTCTGATCTAGACCTGGTTCATCTGTGTGAGCCGGTCCCTCTTGTGTTTCCGCTTGAAGCATCAGCGTCTGCGGGAGTCTGTAGCTGAGCCGCCACCACCCGAGCCTGACGCCTATGTCCCCTCCGTACGATCAAGGTTGCTGCCATCGGTGGATCTCCAGTGAGGGAAAGAATAGTAGAGCCCTTCTTCTCCAAGTCCTCCTTCTCCCTCGCCTTGAGCGTTCTCAGGCCTTATTTCCGCCTCTCTTCCTTGCACGGGCCGTTGTCGTCGGTCCTGTTGTGCGTCGTTGACCTAGTGCCTTCCTCCCATCTTGATGCCTCCAAGCCATCTCTTTGTGATCTGCCCGATATGGGCATCAATATGCTGCCACCGTCGTGAGGCTCCTCTCAGATGAGTGCAAGCAAAGGTTAGGGATCCACAGAAAGTAGGTGCACTGTGGCTCCTTCAGAAGCATCACCGAGCAGGGAACTCAGACGACGCCCGATGTTTGGCCAAGTTGTCTCAACCTCACCAACATTCCAGGTAAGCCGTCCTCACCATGGCTCCTCGGGCAGAGCTGAGGGTCCCAATCCGGCTAGGTGGTCATCTCCCCGGAGTGGGAGGTGCTCTGTTTCCTCTGCCAAATAGAGATTTTCTCATCTGCCAGCTTTAGCGAGATCATGGCTGCTCTCCGGCAACCCCAGGTCTGCGGAAGGAACATATATGAATGCCTGCACCTCCCAGTATCATGGTCGGCCCTGGTCTGACCTCTTTGAGGCCTCTCCAATCTGATGGCAGCCAAAAAGACACCGCTAGGACTACTGGGATTCAACGCAAGGAAAATCGTTTATACTTGTTTATGGGACTAATGACCAAGTCGCAATCTTGTAATCCCACTCAATATGGTTTAGACCTTCGATCCCCTTCTACTCTAGTGGTCGCAGGGGCATCAATGCTTCTTTATGCCTCTATGAGGGTGCTTCTACTGTAGGAATATAGAAGTAGCTATATCCTCAACCATCTGTGTTCCAATAATGATGGGTTCGTTGGAGAGCTCCTAGAAGTTTGGATCTGAAGAGATAAAAGGGAATGCGTGGAAGGGCTTTGTTTGACGTGGTGGTTTGGGTTGGTAGTTATAGATTTGTTTCCCATTCTTCCTGTGATGGTCGGAGGTATGGGATGATTTTAGCATAACTAGCCAGTGTGACATATAGTTGTTAAGGACATCAAATTTAAAATAAGTCAACTATATCGGCTAAGGCTTATGCAACCTCGCATCAACTTTCAAATTGGATGAAAATTGTGACATAGGTTCCTCCTCACATAATATCTCTTAGTAACAAGTTTGAAATCATAATTCTAACATGTGGTCATGAAACTAAATTCCTCGAATAACCTCAAAAATAAGTGTCTAAACATGAAATACCAGTCACTAATCATCAAACAAGCTCAACTTCCATTATTTGACCACATCACGTCTTGAGGTACAACATTTAATCATTTTACTCCAACCATGACTTTAAAGGTTATATTAGTCATCAAAATCCTAAAACATGGGTTATCACACCATCCATATCACAACAAGATCAACTCACACATGGTCATCTCACACATCATGTAATTAAGGATACAAGGGATTACTCAACTTGCACCCTGCATATTCAAAAATATGTGCTCCGAGTTAAACTCATTTCACATCCAGCAAATGATGACACTGAATGGATCTATGGCATAGGGCAAGCTACATGATTAGGTTCCTCTTGATTAGTTAGATCATTTAAGTATCTTTTAGCATCAATCAAGCTACAACGTATAAACTTTAAACAAGTTTTGCACAGATAATGGCATAACACATCACTAGAACATATTTGACATATAAGGTGTGATCTCATCACACTATCACTTGATGTTTTCCGATCACCATATTTTCCATCACAAGGACCACATACTTTGAGGTATCAACACCTCATCTCATTACTAAGGAAATTATAATCTCATGTAAGGCAATAATCTATCATTAGGTCATAAGACCATTTTCCTCCTCTTTCTATGATACCAACATCTCACATGTCACATAAGGCCCATTCAATCATATCATAAAGACAATAGCTCATATATGTCTATGTGTATCAACTTGTAACACTTACATGATTAGAGACTTATAACAAGAAAGATAATACATCATCATTACTACCATTTCATTAAGATTCATGACATTCACATTAGATATGGCTATGCGTATCAACTTGTAACACTTACATGATTAGAGACTTATAACAAGAAAGATAATACATCATCATTACTACCATTTCATTAAGATTCATGACATTCACATTAGATTATTAGGGTTAGGGTTCTCTTTAACTGACTGTAGTTTACAAGGTTGGATCAACAACCAACCTCAAATCATCACTTCCATCATCACTATTAGGTGTGTTATGAAATTAAAGGTCATAGAAAATAACATCATTTATTATCCACACAAGCACCCCATAGGGTATCACATTATATCATGTAACCCTATCATCAACATGATGTAACATGACCACCATCACAAGGTATTGGTTAAGACCATCTTGGTGTGTTGGTTGATACTTGACATAGGGTGTTGACTACCACTGTGCAAGGTACAAGGGATAACCATACAAGAGGCATATCGGTTTAGCCCTTCTTGAGAGTGTGATGGGAAACACCACCTAAAGGTGTGATGGGCAACACCACCTAAAGGTGTGACGGGAAACACTAAGTGTGTCGGGAAACCATAGGTATGTCAGGTTGTTAGGGTTATGGTTTTCAGCAAGGCATCACGGTTCACAACTTCAAGGTATGTTGGGCACCCCTACACTAAGGTGTGTCAGCTTCTTGCTCCACTAAGGGCGTCATGGCTTGACACTCAAAACATACCAGCTCACAAGACACAACCCTGGTCATGATAAGCTAATACCCTCAACGCATATTAGTTAGAAACATATCAGTTTAGGCACTTCTTGGGCATGACGGCTAACTCCATCAAGACCTATCCATTTAGAAACCATATCAACATAGCATCCCCTAAGCCATGATGGGTTAACCCCCTCAACACTTGTCGGCCTAAGCATCTCCAAGTCATGATGTCTTGCCACATGGTTTTTTGGTTTGTGCATCACAAGTCATGACGACCACTTACCACTTATTGCATGTGTGTGGACTTGTGATCTTCGATCTTAGAAAGATCGGCTACTAGTTCATCTATTTGCATGGCAAGAAGGTGCAAAACATGGGCAGCAACTGAAATGAAATTCCTTAACCAAAACCTTATGAAAACCACCAAGAACTACTAACATATAATAGGTACATAATCTAGAGATAAGGATCAACATGAACATTTGAAAGAGTGAAAATAACAAAGGATTTTAAGAGCTATATAACCCGCCTCAAAGATCACCACCAAGATCCAAGCTCCAAGGTCAAGCTTCAAGATCACGAGCTCAAGGTAGAAGATGATTCATCAACTTGGTCACCACAACACCTCGAAGGAAGAATATGAGACCAAGGTTAAGATGGCTCAAGATGGAAAGAAGGTATCCATGATACATGGACAAGAAGAAGAAGAAGAGAGATAGGAAACATAGCTTACAAGGTAGAATATGGAAGATGATTAAATAACACCACAACCTAGAACTCATCCACCAAGCTTCAAGAAAACTCCCTTGCTCCTTAATCTTCTCAAGTCGTCCACCAAGAAGGAGAGAAAGCAAGGATGGGCAAAAGGATTCTCTTACATGGAGATAAAGAGGATTATATAGTAGAGGGATGAGAGAGAGGTCATGGAAGAGGTTTCATCATCTTAGGATCTTAGATGACACTTGTCCACAAAAAAGGAGCCACATGCAACAACATGCAAGATGTGTTGATAAGGTCAAGTCTAGGTCTCACCCTCTTGGTCTCCTTCCAAGGTCATGCTCATTACCATATCTCCACACACCCACAAACCGATATGGCAAACCCTACACACTCACAAACTAATAGTGCACAACCCTACACACACAAACCGATAGGGCACAACCCTACACACTCACAAATCGATACACATCCTCTCCAAGACTCTCTAACCCAAAACAACACATTTAGGTTCAAGGCACACCTCACTCATGTGTTCAACACATCACCAAGGATGTCACCTCACAACCAACATCCAAATAAGGTGTCCATCTCTCTCTCATCTAGATGATTCCAAGAGAGAGAAGGAACACTCTAGAGGTGGCAAACTTGTACATCAACCCCTACTCTTGGTGGATTGCAAATTGCACCAAAACCTCTCCACAAAACACAAGCATCATCCAAACAAGCTCAAGCAAGAAACTTAAACTTTCTACAATCCCTACATCTCAGATGATTAGAGCAAGGTTCTAAGAAACATACTTAGGAAAAACAAATAGGTTTATCCCAAAATGTGGGTCAGGGTCCTTACATATCAAGGGATAGAGAGATTGAACAAGCACCAAGTGACAAGCTATGTACAATGGTTACATACTCCAAACTAGGAGTATGTCAGTCCACTACCAGAAGAGGTCAACCTCTAGGATTTCTAAGTGTGTCTTCCTCTATATATTCACTTATAAGAGTTACAACCCATGACCCACCAAAGGACTTACCTATCCAATACAAAGAGTCTTCAACCTTACCAAGGACTTACCCACTTTGCAACGAGTCTTTGGCCTTCTCCAAGGACTTCCCCACTCTTGCACAAGTCTTCAGCCTTCTAGGAATTACCCACTCTTCTTGGATCTTCAGCCTTTGACTTCACCTTCACTCGAAGAACTTTCACCAAGGTCTTACCCACTTGATCCATGAGTCTTCTTCCTTCACCAAGGGCTTACCCACTCTTTCTCCAAGTCTTGATCCTTGATCTTCACCAAGGGACTCCTTCCCTTGTTATTCTTCACCTCTATTAGCCAAGAGAGAGAACCTACATCTTCATAGTTGAAAGAGAGATTGGGAGGTGGTGGAAGTGAGAGCCTCACAAGATATACATGTAAGACTAGCTCTCTTATAAATCTCCTACTCACTCTAATGGATGATGCAAGTAATTAAGCTTAGAGAGAGAAGAGGAGGTTGTAGGATCACTCAACTATGGAATAGGGACCTTTATAGTGTTTTACTTGAATGCTCAGCCTTAGAATGAAGCCCAAAGGGTCCTATTTATAGTTTAGGATGGGTAGAAGCCTTTGGGAACTCTTAACGACAAATACTAACCATTTGATATGTTGCAACGGATATTTTCTCAAGCTTTGCAACATTCCAACGACTATAAACACTTTTCTGTACTTTTTCATACAATGTGACTGGTCAAGTTTCTATAAAGGTAACTTGATCGAATGCACTATGTGACAAAGCTAATTTGACCAATCAATCGAGTTTGTCTTGGTAGGAACTCGACAAATAGATTAAATTACTCTTGTTCTAGTGCAGTGATTGGTTGAGTTCTGAGTATAGAAAACTTGATCGAACCATGGCATTCTGAAAATCCATCAAGGATCGGTCGAGATTGTAACTTGACCGAAAAAGTGCATGTAATGAATTTTGGAAAATGTTATTCAAGTGCTTCAATATTCGATTTAAGTGCTCCTCATTTTTTCTAAGCTTAATTACAAGTCATACCATCATTAAAAGTGATTTACAACATGATTTTAATGGATTTACATCATATTCCAAAAATGTGCACTTGTATTGACTTTGACTTGTCTTTTCTCCAAGTTGAGATGTGCAAGTTAGGGCATTTGGAGTGTGTCTATACCTAATTTGAATTCATTCAAGTAGAAGCATTAGACACAAATAATTAGAATGGTTTACTCAACAAGGGTTTGGTTGATTTAGACCTATAGTCAATATTGACCTTGAGTCAACAGAATATATCCCTTAAGTTGATCTTCATATGGCTCTATCTTTGATGTTACTCATTACATGTGGGCATCGTGCCCCCATCAATGTATTCAACAAAAACTATGTTACAGTAAGCAGAATTGAGTATTGTTATAACAACGTAATAACTTGGCAATAAGTAAAACATGAAACTAATTTGAATAATAGATTTGGATTCACATTAGTTAATATTAGTGGTTGATTATAGTGTCCTCTACCTTTATGCACCAATTTTTCTCATAAGGCTCGCTGGCTCAATTGGGTTTCCACTTGAACTGATAGGCCCAAGGTATCAAAATTAACATGATGAGGACAAAATAATACAACCATTACATGATTCATCATTTACTTGACATAATTAACTTTATTTGGATTTCTCATACCATGATATGAACTTGAAAATAAATTTTGAAAGCATTAGATGCATATAACAACATTAATGCAAGAAATGTTAAAGTTGATGTACATGGATATTCATATAGTTTAACTTGATCATCATTATAGAATAAACATAAGGTGGTTGAAAACTCATACTAAATATTAAAAGTGAATGGACCCGCTTACCTCTCTCTTAGAGAAGATCTTAGTTGTTCTTCTTAGTCTGATGAAACCCTACTCATGTTCTTGGGGTTAAGAAATCCTAATTACCATGTTCCTTCAATAATCATTCATTGATAATAATATCCTTAGTTTCTAGGGTTTTGGGGTTCTTTAAAGATTGGTGAAAATTCATGGTCAAAACAGGCGATTAAACCAATTCAATATTTTTCCTTATTTGATTAGTTTTCCAATGACAATTTATTTTCATTTGTTCACATCATATGAATTTTCTACAAATATTTAAAGATATGACCAATAGAAAATCTCCAAAAAAATTGCACAAGAAAAATAAATTATCCATAGAGCCAATTGGACCTCTAGCTGGCCCAATCAGGGTCGACTACAAGATCAGGGTCACCCAAATCAAAAGATGCTAAAACTAAATGTCAAAACTCCAAAATGCTTATGGTTGTGTGATGAACCATCAATAACTCAGGGGTAAAGTCATCAATCAACCAATGACCATCCTCTTCCTTTGTTCTTTCTTAGAAAAATGAAGACCACAGAAATGAAGGTCTCAATTTTATGAATCTAGATTTTGAATGAAGACTTCCCGATGAACATTAAGACTTGGAACAAGTTCTCTAGGTTCTCCCAATCACAAGGAACTCCGAGTGAAGCTCCCACCTTGCACATAGAGCATCATAGCACTACTTTCTCTACCTCAGCAAGCAGGAAATAAAAGGGAGGAGGATAAATCCATCATTAGATCAAATTTGAGAGCAATGAGAGCACCATTTCCCAAAGACAAATCCGTTCAAGGAAACTGTGTGAGATATAACCATCAAGATTGTTGAGATTATAAAAGGTCTTGAAATAGAGAACAAAAATGGGGAACAAAATACCTTCAGGTCTTAGGCAAGGTAAAGGTTTGGGGAGCTTCATAATGAGAAGATAAATTGATCCAAATATTGTGTTGGCGTCACATTTTTTGGATTTTTTTTGGTCGATCAGACCACAGATCCAAAACATAGTGATCTTGTTGGGAGATTGATACCATAGGTAGAAAGAAAAATTGGATAGACATAAGCGTTTCTAAGGATTCAAAGATTGATTATAAGGCATGTATATATGCATTCGGGGGCTTGACAAGACCAGGGAATCATTGTAGTTTGAGAAGAAATGAGAACCAGGAAGTCTTTGTTGATTGAGAGTTCTAGGGCTTGAAACCCTATCGAAATGAGGATGGATCTTCTCAGGATGATCTAGGGATGGTGGAAACTATTCTATTTCTTGGTCATGCTAATCAGAGAGGAAAAATAGTGGGGGGTCGATGTTGTGAGGGATTGCACATTGTGTGGGACTCAAGTGAAGAGGATAAGTCCCCCACTCGCACAGCTATGGGTCTGTGAGTCCTAAATGGACTCTTAACTGTCAAAGGACCCCAAAACATATGACATAAATGATTATTTGATTATGATCAAAGTGAAAGGGGGTTTTATCTAGGCATTTTGTCATTTTTTTTCTTAGTTAAAATGGGGATTCTAAGATTATCTAAATGCGATAAAACTTTATGGGTAACCTAATTTGCAAATAAGGATTCCGAAAATATCATTAGATTCTTGATTTTGCAAACCTAATTATCTACTTTCCTTTTTAAGTTAAAATTAAATTAATTGCCTAGGTTTATCTAGAAAAAGTAAAGATTGGCATTTTGGAGATATGTAATTATCATCATGACAAACTCCTATTAATTTTATTGGGTCAAAAAATGCACATCATAAAGGTCAATACTATTTCGCCTGATGTGTGACTTACTCACAAATTAGGGCTAATGTAAACAAATTGCAAACTAACTAAAATAGGTTTTAAACATTGCTAAATCCAGAAAAAGTTTTTCTGGATTTAGCAATGTTTTTTTTTGACAAAAAAACATTGCTAAATCCAGAAAAAGTTTATTTACACATTATTTTTGGGTATTATAATCACATAAATTTTGAATCAATCAATAGAAATTTCATATATGAAGTTTAGGGTTTCTAATTAGAGATTATTTCAAATTTATATTTTAGAGATATAATAATTCTACCCACCTTAAAAAATTATGTCCTCAAAATTTTCAAGTATTGTCCACCTTATGGATTTATTTCTTCTATGTATGATAATTCTCTATTATTATCAAAAAATCTCATTACCATACTTAAGATATGACCTAATCATGGTTAACAAATTTACATTAGAACTTGATTAACTTGACATAATTTCATATTAGACTGGGCTTTTACTTGAGTTCATATAGTCACTTTCTTAATGCACCCACATTGCACATACAGCCGGTTAAGGCTCACATAAGGTCGGTTAAGGATCACTTAATGCTCCCACAAAGCTCATAAGGTCGGTCAAGGCTCACATAAAGTCAGTTAAGGCTCACCTAATTCTCCCACAAAGCTTATAAGTCTGGTTAAGACCCTCATAAGGCCAATTAAGACTCAGATAACATGATTGAGAGGACTATATCAACATAGCATGATTTAGTAATCTTAAACATGATTTTCATAATTTCCATAATCCAGTAGCATGGCAGTGATACATGATGAACATGTAATGTTAAATCAGTAGAATACAATGTTTATTAGCATGTACACTTATCTATGTCAAATTTTCTACCTTTCATATGCATGCATGGTCTTACTACGTATCTGATTAGTTTTAGGTGACTATATGTCTCAAACATTTAAATGTCCACTATTATTTTATTTATCATTTTTGGATATATGCGGGCCAATCACATATCTAGAGGTGACATGTTTTATGACACTTATCTTAGCACCTCCCTCGTGCACATGTCCCATGCCACATGCACTCAATATTGAAACCTGCCATGCTAAACAAGAGTACTCAAAATCAAACGTCGATCAAACACTAATCAATCTTATTACCACAAAGGTACAAAATTAAAACTAAAATAAACTTTCTAAACATGTTAGAGAACATTCATATACAGATCCAACATCTTATATATATACAACCATACTAGGTATCTTTACATCTGTTTCGTGGTCTCAGCTGCAACATGTGCACAAAAGATATTGTCCACATATTCACAATATGTACAAAGCACAAGTACACTATCAAAATCTCGAGTCAATGTATATCATCTACCAAAACTTCTCCACCCGGATCTGAGAGTACAAGGATGACTCTAGGACTCACTAAACAACTCATCAACCTTCTTCCTCTATAGATCTGCAAAGTGATCCTCCTTGCTACCATTGGTATGATGACATTGTTGACAATCACCTAGAAAGATATGGTGACCAGTGAAGAGAGACCCATGTCCCTGCGAGAGATATAACGTTTAATAACATGTGTTGCTTACAGAAGATTGTATACTTTCAATTACAGAGTTGAAAGACTACACAATTTACACACAAGAACATACATATATAGAGTCATAAGTACATTTGATTTCTCTTCCCGCATTATAAATCAGCTTAGTGATGGCAATGGGTGGTTTTGCCAACCCATACCCATACCCAATATACATGTTACATGTAAGACCCAACCCATTTTGACCCATGCAAAAATAGTGAAAACATAACCCACCCATACCCAACCCATTAATGATTGGGTCTCCATTATGAACCATATTGAACACACGAGAATAAAATCTGTATTGTTGTTGAGAAAAATTTAGACATGCTAAGTAATCTACAAGTTGCATTTTGATGACATTTCAATAATATAATACAGAACAACTAATTCATTGGGTCAACATTTTATAAATTGTAAACATATTTTAACATTCTATACAAACGTCAGCACAATACTAAGAAACCAGAATCTGCCAATACATTTTTACAGCTCACCAACGTATTCATATAGAGACATGTCAATTCGACATTTCATCAAATATAACGGCGTCAGCATAATCTAATGGAGATTCTCCTGTATAACATTGTTTATACAGGACGGTTGAATGAAAAGAGATTTGAGATAAAAGAAGAAGGTTGTGGAATCCCTCTTAATCTCATTGAAACGCATTCAAGGAACAACCATGGTTGAATAGGAACCTAGAAGCAGGCTCGTGAGGTTTCTAGTTTCGTCAGGAAAATCCTCCACGGGTTCATGGATGTGACATCGAAGTACTTGAGATAGGACCCCTCCCACCCTCGGACAGGATGCCTCCTTCGAACGCGCTATATTCGAGTGGCACTATAACTCTGTCACTTCGACACTGCAGATGGAGGGGTCTGAAGATGCAGGACACATACCTGGGAAGACTTCCCAATTGCATCCCGTGTACTCTTCTCGTGGAGGAAAGGCAGCGCACTAACTTCCGTACGAACCTCTTCTGCATAACTGTTGCTGTAGGCGTACACCTGGAGGCAACGCATGGAGGAGAGGCCATGTGCGGCTGCTGTCATCTGTATAAGGGAAAAAATTTAAGTTTGCTTCAAAAAAGTCGATGTCTCATGATTTTAGTTTCTAGAGCAGATGTTGTATTCGTTTTTCCATTTCAAAACGGTGGGATACCGCTCTCCAGCAGCACACTGCACATTTTGTAGCCCCCCACACGACGTCTGCTGCTTTATCCAGCGTGACTTGCATGGCAAAGCAAACATAAAACAAAACGCCCGCTGGCTTCACGAGTGGAGATATTTTCTGATTCTGGATATTAAAAGTGCTGCATTCAGCTAAATCCGTTCAGATCCTTGTAAACAAACGTGCCCTGAGTAGCTCGAGACAGGGCAGCGCACTAACTTCCGTACGAACCTCTCCTGCATAACTGTTGCTGTAGGCGTAGAGCACCTGGGGGAGGTGTTCTTGTTAGGTTAAAATCGGTAGTGTGGGGCGAGGAGCAAGTGGAATTATGGAGTGTCGGTAAGGGGCGTAGTCAGAGGGGGGCTACCGGGGCTGAAGTCCCCCTCTAAAAAATATTTTTATTATTACTATGTTATCATGTACATATTTGTATTTTGTAAAAAAAAAATATTACATCGTACAAAATGCGGCTTTAAATTTTATGATTTTAGTCAATCCTATCATACTTCTTTTATGAACTACTTAATGGTTAAACTTAATATATTTGTTGATTGTGTGTCGTATATACTCACAAATTATAAAATTTACCGTCCTAATATGTATGTCATCAATTATGAGTTTAAGAAAATCATATATTTGGTTTCTATCCTACTAAAATTTTCTTAATAGTTGCATATTAATTGTGTTAAGACTTACACAAATGGCACTTTAATGCAATCATGTACCAGTCTGAGAAGTTTGGCAGCCCCTACTTCGACAAAGCAAGCAGTAAGGAGTTTCTCGACGCCATGACCCACTGCAAACTCGCTGATCTCGGGTTCAATGGGGCACGCACTACTTTCAGACGCGGCCTGCTGCACGAGTGGCTTGACAGGGCCATGGGCAACGAGCCTTGGTTGGAGAATTCACACATCAATCTGGTCCAGGTTCTGGAGCGGAACAACTCTGACCATGCACCTCTTCTACTATCCGATAATTCTCACAGACGCAGGGGTACCTCACAACATAAGGCCTTTGTGAGATGGGAGGTGAACATTGGCTTCAAAAAATTCATTTCAGCTAATTGGGACACCCGAGCCCCCCTCATTCAAGCCAGTGTTGATTTCTTGGTCCAGGCGTCCATTTGGGACAAGCATGATCTTAGGAAACGCCACATCAGGAAGGATCAGATAAGCAACAAGATCAAATGGAACCAAGTTCAATTAGCCTTAGACTTCAGCAGGTCTCTGGAAAACGAGACAATCTCTCTCCAAGTAGAGCTTGACAACATCTTGAGATAGGAGGAAATTGACTGGCAGCAGAAGGCACGATGTGAGTGGATTAAGCTGGGAGATGTCAATACCAAATACTTTCAATCTATCGTCAGGTCCAGGAGATAGATGAACAAAATTGTTAAGTTAAAAGGCGACGATGGATGTTGGGTGGACAACGAAGACCAGCTACGCACTCTTGTTCTTTCTTTCTTCTCATCTGTCTACCAAGAGACAGATTTCTCAGAACGTCAACAAGCCAGCAACGCCTTTACGGTTTCCTTCCCGTCGCTCAATGCTTCTTCCCTAGAACTGCTACGCCAAGTTCCCTCGCCTGAAGAGATATGGGCGAATCTTCAAGCCATGGCGCCTCATAAGGCCCTTGGTCCTGACGGTATCGATACCTTCTTTCTTCAAAGAAATTGGGCCTTACTCAAAAACCAGGTGTGTGATTTCGTCATTGATTCTTTCTCGGGTTCATCTATTGATCAAGGTTATGCAGACTACAATCTTATCCTCATCCCCATGGTGGCAGCACCAAAAATATGCTCCCAGCTCAGACCAATTTCCCTCAACAATGTTTGCACTAAGCTCATTTCGAAAGTCATTGCTTCCAAAATCAAACCTTACATGGATAGTTGGGTATCGCATTTCCAGTCCAACTTTGTTCCAGGACGGAGGATAAGCGATAACATTCTTCTTGTTCAGGAAATCGTGCATTCTATGGAGTCCAAGCAATCCAGAAAACATTCTATGGCGATCAAGTTAGATCTCATAAAAGCTTTTGATAAGCTTAGTTGGCCATTGATTGAGAACACTCTCAATAGGACTGCCATTCCCCAGAACATCATCAACGTCATTATGAACCTTATCCGGTCAGGAAGAACCTCGATCCTCTGGAATGGTGAGTCGATTGGCTCCTTCAAACCATCATGCGGCGTCAAGCAAGGGGATCCTCTCTCGCCTTATCTATTTGTGCTTTGCCTCGAGCGTTTCAGTCAGCTGATCTTCGAAGAAATTGGCAAGGGTTCTTGGAAACCGATGTATTTAACCAAGCAGATCTGCCTTTTTCCCATGTCAGTTTTGCCGATGACATAGTTCTCTTTGGGGAGGCAACATGTCGGCAGGCTTCCACCATTAATAGTTGTCTTAAGAAATTTAGTAAGGCATCTGGACAATTCTTATCTCACGATAAATCATCGATTTTCTTCTCACATAATACCCCGCGAGCTGTCAGGTCCCAAATTTGTCGTCGTATGAAAATCAAGGAGACAGATGAATTGGGTCGTCATTTGGGTGTTCCGATCCTCCACAAAAGGAAGAGCAAATCTCATTTCCAATACCTCATTGACAAGATGCATCAACAAATTACTAACTGGCAAAATAGATTCATATCCCTTGCAGGAAGAGTCACGTTGGCCAACTCAGTTCTCCTCTCACAAGCCTGCTATCCTATGTAGATGGTTCACCTGCCAAGCTCAGTCACAGACCAAATCGACCAGCTTACAAGGAATTTCTTATGGCCAGGCTCCGCAAAGATGAACGGAAAAAACCTGGTTGCTTGGAAGCATGTCACAAAGCCGCTATCCCATTGCGGGTTAGGGATAAAGAAGGCAAGAGAGTTTAATCGATCCCTTATCATGAAGTTAGCTTGGGATTTTGTTGGGTGCAGACAAGCCCCTTGGATAGAGTTGTTGAAAGCCAAATATCCTAATCCTCATAGAAGCAAAGCATCCGGCTCTCACACATGGAGAAGCATCAGATCAGCACTCCCCTTCATCATGGAGAACTCCCGAATGACTCCTATATCTGGGACTCATACGTCAGTCTGGTCAGATGCATGGGTTGGTGAAGGTCTAATAGCCTCTATTAAACCTGGACTCTTAATTCCTGATGACATCAAAGATCTTCGCGTATCTAGCTTGATCCTTGACGATGGGTCTTGGGATGAGAGTTTCATGCAGGCATGGTTTACAGAAAACTCTATAAGTGAGATTCTCAGTATGCCACTGCCACGACCGGAGTACGGCAATGATGGTAGAATTTGGCTTCTTACTTCCGATGGAGAGTTCACATCCCGATCAGCTTATACTCGTATCATGGAATTGCAAGATAGAGACCAGTCCAAGACTTTATCCGTGCTCTGGAAGCTCAAAATCCAGCAAAGGATGAAAACGACTCTCTGGCTAATATTTCACGATAGACTTCTCACTAATACCCTGAGGTTCAAATGTAAGCTTACAGAGGACCCGACATGCTCCAGATGTCTTCAAGGAGAGGAATCTATAATGCATGCTTTGAGAGACTTCCCAGAAGCCAAGCAGACGTGGCTGTGAATGATTCCCAGTGCCGCTTCTGAATTCTTTCTATCTGAGTCTACCGAGGAGTGGTTGGAGTACAACCTTTTACATTTGAGCCAAACGGAAGACTGGGCATCCCTATTCACTATCACCTATTGGTGGTTATGGAGAAATCGCAACATGTGGATCTTTGAGGGCCAAGGAGCTACGCCTGGGATTATTGACTCCAACTCTAGAGCAAGTCTAGTCATCGCCAAATCTGCCTTCAGTAAGCCGACAACGTGCAAGAATAGCCAACCCAATCCTATCTCTAGCCACTGGTCACAGTGTATTCCTTCTGCAATCATGCAGGTCGACGTTGTGGTAAATAACAATGAGAACTTCAAATCCACCAGCATGATATTACGGGAAGCATCTGGGCAATGGATAGAGGGACAAGCACAGAAACACCTGGGAAAAGACCCTATGGAGGGGGAGCTGAGAGCCATTGTTGAGGGCCTCTCGTTTGCCAAATCTAGAAATTTGTCAGGCATTTTGGTGGTAAGTGATTCCAGTAATGTTGTCCATTGGATCACAGGAAGGCAGCCATTCCCCACCAAATTTCGTCTCCATGTCTTGACCATCCAGCACATGCTTCAGCGGAGTACCTCTGAGATCATCTACCTGCAGAGAGACCAAAACAAATTGGCAGATCAGCTTGCCAAACGACATCTCAAACAGCCTGAACGGAAGAGGAGCTGGGATGGCTGCCCAGATTTCTTAAAACCCTTGTATTTTAATGATCTCGCTTCTTGCCCTTTCCCTTTAGTCCATTCGGTCCTAATGTAATCTGTCTCTAGTAGTGGCTATCTTCCAAAAAAAAGACTTACACAAATGGTCTCCCCTACTTGAATGTGAATCTCTATAAGATTAGGGGGTATGTACCTGTAAAAGATGAAAATAGTTATACAAAATAAAGTTTATAAAAATATATCATGCATCATGTTGACCTATTAACTAAAATTTGATGTAATATAGTTGACTTATTAATTAACAAATATTATTAGCTATAAATTGAGTAAGTTCACTCAATTATAATTATACACCATTGGGGCCAATGAAGTGGCACCCCAGTGGTAAAAGTGATGATGTAAGACTGAGAGGTCATGAGTTCAAACCCAGGCGACGGGATAAATGAAACGCCAATTTTAAAAAAAAATTATACACCATTGGAAAAATTGATAATCGTACATGCACAACTATCACCTTCTATTTATATATTTTCTTTTGAAACTTTAATTAATCAATCACTCTCAAAGTAAGAAAATATCTATATTATTATATATAAATAGATCTAAATAATATTTATTGTTACATGGTATTTCATAAACTTTTTTAGATACATAAGATTTAGATATTATAAGTTTCAAAATAAATAATAATTATTACAAATTTACAAGAATGTGAGAAGATAATGACAATATTTCTATCTATAAAAGAAAAGAAGATGATTGAATTGGCATAAGGTAAAAAAAGAGAAGAGAAAAATATATAAATTTTGGGGTAAGAAGGAGAAGAAAATGTGAGAAAATCTATCTAGTAAATATAACTTTAATCAAATAGAGAGAGAAAAATGAGGATGACATGTAAAATGGAAGTTAATAAATATATTTTTTTTTCTTTCATATCTCTCTTCTTTAACTTTTAAATAAAAATATGCATAGAACTTTCCTCTTCATTCTCTTCACTTTTTATTTCCTAATGCGCTTCTCCATCATATGTTGTTCATACAACTATATTAAATATTTTCCTTCTTCTTTCTTTATGAAGTTTCCTTCAACTGATCATTGTGTCAAGATCTTATAATATACCAAGTACATTATACTTATATCCTTTATAGTATAAGATTTGACTGCTATAATTTTTTTGAGTCTTCCAGTATGACATCATCCACTAAATAATGTCATATTATATTTTAATACTTGTTCTCCACTTAAAAGATGATTATGTTCCTATTTTAAGATAACTATTATTTTTCTTACGCATTGCCAATTGTATGCACATTGCACTGATCAAGTGATCATGAATTATGATTATATTGTTGATCATCTAGTTGTTTAATCTGAAAGACATGTCAAATAATGTGTTACTTATGACCTTAGACATTTAAACAGATTCATTATTTTGAATAATAAATTTATCATTTCATTTATGTTAGATTTTTTTTATAAATAGCTTATTTTATATGTTGGAGACAACGAAACACTTATAAGGTGTATTTTTATTTTTTATTTCCCCATCGTCACTACTCATAGTAATTCAGCCACCCTGTGGTAGATTTCTGGATCCGCCACTGGTGTCGGTGAAAGAGGGTGAGCGGCGGGATAGGTCAATGTCAATCGATGGTGGAGGCATGCCGCATTAGTTTGAATGGGAGATCGGGAGACGGGGATAGATGACAGAGTCGCAAGTCAGGGATTCATGGTTTATGAGCCCAGGAGGGGGGCAGTGTGAAGGCATAGGGGAAGTTTGGTTTGGTGGAATCCACGGGATTGGATATGATTTTTATCAGACATTCGGCAAAATTGGAAAGATAAAGATATAGAGAAGAAGATTAGCATGACTCCTGTGCGCAAGTATGACAAGCACAAATCGAGAATAAACTAACACCCCAATAGTGAGCCATCATCCAACTAAGACCCACCGAATAGGGGTGTCAAAAGATCAGGTTCTAATTGGTTTTGGGTCAAAAAATCTTGTCTGGATTGTTTGACTGTCAAACCCAAACTCAGACCTAGATCCGGATTTTAATCATACCTCTCAACCCAAAACTGACACAGATCAAAAAATCTAAATCCAGAGCCAAAACCAAATCCAAATTTGAAGATGATTTTTTAGATAAATTATTTTCTAAATAGAATTACCTTCACGATTGTAAAAATTTCATTATTTAAAATAAACTACCAAAGATGGCAATGATCATATAATGTCAAACAATTGTAGTGTTCCTTTGCTTCTGCTAGAGAAAATAATACTAGTAGTAAAACATTAGTTTCACCGAAACACAAAAAAAAAATTACACAGGTGTGATATCATATATATCTTACTAAAACACACATATATCACATCAAAGTCGTTACAACATCACTTATATTTTATCAAAACAACACATACTCACATCTCATTAAACCAATTGAGATGACCATATCATATTAAAACAATGTTTATATCATATTATAACAACATTTGTATAACAAAGCCGTCACCATGTTACCTAACACACAAGTAAATTCTAACACAATAGGAATATCACAATGCTATAAAAACAACACATATATCACATCAAATAACTAAAATATGTTGCAACATCAGATATGTTATACCAAAATAGCACATGTATCACTTCAAAATATAGAATGTATCTCATAAATATATGTATATAAGTAAGTATTTAGAACCCAATTTTGTCAAAATTCTCTAATCGGAACTGACCCAATTTAGATTCTAGCACATAATCTTAAATCTAGAACCGACCTGGAATGTCACAATTGAAACCCGAACCCAATTTTTTCCGAGTTGGATACAATTAGGTTCATAGGTTTGGACAAACTTTGACATCCTTACCACCGAACCCCATTAACTTTGTGGCATATCAAAATGGGTTAAGAGGGGACTAGTATAATGGGAAATTTTGCCACCCCTAATCATCTACAAAAGAAAAGTAAAAAAAAGGATCGTCATCCAATGTGAGTCGCCAAGTAACCCTAATAGATATACTACACGGTTGGTTTACATATTTTATTCAGCCCTGGGTAGTTTGAGACATACCACATAAACTACTAGTTGACCAGTATGAAGTCGTAATCATCCATGTATAGTCTAGGATGACTCGAATCCAAAGATCTCTTCCCCTCATTCAGTTCAAGTAACAACCGTAGTGGCATATTGTTCCAACTACTAAAACAACCTAGTCCTCTTGGGTACACAGGCCATGGCACTAGAACTTAGGAATAACCCCAAAATCTGAGTTATGATTGTAGTCTCTCTCAACACATATTAACTCTGATACACAACCTCAACAACTCTCTAAAATCTTGGGGTCTGGATGGCAGAGATATACTCTCCATGCATCCTCATATACTCAATAGTATATGACTTCGAGCTCCTCTTTGGATTATATATTTCACTATCCAATAAGTTTTGACTCTGAGATAGCTCTACAGTCTCAAGGAGCTACATGATTAGGGTTACATTTGATTAATTACATTATTTAAGTCTTTAGATTGAACAAGCACCAAGTGACAAGCTATGTAGAGTGGTTCCATACTCCAAACTAGGAGTATGTCAGTCCACTACCTAGAGAGGTCAACCTCTAGGATTTCTAAGTGTGTCTTCCCCTATATATTCACTTATAAGAGTTACAACACATGACCCACCAAAGGACTTACCTATCCAATACAAAGAGACTTCAACCTACCCAAGGACTTACCCACTAGATCAAGATGTCTTCAGCCTTCACCAAGGTCTTACCCACACTTGCATCAAGTCTTTGGCCTTGCAGTTATTACCCACTCTTCTTGGATCATTCTCCTTTGACTTCACCTTCACTCAGAGAAGCTTTCACTAAGGACTTGCCCACTTGAGCAAGGAGTCTTTTTCCTTCCCCAAGGGCTTACCCACTCTTGATACAAGTCTTCCGCCTTGTTCTTCACCAAAGGACTCCTTCCCTTGTTCTTCTTCACCTCTCTTATCTAAGAGAGAGAATCTTCATCTTCATGGTTGAAATGAGAGATTGGGAGGTAAAAGAAGTGAGATACTCACAAGATATACATGTAGGACTAGCTCTCTTACAAATCTCCTACTCACTCTAACAGATGATGCAAGTGATTAGGCTTAGAGAGAGAGGGAGAGGAGGTTGTAGGATCACTCAACTATAGAATAGGGAACTTCATAGTTCTTGGCTAACCAAGGGATGAAGCCCTAGGGGTCCTATTTATAGTTTAGGATGCCTAGAATCCTTTAGGAACACTTAAGGATGAATACTAGATGTTTGGGATGTTGTAATGGATTTTTTTAGTTTTACAACATTCCTACAGCTACAAGTACTTTTCTGCACTTTTTCGTATAGTAGGATTGGTCGAGTTCTATGTGTTGGAAACTCGATCGATTGCACTATTCAGTTTATCCAATGCAGGGATTGGTCGAGTTTGTAATTTGAACGAACCTAGACATTTTCAAAATCCATCAAGGGATCAGTCGAGTTTATAACTTGACCGATTAATAGCCTATAATAAATTTTGAAAAATGTCATTAAAGTACTTAAATATTTGATTTAAGTACTCCTGATTTTTTCTAAGCTTAATTACAAGTCATACAATCATTAAAAGTGATTTACAACATGATTCTAATGGATTTACATCATTTTCCAAAAATTTACACTTGTATTGACGTTTACTTGTCTTTTCTCCAAGTTGATATGTGCAATTTAGGGCATTTGGAGTGTGTCTATACCTAATTTGAAATCAATCAAGTAGAGACATTAGACACAAATAAGTGGAATGGTTAGTCATCATCAAAATAAGGGTTTAGTCAATTTAGACCTAGAGTCAACATTGACCAAGAGTCAACAACTATCCTCTCAAATTTTACCAAGAGCTTAACTAGTCATAGACAAGGTATCATCTAAAATTTCATCACAGAAGTTCATCAAACGTAAACGTTATGGTATTTTCAAGAATTAGGCATTTATATGTGTAGATCTTGACATGAATGAGCTATTATTCCGTCCTATTATCAATTCAGCACCAAAGCAATAAATAAAGGCATTATAACCATAGTTGATTAACCACTATATAGTAAGGTTTAAAGTTTGTGTCAAACTTATGTACATCGGGTACCAAAACAACACATATATGACATTTTTAGAAGTCATAAGACCAATATATATTTGGATTTTAGACCTCTTGCCTATTCAAGGAAAAGTCCATTCACCAAAGAAGAAGCATGCATAGGTTCTAAGGAAGGATAGCAACTTGTATAATCGTCATTCTCATATCAAATAGTGCCTAAAAGGCCATCTTTTCTCATATTATGGATTTTTTAGAAAAATATTTACATAAAATAGGCTATGTGTAGGCAAAAAATGCATTACATGTTATATCATCCATAATAAGGTGAAGAAAAATCATATAGAATGTTTAAACATAAAATCAGGTCATGGGTCTTACAACCATAAACCCCTACTAGGGATTTTGCCCCTGAAATCCTATGCAAACAAGGATGGGTACTTCCTACACATATTTTCCTCTAATTCCCATGTGTCTTCCTCTACACCATGGTGAGCCACAACACCTTCACTAAGTCTATGTCCTTCTTCCTCATCTTCTACACATGCTTATCTAAGATTAAAACTAGACCCTCAACATAAGATATATCAGGGTGTACTGTCTGTTTTGTATCAAGGTGACACTTTCTCAACATAGAGACTTGGAAAACATTATGTAACCTATGCAAATCCGGTCGTAACTCCAACTTGTACGCTATTTTTCCAACTTGTCCCATGATAGGGTAACGTACGATAAACCTAGGATATAACTTACCCTTCTTACCAAACCTTAGTACACCCTTTCAAGGAGACACCTTGAGATACACGTGGTCTCCAACTTGGAACTCTAACAGTCTATTGTGGTTATTGGCATATGACTTATGTCTGTCTTGAGATGCCTTTTATTATTTTCTTTCTAGTCTACTGAACTAACTCAGGGCCCACAACTAATACTCTCCTATCTCATACCAACAAAGAGGTGACCGAAAATGCCTCCCATAAAAAGCATCATACGGTGCCATGTCAAATTCTTATATGGTTGTTTTTGTTGGAGGCAAACATTGCCCCTAAACTTACTTAATGAGATGAATAAACCTAATTATCATAATTGAATTACTATAACCCTAATATAACCTTTTTATATTCTTTGAAATCATAAGGCAAGCTTAAGTTTCAAATTTAGTCCAATTTGCACATTGTTTGAGCAAGTTATGCAATTTTATGCACATTTTGAACTTTTCTACAATTTACCCAATTGAGAAGTTTTCTTTGCAATTTATCACTTTTATTATGTTCCTTGGATACTCTCTCAAAATTATTGAACTTTTTTAGAAATGGGGCACCTATTTAATCCTTGGTTTGAAGGTGTTTTCTCTAAGGGTATTTTAGGGTTTGCCCCTTCATGGATGAGCTACCTTTAGTAGCTATCAACTAGTGAGTTATTTGTTTTGCTTGAAAATTCAAGAAATTAGGGATAAGCATGTCTTGATGGATGGTGGGGGAGCTGATTGTGTGTGTGCTTGTATATTCTTAATGGTTTAAGGACATGGACACTTGGGAAGATACTAGAACTTCAACCTTTTCTTTTTCATTATCTTAAAGTTTCATATACTTATCCCTAAGCACCAAAATAAGCCATTTGCTCTCCACCACTTCCCTCCTTACAAAAACCTCATCCTCCCTCTTTGATTCTGTGAATTTCCTATCCAAGGAAGAAGAAATAGGGGAGCTTCTTAGAAAAAGAATCTAGGATTGTAATTGACTTCCTTTTTGGGTATAAAAAGCTTCCTTCTAGTGATCTTGACCTAAAAGATTAAGAATCCCCTTCTTTCCTCCATTTATTTATTTTTTATCCTTCCTCCTACCTTTATCTAGGTTAGAAAATTGTTTTTCCATGGTAGAAATTGCTCTAAATCTCTAAAACCCTACCTTTCTTGCTCTTTATGCTTAGGGTTTGCTCATTTGATGAAGAAAGGTGCTAGATGGACGAGTTCACAACTTATGCTTAGATTTTCTACCCTACCTGCTCGAGTTTTCTTCTATTTGGGTTTTCATCTTCTCATTAGAGGCAAGTTTTATAACTTGCTCCATGTTTATTTCTTACCATAAGCTTGCTAGCTCATGTTCTTACTTGAAAATGATGATCCATGCACTAAAAGGCTATGCTTGGCTTAGATTTCGATTTTATAATGTTCCCTATTCTAATTTCAGTTCTAGATGAACCTTTAATCATGTGTATGTTATTCTTAAGGTATAATATGACTTTGATCAGGTTGGTTTGGCAACTTATGGTGCTAAGAACCTATCAACCAATGGTCAATTTTAGGATTTAAAGTTGATTTCTTCTATAAACCCATGACCCGATGATGGTACCATTGCAACAACCCTATGGTGTTGCCTTGATGACGACTAATGGTCGGGATCAAAGGTGTTAGATGATGGTGACAACCTATGGTCACCCCCTTAGGTCAGGTTTTGGATCAATTAGAAGTTTAATGATCAACCATTAAGTACCTACTAATGTTATCAATCAATGATGACGTTAACTTAATATTTGATGATGATTAATGAATATAGTGTTGATCTAACAACCTATGGTGACTTAATGGTCACTAATGATGGTGGATCATGTCTCTACAACCTATGGTGAGTTAATCATTGTAGTTGTAGCATCAATCAATCCTTAGACTAATAGTTTCTTGGGTAACTTGATGCAATGGTCAGACCTATACTGTAATTGATGGTTTTAACATATGAAATTGACCCAATGGTCAAGATATAATATTTATTCCTCCAATAAAATGGAATGATGGCTAATGTAATATTTTGGTCCTAATAATGTGATTTAGATGGTTTCCTTTATATGATCAACTTAAGGAGCTTACTTGTTGACAATGAATGACTTGTTTTAAATGAACAGTTGATTGTGGGTTTTATCCTACTCTCAATGGAACTTTTTGTATTATTAATCAAGGGAAGTCTAGGGTTAAATGGTGACTCTTTCTAGAGCAAAACTAAGGACTTCATAGGTGGCTTATTCAAGGAGTTTACTTATGTAAACCAATTGTCGTTATTTTGATATCTAATTTGGTTATTTTTTGTGTCATTTTTGCTTGATTGAATATCTTTTTAATACATATTTTACCAAATTAATAAAAATCACTTGTGCATCATTTCTTATATTTTTACATGTATTTTACATGCATTTTACTTGTTTTAATTATTATAATAATTATTTGATTTTATTCATTGATTATTTTCTTGCAGATAATTATTATTTACTGAAGCAAACTCGATACCATCGACTTGCCACTCGATGGTACCGACATGGCATCATAGTACAAATATTTTTTGCTCCAGATTGAAAAGGAAAAGGATGTTTTACTGTGAAGAAGTCGATACCATCGACTTCCAACTCGATACCATCGACTCAGACGTTGCGGACCAAATTTTAATGTGTTAAATCTAACACATATTGTATTAAAAATTATATATTTATGTTTGCTCTTGACCTAAACATGTACGAAAGCTATAAAAGACATCATTAGAACTAAAATTGGGAGATCTATCACGGGGGGATGATATGGTAGCCGAACGGAGAGAGAAAAGTAGAGGAACCCTACACGAACGATCTCGGAGGCGTTTTGGTGACGGAAACGACTGCAAATTCTCTCCATCTTCTCCAGATCCACTCTTTAACTCTTTCTCCTATTTACGATATCTCGAAATTCATGTTTTACATCTTTTTTACTTACTGTGATACCATGTCGTCTATTTTTGGATAAAAACTATAATTTTTAAGGACCCGGGAGTAGCCTGGGTATGCATTGTGTCTGATTCTTATGAGTTAATATATAGTTTCCTCTTAATTTTTAAATATGAATCTATAGAAATTGCATGTCCTTATTGTGCTTGATCACCACAATTAGCATATCATATCCTTAATTACTGCTGAAAAGGGGATTAATGGTTAGAAATACATAGGTTCACTCGTTTATCGGCGTCCCTTGGGAAAGGTGGGGCATAAACAGGAGGAGATTACCCAGAGTTAAACGAAAAGCACCTAACTAATGGATCAATTACTATGAGAATGGAATTGGCTTTAGATTAGGTAGGGGAATTACACTGTGGAAGCAGGTAGTTTCTAGCTACAGGATCTTTATTCAAGATTAGAAGGGAGTTATATTAATAATTAGGGATTAGATTTTGTGTTGTCCGTGGTGAAACTAAAAGTCCTAAGGAATTCATCACTTCTTGATCACAACAACCTTAGTTAGATTTATTTTTTTTCTTAGTTAATTAAACAACCAATATACTCTTTTTTTCAGCTTAGCTGATCAATCCTAATTAGTAATAGTTTTTAACCTCACAACTTCCTATGTTCGATAACTTGGGACTCATAATCCCATATTACTTCGATACGTACACTTGCGCATTACACACATGTTATACGCGTGTCAAGTTTTTGGCGCCGTTGTCGGGGAGTTGGCATGGTTAACACTATAAAAAGTTAGGATCGGCCATTCTAGGCCATTGTATTTATTTTCCTTTTTTAACACTATAAAACTTTACTGTTAATTTAGGCATTATACATATTCATCTAAATATTTCTTTGTAGTTAGTCTTCTTTCATTTAAAAAAAAGTAAAAAAAAAGCACATGGCCCCTATTTGTTCTGAGTGTGGAAATGCACATGTAGGTTATAGATGCATGAGTCCATCTTCATTACATCATGAGAAAACCTCAAAGGAAATTCATCATGAGCATATTAGGATTATGGTTCAATGTGTTTTAAATCGCAAAGGTCCTATTTCTAATGGAGGATGGGGTGGAATAGAGAAAATGAAAGAAGTTGAGGTTGAGGATAAGGAATTAGAGAGTGAGGAGAACATATTGGAAGAAGTTTTATAATCACATCTACCATGTCCTTCCATTGATCCCACACCCACACCCTCGACTCTTAGGATTTATTTTGAATATGATTGGGGATCTGATGAGGAAAATGAGAAGAATGATGCAAATAATGTCAATGACAATTTTGATACATGTATTTGGGATATGAGTGAAGGAGAGGAGGATCCAGAAGGTGCTTTATTTGATAGTGATCTTAGAGAGGATGAAGAGAGTGAGGAGGAGGATATTGAGAGTGAAAAGGTGGAGGAATTTCCCATTACTCATCACATAATTCCTTCACCACAAGACCCATCTCTTCATTTCCTTATTGAGGATCCTATATGGGATATATATCCAGATGATAATTTTGAAAGTTTTTGTGAGGATATTAATGAATGTGGGGGAATTGAATTATTAGAAGAAAAGGAGGCACGTAAATTCACCTTTGATATAACCCCTCCATTATGTGTAGATAGGAGTGATCCATTAGGGATAGTCATAGAAATTAAGGATCAATCATCATTATACCTTTCACCTCATGGCTATCTATTTCTACATGTGCTCCCACATCAAGACTTGATTGTGAGTCGTGTTCATGTTCATGTTCATTGCAATGATAATTTACTGTTGAAATGGAACGTCAACCATACATGTTGGTCTTCTGACTATTATTTATTTTTTCTCATTGTTGTAAGGAACCAGATGTTTAGAAGGAAGAAGCGGAGAGAGCTTCACCCTCCTCCAAGACCACCTGGTTATTGTTGATTGACATGTGTCCATCCTAGGATGTTAAACAAGGAAGCTTGTGGGAGGCAACCCACCAATTAGGTTTATTTTGTTAAACTTTCAATTCTACTTTTACATTCCTATTTGTAGATTGTGATATCTAGTTTTAATGCAAGTAAAAAAGGTGCCTTGATATGTGCATTCAGTGTGCAGGGATGCATTGAGTCGGTACCACCAACTTCATTGTCGATAGTACTAAGTTCTCATCAGTGACATCTCACAAGATGAGCAAGCATCGACACTTCACCGAGTTCGAGTGATTATTGGAGGGCATGTCTTCATGTGGATCCCACCCACCCATCTTTTTCCTAGATCTGAGCTCACATATCGATACATATGTTCCATTTTTCTTCCTTTGCTTTTGACATTGGGGACATGTTTTTGTTTCAAAAAAATTAGATTTTTCATTTTGTTTTTAGAGTCCACTTCTATCTAGTGTACTTGTGGACAAAAATATAAAATTTTGGTTAGGATTAGTCATTTCTTGATGATGTGGTATCAATTCTAATAATTGTTGAAAACTGAATGTGCTTTTATGCTTTGCACTTTCAGCTAAATTTTCTATGTTTAAGAGTACATAACTGGAGGAATTGTTTGGATTAGCCAGCTTGAAGACATACTGAGTGGATGAAAAAAAACCTAACTTAACCCTATGGCTTGTGTTATGATGATGATGTTTGAGTCCAAACCAACCAAACAGTAACGTGATCTTTAATGTGAATTCTAGAAATAAACTCTAAGGTTACCATGTTACACAAATTGATAGAAGAGGGACATATCATGGTTGGGAAAGATATTGTCTCTTAGTCATGTGATCTCATCCACCTTCCATTCATCCTCATTTACCACCACAGGATGATCAAGTTTAATCCAAGTTATTTTCCTCTTGTATGCATTACATTGCATGATAGGAAGAATATAGTTAGTTAATTTTACTATGCATTAGAAAAGGAAAAAAATTCATATCATCTTTTGAGCATTTGTAGTTTGCATAACAAAATTTTATATAGTTGCATTTGCATTGCATATTTCATAAGATGTTACATATTTATTATCTTCTACGGTCTTCTCTCATGAAAGAGCATAAAAAAAGTTGTATCTCCTTACTCCTTCTCCAAATAATTAAAAAAAAGCCAAAGAATGAACTGTTCATCTTGCTAAAAATAGGGTAAGAAAAAAAAGAGTTATTGAAAAAGAAAAAGAAAAATAGGAGAAAAGGAGGAAAAAGATTTTAAGTTCAATGCCATATTCTCTCTAGCAACAAATGAGGGGACTGTGATTCTTTTTATAAACACCTTTTCACTTATACTCATCATTAGGATGAGACATCCATTGCATGCATCATTCCACCAAAATAAAAAAATAGTCATTAGAAGTCATACATTCACATTGTATCCATCATATAGGTGCATCATATTTTTACTTTTTGCATAAATAATTTGGATTGTTCTTGTGATTCCTGATTTCGTAGCCACCCATTTTTTTCCACCCATTGCTCTGTATGGTAGGCTACCATCATAATTAATCCCCTCATCCATTTTTATTTGGGGATCTGCTTCCAAGTAGTTTATTTAGGTAGATCAGAGCAATGTAGATAGGGAGATCACATGGTGCATCAAGTATGTGTCCTACTGGCCATGATATTAACTGCTTCATATTGATAGTGTTTTTCATTAATCGTATTGTGGACATCTATTATGAATATGATTGATCGATTTAGAGTAGTTATTTGTTCAGTGGTTGAAAATGATCAGTTTGGGACCGACTGGTGGAGGGCGGTTAGAAGAAAAAAAATTCATAGGTACATGTCTTCTTGCTGACTTTTTAAAACAAATCCAAGAGTAGTGTTGCTCGAGGACGAGCAATATTCAAGCTTAGGGGTGTGATGTATGCATAAATTGTTGTTATTTTGATATCTAATTTGGTTATTTTCTGTGTCATTTGTGCTTAATTGAATATCTTTTTAATACATATATTACCAAATTAGTAAAAATCACTTATGCGTCATTTCTTATATTTTTATATGTGTTTTACATACATTTTACATGTTTTAATTATTATAATAATTATTTGATTTTATTCATTGATTATTTTATTGTAGATAATTATTATTTACTAGAGCAAAGTCGATACCATCGACTTGCCACTCAATGTACGGACATGGCATCAGAGTACAAATATTTTTTGCACCAGATTGAAAAGGAAAAGGATATTTTACTATGAAGAAGTTGATACCATCGACTCAGACGCTGCGGACCAAATTTTAATGTGTTAAATCTAACACATATTGTATTAAAAGTTACATTTTTAGGTTTCCACTTGACCTAAACATGTACGACGGCTATAAAAGATACCATTAGAACCGCAATTGAGAGATCTATCAAGGGGGTGATACGATAGCCGAACGGAGAGAGAAAAGTAGAGGAACCCTACACGAAAGATCTTAGAGGCGTTTTGGCGGCGGAAACGACGGAAAATTCTCTCCATCTTCTCCAGATCCACTCTTTAACTCTTTCGCCTATTTATTGTATCTCGAAATTTATGTTTTACATCTTTTCGACTTACTGTGATACCATGTCGTCTATTTTCGGCTAAAAACCATAATTCCTTAGGACCCGGGAGTAGCCCGGGTATGCATTGTGTCTGATTCTTATGAGTTAATATATATTTTCCTCTTAATTTTTGAATATGAATCTATGGAAATTGCATATCCTTATTGTGCTTGATCACCACAATTAGCGTATCAAATCCTTAATTACTGCTGAAAAGGGGATTAAGGGTTAGAAATACATAGGTTCACCCATTTATTGGCGTTCCTCTGGAAAGGTGGGGCATAAACGGGAGGAGATTACCCAGAGTTAAACCAAAAGCACCTAACTAATGGATCAATTACTATGAGAATGGAATTGGCTTTAGATTAGGCAGGGGAATTACACTGTGGAAGTATGTAGTTTCTAGCTACAGGCTCTTTATTCAAGATTAGGAGGGAGTTATATTAATAATTAGGGATTAGATTTTGTGTTGCCCGTGGTGAAACCAAAAGTCCTAAGGAATTCATCCCTTCTTGATCACAACAACCTTAGTTAGATTTATTTTTGTCTTAGTTAATTAAACAACCAATAAACTCTTGTTTTCGGCTTAGTTGATCAATCCTAATTAGTAATAGTCTTTAACCTCACAACTCCCTGTGTTCGATAACTTGGGACTCATAATCTCATATTAATTCGATATGTACACTTGTGTATTACACGCACGTTATACGCGTGTCAATTTTTTGTTTAGTATTGACCTGCATGAGGCACCAACGCTTGCGTGATTCTTGGGGTTCTCTCTGATGTTGCCTCAATACCATCGATGGTGTGTCGATGGTATCGACGCCTTAGGCGTCGCTTTTCTCTAGAATTTGATGTTGAAGCTGATTTTTGCTGAGGCGAGGTCGATAGTATTGACTTTGGGTCAATAGTATCGACATCTGGAAATTTGGCTCGCTGACACTCTCTCGATACCATCGACAGTCCCATCAATGGTATCGACTTCTGGTTGCTCTTCTCCGGCAATGCACTGTGACCAGGTCGATGGTATCGACCATCCGTCGATGGTATCGACGTATTTAGATATCTGAATTGCCTGAAATGAAGAGAAGAATACCAATCAAATCCAAAAAATATGATCTTTTATATAGAATAAGATGAAACAAGGTAAATTTGATGCAAAATGAGATTATAGACTAAAGGTAGTGAATCATGCGATATTAATCACAAATATGATCAAAATACACATAAAATGTATGCAAAACCCGTCTATAAAATCGACTCAAAACCCATGCATGAGTCTTACCTTTTAAACATCTAATGGTTCTGGGTGACATTGTGGTATGGTGATATGGGTTGAATGATGATGGAACAAATGGAGGGTTACCCTTAATAAGGTAGTCTTACCTATTCACTCATATGAATAGAAGGGATGATAACCATATTATGTTGATATGTAACCCTAATGAGGTATATCTTGTTATACCTAGCTTTAATATAACTAAATGATGGTAATTGGGTATGAATAGTCCTTGAATGACTAATACAATCATGGAGTACTTTGTTACTGTTGTTGAAATCATAGTATGCTATAAACTGATGGTTACACCTTGATTCATGTGTGGGTTCATACTTGATAATGGTATGGAATGTGATGGTGATGCTTCACCTTATGCATCCATGATCCAATGGGGATGTCGTGAGTTAGGGTTTGGGTATGAGTGCTAATTAGTAACATTAATATAATTTATCTTGTGAACCTAACTCTAATGAAAATAGATAAAGATGAGTAGTCATGTTTAACATTCTTATATGATGGAATGATGGTGGAATGACCTCCTTAATATGATCATAACCTTGATAAGTTAATTGGTGGTTATCATAGCCACATGGTTGATACTTTCTTATGCTAAATATGTTCATTATGAATATGATGAGGGTTAATCATATCTAGATTCCTTGCATGTTGATGTAATAAATGAATGTTCTTAATGTTAATATAACCCTTCTATGATTGTTTATGAATATCTCCTATCTCATTAATGCAATATTGTGTTGATCTGGTGTATTATATGTAAGTGATGTTGTTGAGCCTTGTTATAAGGTGTGCAAAGATGATGATCTTGGAGGGAATAGTATGATGGTCTTAGTGACCTTTGGGCATCGTTGAGCCCTAAATGAGGTGTAATCCTCTTGTGTTGATAAGGGTTGATACCCTGTGATATTGTGAAAAGGATTTTATATCCTGTGATAGTATGATGGTTTTAATTACCTTTGGGCATGGTTGAGCCCTGAATGAGGTGTAATCCTCTTGTGTTGATAAGGGTTGATATCATGTGATATTTTGAAAAGGATTTATATCTTGTGGTAGTATGATGACTAGTGTAGCCTCATGAATGGTAAGTGAATAGTACTGTTTGATGATGAGATGAGAAATTATGTTTCACACATTTTATATCTTTTGAAGTTGTGAAATTTATATGCTTGCTAGAAGCAAATTAGAGTTTGTATATCCACTTGTTTGATACAGCCTTAATTCACCCAATTGGCATAACTAATCAAGTGAAACTCTAATCATGTAGTGCCTTGTGCCATAGATCCATCTGAGTGTCAGAACTTGCCAGATGGTGAAATGAGTATTCCTAAGGGAAACTCGAACTACACACTGATGAGTAAGTGGGGTGCTTGTCATCTTGAATTCAAGTGTTTAGGGAGGATGACTGCGGTCATACCTAGCCCTTAGTTTGCGAACGGTTGTGTTCGTGTCTCGGTGATTATATATGTGATGAGATTGGAGGACAATTGTGGTTGTACCTCGGATGGTAGGGTATGTGTACCCACCTCCTTTCACTAGTGTCATGACCTGTACCCAGGACGGACTAGGCTATTAGCAGCTTGACCTTATGTGTCGCTATGGCGGGCCCATACTGACCAGGGGCGGAGAAGATCTTAGGAGTCTGGCTCTTCCTAGATTCTTGTACGACACTAATTTTGACTTAGCAGTGGTCAGTTGGATTTTGAGTGGTATCCTCAATTTCCTCGGGGCATAATAAAAGATGTAAGACAGCCGTGTAGCATATCTGTTTAGGGTTATACACAATGCTTCATATTGGATGATAACCCTTGTTTGCTTTCTTTTCATTGAGATCATGTATAGTACAATAAGAGATAATAGATATGCTTATTTTGTAGTTATGCTCATGTTGTAAATATGGTTATGTTGTCAAATATGTTGATATTGATGTTTAAGATGATGCTTCTAGCTATGTTTAATATTGCTATCCATGCCTATGTAATTAGAAATGCTTAAACTGCTAATCATGCTTATGCAGTTAATTGTGATATGATGTTAGTTCTACGTATCATATATATTTGTTCCCTTTATTTGAGATGCCAATATTGTTAGCCATGTTATGTTACTAGACATATTCATGATGTCAGGGATTCTTATGCTACTAGATTGCTTGTGTTGTTAGCAAGGAATATAATGATAGTCAAATTAATGATAATGATTGTTATTATATGCAATTTGCTGATATTTGAGTAGATATATATCCAAATAAATGGATTTATTTGTTATCTATATATGCATTGATGATCATACTTGTTTCTAAGATTATTTGCTTAATCTGTTTAGCATACTTGAATTGTTCAAGTGATTATTAAATACTCCAACTACTTAGTTATCTACTATTTAAAATATTGTAATCAATAAGTGTTGTTTGAGGTTATATATCTTGCTGGGACATGGGTCTCACCCTTGTAGTTCGCCACATTTTTTTGGTAATTGAAAGTGACAAAAACAAATATGTGGCAGCAAAGAGGAGCTATAGTAATGAATCATTGAGAAATTTGATTAGATGTCTAGTGTGTCCTAAAGGCATCCATGTACTCTCAGTTCTGGGCAGGGAAAAATTTTGTATGGTGTTTCAAATGAATCAGACTTTTGTTAGCATATTAATGCTTATTTGTGTGGCATATCAAAATATTGTTCTCCTGTGCATATATGTTGTGGCTAAGTCTATAGAACAATTTGTATCAAATTCTTGGCATAGTATGGATAAAAGAAAGATATTGGGCTCTTATGTAAATGTTACTGAGCAAGTGTTGATGTTGAAATCGGTTTTAATTTACCCATATTTTTGGGTATGTGATTAATTAGTGATTGATTGTGCTTTATGTTTTGAGTAATCTCATCTAGTGTAACGGGTTCTCACAAGTTGGTATCAGAGCTTTAGGTTCACTGAGTCTACAGGGACACTAGGACTTAAGACTACGATGATGTCTAAGTTAGGAACGTGGCACAAAAACATGGTGCATACTGCCTAATCTCAGTACTTGGGTGCCCTAGCCAGTATTCAATTATTGAAGAAAGGTAAGTATGGAACTCTTAGATTGTTATCTTTCTGATTACTCTGATAAAATAGTCATTTTGAGACAATCTAAAGAGCATAATGAATAAGAAATCATGGTGTGAATATCTCAATCCTACCTTAAAGAAGATGAGAATTGAATCATAATCTATCAAAACTTGAATGTTTGGTAACTATAAGATAAAGATACAACACCATGAAATCTAAATCTAAAAACAAATAAGAAAAGGAGGAGTTCTTGAAGATGTGATTCAAGAAGATAATGAAGTAAAAGATAGAAGTCTATGCTTATAAAGTGATTCAAGGTATGAAATCCACATAAGATGGAGAGAACTCTAATGATAAGTATAAAATGAGAAGATAAATGAGAACAATGACAAAGGAATAAGGTTGAATCTGAGTTAATCTCAGACCAACCTATGTGTGTACGAAAGTGTTAATGTAAAATCAGCATAGCATGTGAAAGAAATTAAGGCAAATGATCCATGTTTAATGAAGAAAATGTGGAATATGATGATTTACCTATTGATAAGTGGTTAAAAAATATAATAAAATAAGAGAACATACCCAAGTATGATAAATAGTTATCAAGGAAGGAGTAATGATATATGTTAATCATGATGATTCCTATGCTAATGGCAAGGAACCCAAAATGAAAAAGGTAAAATGATACATAAGAAGTTGTAACATGCATAATGAAAATAGAATTGGTTACCTTTTTGCTAGTGACCCTTGAACAAGGTTGCTATGGTATGGGAAGTGTGTTTCCCTTTGTGTCTTTCCATTCTAGGGCACAACTTTCAAGTGGATCATTGCCACTTGGTACGTGTGGATTCACTGCATGAGGGTGGATAGCTTATTATAGCATAAGGTTGCTTGGACTATGGTTCCAAGATCATAAAGTTTGTGATGAGTTTGCTTTTGAGACTTCCAATAATTAGGAAGACTCCTCTTATATTTCTTGATATTTGTTATGTTGGTAAAAGTGGATGAGATAATTATGTGAGTTCCTTATAGCACATGAGGTGGATACCAAGGTAATGAATCCTAGTATCCAAGATGTATCAACAGTATGAGAAATATGTGAAGGTTGGAGATGTTTATTAAATGAACATTCCAAGTATTCCTCTCCCATAGAGAGAGAGAGAGTTGATGATGACCCTCTAAATGTTGTTTGGAAGGAAAAACAAAAGTGGTTCTATAATGTTGTGTATGGTTCAGTGATAGCTGGGCAAGACCACTATCAAGGATAGATGGTTTATTGATCAATAGATATGTGATATCATGTTCCTTTAAGATAAACCTATGATCAAATATAATGCATAAGAGTTAGATTGGATGACATAATTCACATGACCATGATGAGTTTAGATTTATGTCATTTAGACTAACCAATGTACAAATAAAATTTATGAATAGGAGGAACAGAGTGTTCCAGTCATGTCATACAAGTTATATCAAGATTTGAATGATGACATGTCAAAGTATTTCAAATATGGTCAAAAATATGATCAATATTTATCAAAAACCTTAGGGTTGTTGAAGCAGCAATAGCTATGAGATAAGTTGAACAAGAGTGAGATGGGGTTGATTAAATGTCTTTATGGGATCATGATATGTCTTCTAAGTAGGTTGTGTAAATCCTAGTAAGGTGAAGATAGTGTTGTTGTTTCACCCCTAACAAGGTTGACTAGGAATGATGTTTCCTTGTATGGAATGATAGGTGTCAGCGTCGGCATTTCTTTTGATGCTGAAAAAGAACTGATAAGTGTTCCATATTTGCAAATGTCTTCTTATGTGGGGGGTTTTTTGCTGACCCAAGATGAGGTATGTATGAATGAGGTGACATCACCATGATATGCAAGTAACCATGTAAAGGTAATAGGATGAGGTGCAAAGGAAGTATGCATCTTTGTTAACCTTGGATTTTAGGGGCAAAATCCTTGTTAGGGGTTTATATCAATCATACATAGGTATATAAGAACTCTCAAGAAACTAAAGAATACATGCTCTCTAAAGATCCTCTAACATCTGGATGGTCCTTTCTGACTGGCCATCTATCTACAGGTCAAAAGATGTACTCAACCTCAATTGTGTCCCCAACATTGTATACAGATGTTCCCAGAACCTACTCATGAACTGAGGATCTCTATCTGATACTATTGTAGCTAGTATGACATGCAGAAGTACTATCCCATCAACTTCTCTACAATGTAGTGGTCTTGACTAGAAAAAAGTGAGATGAATTTGTCAACTGATCAATGATCACCCAAATGGAATCATGATCTTTGGCTATCCTTGGAAGGCCAATGAAAAAGTTAGTGGCTATGTGATCCCATTTCCACTATGGAATTGGCAAAGGTTTTAATGTCCCTACAAGTATCTGATGATCCACCTGACTTGTTGACAAAATGGACATTTGGCCACAAACTCTACTACATCCCACTTCACACTTGGACACTAGTACAAATCCTTTGAATTAAGATACATCTTTGTATAGCTACAATGCATCATGTACATTAAGGAATGATCCTCCACTAATATCATCTCCCTTAGACTGACAATGTCATGAACCACCATCTAGTTGTGAAAGAACAATGTTCCATCATCTAACTCATGAAATCCATCATGCTTCCCTCTGCCAAACTTTGATATGATGTTTTGTATCACTACATAATTATTCTATGCATCTTTGATGTGTTGTATCAACGTCGCATTTACCTATAATTGTGCCAACAAACCTTCCAACAAGAAAGCCTCCAAGTGTACATTCATATGCCAAAGAAATAATAGCATGTCCCGCTTGTGACATGCCATGGGGTGTAACTGTGCTTTATTTGTAGGCAATGATAAATATGAATTTTTTCTTGGTACATCAGACACTACATTTCCCTTTCTAGGATGATAGTCTATCATACACTCGTAGTCCTCAATAAGCTCCATCCACCTCCTCTGCCTCATGTTCAGCTCTTGCTTTGAAAAGATGTATTGTAGATTCTTTTGACATGTGATATTGACACTTTACCCATATAGACAGTGCCTCTAAATCTTCAAAGTAAGAATCACAACAGCTAACTCTAGGTCATGAGTTGGATAGTTCTCATCATTCTTCTCAAGTTGTCAAAAGGTAAAAGAAATTAAGTTCTTGTCCTGCATCAAAGCACATCCCAACCAATTCTTCAAAGCATCATAGAAAATGTTGCAGCCTTTCCCAAGATCTAGCAACACCAACACTAGATCACTCATCAACTTCACCTTAAAAACTGAATAGAATGATAACACTTGTCATCCCAAACAAAACTAATACCCTTTGTAGTTAAAGGTAAATCTATGGCATAGAAATCTTAATGAACCTCTTGTAGGAACCAGCTAGACCTAGGAAGCTTCAAACCTCACTAGGTGTCTTGGGCTTCTTCCACCCCTACACTGACTCCATCTTCTTAGCGTCAACACAAACACCCTTTGCAGTGATGACATGACCCAGAAAAGACACCTCGGTCAGCTAAAAATCGCACTTACTAAACTTAGCAGACAACTGATGATGTGTCAACAACTCAAACGCTTGACAAAGATGTTGCTCATGATGCTAACTCTTCCTAAATTACATCAAGATGTCATCAATGAACACCACCATAAACTAATCAAGACATAGACTAAACACTCTATTCATCAAGTCCACAAATGTTGTCAGTGCATTGGGTAGCCCAAACGACATAACTGCAAACTCATAATGATCATATCTAGTCCTAAAATCAGTCTTAGGTATGTCATCTGCCTTGATCATCAAATGATGATACCTTGATCTCAGATCTATCTTGGAAAACACTGTAGCGCCTCTCAATTAGTCAAACATATCACCTATCCTAGGCAACAGGTACTTATTCTTCACTTTAACCTTGTTCAATTGTTGATAATCTATGCAAAGCCTCATAGAAGCATCCTTCTTCTTCACAAACAACACTGAAGCACCTCAAGGGGAAGTACTTAGTCACATGAAACCTTTAAAAAACAACTCTTGCAATGGCTCCCTCAACTCCTTCATCTCAGTTGGTGCCATCCTATAGGGTGTTTGTGTTATGGGTTGTATAGTAGGAACTAGATTGATCTTAAAATCAATCTTTCTATGAGGAGAAACACTAGGAAACTCATATGGGAAAACATCCTCAAACTCATGTGCCATAGGTACATGTTGGATACTAGAAGTCCTCATCTTGGTATCCACTGCATGAGCTAAGAAAGTTTCACATCCTTGTCTCAACAACTTCTTTTCTATCACAGCCGATGCAAGATAGGTATGAAGAATCTTCATATCTCATTGGAAAGTCTAAGAGACATTCCCACCACAAAATGTTGCAACTTTGGAACTACAGTCCAAAATAACCTCATACTTCTCTAAGGTATCCATCCCTAGGTTCACATTGAATCCATTCATATGAAGTGGCATGAGATCCACTTGAATGTTGCGTCTAGAAAAAGAAAGAACGCATGATGGACTCAACTCCCACAACACTATGGAACTAACCAAAGGTGTTTCTAACAAGAGGATATCCATTCTACTACAGACACAAAAGTTACAACTATTTATCACCTCTCTAGTGATAAATCGGTGTGTTGCACCCGGGTCAACTAAAATAGATAAAAACGTAGAAGCAAATAAGTTAGAATGAAAAAGTTCCATTTGACTTGTCATGACCCACGGGTTGACCACTTCTTCTGGCTGACTCGTGGCGTAGAATCTGGCCATTGACTCTTGTCTTCCTCAACCTCTACTAGCTGGTCCTAAAGACCCTATCTATGATGTTTGTCCATGGCCTCTACTACCATTGCTACTGTACTATTACTGATGTGAGCCATGTTGGCTCTACCTTGGCTATTATGTAACCTCCTTGCTCTTCATAGGACAAGACCATCTCACATGCCCAACTTGCCGAATCTTGAAGCACGTTCTTGTATCGTACTACGGCCTAGATGGCCCTGTCACAAACACTGACCCTAAACTGTTCGACCTTGCTGGTAGAAAATTGTGACCTCTCACTTTACTAGGGGACCACTGCGACTGCACCTATGTCCTTCGTTCAGAAAAAGACAACCTCACTAGTATTGTTTTGAAGGAAACCTCGACTTCTTGAAGCTTCTAGATGGAGATCCTTGGAACTGAGTAAACCTCTTCCTGGCATTGGCTTCTCACTGCTCCACTACTTTCCTCTCTATCCTCCTCGCGGACTCCACAAACATGGAAAACTTCTTCTAGACCTCTAAAGAAGATGTTTTCCTTTCCAACTCAGCATTCAAACACCTCTCAAACCTTCTGATCCTCTCATTCTTTGTGGTTTCCATGTGAGGATAGAACCTCAATAGCTCAATGAACTTCACCTTATAGTCATTGATAGACCATGATCTGTGGTGCAACCATTCAAACTAAGTAATCTTCTCCTCCAGATACATCTCAAAGAAGCAACGATTAACAAACACCTATTAAAACTCCTCCCAAGTAACTACTTCACATGGTCTCTTCTCCTCCTCTATGGCCCACAAATGGCTAGCGCTACCCTTTAGAAGGTAGATTGCATGCTTCACCTTGTCCTCCTTAGAGATGTTTAGAATCTTGAACGCCTTCTCTAACTCTATCAATCACATATATGCATTGGTTGGGTCTGTTGATACATCATACTCAGTGGCTCCTACTTACTTCATCCTCTCAAAGGTCTTCCCTAGACCCTGAGATTCAGCATTGGGAACTAATACCACCAAATGTAACTACCCCCATGCTAAATGAGATTACTTAAAATCAAAATATCAATCAAACACCAATCAATTATATTACCATAAAGGTACAAAATTAAAAACCAAAATAAACTTTTTAAATATGTCAAAGAACATTTGCATAGAGATCCAACATCTCATGTATATATATAACCATACCGGGTATCTTACATCTATCATGTGCTCACATCTACAACCTACATACAAAAGATATTGTCCACATATTTACAACATGTACAAATCACAAGTACACTACCAACTCTAGTCAATGTACATCATCTACCAAAACTTCCCTACCCGAACATGAGAGTATAGGGACGACTCTAGGACTCAATAAACAACCCACCAACCTTCTTCCTCTATAGATCTCTAAACTGGTCCTCCTCACTACCATGGATTTGACGGCACTGGTGGCGATCACCTAAAAATATGTGGTGACCCACGAGGTGAGACCCAAGTCCTAGACAAAGATATAACCTCTAATAACATTTGTTGCTTACATAAAGATTATGCACTTTAAAGAATTATAGCAGACAATATTACAGAGTTGAAAGACTATATAACTTACATACAAGAACATGCATAGATAGAGTCATGGGTATAGTTGATTTCTCTTAGTACATTATAAATCATCCACAAAATAAAACAAATAAAGCAATGATCATCATCCAATGTGAGACATTAAGTAACCTTAACATATATGCTACGTGGATGGTTTATATATTGTATTCATCTTTGGGTAGTTTGAAGCGTACCACTCAAACTACTAGATAACCACTGTGAATTTACAATTAGACCCATACAGTCTAGAATGATTTGAATCCTAATATCTCTTCCCTTTGGTTAGTTTGATTAACAACTATAGTGGCACATTATCCCAACTACTAAAAGAGCCTAGTCTTCCCTAGGTACACAGGCAATGGCACTAGAAACCATGGTATGAACCCCAAAATCCAAGCTATGAGTATAGTCTCTCTCAACACATATCAACTCCCAGACACCACCTCATCCACTCTAAAACCTTGGGATCTGGATGGTAGAGATATACCCTCCCTACACCCGCATATACTCAACAGTATATGACTCCAAGCTCCTCTAGGGATCACTCGTTTCACTATCTGGCAAATTTTGATACTAAGATATCTCTACGGTCTTAGGGCACTATATGATTAGGGTTACACTTGATTAATTATGTTATTTAATTCTTTTGACTACAACAACCAAGTTACATACAAGTTCCTAAAGTATGCTTACAAAATAATTTGTATAATACAATTGCTAGCTGAGAAAGTTGGATGCTCAAAGGCTAGATCCAGGCAGGGTGGCTGGTGTTGGACTATGTCAAGTTGTGGTTACTGGTGGCTGAATGTTCGTAATTGTGGTTTGTATTAGTCTTTCTTCTGGTAGGAGTGCTCTGGATCTAGCCTGATTAGCTTGATAGGCTTTCCTAGTTTTTTTTGTTCCATCCAATGATCTTTGCTCCCCTTGCGTGGGGTAATGATCCTAAGATAAGTTTGTTTTTTGGTTTTTGTCTGATGTAATGGGGTACCTAGTGCCCAAAGTTTTTGGTAATATTAGCAACACGCATTTTCGACCGACCAAAAACAGTATGAAATACAAGAATATAATGACATGTAAGATTTCAGAAGCTGAAAATAAACCTTGAATGTACTTTACTTGCATATTTATGTTTTGGGGACGAAACATTTTTAAGGGAGGGAGAATTGTTATGACCGCATCTGAGCTTAATTGGTAAACTAGGGTTTACCTGGATGATTATATGCTTAATTGGATTGATCATTGCTTAAATCCAATTAATGATGATAATTCAATTATGATGTTTTAAACCTAATAAGAACTTTAAGTGTTCTATTGTTTGAGAAATTAGGGTTTGAGAAATATAAACCCTAGTTGGCTGAAATTAGGGTTTTGATGGTACATGAGTATGGAATTTGATCAGGATAGCAGTGTGGTAAATGATTTTTCATATTTTCTACAAATTTTTTATTTAATTGAATTTTGGATATGATATGTATAACTCAATCATACAAATTGGAGAAAAATTTCAGAATATTTTAGTGTTCTTTGAATGTGGTTCTTGATCAAACTATACTTTGGCCAAAATGCTGACAGAGTGCTTTTTAGAAGTGCAGTGTTTTATTTTGAATTATTTATTAGTAACTCCAAATGATTTTAAATTTTAACTGGATATCTTAAGCTCAATCATAAACAAGATGTAAAATTTTCATAATTTTTGGATGCATTTAGACCTTATCAGTAGATGAATTACAGTAATATTTTTATGACAGAAAATTCAGCTGAAATAACAGAAAGTATAGTGAGGGGTCAATGTGCAATTGACCCAAGCAGCTCAATTATTCTATATGGTCAACCTAACACACAAGGAGCTCTCATAATTCTTGATTCAATCCAGTGAAACAAAATCCTAAAGAGAGAGGGAGAGTTAGGGTTTGAGAGGAGAAAATGATGGAGATGCTGACCTAGGGTTTTGCGGTCTCGGGAATGATGAAATCATGTAAGTTTAGCTTCTTTGCATAGAATTGAATGGTGAATCTTCTATGACATTTCAAGTTTCTGTCCCTCCTCTGATTTGATCCAAAATGGTATCAAAACGTCCCCTTTTCTCACTCTTTCTTCATAATCCCTCATTTTTAGGGTTTCCGAGTTGAAAGGAAGAAGAATCAGGTTAATTTCTAGGGATTTGATATGAGATCGAGATTTTTAGGGATGAGCTGCATTTTTAAAGTGTTTTCACACCTTAGGGTGAGTGGGAACTTCCTTTAAACAGTATATTGCATGAAAATTGGTTAAATCAACCATAATCTTTAATTGCTTAGTATGCGACTACAAACCCTGAATTGTCTATTTGTTCTAAGTTGTTGCAAAATGATATGAAATGGATTATTCCTTTGTTTGAATGAATTTTAGATGATAAAATCATATTAGAAATATATACAATACATTCTAATGAGAATTCCCTAAGTATTCGTAAAGGTTATAAGAGTAACTGAAATATAGAGAATTTGTCTATGACTGAAATTTGTTGTATAAGTAAATAGAGAAAGTTGCTTATCTAGATCCCCTTGGTTTTGAATGATTGTTTATCTAAATTCATAGTACATATATGTCATATACTATCTTGGATTTTGTTTAAAGTGAGTAGTGGTTGTTTGGTATCTCAGTGAAGAGGGTGAAACCCTATATGCGAGGAAAGTTGGATATTTGTGAATAGATATCGCGAAATCCATTTGAAGGGATTTTCTTGACATGATAGACTTTATTTATTCAATGTTATTATTGATGCATGATATCCCAGTGAATGGCATGGAAACCCAAATTCAACTCAATTCCAAGATTTCATACATATATTGATTTTATATGATTTGTTGATAGTAGTCTTTATTCAGTGAATGTATATGTCGCATGAAATCTTTATGGGAGCCATGGGAATAAGTTGTTGCCTAGTGAGAGGTGACAAGATGTGTGATGGCCTTGTGAGACATGAGAATACTTGTACAACCAGTGAAATGAATACCTTGGTATAAGGACCTAGAGGTAATGGTTACCTGTTATAGAGGTAACAATGCTATGTGATGATCTAAGGGTTTGAATACCCAGATCCATTAATTATGATAATGATGTGAAGGGATGAGAATTCCCATTAATGTGATAAGGGATTGAAATCCCAGGTATCATGTGTTGTAAAGATTTGAAAAGTACGTGATAGATGTATTACACCTTTCTTTGTAGCATTTGTTGTGATTAAATAAAACCCTAAGGGTAGGGTGTTCAATGAATCAAGTATTGTGATATCAATGTTCTCAGTTATTATTAATAATTATTTTCATGATAAATAATTAACTCTTAATTGAGTTATGAGATGAAAAACTCAAGATTTGGGTTGATATGCATGTTCTTTGAAAAATTACATATAAGTTGCAGGTGCTATTGATGATTACTCATATGTCAAGTAAATAACTCATATCAGTGTAATAAGATGATAAATTGCACGATTCTAGTATGTATGTGCCAAGTGGACATGTAATCTATTTATTTAAGAATTTTAGTCTGCCTGCATGTATAGTATGTTGATTACTCAGTATATTACAGTGTTTTGAATATAATACTCTGCCAAGTTTAGAATGATATACATGTTGTATTATAACTTCAAATAAGTAGACGCGACACCATAGAGATACCAGAGTCAAGTATAAGTAAGAGAAGGGTACAATGTAGAAAAGAGCTTTCTAAGAATAATAAAATAATAGACTTAGGAGCCTTAAACACCGTAGAACCCCTATGTGAAGTCTGCACCTTAGGGGTGAAACGACCTAACCATGGCAGCGTCCAGTATACGGGGGTCAGAATGTGCTATCAGGTGGCACGGGGGACGAAGCCCTAGTGGAAGTCTCCTTAAATTATAGTTTGCAGTGTCCAACATCAACCAGAAGTCCTGGTGGCACTAGATTACAGAAAAAGCCAAGAGGTGGATTGACTCTCTGCCTGTGTGCTTAGGTTAGAGGAGGAGTCCAATTTAGGCCAGAGAGCCATTTCCAAATTGCAGACCAGGAGAGTAGTCAGACTTAGCATTTCCTGGGTGTGTCCACTAAGTCTTGTACGGTGTGATCGTAGTGTACTATGAGTCTTCATATGTATAGTACACTGCATATGATCAGGGCATAATAAAATGAATGAGAGGTCAAACAAGTGTGTACAATTATTCAATTATTCTTTGTATATTTCTGAATTATTATTTCTCTTTATGATCAATCAAGCATTTCATATATTGATTCACACTTATAGATATTTAGAGTATCCTGCTATATTTATGATTGTCAATTATTGGAATCTTTAAAGCTTACTACTATTATAATTGATATCAATTGCTCAAAAGTATATTTGTAATTATATCAGTGCTTTAGATTGTTTCTTTAAAGTATTCATTCACTGAGTGAGTAGGCTCACCCCTCTACTCACAATTTTTAGGGAAATCACATGGACTTGAAGAAGATATCATTGCATCAGAGTAGATCGGCTACAAGAGTTAAGTCTGAGTATAGTTAAGTTCAGTCGGTCCTTATCACTCTAGGTCCTTGTAAAGAAATAAGAGAGAGTTGTAAATGATGATGTATAACATTATTCCTCTTTTAGAAATATATGCGAATCAGAAAGTCTTATGTGGTTAAAAGTATGAGGAACATAATGAATGTTCACACATGCATTTTTACTGTTGAAATCAGATTAAAGAAATCAATGTTTAGATTCCCTTGTAAAGTTGGTTTATGTGGTTCAATGCGAGGAAATAAAAAGTTCTAAAAGAGAAGAAAAAGTTAAGGGTGGTCTTTGTATTATGTTAAATCCTCAATTTATGCCCTAATCTCATGATTAGTGGAAATTGTGAGATCGGGGTGTAACAAAACTGCTGCTAGAATTACTCGACATGTTGATAAATATCGAAGCAAGAATGAAGAAGGACAAACCTACGATGATGATCCGCAAAGTGAAGTTCAACAACAAAGGCAAGGTCAAGAAGAGTTTTGAGTCTAAATTGAAGTAAAAGTCTTCTGCACTCAAAATAAGGTGAAAGGTAAGTGCAAAAGGAATATGTACTTTGCACTTAGGCTCTGATTGGTTTGTTGTAACTGGTCCGAAAAACTTATGAGTTGAAATTTCTAAAGCAGTTTTTCATGATTTGTTAAAGGAAGTTTTGGAACTTGCATTTTGTGACTTCCAACGAATTACGGAGTTACATAAAAAATAAAGTTCTTGAGTAATTTCTTAAAAAGAGCAGAAAATGAATTCCAGAACAATTGACATCTCCTATACAATTATATTTTTAAATTTTCACAAATGACACATGTAAAAATTTATGACTAGGAAAGTTAGTGGTATAGATTTTATCTATTATCAAAATCATATCATAATATGACAAAATACTATACACTATAAGCGACACCATGTAAAATATTTTACACTACAACTATCATTATCGCTGTGCTCTATAAAGTAAAAAATATATTAACACTCTAAAAAAGTAATCACACCACACCATGTGAAACAAAATATGATTTATCTAACACTAATTATTCTTTATATTTAAATAATATGATAGAAGAAACATAATTAACTATAACCGTATGTGAAGAATATACCAAAAATGTTGTACATTTTATTAAACAATAATGAACCAAAATTTATATTTACAAAAACATATTATGTAGATATTGTAACAATACTTTGTACATACAAAGTGAAATAAAAATATTTGATGTAATTGGAACCATAATATATTTTATTAAAATTATAATTATATCATAATAAATATTTTCAAAGGAGTAGTATTCACAGTATGACCATTTATTAAGGTCACTACGGTTAAAAAATAATATGATTACATACATATATGATTTTTTCTTTATTTCGTTTGCATTTTTATTTATTATATATCACACAATAAAATCAACAATATTTTTTAATTGATTTCTGTATTTATTACAACAAACTAATCGCATGAAAGTGAATGTAACTTTAAATTCCAGAAATTGAACTAGACTTCTCAGAAAATGAATCCCACATAATTTATGACTTACATCAAACCAATCAGAGCCTAAACAATAGTTGTCCCATCCACTAAACAAGTTAAATGAGGTTAATTTCTACTAAGTGTAATATTTTTCTATATTTTAACGGGTTATACTAATGGGGTCCACCTCTATTTGTCCATTTTTTTTCATTTTCTCATCATATAAAAGGGAGGGTAAGGTGTGCACATTATCTATACCCCTTTATGTTTTTACCCACATTCATTTAACAAAGATATATAGTATATAGAAGGTTCTAGTTCAATTTCCACCATATTCTTACTAACAGGAAATCTTGCGGGTTGCGTCTTGTTTTTCACCCCCACTCACACTCAAATGCTAGTAATATATTACTATTAAATGTTGAACTAGTTGATAGTGATGCAGAACGATGGGAAATGAATAAAATAAGTTATTCTTGGACCAATGTCTAAATATATTATGCAAGTATACCATTGTTTTACTTATATTCACATTTCTGAACTACAAATCAAGAAAGACGTGACTTACTTTTTATCAACCTATGCACCACCTTAAAATAAGTTAACATTTTATTAAATTCTTTTTGTATCAAAATTACCCATTTACCCTTCAAGTTTACCCCTGTGGAGAGTAAAGATAAAGAAAGGATAAGGAGATATTACCCACTACTCTACGGAGGTTAAGGGCAAGAGTTCTTATCTTCCCTGTATCCTTTCTGTTGAGTCATGTGTGACTGATATTTAATGCAAAACAAGAATTTTAATTTTATATATATATATATAGTCTACTCTCCTAACCAAGAACGACAAAGTTGAATTCCTTTTCAATATATTGTGTGGATAGCTTATCTGAAAAATGGGAAATCGTCATCCGGGCATAAAAATCGGATCTCATTCATTTTGTTATCGCCAACATCAGTAACCAAGGATCCAACGAAATAGTTCATTAACGGTTGTATATGCATGTAGTATGTCTCTCCAACGGTTCTCCAGCGGGGTGCTCGTTGTGCCTCCGCTCTAGCACACTGACCATCCCCCTCTCTGTCGCCGCAACAACCCACTCCATACTACCCTCATTCTCCCCCGCCCCTCACCATGCAGAAACCTCAGTACAGGTAAGTATTAAACGCATACGATCTAGGACTGGATCTTATAACATCTCACTGAAAGTAAATCCACATCTATATTCACATCTTTTGTCATCACACCAAGGGAAATAATCTAACATATACTGTCCATTCTCTCTGCCGATGGCTACACGATCCCCAACATCCATTATGAGAATCGAAGGCATCCTTGCAATTTTTCACGACAAAAAGAAGGGGAAAGGACTCCAGATCCACCATCGCAACCCCTTCACCGACCTCCATAGGATCATCCACAACAAGTGTTTCCCCACTCCCCCCCCTCGCACAATCTCCATGACCGGCCCTTCTAGAAAAACCTTCTGGGACTACACCCCCGCAGAGTCTCTTGACATCACAGTTGTGCATGACACACTCAATGAACTGATCATCCCCCACGACTGGCTATAACTTGAGGGCAAATGCTTTCACTAGGGAACTGTTTCCCTCCAGTTTGGGTGGAACTCAACCCTCCTTAAAATCGCTCAAGACATCGCCAAAAATCGGTACACCTACAGTGGATGGCAAGAATGGGTTCAGTTAGTCGACCTTCGCATCGGCTACAAGCTCTTCATCCGACCCACAGATAGCATGGAGATCGAGGCCTGGGTTTTTGATCCTGAGTTTAACATCCCCGACTGTTTCTTCTTCTACACTGTCACCATAGAAGAATATGAACGCTTGCATGTCGAGAAACTGGCATCTACCTAGAAGGCTTGTCAGTAAGATCTCTCTGCCCCCCCTTTCTGGAATCATATTCTGATTCGGGGGAGATGTCAGATGAAACCTACTTCAGGTATCACTGCCTCCCTTACCTACAAGGTGGAAAATACTATCCAATTCACATCCACAGTGGCTCTGAGGACGACTCCAAAGATGATCCCCCCAAGCTGGCATCCAGGGTTTTAGCTTCATCCTCTGTTTGGAGGACGCGCCTTTGTCCCAGAACCACATCTGCTCTGTTGACTTCCTGTGGATAAGAAAATACAAAAACCACCAAAGCAAAGAAAGCACCTGCCACTCCCAACCCCCCAACGACAGCTCCCACGACCACTCCTCCAGTTACATCCTCACCGGTCAAAAACAATGTTGGTCAACAGACCCACCCTAAATGCTACAAAGTCATGGCTATCAGGTATACTGCATACACCCCATGGAATAAAATTTCACATCTACCATGTTTCAACATTTTCCTTCCCATTTCAAATAGACTACATTATCTGTTGGTTTCTCATGTATGCAAAAAACCTTTTAGTATTGCTAATCACGCTTGCCTCACATCAAACATTCACAACATCCATAAGAAGATGTTTTGGCCCATCCAGGAAATCCACCCGGTGACAACATGTTCCCTCCCATACATGAAACCATATTTGGATATGAAGAAAACATTAACACACGAGACCCTTTCCACACCCCCACAAAGCCAAAAACACACATTCACATCATCACAGACCCTTCCTACAACATCTACACTTTCCCCCACCTTTTCTCGAGCCATGTCTTGCCACACTACTACACCCCTGCCCCACCCACCCCCACTGACCCACACAACATCTCCCCCACACAACCCTCATACCATGATAACTCTCCACCCCATCTTTTACGCCCCACTATAAGAACTCACCCCTCAATCCATCCTTGAGATTGTAACTCTAGTAATACCAGTGTTTACCTCATCACATCACACTTTGAAAACAATCTTACACATCCCCAGACCCATCCCCCTCTAGATGAAGTTTGGATCCAACCCAAGCGAAAACATTTCAAAGATATCAAACCTAAACCAAGATGCTTCTGATGTCTCGATTTTGGCCACTTTCAACGCTTCTACCAGAAGCCACGCGCATGCCTAAACTGTCATTCCACCTCCCACATTGCCAAAAATTGCATCTACAGTAACCCACCACGACAATCTTCAAAAAACTGATTTGTCGTCCTTGGTAAACACCCACACACTAGAGTACCACAACAAACCCCCACCTTTACCAATATATCTACTGACAGAACATCATTACCAAAGGCTTCTCACTACAAATAAAACCCCATGCAGTCCCACCCATCTCGCCTACCCAATGCAGGAAAAAGGATCCCCTCTGATCCACAGCCTTTCCATGCTAAACCCAAGAGCGTTTGTGAAAAGCTACCAATGGTTGCATCCCACCCCAGGATACGTAGCTTCCCCACGCCATGCAACAAACCTTTTCCCCGATAACTTTTTCTCAAAAGAAAACACAACACGCTGACCTCTCTAGCAGCTTTCATCACTTAGCCAACACCTCCCCTAACCTTATTAAAAACCCTACCTCCAACCCCCTTAGAACACAATTGAACCCCTCCTCCTACACTTCAAGCACCTACATATATTCACACGAACAACATAACACATCCGCTCCCACTACAAAAATGTTCATCACCAACCCCCAAACATCCATCACCCTTCTGGTTCACCTCACTGACAACTCCATGCAATCCTGGAAAGTATTCCACTCTAGAAGAATCCTGGCCATTATTATGAACAACATTGACAACAAACACATTGACATCCTCAACATCACCAAGGACATTGCCAGTTTCTTACCGGGCGTCACTGTTCTGAAACCAAAAATCCTTTCCCCTTCCAAACTCCTCTACACTATCCCTGAAGGCACCCATATTCAACCCCTTTTTGACCATTCTTTCACCCTGCCATGTGATGATAGCTTCATTGAAATACATCTCACCAAATGGTCATCCTTGGTGAGAGCCACCATAGCCAACGATGGTGGATCCACCTGGATTTCCATAGTTGATCTCCCTCCACATCAATGGGACAACAATATCTTCCGGGACATTGCTCACACAGTTGGAGTCACCTTACAATTCATCTCCCCTGATACTGTCAACCCAACTAACTATATTAAAGCCTTCTGTGTCTTTGCCACAATGGCCCCCATCAAACTCCCTACCACTCTCTACCTTCGTCTTGGAGAGACGCTTCACCCTATTTGTCTAAATGCTAAATTGCCTGCCACCACAACCACACCCTTTATAAACTTTAAAAATCACCTATCCTCATGGAGAAACCCTACAAACCCCATTGTAGTACCCAAAAACACCACCTTCCATCCTGGGCCTGCCAGCCCCAGGCAAAACAAACGCATCAAAACCAGCACCTAAAGCCATATTCTCACTGCCATTGCTCGCCTTAATCCCATTCATAAGCCTACCAGGCCCCCTAATCCTATGTACACCTTTTTAATAACACCTTTTGAACATCTGGCACCACCCCACAAGCTCACCCTCAGGGATATCTCATAGGAAGCAACATCTCTATTGAAATCGGAGATCATCGTCGAGCTCACCGCTGAGGACAACCCATTGCACAAGATTCTGCAGATGCACTCCACGAGAAACATGATAGAAGCTGCTACAACCTCGAGAGGTAACTCCCCCTCAACTTCTTACTCACAACATTCAACACCTATTTAGCAGCACACACAACACATTCCATGGAGAAACACCCCTTCCATAAATTCCAGTAGCTCCGAGTGCTCGATCACATCACCATATCCTCATGACGACAGTCACAACCTAAACAACCCCACCTCCCCGGGGAGAGACAACATAAATGACCTGGCCTCATGGTCTGAGATAAACAAGTTCAAACAGTTCACATCCAAACCCTTCACGCTGATCTTGACACTCTTTCCAATCATTGGGAGCATATTTCGGCTCAAAGAGCAAAGATCAGATGGCTTAAATTAGGCGACAAGAATACCAAATACTTTCATCTATGGTGTAACCAAAAGAAAAAGAAAAACCACCTACACTCCCTCACCATTAATGGTGCCTGCACCACCAACCACAACACTATAATATCACACATTGTCTCGCACTATCATGACATCTTCAATTCTAAACATCAACCACACCAGGACCGCCTCTTTTGATGGAGGAACATTTCTCTTACAACACACAAACTATGACAGCCTCACAACCCTTTTTTCTATGGATGAAATCAAACAGGTCACTTTTATGCTGGGCAGGGATAAAGCCCCTGGACCTGGCGGATACAATGCCGCTGCCATCCGCACCATATGGCCCTACATTGAAGGCATCATAAACAAAATATTTGAACACTTATCGGCAGCCGACAACCCTTCGACTGTCATTGGTCCTCTAAATCAAACCAATATCACACTCATTCCCAAAACCATCCTCCCCTCATCCATCCACCAATACCGACCCATCAGTCTAATCAATACCACATACAAGATCATTGCTAAAACCCTTAGCAACAGACTCAAACCACATCTACAACATATTATCCCTCAAAACCAATGTGCCTTCCTCCCCAACCGCAACATCCATTGCGGTCAATGAGATGCTCCACTCATTTCATATAACCAATACCCCCACTCTAGCCCTCAAGCTAGACTTTACTAAAGCATTTGACCATGTAAATTGGGACAGTATAAGGTACCGCCTCAAACATCACAACTTCCCCCACAAATGGAATGAATGGATCCTGTCCTGTATCTGTACGTGTAAATTCTCCACACTCATAAATGGAACCCCCCAGGGGTATTTCGGTAGCAAAAACTGTCCCAGGCAAGGTGATCCCCTCTCGCCTTATCTATTCATTTTGTGCACTACTATCCTCACCAAAATGATGACTATAGCAGCTGAAAAACACCTCATTGACACCCCCGATATCTGCAACTTCAACATCACTCAATATGCAAACGACACTATGATTTTCATTACCCCCTCTGATCATAACATCATTAACACCATCAGACTCATTGGCATCTTTTCTTATCTCACTGGACTTAAAATAAACCTTCAAAAATCCACTATCATCGGTGTCCATATACCTAACAACGATATGATTAAATATCGGAATCTCCTCAACTGCAAAAGTGAAGACTTCCCTTATATATATCTGGGTCTCCCCATCTCCCCAAAATGCATCCCCACATCAACATGGAATCCCATTATCAACCGCATTGAAGCAAGACTTTTCAACTGAAAATCAAACTTCCTGAGTTTAGCGGGAAGACTCACCCTCCTTAACAGCTCCATAACCCCAATTCTCACTTACTACATGAGTTGTATCCCACTACCTACCAAAACTGCAAATCACATAGACAAGCTCCGTAGAACCTTTCTATGGGATTATAAGGGTCAACGCATACATCTCACAAACTGGAGGTCCATCGCTGCCCCAATTGATCAGGGTGGTTGGGGTATCATCGACATCAAGTCGCACAATGCATGCCTCCTACTCAAGATCATCGTTCAACTTTGTCACCACAATAAATTAGCTTGGTCAGAACATATAAATGAGAAATACTACAAACACAACCCTCCTTGGCGCCCAATCAAGAGAAAATCTGCCTCCCCGCTATAGAAACACCTAAACAATCTTCTCCATCTCATCCAAACAACCATTTTGAAGCCACCCCACTGCCATCTTAACATCCTTTTTTGAGTTGACGTATGGATACAAAGATGAAGACGGATTTTGATGATGCTCCCTACTTACCTTCTGATGCTGCTGTTTGGATATCACATTAGTTATTTTCAAAAAAACATCAGTAACCAACATTAGTGTTTCACGGTTCCCGAGTACTAGTATCACTCTTCACTTGATTCGCTGGCATCGCTTTCGTTAGAGGAGTCACTTTCGTTGCTCGATTTACTCACAGTTTGTTTTTGGTTGTTGATCTCGTTTCCACTACTGTTTTCGGTAGTCGTCATGGTTTCGTCCACTTCCGTCGCGTCGTCTTTCTTACTGTCATCTTCCCGTCCATGCTCTGCCGTCGTCGCAGTTACCTCCTCTGCCGCAAGCACATCAGCGGCGGCTCTTTTCCTCCTCTTTGGATCACACCTCTTCTGTAGGATGAAATCGAGGAGGATCTGGAACGCCTCGTCCGCATGCTCGCTCTTCATCAGCTCGCCGGTGATCTCTGCAGGAGTGATGTTTACCTCCTCTTGGATGAGCCGCTCGATCTCCGGGAACAGTCTATGGTCCTTGACTTCGTGATAGTTGTCAGCCAAAATCCGGAACCCAGCGGACGAGCAGTACGACATGTGAATGTGGAGGTCCATCCTCCCTGGTCGGAGCAGAGCTGGGTCGAGGCGATCCCTGTGGTTGGTGGTGAGGATGATGATCCGCTCGTCCCCGCAGCTGGACAGGAGGCCGTCGATCATATTGAGGACCCCAGACAAGGTCACGTTGCCGGTATACCGGCTGCCGCCGCCGCCGTCGTCTTTCTTGCCCTTTTTGTTTTTCTTGGATTTTTTGGTCCTGGAACGCAGCTGGAAGGAGCAGTCGGCATCCTCAACCACAAGGATGGATCGGTTGGCCGTGCTGACGATGGTGTTTCGGAGGCTTGAGTTGTCGGTGAACTCACTGAGCTCGAGATCGTAGACGTCAAACTTGAGGTAGTTTGCCATGGCGGCGATCAGGCTGGACTTCCCTGTTCCAGGAGGTCCATAAAGTAGATACCCTCTCTTCCACGCCTTGCCGACCTTTCGGTAGTACTCTCGACGGCGCACGAATCTCTCAAGGTCGTCGACGACGGAGTGCTTGGTTTCGGGATCCATGGCGACCGTCTCAAATGTCGCCGGGTGGTTAAGCGGGACAGAGGTCCAGCTCGACCCATTCCCTCGGAGCATGTGCAACCGAATCGCCTTCTCGCCCTCATTCTCATTCTTCCACAGCTCCAGCAAATGGGGCAAGTACTCGCCGACGGCCATGTCCTTGTACGCCCGACGGAAAGTGAGTTCAAAAAACCTGGTGGCCTCCTCATCATCCCTACTCGCATCCGCCTCCTTCAACCGCCACGAGAACTGCACGCCGCCGTAGACGTCCGTCACCTCCTCGTCCTTGTCGAGTGTGACCGTGATCCCTCGCTCCCCTGCCTGCTTGGCGCAGCGGAGGCGGCGCGTGGTAGGGGACATCTTGCCGCCCACATAGGATGTGGCGGCGTCGTAGAGGAGGTTCCTGTAGCCACACTCGTACTGGTCGATGACGAGGGTTAGGTCGGTGATGGTGGCCGCCCAGGGTGAGACGGAGAAGAAGAGGTTGTAGAGCGTCGAACCGAGGGCCTCCCGCACGCACGTCTGGACTTGGTGCGGGATGAAGTCGTTGACGAAGGTGCGGACCACCACCGCCGACGCCGCCACGGACGCCGCCAGTGTGAGGGCGTTCTGGGCTTTCTTGACCATGGCGGACGTGTTGCTGCTTGCGGCTGCAACTGGAGATGCCATTACTGGAACCGTTTGCTTCCCCTCCGAAAATTCGCAGATCAGTTTGGCAATAACGGCAGTTCGGCGATAGCAGCAATGCGGAGAGGAAGGAAGTGTTGCCGGCGCTGTCGATCTTCTTGCTCGGTGGAACTATTTATGTGTCTCCACTGCACATACACATTGCTGTGGCGGTTTCTTGCTTCCCAAGGATTCGTATTTATCTGTCTACTCAGCACTCACAAACGGCCAGCCATCTCCCTGGAAAGAACGGAAGATGACTAGAAACTTCATAGACAGACCTAACCACTACCTTTTTGACCAAAGGAACACCGTTCGTCCACCGAAAGCGGAGTGGGAGTGAAGTTCGTTGACGTCATTGGCTAGTTGCGCCGTGGGGTGGCTGTGACGCACATTCATGTTCCAACCAATTAACAAGAGTAGCCGCAGAGTTAGCGGAAACTTGGGACTTAATTTTGAATAATTCTAGTAGTAACGGGCTGCTCACTCGGCCACCCAACCGGCTGGATTAGTGCAAAGTGTAATGTGGACCAGTTTATTTATTTTTAAACAGGAGAGAAGTAGAAATAAAGTGAAAAATTGTATTCATCATAACTTTTGAGCCACAATGAATTTTTCAATGAAACAAAAAGCACTAGATTCGTAATAAAAAATATTTTCAATAAGACCAATGTTGACATATTTTGAAAAAATAATAATATGAGAAAATAAGGATGAGAAAAGTAGAAGAGAGAGAAAATGTTTTTGTCCATAAATTTCACTCCAGAGCATATTTTTTAATGAAATAAATTGTATTAATATCCTTGTAAAAATACTTTCCAACAAGACTAGTGTTGACATACTTTAAAATAATGATAATATGAGAGAAATATAGTATCCATATTTTAGGATATCATACACATACTTTCGGTATAGACGTACAGTATTTGTGAGTATAGTACATCACATTCGTATTTCTCCCGAATCATATACAATATTTACTTGTTCATCTATGGATTCGATTGAACTAACATTAGCAATGAGTTTAGTACTGTACTTTTGAATGAATAAGATCAAGGATTAGTTATTCTTAAACATAGGTGAAAGTATTGCAGTTTAGTAAAATGTGTATGTTTTTAATGAAATGTGAATTAGTTTATATAGGTACGGTATGTGATTATTGACAATCTTTTATACATGATATGTCTCGTACTGTACCAACAAGATCATCAAATCATGTATTGTTGTTATGTCTCGTACGGTACCTCTAGTACTGTACGTCTAGTACAATACTTTGTATTACAAAATGTGGTTGTTAGTACAGTACTTCTTGTACCAACAAGATCATCAAATCATGTATTGTTCTTGTGTCTCGAATGATACATCTAGTACTGTATGTCTAATATTATACTTTGTATTACAAAATGTGGTTGTTAGTACTGTACTTCTAGTAACAACAAGATCATCAAATCATGTATTGTTGGTATGTCTCGTACAATACCTCTAGTATTGTACGTCTAGTACTATACTTTGTATTACAAAATGTGGCTGTTAGTACTATACTTCTTGTACCAACAAGATCATCAAATCATTACTGTATGTCTCGTACAGTACCTCTAGTGTTGTACGTCTAGTACTATACTTTGTATTACAAAATGTGGCTGTTAATATTGTACTTCTTGTACCAACAAGATCATCAAATCATGCACTGTATGTCTCGTAAAGTACCTCTAGTACTATATGTCTAGTACTATACTTTGTATTACAAAATGTGGTTGTTAGTACTGTACATCTTGTACCAATAAGTTCATCAAATCATGTATTGTTGTTTTGTCTCGTAAAATACCTCTAGTATTGTACGTCTAATACTGTATTTTGTATTACAAAATGTGGCCGTTAGTACTGTACTTCTAGTAACAATAAGATCATCAAATTATATATTGTTGTTGTGTCTCGTACGGTACCTTAAGTATCCTTGTATATAATTATTGTCAAACGTTACATTTGAATGTATGCAAACATTAATATAAATGATAACATGTACGGTACTTATGGATTTATGACATAATATAGAATATGAAGAAATAAAGAGGCAATAAGTATTGTACCTGAATGGTCAATCTGAGTACAGTATCTAAAAACGTACTGTACTTTTGTATACTTCTCTCCTCTCTTAATATACTTCTAATATTATTTTTTCTAAAGTATGTCAACATTAGTCTTGATAGAAAGTATTTTTCATTAGGAATCTGATGTTTTTTATTTCGAAAAAAAATTCATTTGGAATTGATAGTTATGAGCAAAACTAGTTTCTCTCTCTTCTTTTTATTCTCTTTTTAACTTTCCAGCAACTTTTTGCCACATCAGCAGTGCCTCATTCCCAACCACCGGGTAGGCTCCCGGGTAGGGCTGTCAATGGGGAGGGTATGGGGAGGGTAAGGTCTTACCCTTACCCTTACCCTCTTTGGGTAGAGGGTAAGGGTAAGGGTAATTATCCTTCTCAACAATCCCCTTACCCTCCCCTTACCCTTACCCTCTTCTCCACAGGGTAAACGGGGAGGGTAAATGATAAGCGGGTAATTTTAACAAAAAAGAATTTTATACACATTGTGTGTTGATTTTTAATAATTTTATAACTAATTTATTGATGAAAACATATAAAACATTATATCCAATTCAAAATCATATGTTTCTCTGTATAAAGTTTACTCAATTCACACAATAACAATTTTTATGCATAATTCATTTTTTCCTTTGCATAAGTATGCATAACAAATTTATGTAACCTTTATATCATGTGCGGGTAAAAGGGTAAAAGGGTATGGATAATGTCTATACCTTACCCTCCCCTTATAGTATAGTGGGGAAACGGGGAACGGGTAAATGGGTAAAGGGTAATAAAAATCTCTACCCTTACCCTTACCCTCCAGAGTATGGGTAAGGGTAAACGGATAATACCCTCCCCATTGCTAGCCCTACTCCCGGGGATGTGGACGGGTGCCTATATATGCCACGAGTTCAATTGCAGTAGCTAGGTTAACGAAATGATATGTAAACCTGATATTAGATGACAATTGTTTGGAACAACGGTAAATAAATCTAATAGTAACATGTCTTTAGTTTGGTACGCGTGTAAGTAGCATTAGTCTATTTGGACAAAGTCTGTCAAAGTCCGTTAAACCCTATAGGCAAATAACGCTACACGTGTTAAGGAATTGGCTAAAAAGGTTACGTGATAAATTGATATCCGTGACAAATAAATCTAATTTCTCTATTGTGAGAATTTCAAGTGGCACATTATTTGGAGTTTTTTTTATTAATTAATTCATGCGGTATCTTATTTGTATTCTAAATGATCCTAACAAGTGATTGAAATCATCTTATCTTCTATCTACCAAATCCTTTGGTGGAGTGATGTTATCATCACTAATAACATGTAGGAGAGGGAAGAAATGGTTTCTATCATTGAACATCATCACATACAATTTGTTTGTCCATGTAGGATTGATGAAGGAAGACCAACCCTCACAAAAACCTATATCAGACATAAGCTCTCTCCACCACAAAAAAGAAGTAAAAAAACCATCTAGTGCCATAAGAACAATATCTTGTGATGGACTCAGCCTATTCAAACATCAACCCACCTAGGTTCTACATCAACATTGTGTTGTCACCATATTAGTGAAAGGTTGATTCTACTCAGTCGGGAGCCCTTGAGGGTCACTCATACCTTCAAGTTGCCACAAAGCATATGCTATTTCTCTTCCTTACAGAGCACCATGTATTTGTTGTATTAATAGTGGTATCTCCATGCTCACTAGTGCCAGTTATTTTACATAAGCAACATACTATAGTGCTTTCACCTATTGCTATTTTAATGGAGATGGATGTGAGGATAAGCCCCAACTCTCTCCCGAGGGTGGACAATTGAGGATACCCCATATTTGCATGATCCAAGCAAAGCTTATGATCCCAAAAGTCATGTTAACATGAGGGATGATCATTGGACACTTTGTCTCGCCATATATAGGTAATGAGGAGACGGGATGAGACAAGATGTAGGGGAGATAGAGATAGTAAAGAAATAATCTTACCTTGATTCACTTACCTATGCATGTGTATGCTCCATACCTCGAAAGGTACGAGAATTATCACCATGGGAAGAACGCCATGGAAGGTTGGTGAAGAATCTAGAAGAAGTTGGACCATAAGCTAGGAGAGAGAAAGAGTCATTGGATTAGAGGGGAGACTATGAGAGAAGTACCATTATTGTTAGCTTGTTTCTTACTACCTCTTGTGTACCACTTATAAAGTTGGTCTAGCTCTTCAACTCTACTCACACTAATGTGGACATGAGACAAAATATTTGATCATCTATATTTTATATAAAAAAATCCTATTGAGAGTTTTTTTAATGAAATTCTCTTCTTTTACTTGAAAAGTACTCTTTGTATTCCAATAATAAATATGGAAGATTATGAAAGGTATTGTACACAATTTTTCACCCATATAATTAGTTATAAATTAGCCTTTTATTCTAATAAGGCAATCTTATGAAAGAATAGAAGAGTTTGGATTCACCTTTTGGTTTATCCTTTTTTCAATTACAAGTTGATCTTTGTTTATTCTGATGAGGCATATGAACGGTATTGGGAGGGCTTTCAATTCAGTTTTATATTTTTTACATATATATTGGTTGTTTTTTACTATGTATGAAAGTGTAAGGTTGAATATAACTTTTACAAATAATTAAAATTACAATCTGGGCCTTGTGTATTTGTATACAATTGTATTTACTAATGCAGTGGGAGCTGACTCGTACCAGTCTCCACACAACATCGTGTCATCTTTTTGTGGTTGCTACGGTTGATATTATGACACATCGACATCTGAGGTAGTAAAGGACTTTGTCGTTCTGCCACTTCATTGAAATGAATTTATGTAGTAATGTTTCGGATGTCAAGAAGCAATCATCATTTTAGTTATCATTTGCTTCTATTTCTAGTGATTTTTTATTACATTGTTTCACACGTGATATGATATCATTCGAATAAGGTTCAACACATATTTTTTCCTTCTCCCACCTTACTCAAAGTATTAGATTATTAATTATAAACTTAACTAATTTGTATAATTAAGTGATACAATTTCACATACATGATAACTCTTTCCTAATCGGTATATTGCACAAAATATGTCTAGTTATGATTCTTTCTTTTTTTTGGAAAAAGCCAATAGGTTAGTATTGATCTCAACCTCATCATGCAAGAAGATTCATATCAGAACTATAATCACTAATCAAACAAACATAATTAGACATGGTAGGACACCTACCATTACATAACTCAGAACTAAAGAGATCTTGGATCGCAATAGGTGGCCTAGTACTAATAAGTTTGATTGTTGTTTTTAAGATAAATCTTTACCAACATGTCTGCCACTTTGTTCTTCTCTCCACATACATAATTGATTTTCCCACCGATTTTCTTCGAATGTTGTATCCAGTAGGAAAACCTCAGGTTAACGTAATACTCCTCTACTATCATCTTGGTGTCTATTTGGTAGTCAGATGCCACTAGAAACCTATTCAGCTTCTTATACTCAACATATCTCAAGGTCATGTAGATTCCTATCAATTCTTCCTTAGTGGTGTTCTTGGTCCTGAACCTAAAGCCATACCCCCCAACACATTGACTTTTATCATCACAAATGACTACTGCATTAGATGCTCCATCTTTATGTATTGTAGAAACATTGTTCAACTTTAAGCAACCAGGTAGGGGAGAGTCCTAGGCACCCTCTCTCACTACCTTCAGCTTAATTACGGCTCTAGCCCAAGAATTATCATTATACTCGACCTCCTTCTTAATGTAATTGACCTGACATTCCATAGTTTGAATAGCATTGTCCAAAATATGTTTGTTCCTGAATTTCTAGATATACAAATAAGTCACCAGGAAGGTTGTGACCTATAGATATCTCCCTATACATGGATTCTAAACTAGCTACTCACATATGTTGTAGTAAAGAAATATATCTAACCATAGCCCTGTAGACTACCTTTCCTTACTTCTATCACCCAACATAGACTGTAAGGGCATACATTAGCATTTCCTCGTGTGCATTGAATATGCCACACAAGCTATCTTAGTGATGTGTATGCTCCTCTGGCAGACATTCGTGAGGATGGCTCCATGACCCACTAGCCAGGAGAAGATCTTGATCTTGCTTGTCAACCTAAATTTCCAGATTAATTCCCACTCCATCAACTTGAATGCCCTTACTATCCATCAACACTGTATAAGTGCATTTAGTGGAGTAATTGCCATCATTTGTGTGCTTTCATACTGTGACATCTTTGTGATTCATAGAAACTGGTGTATCAATTGTTTGAATTTCAATCAAAGTTTCTTTAGGAACCCACTCTTTTGAGAATCAAGTATCCCACCTACCTTCAAGGTTTATGAGACTGCTAGCCTGAAGGTCTCTCAAATTATTTGGGATTGGCTTCACAACACAATCCTTAAGAACCAGCTCGTCTTTCTTTAAGAACCAACTCGTCTTTCCACTAGTTATCATGTAATACAATGGGAGTAGCTCCACTAAGAGGTGGCACAAACGAGTTAGCGGCGATGAACTTTTTGCATTCTGATGTTTCCTTCCCCAGTCTAGATATCAACGTGCTCGTAGTGCCATCATACTGGTCATATCTTGTCTTGAGATTCTTATACCACAATGCACCTCTCTGAGTACTCGTGCCCCGCTAGTTCTTCGTGATAAAGGCTTGGTTTCACTCCCACATAGACTTGACCCCTAACCCTCTAATGTTCTTTATGTTGGTTGTTTTGTTTCAATCAACCAAAGACATCGGGCTTGTTATGTAATTGCACCCCAAATAAAATATTGAATAGATCCATCAATTCTATCACAAAGATTCATAGGAAGAATCAATATGCATGACATAAGTCGGGATGGTAGTTGTTGGGATTAGGAATATAATCCAGCCCATGTCTTAGTGGGATTTAGACTTGGGAGGGTTGGTTTGTGCTACCAATCCTAATAGGAGTCAAATCTTGAATAGTAGGAATATGACTTCCTATGTGCAACATGCAGTTGGACTAGGATTTGAACTAGGACTAGAATTCCTGGTTGCAATCACATGCATGGAGGCCTATAAATAGAGGCCCCTGGGGAGGCCTTTGGATTATCCACCGGTTGAGGTGTGAGTTCTCCAGTTGCTTGTTGGTGCCTTCTGTGGTAGAGGGTGCCAGAGAACAAGAACAACTGGTAGAGAAGCTCTCTTGGTTTATAAGAGAGGGCCAGCGACTTTGCCTTGAAGCAAAGTAGCGGTTGGCGGTTGCTACCCGGATTTAGGGGTAATTAAATCTGGGAGGTGTGAGTTGTAATTTTATTACATAGTGCTTATTAGCGGGATTTCCCTGTGGTTTTTCTCTCCTTATTGAGGGGAGAGTTTTCCACGTTAAATCTGGTGTTTTTCTTCTTTGGGTTTTATACGCTTGTTGGTAGCGCTTCCGTGACAACTTTTCGTCACATCCGGGACTGTATCGGTACAACATCCCCAACAAGTGGTATCAGAGCGAGGTTGCAGATACAAGTCCAGATGGGGAAAGATGAAGATGCGACGATGATAAAGTTGACAAGCACAAATTGGCAGATTTGAAAACCCAAGATGGAGGATATTCTCTATTGCAAAGATCTATACGATCCGATAGAGGGACAAAAGCAGAGACTACATCTGATGCAGATTGGAAGAAGCTAAACAGGAAAACCGTCAGAACAGTACGGAAGTGGCTCGACATCTCCGTATTCCATCACGTCTCAGAAGAGACCAATGCCAAAGATATGTGGGAAATGCTCAAGAAGTTATCTGAGCGGAAGACTGCCACAAATAAAGCTTTCTTGATCCGAAAGTTGGTGAACCTCAAGTACCGGGATGGTACAAACATCGCCGAGCATATGAATGAATTCCAAAGCCTTGTAAATCAGTTGGGGTCCATGAAGATGGTTCTTGATGATGAACTTCAGGCTCTACTTCTTCTAGGATCGCTACCGTACAGTTGGGAGACACTCGTAGTGACAGTCAGCAATTCTGCACAGGAGGGCAAGTTGACACTTGACCAGGTGAAGAGCAGTGTACTGAATGAAGAGACTCGACGACGAGCCTCAGGCGACAGTGGATCAGAGGTGCACTTCACAGAGGGCAGAGGCGTTGATAGAGCGAAAGACTGTGGTAGATCTAAGAGCCGCGGTGAATCCCAAGACCGCGAGAAGTCTCGTGGTAGATCCAAGTCAAAGAATGGTAGAGGGTGCTTCCATTGCGGCAAGCCAGGTCACTTCAAAAGAGATTGCAAGATTTGGAAAAAGAAACATGGGTCTGAAGCCAAAGACAAGCAAGATGACGACAAGAATACTACAGCGACGATCTCAGATGATAGGTGCGATGATGACGATGTGGTCTTAACAGTCCAAGAACAGTGTTTGCATGCTGATGAGGATGATTCTGAGTGGGTGGTGGATACTGCAGCTTCTTATCATGCTTCACCAAGTAAGGAGTTCTTCACTTCATACAGGAGGGGAGACTTTGGGAGGGTGAACATGGGAAATTCCAGCTTCTCTAGAATTGTCGGGATTGGTGACATTTGTGTTCAGACAAGTGTTGGTTGCACGCTCACGCTGAAGGATGTTTGTCACATTCCAGATTTGCGGCTGAGTTTGATCTCTGGTTCTTTCTTTGATAGAGAAGGTTGTCATCTTGATTTTGGTGGCGGCAAATGCAAAATCACCAAGGGGGCTTTGGTTATTGTACGTGGCAAACTGTCTCGCACATTATACAAGACCAAGCTCAAAGTACTTAGAGACGGCAGTATACATGCAGTTGAGGATAACCAGACAGATCTATGGCACAAACGGTTAAGACACATGAGTGAGAAGGGCTTGAATCTTCTATCCAAGAAGAGGTTGATTCCTTGTGGCAAGGATAGTGGTCTCAGTTCATGTGATGCATGTCAGACAGGAAAGAAACGACGAGTTTCTTTCAAGACAAGGTCTGCGGTGAAGTCAAAGCTTCTACAGTTGGTTCATTCGGATGTCTGCGGTCCGTTTGAGATGGCTTCACTGGGAGGCAATAAGTATTTTGTCACATTCATTGATGATGCATCTAGGAAGGTGTGGGTCTACTTGCTGAAGACCAAAGATCAGGTTTTTCAATGTTTCCAAAAGTTTCATGCCATGATAGAGCGGGAGACCGGTGAAAAATTAAAGTGTCTCCGAACGGACAATGGAGGAGAGTACACCTCCAGGGAGTTCCAGGCGTACTGCACGCAGCATGGCCTACGGCATGAGAGGACAGAGCCCGACACACCACAACACAATGGTACATCTGAAAGGATGAATCGTACTATTGTCGAGAAAGTCAGATGCATGTTGAAGACTGCAAAGTTGCCAAAGACATTTTGGGGTGAGGCAGTGAGAACTGCCTGCTATCTGATAAATCGATCTCCATCAGTTCCTTTGGGGTTTGATATACCTGAGCATGTATGGACAGGTAAGGATGCATCCTACTCACATCTCCGAGTATTTGGATGCAAGGCATATGCTCATGTTCCCAAGGAAAAGAGGCAAAAGCTGGATGATAAAGCAGTGCCATGTATCTTTCTTGGCTATGGAGATCAACAGTTTGGGTATAGGTTATGGGATCCAGTGAAAAAGACCATGACCAGACACAGAGATGTGACTTTCTGTGAGAGTCAGACAGTGACAGAGCCTGAGGTTGATGATGTAGAGGCTGCGGGATCAGGTGACAGTTCTTCAGACGATGAGTATGAGGATGATTCAGCTTCTTCACAGGTGCAGTCTTCTGATGATGAAGTAGAGCAACATAATCACCATGAGCAGCAGAGTGATAGCACATCAAGTGGTCCAGTTCCAGACGCACAGACGAGTGATTCAACTTCACAGGAAGAGACTTCTGGGCAGGGGGAGCAGGATCAGGACCAGGCCGAGTCCTCAGAGCAGCAGCTGAGGAGTTTTGACAGAGTATGTCATCCTTCATCCAGATATCCGGCATCTCAATATATCTTGCTTACTGATCAGGGGGAGCCAGAGACTTTTCAGGAGGCACAAACTCACAGAGACAGAGTACAGTGGCATCAGGCGATGCAGGAGGAGATGAATTCTTTGCAGAATAATGACACCTATGAGATTGTGGCACTTCCCAAGGGTCGGAGAGTACTAAAGAACAAGTGGGGCTATAGGATGAATAATGACGGCACTGGTAGTGATATTAGATACAAAGCCAGACTTGTTGTCAAGGGCCTTGGTCAAAGACCAGGAGTGGATTTTGATGAGATATTTTCTCCGGTTGTGAAGATGAGTTCTATCAGATTGGTTCTAGGCTTGGTTGCTAGTCTAGATCTGGAGCTTGAGCAAATGGATGTGAAGACAGCTTTCCTTCACGGTGACCTTACAGAGGAGATCTACATGGATCAGCCAGAAGGTTTTAAAGTCAAGGGGAAAGACCACTTAGTCTGCAAATTAAAGAAGAGTTTGTACGGGTTGAAACAGGCTCCTAGACAGTGGTACAAGAAGTTTGATTCTTTCATGCAGAGTCACGAGTACCAGAAGACAAGTGCAGATCCATGTGTCTACATCAGGAGGTTTCCCAATGACAGGTTCATTATTCTACTACTCTATGTGGATGACATGTTGATAGTGGGTCAGGATCTCAGTTTGATCAGAAAATTGAAGACAGAGGTTTCCAAAGCCTTTGAGATGAAGGATTTGGGACCATCACGACAGATTTTGGGGATGCAGATCACACGTGACAGGACACAGCGCAAGTTGTGGTTGTCACAACAGAGTTATGTTGAACGGGTACTTGAGCGGTTTAACATGGGCAAAGCTAAAATCGTGGGGACTCCACTTTCAGGTCACTTCAAGCTGAGTAAGAAGTCATGCCCATCTACTGATGAGGAAAAGGAGGAGATGGCAAGGATTCCCTATTCTTCTGCTGTAGAGAGTTTGATGTACACAATGGTGTGTACCCGTCCTGATATTGCTCATGCAGTTGGCGTTGTGAGTAGGTTTCTCTCAAATCCTGGAAAAGATCACTGGGAGGCGGTCAAGTGGATCTTCAGATACTTACGAGGCACGAGCAACACGTGTTTGATGTTTGGTGGTTCAGAACCAGTTCTAAAGGGCTTCGTTGATGCTGACATGGCAGGTGATATAGATCACAGGAAATCTACTTCTGGGTATATCTTCACTTTTGCAGGGGGAGCCATATCTTGGCAGTCCAGGTTGCAGAAGTGTGTTGCACTTTCAACTACAAAGGCAGAATACATTGCAGCAGCGGAAGCAGGAAAAGAAATTCTCTGGGTGGTGAGATTTCTAAGGGAGCTGGGGATGATTCAGATTGACCAGACTATTTTCTGTGATAGTCAGAGTGCCATTGACTTGAGCAAGAGCACAATGCATCATGCACGGACAAAGCACATTGATGTGAGATATCACTGGCTTCGTGATGTTATAGAGAAGAAGTTGTTGACTCTGAAAAAGATCCATACTGAGAAGAATGCTTCTGATATGATGACCAAGGTGGTGACACGAGACAAGCTAGAGCTTTATAAGAAGCTCTGCGGTGTACATTCCCAATGATGATCGCTGAATACCACATCTCCCTCATGGGCTGGAGGGGGAGATTGTTGGGATTATGAATATAATCCAGCCCATGTCTTAGTGAGATTTAGACTTGGGAGGGTTGGTTTGTGCTACCAATCCTAATAGGAGTCAAATCTTGAATAGTAGGAATATGACTTCCTATGTGCAACATGCAGTTGGACTAGGATTCGAACTAAGACTAGAATTCCTGGTTGCAATCACATGCATGGAGGCCTATAAATAGAGGCCCCTGGGGAGGCCTTTGGATTATCCACCGGTTGAGGTGTGAGTTCTCCAGTTGCTTGTTGGTGCCTTATGTGGTAGAGGGTGCCAGAGAACAAGAACAACTGGTAGAGAAGCTCTCTTGGTTTATAAGAGAGGGCCAGCGACTTTGCCTTGAAGCAAAGTAGCGGTTGACGGTTGCTATCCGGATTTAGGGGTAATTAAATCTGGGAGGTGTGAGTTGTAATTTTATTACATAGTGCTTATTAGCGGGATTGCCCCGTGGTTTTTCTCTCCTTATTGAGGGGAGAGTTTTCCACGTTAAATCTGGTGTTTTTCTTCTTTGGGTTTTATACGCTTGTTGGTAGCGCTTCCGTGACAACTTTTCGTCACATCCGGGACTGTATCGGTACAACATCCCCAACAGTAGTGAGGGTCATTTGGCCATGCACACTCTCCTAGCCAAAGGATAAACATTGAGCTGGTCAATCATTCACTCTATTGGTAACTTCATTCAGGATCTTTGAGTAAGTTTTCTTGTTGATTTTATAGGGGATGATAAGGACACTTACATATTTCTCTAGGTCATTAGTGAAGAGATTTACGGAAGCTTCAAGCCCAAGAAACACCCCCACACAAGATACAACCCAAGCATGCACAACAAAAGTCACGACCGCCCACGTCTACAAAGCCAATAACCACCAAATAAATAACCAAACATGATTGAAGAAGAAGACCGAATAATTTTATTAAGCAACTCCAAAAAGATTATAAGGATTGTCGCTCCCTCACAATCCCGTGCTCACGATAAAATTTTGTAACTCACTCTTATTCTCTCTTCCCTTTGGCTATCCTTTGTGGCTTCCCGTTTTGACACACGATATTGTCTTACGTTGGCACACCCGAAGTTACCATACGTTGGAACCCCCACACATCGGTGTTCTTTGACACACAATATATACTAGTGTCTATCCCTATTTATAGATAGAGACTCTTGGTTAGACAATACGAGAGGATACGACGATTCTATAGCGATTAGGAACGACAATACAAAAGGATAAGAAAATAATATCTTGGACTCCAAATCTAACATTAATTGTACTTTCCTAATATTGTTAGATATTATTTCTTATCCAATTAGGATAAGAGACAAAATCCTAACAATTAGCCACCTGAAAGTCACAAGCTGCACACCCTCCTTCTAACGACCTCCTGAACACTCTTCTAAAAGAAGACTCTTCTAAAAGAAGACTCTCGTCTTGGCCACAAAAATGGATTTCCTGACACATCTTCAAACATCTTGAAACAATCTCGTATCAGTGGCGGCGGGAGGGGGGGGGGGCAAGCTGGGGCACGTGCCCCCCCTCCAATTTTAAATTTTTTTGAACATATATACATATTATGTGTATTTACATGGTATCAAAGTTAATATTTATTTTTATGTGTTATCTCCTTCATACACTAATTAACCTAATTTCTAAATATATAAACTCTCTTCCATAAATAATGTCATTAATAATACTATTTTTAGTAAAGAATCATAAATAAAAATATATCAAAATAGGATAATTTTATAAAAATCAGTGAAATTTATTTACTTTACAAATATATCTCGATGTTCCACACTAAACGAATTGTTCTTTATTAAATAATAACAAATGTATCAAAAATGCATACATAAATATCAACTTATTAACTATTATTTTACACTTATTTGTATAATGATAATATAAAAATAAATACCTATAATTAATAGTAAACTTTATTAAATGTCAAATATTTTTATATCATATATAAATATTTAAATATATAACAAACATAGCAAGTATGTATTGTATGGATAATGATGAAACAAAAACAAATATTTGTTTTCAATTATATACTTTATAAAATATCAAATAATTTAAATAATATATAAACAATTAAGTGTGTAACAGATATAGAAAGTACATAGGTAATGAGGTGAAAGAAAATTGATATCTATGTGCATAGGTAATAGGGAGAAAGAAAATCGATATCCATAATTAATGGTATAATTTATGAGATATCAAATATTGTTATAATTAAATGTATAACAAATGTAGCAAGTACATTAGTTCTGTGTGTGTATCTTTTACTTGTGCAAATGGTGTATGCTGGTTATTTTCTATTATATGTGTAATGCATTCCAGTAAAGATAAAGTCGAATAAATATAATAATTTCTAAGTAGTACATGGTGTCACGATAAATTTGTTAATAATTTTTAACAAAATAAATGTATTATTTTGGATTTCTATACATCAATAATTCTTTGTTAAAATAATGTAATATCATGTGTCATTATGAAACAACCCTTAAAATTATACTTCTATTCACAAGTTATGCAAATATTATTTCTCTAAATTAGAAATATGATTTCATCTTATTGTCAAGGATAATAAATTTTGATATTTTCTTAGTTTCCAATGCAGCATAGAAATAATTGTCTTTAGAACTTAGTGAATAATAAATTATCATAAGATCTATTAGTTTATTAGGTAAAAATGATGAATAAGTTTAACACCATCATAAGTATCTTTATTTAACTTTAAACTACTAGAGTATTGGATTTCTTGATTTTTATATAATAATAGTAATTGCCACATAGTACTACTTATATATTCATTTCTTAACTTTATGTTACTTTTTAGTTACTTTCTTGTCAAACTCATCATGTAGGAAATTATTTGTGTGATCTTAAAAACTAAATAATAATCCACATAATTAAAATTGAGCATTATATTTATGTGGTTTTTCTAATATGAAGAATTAATATAAAGGAATAGTTGGTCTTATTCAAACAAATTAAATCTTTTCAATGCCAATGTTGTCATTTCAAACTCTTCTTACATATAAAAATATCCTAAAGGTATGTAGAGTCTTATACTGAAAGAGAATATGTGAACTATCTTGTACTGAAAGAGAATATGTGAACTATCTTGTACTGAAAGAGAATAATTCTACTTATGTGAATGACCTATCTTAAAAATTAACTTGAAACATTTATTATGGATATGCAATCTGATGATCGGTTTTCTAAAATCAAGGGGATATGTGAACTTGCTAAAAAGATGGTCTTACATGGAAAACATATTGTCTATGTAGATGTGTATAAGCTGATAAATTAGCATTGATATTACCAGTTGCAATAGCTACAGTGGAAAGATCATTCTCCATTATGAATATAATAATAAGTCTTTGACGCAACAAAATGTACGACAAGTGGTTGAATGATTCTATGATTGTTTACATTGAGAAAGAAATATTTGACACTATCCACAATAGTATTATACCAGAGCGTTTCCAAACAATGAAGACAAGAAGGATGTTCTAAACTTTAGTAAGTACTTTTTTTATTACAAACTCAAAAGCTATTATTGACATTTATATCTTGAATTTCATACATGACACTTTTATGAATTTTATATATCTTGATTTTGCATCAAAGAAATTGTGTATGCTATTTGTGCCCCTCGTGCGAAACGTGGCTGGCTCCGCCACTGTCTCGTATAATCTTTATTTGGTTTTTGCTTAACTGAGCAAAGAGTATCAGATCATCCGCAAACAAACATGTGCAATGAAAGATCCCTTTAATGTCATAGCTCCATTTTTCGCGTCATATTATGTATCCGCTCATGCACCATCACAATGTTATCAACGATTCTTCATCCATGAATGAAGCTGCTCTGTTCAGGTGAGACCCACTTTGGCAGGAAACTTTTAGTCTTTCGACTACTACTTTGGAAGCAATATTAAGGCTAATGTTGTCGAGTGAGATGTGTCTCAACTGCTGACATCTCTGAGGAATTGAGACCTTGGGTATTAGCGATGTGGTCGAGTTGCACAACTCTTTAGCTAACTGCTTAACCATAAGAGCATTGACCACAGAATTAGACACAGATATTGTGTCTTGACGACACTCTTAATTGACAAATATATCAGATTCTTGTATGTGGTTAAATCCAAAATTGCAAAGACCGCCTCGATCTCGTCGTGCTCCAGCCTATTTACATCCACACAAGAGTTTCTTGTATGTGGTTAAATCCAAGATATCAGGTGGAAGCAGAGTAACAGACGCATGCCTTAGTTAAGTCGAACTTTAATCGCCAATTGGGTTTAGTGAGCTTTTTCTTCCAAAATACAACAAAGAGTGCAATTATTTGATCACTGTTTCATCTGTTTTCATCTTTCAGACATACCAATGCTATTCTCCTCTGCTTTGTCACAACTGTGTTCTGCTTTCCCCTCTTCCCCGTTATCTTTCCCTTCCTCTGCTTGTTCCTCTGTTTCCGCCCTTTTCTTATTCCGCTTGGGATCCTTGGTCTTCTCCTTGATAAATTCTAGCAGAATCTCGAGTGCCTCGTCGCACTCCTCGCTCTTCATGAGCTCCCCTGTGATCTCCGCGGGTGTGACGTCCACCTCCTCCCGCATGAGCCTCTCGATTTTCGGGAACAGCTTATGGTCCTTAACGCCGAGGTAGTTCTCTGCCAGGATCCGGAACCCAGCCGGCGTACAGTACGACATGTGGATGTGTAGGTCCATCCTGCCGGGCCGCAGGAGGGCAGGGTCCAGCTTCTCCTTGTGGTTCGTGGTGAGCACAATGATCCTCTCATCCCCGCAGCTCGAAACGAGGCCGTCGATCGTGTTCAGCACCCCAGATAAGGTTACGCCGGACTTGGGCGCCGGTTCCGCCTTCTCCTCGGCGCCGTCCTCGAGCCTGGCCCGTAGCTGGATGGAGCAATCGATGTCCTCGACCACCAAGATGGACTTGTTGCTAGTGCGCATGAGCAGAGACCGCAGGGCTGAGTTGTCCGTGACCTCCGTCAGTTCAAGGTCATAGACGTCGAACTTGAGGAAGTTCGCCATGGCGGCAATAAGGCTTGACTTCCCCGTCCCAGGGGGTCCGTAGAGCAGGTAGCCCCTCTTCCACGCCTTCCCCACACGGCGGTAGTAGTCCCGGCGGCGGAGAAACCGCTCCAGGTCGCTCTTTACAGCCTTCTTAAGCTCGGGATCCATAGCAAGGGTGTCGAAAGTGGTCGGATGGTCAAAGTTGACGTGTTCCCACCACTCACTGCTAGGGTGGTACAGTTGGATCTGCCTCTCCTCTTCTTTTATTGCCTCCCATCTCTTAAGCAAGTGGGGCAGATAGGCCTTGAGCGCGTCTTCTTCGTGGCGACGGTGGAATTTGAGCTCGAAGAAGAACTGCTCCGACTTTGTGTCGCCGTCATCCGTTTTAGGGGCTGGGCGGGATGAGAAGCGCCAGTGGTAATCGACGCCGTCGAACACATCCGTGATCACCTCTTCCCGATCAACTCTGACAGCCATTTTCTCGTCGGTCTCATGCTTGATGACCCGGACTCGTCGGGCTGAGGGAGGCAACTTGCCATCCAAGTAGGAGTCGACGGCCTCGTAGATGTGGTTGGAGAAGTAGCCTTCGAACTGGTCGATGATGACGGTGAACTCGTTCGAGTTGGACGGTGATAGGAAGGAGGACAGGAGGTTGGATAGGGAGGAGTCGATGTAGTCCCGGACTTGATCAGGGAGGAACTCGTTGATGACGGTGCGAGCTACCATAGCGGAGGCGGCCACAGACGCCGCCAACGAGAGGGCATTCTTTGCTCGATCCATGGCTGAGCTACTGCTCGCCGGAGCCATGATAGGCTACTTAGGTAAGCTGTATTTTCTTTCTAGGTGGAGTGGATGGGTTCTCCGGTCGGGGAGGGTTACAACTGGCGCTGGATTTTCTTTGTAGGTGGAGTGGATGGGTTCTCCGGTCCGGGAGGGTTACACCTGGCGCCAGCAAGTGCTGTGTGGAGAAGGAACTGAACTGCCTTTATGTGATTCCGTTGTCTGTACCTTGATGGGCAAGAAATCAGTTTTTCTTTTCCCCTTTGCACTCATGTGTTGGTGGTGTGTGGATAGGCAACTACGAGGAACTTACTTTAGAAATGAAAATCCTAATTGGACGCGTCTAAGGACACGTTTGGTTCATTAGATTCAACTGGATTTTAGGAAATACACAATTTATTTTATCTAGGTTGAGGCGATTACTTGGATTAGATAAATACAGCAATAACAAACTTTACGTTTGGCTACATTGGATATACTTCTTGTACTCGGTCCGGTTCTCTTCTTCTTCATGCTTTGATGGTGGCAGTAGCTCGTAGCTCCTACGTACAGCTGATCGTGTTAGTATAGGGAGATGAGGGGATCACAAAGTAGTTGGGGAAGGGACCATGGAGCAGCTGGGAGCCTGGCACAAAGGAGGGAACGAGAGAGATACATTCAATGTATTCCGGCGTCCAGCCCTTTTGAGATGGAAGACAAAATCCAGCATCTAATGTATAATCTAAAACTTCTGGATTTTTATGATCATCCAGCTCCATCAAAACAAACATAAATTTTCTTCTATTGGATTTTAGATTGCAATCCAATCCAGCCATATACAGAAAATCAAACGTCCCCTAAGTCGTGACAAGGCTGTAACAAGACTATAAAGTGAAAACTGTTGAGCTGGGGGTGGTATTCTCGATTGGATCCTTTTTTTGTTATATAGGATAAGTGTAGACAAAAAGTACTAAATTTATTTTTTGCTAATAACTTTTGATTCATAATGATTTTTTTGACGAAATATAAAATTATTGGACACATTATGAAAAATCAAATCTAACAATACCAATATTGATACACTTTGAGAAAAATAGTAACATATTTTTTTATAAATATTGAACACAGTATGTTAAGAGTTGTGCTAATCTGTTATTTATGGACATCTAATAAGTAGGCACATTCACATCATAGTTGGACATATTATCACCATAATTGAGTATTTTTTACAAATATTATGCACATCATGTTAAGATTTGTGTTAATTTGTTATATATACACAACATCTAAGAAGTAAGCGCATTCACACTATAACTGCGTGTATCACACCATAATTGGATATTTTTCTACAAATATTGGGCGCATTATGTTAAGATTTGTGCTAGTTTATTATTTATACACATACTTCTAAAAATAAATGCATTCACGCCATAATTGAGCGTATTCGCACCATAATTGTGCGCTTTTCTACAAATATTGGCACATTATGTTAAGATTTGTGCTAATTATGTACATAATCTAAGCAGTAGGCGTATTACCACCATAACTGGGCGTATTCACACCATAATTATATGTCTTTCTATAATATTAGGCACATTATGTTTATATTTGTGCCAAGTTGCTATTTATGCACAACATCTAAAAAGTAATCACATTCACACCATAATTTGGCGCTTTCCTACAAATGTTGGGTGCACTATGTTAAGATTTGTGCTAATTTGTTATTTCTGCACAACATCTAAGAAGTACACATATTCACACCATAATTGGACACATTCACACTATAATTAGGTACTTTTCTATAAATATTGGATGTATTATGTTTAGATTCGTACAAATTTGAAATTTATGCACAACATCTAAAAAGTATGGGCATTTACACCATAATTAAGTGCATTTATACAAATATTGAGCGTGTTACGTTAAGATTTGTACTAATTTGCTATTTGTGCAAAATCTTTAAGAAGTAGGTGCATTCACACCATCATTTGACTTTTTCTACAAATATTAAGCACATTATGTTAAGATTTGTGTTAATTTTCTATTTATGCACAACATCTAAAAAATAGGAAAATTCACACCATAATTATGTACTTTTCTATAAATATTAGGCATGTTATGTTAATATTTGTGCTAATTTACTATTTATACACAATATCTAACAAGTAAGCGCATTCACACCATAATTAGACGCACACCATAATTAGACGTTTCTCTACAAATATATGATACATTATGTTTATATTTGTGCTATGTTATTTATGCACATCTAAAGTAGGCACATTCACACCATAATTGGACACATTCACACCATAATTGGACACTTTTATACATATATTGGGTGTGTTATGTTAAGATTTGTGTTGCTATTTTTACAGAACAACTAAGAAGTAGGCACATTCACACCATAATTGGACGCATTCATACTATAATTGGATATTTTTTCACAAATACTAGACGCATTATGTTAATATTTGTGTTAATTTATTATGTTTGCACAACATCTAAAAAGTAAGCGCATTGACACCATAATTGGGCATATTAACACCATAATGAGATTTTTTTATAAATATTAGGCATGTTATATTAAGATTTATGCCAATTTTCTATTTTTGCATAACATCTAAAAAGTTGACACATTCACACCATAATTGGGCACATTCACACCATAATTGAGCGCTTTATACAAATATTGGGCACATTTTTTAAAGATTTGTGCTAATTTACTATTTATCGCACATCTAAGAAGTAGGCACATTCACACCATAATTGGGCACATTAACACAAAATTGGACTCTTTTCTACAAATATTGGCACATTATGTTAAGATTTGTGCTGATTTGCTATTTATACACAACATTTAAAAAGTAGATGCATTCACATAACTGAATATTTTTTACAAATATTGGACGCATAATGTTAATATTTCTGTTAATTTGCTATTTTTATACAACATTTAAGAAGTAGACACATTCACTATAATTTACACCATAATTGAGCATTTTCTATGAATATTATGCACATTATGTTTATAATTTATGCTAATTTACACATACTCTACAGAGTAGGTGCATTCACACCATAATTTGATGCATTTGTATCATAATTTTGTACTTTTCTAAAAATATTAGGCACATTATGGTAATGTACTAATTTACAATATATACACAACATTTAAGAAGTACGTACATTCACACTATAATTGGGCACATTAACATCACAATTGAGCATTTTTCTACAAATAGCACATGATGCGCATTAGCACTATGATTGGGTGCTTTTCTATAAATATTAGACACATCATGTTAAAATTTTACTAATTTGTTGTTTATGCGCATGTTCTTAAAAATGTGTAAATAATTTTTTTCTTTCAAAAATATTGTCGATATTAGTCTTATTCAAATGTATCTTTTATAAAAAAATTGATGAATTTTTTTCGTCTAAAAATTCATTACAGGATAAATATTATAAACAAAACAATCGATTCCTTCTCTTTTACTTTCCAAAAAGATCAAAAGAAAAAACAGCATGTACAACCCTTCCCAGCATCGCGAATGTAAGTCCGTTTAGAAATGGTCCCTCGCACCGCGTCGACATGGTCAGCTACGTAGAACCCGACGACAGAGTAAGCAAATGTGAGTATGTTCGATCAGGTGGCCCGAAGTTTCCTTGCGCCACAACTATCTTCCAACGTAGTAAACGACTCCTCAAAAATTATAAAGCAAGCGGACATATTATACACAGTTCAAGATTTCGAATGGAAAAAACAAACAAGCACACTAGTGTGTTTAGGAAGCTTTTCGTAGATAAAATTATCAGCATAGGGCCTCTTCAGACGAATTTTCTAACGTTCTGTATTACTACTTTTTCATTGTCCAGTTCTATCACAACCGCTAAAAAGAGCCTTTTATTGTTGCCATAAAGTATGCTTCGAAGAATAGGTTGTTGTCTGCTTTCAGAAGAGTTGAAAAGGAGTAGGGTTATACATGGATAGGGTATGGTGTAGGTATGTCAATATCCATAATTGTAACTATTTATTTAGGCGGGTATGTGTATAGGTATATAACCGCTTTGTCAAAAGCTGTATCCGCACCATACACATATATGTATAGCCGCTAGGTATATGGACGGATAACTGGTTATACAGTTATATATATAAACTTGTTATAATAATACACCACAAACTTTGAGATACAACAAACTAGAACAGTTAAATGGGTAGATTATGGAGAATATCATCAAGGCAAAGAGGAGAGAACAATAAAATGAGAGAATGACTCTAGGCCTAGTTTGGGTACTCACTTTTAAAATGCTGGTAGTCGTGTGCATAGTTATACATTTCTTGGTAATCTAAGGTAGAGGGACAGGAAAGCGGACAGCTCTACATCACGTGCAAATGTAGACAAAACTAGAGACACGGGAGGAGAAAGCTGGCACGGAAGTGGCTTTTTAGAAGCCCGCCGATTCAGGCACAATTTGCAACTGCTTCTTTTCTGCTAAATTATATACACAACACTGCACAACAAATACAACATGACAGTCGTTACTATTAATCTCCTATGTATATTGTACATTAAATACCGGAACTCAGAAATACGATGGCCAAACTAGGCCTAAGATATTTCAAATTATATCCTTCTCTAAAATCAATTGAGTAAGATTGTGAGTCAATTGTTATAAGCAATCTTATTTCTTACACTATCATACAAAATTTCTCTTATTATAAGTATTTAACATGATGAGCAACTTACAGTTTAATATACCAATGTTGGGTGCAAGCGAATGATTTGATTCATCAATAAGTATTTTTGTCATGCTTATTTTCGGTCGACCATGACTTCAACCGTGGCACCCCTCGGTCGAACTCTTTTTCGGCTGAGAGGCAATTATGTAGATTTCCAATTAATGCAAATTTTATCTAAATTAAACCAAGATATAACATTTTATTGACATAAATGACCAATTAACTTCTTTTTGTATATTTATCTTGTTTCAACTTGTGAGTTTAAGCAACATAGATTTCTTCCTTTATAAATTTATTATTATTTTATATCCATTTCAAGAGTTTGATGTCCTTTTATTCTCAAGTTTTACCCATTGGTGCATAAGTCATGTCAAAGATTGTTTTCTTTCATTATATCCTAGTTTTATCTATTTCATCATACCAATTTAGTTCCAATTGAATGTTTTCTTTTAAGTCGAGGAGTTGAGACTTATAAAAGCTCTTATTGAAATTATCCAATAATCAACTCCTTTTAGAATATGATTAAGTTTAATTGTGATTAATTCTTGAATTCTTTTAAATGTAGACTTATAAATCCTAGTTTTTTTAGATGTTGAAAATTTTAGGATAAAACCTTTTTTGTAACTTAAGATCACATTTACTTTCATCATCTTTTGTTATACAACTAGATTTATGTGAATGAGTTCTAGTGAGCAAAATTTCAGTTTTAACAAGAAATCTTACTTTTGATCTCCTAGAATACACAAATTTGATATTTTCTTATCCATTTATTTACAAATAGAAAAGAATGCATCAACATCACCTTTCTTCAAATGTGACCAATAAGTTTGCCTTTTCTCCATGTGTGTGGAGGCCTTCTTAATTCTGGTTTTGTGCTTGTTGGGTCAATCTCTATAGGCCATCCAAACCTTCAAAGTGTAAAGTTTTGGTCCCCATATAGTGGCCCCTTTGGTTAGGATGTAGAACAATCTATTATGAAGAGTACATTACAAATTTGGGTCACCAAATTCAATTGTAAGCTGATAATTATATTCTTAATAAACAATCATGACAAAACTATTTTTGGTCAAATATATCGTCGACCGAAGAAGTTCTCAGTAGAACTATTTGTTGACCGAAGGATTTTCCATTGAAACTAATTTCGACAGAACTACCTTTGGTTGAACTTGTCTTCGATCGGAAGATGTCTCGGTCAAGAATTTTGTCGACCAAAATAAACTTTGTACATTTTCAGCAATTTCAACATTTCTAATGTAAACATATCATGTCATAATTCACAATTAAGTAATCAATGATATACAAGTTCAAGCTTAATTCAGTTGAGATAAGACATTATAAATTTTTAAAGTGAAGCTTAGGTCAAATCTCAACTTGTTATGACCAACATTTTTAAGTTGGGGGTTTTAGAACCAAACCAAGGCAACATCCTTTTCTTGTATGGGCACGAGAATGAATAATGTCCTAGACGTAAACAATAATGACAACAGATAGAATCAATTTCATTTCTCTTCTTAGCTAGATTGTATTTAGGCACATACATGACTTTAGTCTTGGGTACTTGTGTCCTTTTAATTCTACGTTTTTGATAGGATTTATCTTTGGACACATAACCTAGACCTCTTCACCCAATTTGTCCAGATGAGTCCTTTAGGATTTTATCAAGAATGTCTTTGTTTTTCAAGCTACTAATATCCTTTTACAACTTAGCAATTTTATTCATTCTCCTTTTAATGTCTAACTTTGCTTGATCTAAAATAACAAACTATCTCTTTCTTTGACAATATCATCATAATCTGAATGAGTACATAGAATTGGTTGAGTTTGAAGATCATTTATCTTGGCAAGCAATTCAACCTTTTCTTGGAAAAGAAAGTTATTATTACACTAGTACATAACCAACCTTTAGTGTCGGTTATTTAAGGCCTTTAGTGTCGGTTTCTAAGCGACACCTATGTGGGCGACGCTAAAAGCCCAGCCGTTACGCGTCGGTTCAAAAATCGACGCCAAAACCCTTCGCGCGCCACCGAAAACGCGCCAGCAAGGCACTATAGGCGTCAGTTATTAGATAAGAAACCGACGCCATATACCTTCGCGCCACAGAAGGGCGCCATCTTGGGCACTATCAGCGTCGGTTATTAGATAAGAACCGAAGTCATATAAACCCCAACACGGCTGTGCTGGCCAGCATGGCCGTGGTGTCTGGTCCGCTGCCACGGCCGTGCACTCCCAACACGGCCGTGTTGGCCAGCACGGCCGTGGTGTCTGGTCCGCTGCCACGGCCGTGCTGGCCAGCACGGCCGTGGTGTTAAGGAAATAGACGCCGGTTACTATTAGAAACTGACACTGTAACGATGTGGTGTCGGTTTTATACAAATAACCGACACCTATTTTTTTTCTGTCAGTCTGCAGACCTGCTGTATCGCTGGTCGCAGGATGAGAAACCTGCAATTCAGTTATGAACTGCAGGTTTTACGACATCCATTGATATCAGCCAACAACAGGCCACAAACCTGCAAAATTAACAACAAAAATATTCACACATTTAGCAATGCAACCTACAGTTCCATTTGATTTTCAAACATTTAGAAATATTCATGTAGCTAGCAATATGTAGTTCCATTCATTTTCACATTCACACATATAGAAACATTCATATAGCAACCAACAGTTTCATTCATTTTCACTCAGACACATGTAGAAACATCCAGACATGTAGAAACATTCACACATATATTATAATTCAGAAATTCATTTACAAAATATCATTCTTTAGTTATTATTCGCTATCAACATCCCAATTATATCTTAAATCCCCCACTACTTGTATGGTTGTTGCCCATTCTTCTCTTACTTCATTTAATTCTCCCATCGTATAGGGAGCATGTATATCTGGTAAGGTCGTTTCTGTAGTGTGGTTAGTTTTAAACACCTGTAAAGAGAATGATGTATATATATAATTAATGAGCTATAAATAAGATTGATATATTTCATATTATATATCTAATGTGACTATATAATACCTCAGCAATACAATCGATGTCCATTGCGGCATATTTGATAATCATGTGCATAAATCACATCACATAGTATCCACATTCCCATCCGTTGTCTTGTGTAGCACACAATAAATTCAAACATACAAAATATTAAAAAATACAACTAATTAAGCAATGTCCACATAAATAATATATACATATATTATAGTCGGGAACTTACTTTCACGTTCTTCCAAATTATTGGCTGGTTCTTTTTCGTGGGGACCTTTCCTCCAGCCTTTTTGAACTCATCAGAACCCCTACATGTTAATGTAACACAGTACATTGCATAATTAAATAGTAGTGTAATAACATATGTTAACGGATATGAAAATGAAATATTTCTCACCAGAATAATGCCATTTTCATTATGTGTCCATATTTTGTATTCAATTTACTCCCCTTAGGATCTAGATAATAGACAGTGAACGTCTCGGGGACAATAACCAGTAACTCCCAATGCATACCACTAGAGGTGAAAAAAGTTAAAAATTAATAACTCAAAATCCACAATAAAAATGTAATTTTCTTAAGTCCAAATTATAATAAGCAAAGTAAACTTACTCTACATTGAATGGAGCCATTATCATCGTCTTCTGATTTTGAGCAAAAATTGTAAAAGCCTCACAGCAGTATTGTTGAACTGACGGAGGGTCTTTAGCTACTAGACTAATCAAAGATGGAATAAAAAATCCTACATGTTCGAATGCAAAATCTGCACATATCTTGTCTAAGTAGCTGCAAAATATGTATTAATTACGCATGCATTAATAAATAAGAAACCAGATCACCAGATCCTACACAAGGTATATGGATGTATAAAGAAGATCTCACCTTATCCATAGCTCTATCACAGATGTATTTAGCCAATCATATCGAAACAACTCCAAAATGTCTTGTATAAATAGTTTGCTTTCGTATGATTGACCTGCAATATTTGAATCTATAGAAATAGTTATAGGGCAATTTATATCATGTTCGCCTAACCATATTGCCATACCCCTACAGTTAGGACCTAACATGACAGGTAGGTCCTGTGGAACCCAACTGGGTAATGTAGGAGGTGGAAGTGGAGGCCTAGATGCTGTGGGTGTCTTCTTTTTAACCTGTATATATATATATATAATAATTTCAGATCAACTGACATCATATACACACACTAACAATTTAACGTAATATAAATTTACCATACAATTTCAGTAAAGATGACATCCTCTTTTAGCCACAATATCACTCTGCCTTCTGCCTCACCAAGCGTTTCACAATCTGGGTGGGCATATGGAAATGGAAGATCCATCCACTTGGGGAATATATGTACCGGGCTCACACGAATCCAACCAGCTGGTAATGGAGACCCGTGAAACATTTCCCCTGGTAGGGATGGGTAAGACGACGCCTCTGCAACTGTGGCAACACATCCCACTATCACACAGATAGCGAGGTGTTACGCGAAAACGTGCGGAAATCACCATAACCACAGATTACCAAAAACACGGGTTATTTAAAACCGTTTGTGGAAAGTTGATAAACTGAGAAACTATTACATTCAAGTCCTCATCCTGCAGGGAAACATGCTATATATATACATATACAAGATCTGATACGTGTCCACAACATAAAGGAACAACTGTCTATCCATCACATGAGTTCACCACCTGTTCATATACATACAGGCCCACCTCCGGCCAACAACAGGATATACAAAACATCAACGATCATACATCGTGAAACTATGCCAAAACACTGCCAAGGACCTGAGAGTACAGGGATGACTCTAGAATCTACTACAAAACACCAAAACAGCGGCATGTTCATCTCTTGCCTTCTACAACTCTTCTTGCTGCTCGGCCGCAACTCCGTGACCACCACCACGCCTAGCTCGAACACCTGAAAACTAGCGGAGTGAGACAATTGAACATTGTCCCAGTGAGAAACATAACTCCCCGCCGCAACTACAGAACCTCAGGAAGATAAAGCTATAACAACAGATAACTGATAACAGATATAACAAAAGCAGTTTATACAAAGCAAAGCTATTCTTACCGACCAGGTTACCAGCTGTACAAAAGGCATATAACCAATTCTTCTCTATGCAACATGATTAACAAGATAAGATATATTGCCACATAACATGAGGAACATATGAGTATCTGCAAGATATAACAAGATTAACTACATAAGCAAGGCCTCAATCAATGTTTCATGTTTTGCCTTAAGTAGTAAATACTATACGGCTGAATTACGTATTTTATTATGCCCTGAGGAAGTGAACAGTACCGTTCTAATCCAACCTTCGACTGCGAAGCCCATAGCCGGTGCTATACAAGGTTAATGGAAGAGCCGGACTCCACAACCTTCCCCCTCATGGTCAGTGCACGAGATCCAAAGCAGGACCGCAGTCTCATGCTCAAGTGGCCTCAGCCACAGGGTCATCTCCACAGGCTACCCTTCCTCTAGCCTGCCTCGGTACAGGTCACGGCGCTAGTATATCTGAGCCATGGGCCTGATCACCATGCTCTGAGCCATGAACGCATTCATGCTCATTGTATCACATATTCGGAGCCATGGGCCTGTTCACCATGCTCATCACATATCCGAGTCTAAAACCGAAGTTGCACTCTTACCTCCTCACTTTAGGCTAGGAGCAACCTCGCATATTCAACAATATGCGCTCCGGGTTAACCCGTAGGAGAACCCGTTTCAGCATCACCAATTTCCTGACGATGATGGATCTATGGCCAGGGCAAACTACATGATATATTCCACTGCAATTATTTAGTATCTTTTAGATGGATTGCAAGATTCAACCAAGTTGTATAACATGCAAAATATAACAGAATGAACAACATAAAACTCAACATTATGTTTTTATTGTAATCACATCAACCTGATCCATCTCAAGGATCCAACATCACATGTTATCACTTAGCTTCTTGCCAACCATCCAGATCCATCTCAAGGATCATCACATACCATGGGATCTCAATCCCTCATCATGTATTGCCACTGCCTTTCAAGGCTTACATCATCATCATGGGACAAACACATCATATATGAAATCTCATCAACCAGAGTAATTATTAGAGTGATGTTACTCATTACATATTTCTCATAGCCTTTTCATGGATAAGAATCACCTCCATGGTTAGTGTACTCAATAATCATAGTTTCAACATAAGGACTATGCTTACTATCATGAGATGACATTCAAGATGCTATACTTATCAGTTATACATCATCTGGTGATCATGTGCATAAGACATATCATTAAACGACTATTTATGTACTTATCCTTGCCTCAGCATTTCACATACATTCAAGGGAATTACTCCATACATGTGGTCATGTTTAGATATATAAAAGGGCAAGCATTACCATTATCATTACCACTATCATATTCATTAAATAAGAAAGGAGTCACCAACGTTTAGGCAAGGGTACACACAACTAGCTTATTTTCCATCAAACGTGATACCCTCACAAAAGGCGCTAGAAACCCTCACTATAAGGGGGGGGGTATCGGCCTCCTTCCCTCACCCATACTCATCACACCAAACAGCCGATACACAAGCCAGCAGCAACGCTGCGTTGCCACTAAGGCAAACCAGCTTGCAACGGGGTGTCGCGCGTCAAGGGGGGGGGTGTCGGGCATCCAACATTATCGGGCAACGTCCGTCTCAGCATGGGGTGTCGGCCGATACCAGGGCATGTGATGCCCGTCACAAGAACAAAGGGTGTCGCCCGACACCACAGCATATCGCCCAACACAAGAACAACCATATCGTCCGTCACAGGCCTGTCGGCCAACACACACTCACACATGGTCGTCTTCTACCTCAAGTACAAGGTACTCAAAACCCTAGAGGGTCGAGGAGATGGCTCACCTCAATCAACTAAGAAAGAGGGGTCTTGCACACCACCTATCACCTATCGGGCAACACAAAAACCAACCCTAAGCAAGGTCCACTACAACCGAGCTCACCCTTCAAGTCCATGGTGAGAGGAGAGTGTTGCTCAAGCAACTAGAACACAAGCTCACCTCAATCGGCTAGGAAAGAGGGGTGTTGCTCATGATACTAGGAGTTCAAGCTCACTCCTCTAGACCAAGGAGAGAAAGGATTATTGCTCACCGAGAAACCCTAATCCACAAGGATCGGCCAACAAGGAAACTAAGCAAGGTACTAAGCTACTAACATATAAACAAGATCATAGAAGAAGATAATGTAGCTAGGGTTAGAAGTTATGCAACCCGCCTCAAGAAACTTCAAGCTCCAAGCACCACCAAGCAAGGAAGATGGAGACTCCAAGGCTATTGGCCACCACTTGCTTCTCCAAGGTGTGTCAGCCACCAAGCTGCTCCTTCAAGGGGGGGGGTATCGGCCACCACTAGCAAGGAAGAGGGTTGTGTCATGCACAACAAAGTGGAGGAGAGACTAAGGGACTAAAAGAACTCAAAACAAGGAAAAGAACCACATATATAGAAGGAAAGGGAGGAGAAAACAAGGTAGAACCAAGCAAGGTGTCACTTGCCTAGGGACACTTGTCCTAGTGCACGAGCCACCACTCTAGCAATCTCTATACACATGTCCAAGGTATGCACCAAGTGTCCACTAAACAAGGTCAAGGCTAGGTCAAGCACCATGGGCGACACAACAACTTGCTCCTAGGGTAACACACTTCATCCTCATGGGCGACACAAACCTTGGGTGTCACAAGCTCAGGCCGACACAACTTGCCCTTGCCCGACACAGGGCACAAAGAAGCAAGGCAACACTCAACAAGGCCCAAACAAGCTTAACCAGACCCAAAAGGACTCAAACAACGAGCCCAAACCCTCCTCTCAACACCAGAGGAAGCAAAGAGATAGAGGAACACCTCACAAGGTGGCAAACTTGCCCACAAAACCCTAGACTTGGGTTATTTGCAAGTAGCCCCTCCAGATCTCAACAAAGCACGACCAAACCCTAATCACCACTAAAGGTGATTAGCAAGCACCAAAGCACCAGGGTTAAGTAAAACAAACATGGTAAAGCCTAAACGAAGGTTAGGGTCCTTATAAGATAACCCCCTTCAAGGGATTTCATCCCTGAAATCCGAAGAGAAAAGTGAGGGATACTTCCTCCTCAACTCTTCCTCAAGATCCCATGTGGCTTCCTCAACGCCACGATGATGCCAAAGAACCTTCACAAGAACCAGGTACTTCCTTTTCAACTTCTCGACCCTTCTGTCAAGGATCGCCACAAGACCTTCCTCGTAGGTCACATCTGCATCAAACTCAACCTCAACTGGTTGTATCACTGTTCCCGAATATGGATGACTTTTCTTCAACATACTGACATGGAACACTGGATGTAACCTGTGCAACTCTGGAGGCAACTCTATCTCGTAAGCTACCTTACCAACATGTGCTATAACTGCGTAAGGACCCATATACCTGGGTGCTAACTTACCTTTCTGACCAAACCTTAGCACACCTTTCCACGGTGAGACTTTAAGATACACTTTGTCTCCTACCTGGAACTCCAAAGGTCGTCGTCGATTGTCTGCATAGGACTTCTGCCTGTCCTGTGCCACTTTCAACTGTTGCAGTATCACTTTGATCTTTTCTGTTGTCTGCAACACTAACTTAGGACCCAAACGATGATACTCACCAGACTCATACCAACACAGAGGGGGTCTGCACTTCCTTCCATACAAAGCCTCATAAGGAGCCATGTCAATGCTCCACTGATAACTGTTGTTGTAGGCAAACTCTATCAAACTCAGATGTACATCCCAGCTGCCTAGAAACTGCAAAACACAAGCTCGAAGGAGATCTTCCAAAGTCTGAATAGTCCTCTCCGACTGTCCATCTGTCTGCGGGTGGAAGGCAGTACTGAACCTCAACTGCGTTCCCAACGCTTTGTGCAACTATTCCCAGAAGTGACTCGTAAACTGCGGAACTCTGTCGGAAACTATCATAACTGGCACACCATGCAATCGTACTATCTCATCCACATATACTCGAGCAAGTTTCTCAGCTGTATATGTCGTCTTCACTGGTAGGAAATGGGCAGATTTCGTCAATCTGTCCACTATCACCCAAATGGAATCATGACTCCTAGTTGTCCGCGGTAGACCAACTACAAAATCCATGGTTATATGATCCCATTTCCACTGCGGTATCGGCAAGGGTTGCAACGTGCCTGCTGACTTCTGATGCTCAGCCTTCACTTGCTGATAAACTGCACATCTTGCCACGAATGCAGCTACATCTTTCTTCCAAGTTGGGCCACCAGTAAAAGTCTTTCAGGCTCTGATACATCTTGGTGACACCTGGATGCATAGCATACATCAACATGTGTGCTTCTTCGAGCACTAACTTCCTCAGATCATCAGAATCTAGAACAACCATCCTATCACGATAGCAAGCTAGTCCATCCTCGGACTCATGGAACCCTTCACGCTTTTCACTACCGAACTCTGATCTGATCAACTACACTGCCTCATCTGTCTGTTGTGCATCTTTGATCTGCTGTCTTAGTGTAGGCTTGACTTGCATTTGTGCTAAAAGTCCAGCTAACGAGGAAACTTCCATCTGTACATTTATCTGTCGCAGAGAAACAAACATATCTTGTTTATGGCATACCAGAGAACTCAACTGTGCCTTCTTTGAAGAAAGAGAAGAAGACTTTCTGCTAAGCGCATCCGCTACCACATTCGCTTTACCAGGATGATACTCGATAGTGAAATCGTAATCATTGATCAAATCCATCCATCGACGTTGTCGCATGTTCAACTCGTGCTGCGAAAAGATATACTTCAGATTCTTATGATCCGTAAAGATTTGACACACTTCCCCATAAAGATAGTGTCTCCAAATCTTTAACGCATGAACCACTGCTGCCAACTCCAAGTCATGAGTCGGGTAGTTCTCCTCATGTTTCTTGAGCTGTCGCGAAGCAAAGGAAACTACATGATCTTCCTGAATCAGCACACAACCTAAACCGTTCTTGGAAGCATCACAGAAAACAACATAGCCTTTTCCAGACTCTGACAGGATTAACACTGGCGCATTGGTCAACTTCTCCTTCAAACTTTGAAAATCTTGCTGACATCGATCATCCCAGACAAAAGGTACATCCTTTCTGGTCAACTTTGTCATCGGCAACACAATCGCACTGAAGTCCTTGATAAACCTCCGGTAGTATCCTGCTAAACCAAGGAAACTACGAACTTCTGTCGGCGTCTTTGGTTGCTCCCAATCCGCAATAGATTCCACCTTCTTTGGATCTACTTTGACTCCTTCAGCAGATATCACATGTCCTAAGAAGGTCACTTCTTCCAACCAGAACTCACACTTACTAAACTTGACATACAACTGATGTTGGCAAAGGAGAGTCAATGCTAGACGAAGATGTCGCTCATGCTCTTGCTTGTCCCGACTATAGATCAAAATGCCATCTATAAAGACTATGACAAACTGATCTAAGAACGGACGGAACACTCTGTTCATCAAATCCATGAAAGCAGCAGGTGCATTGGTTAGCCCAAACGGCATAACCATAAACTCAAAGTGACCATACCTCGTCCTAAAGGCTGACTTTGGTATGTCACCCGCCTTAATCCTCAACTGATGATATCCAGACCGTAGATCGATCTTTGAGAACACCGTAGCACCACGCAACTGATCGAACAGATCATCTATCCTCGGCAACGGGTACTTGTTCTTCATCGTGACATTGTTCAACTGTCGGTAATCTATACATAACCGCATTGATCCATCCTTTTTCTTGACAAACAACACTGGAGCACCCCAAGGCGACGTACTCAGTCGGATAAAACCTTTCTCCAACAACTCTTGCAACTGCTTTTTTAGCTCTGCCATCTCTACCGGAGCCATCCTATATGGTGTGTGTGCAACTGGCTGTGTTCTTGGAACCAGATTGATCTCGAAATCAATCTCTCGGGGTGGAGGAACACCAGGAAACTCTTTAGGAAACACATCCACAAACTCTCGGACAATTGGCACCTCCTCAAGACTAGGACCTTTCGCCTTAGTAACCACATCAGTATCCACAACGTGAGCTAAGAATGCCTCACATCCTTGTCGTAGCAACTTCTCTGCCACCAAAGCTGATACTAAACATGTCGGAAGAATCTTCCTATCTCCCTAGAAGATCCACTTCTCTCCCGCATCATCAAACACAACTTGCTTGGAACCACAGTCCAAGACAACCTTATACTTCTCTAAGGTATCCATCCCAAAGATAACATTTAAACCGTGCATATCAAGTGGTATGAGATCCACTTGAATGCTGTGTCTCGAGAAAGACAAGACACAAGATGGACAATCTTCTCGAAGCAACGAGGAACCATCAAGAGGGGTTTCTAACAACAAGCTATCCTTCTTACAACTAACAGGTAAACAACAGTTTTCAAGCATACTATAGGCGATAAAAGAGTGTGTAGCACCTGGGTCAACCAGAATAGATATAAAGCAAGAAGAAGACATATCAGAATGAAATAAATCCATCTGACATGTCACCACTCACAGGTTGACTATCGCCTCCGGCTGATTCATAGCGTAGAATCGAGCTGTTGCTTGCTGTCCACGTCCTTTGCTTCCTTGAGCAGACAATCCAGCTTGAGACGCTTGACCATACCCTCGACCTCTGCTACCACTGGGCTGCAGCCTCTCTGACCCTTGTTGATTCTGCCTCGGCTGCTGCGTCACTTCAACATCTTTATTCGGGCAATGCAACTTGAGATGTCCGGTCTGACCACAAAGATAGCATGCCCTATCTTCAAACTGTAGCCTAGATGGCCCTGTCACTACCACTGAAGCTGTACTGTGTGCTTTAGACGGCGAAGAAACATAATCTCTTCCCTTACTCGGAGACCACTGCGAAGGTACACCAGAACCTCTCATCACTGAAGGTGTTGAAAACCTTGGCTTCTTGAAGCCACCAAACCTCTGTCCCTGAAACTGAGTAGGTCTCTTCTTAGCCATAGACTCTATTTTATCCCTTACTGACCTTTCAATCCTTCGGACAAATTCCACAAACGTAGCAAACCTCTCTCGGTTCTCTAATGCAGACACAGGTGTTGTCAGCTCAGAACTTAAACCTTTCTCGAACCGCCTGATCCACTCCTCATCCGTTGCTGCCATGTGAGGACAAAGCCTCAATAGGTCCATGAACTTAGCCTCATACTCGGTGATGTTCATCGTTCCTTGTCGCAAACGCTCAAACTGACTGATCTTCTCATCCAGATACGTCTTCGGAAAGTATCTGCTGACGAACTCGCGCCGGAAAACTTCCCAACAGATCACCTCACCAGGCCGCTTCTCTTCCTCGATGGTCCACCAGTGACCAACGCTACCCTTCAGAAGGTAGACAGCGTGCTTTACTTTGTCTGCTTCGGGGATGTCGAGGATCTGGAAAGCCTTCTCAAGATTTGTCAGCCACAGATCTGCATCCGCTGGATCAGCCGTTCCAGCATAATCCAAAGCTCCGACTCGGCGAAGCCGCTCAAAGGTCTTCCCAATACCCGACGCTTCTCCATGGGGAACATGTACTCGCGGAGGAGGCACTAGTAATCGCTCAACCATGAGATTCATCATAGCCATCAGCTGCCCCATAAGTTGTTGATAGGCAGGGTGTTCAAGAATGGATGGGTCAGGTTGGGGGACCTCAGGCACCCGATCTCCATGTGCCTGTCCTTCAGCTGAAGCAACATCGCTGTACTCAGCTGAGTGTTTTTCATGGTTTCCAGACATCTTGACTTTTCTTCCGCTGAGGGCAGAAAACGATTGTAAGAAAATATGGAAAACACACAAGAACAGATGACCTAGTCCTAAATCCCTGTAGACTCAGCGAACCTAGGGCTCTGATACCAAAACTTGTGGCAACACATCCCACTATCACACAGACAACGAGGTGTTACGTGAAAACGTGCGGAAATCACCATAACCAGAGATTACCAAAAACACGGGTTAATTAAAACCGTTTGCGGAAAGCTGATAAACTGAGAAACTATTATATTCAAGTCCTCATCCTACAGGGAAACATGTTATATATATACATATACAAGATCTAATACATGTCCACAGCATAAAGGAACAGCTGTTTATCCATCATATGAGTTCACCACCTATTCATATACATACATGCCCACCTCCGGCCAACAGCAGGATATACAAAACATCAACAATCATACATCGTGAAACCAAGCCAAAACACTGCCAAGGACCTGAGAGTACAGGGATGACTCTAGAATCTACTACAAAACACCAAAACAGCAGCAAGTTCATCTCTTGCCTTCTACAGCTCTTCTAGTTGCTCGGCCGCAACTCCGCGACCACCACCACGCCTAGCTCGAACACCTAAAAACCAGCGGAGTGAGACAATTGAACATTGTCCCAGTGAGAAACATAACTCCCTGCCACAACTACAGAACCTCAAGAAGATAAAGCTATAACAGCAGATAACTGATAATAGATATAACAAGAGCAGTTTATATAAAGCAAAGCTATTCTTACCGACCAGCTTACCAGCTGTACAAAAGGCATATAACCAATTCTTCTCTATGCAACATGATTAACAAGATAAGATATATTGCCACATAACATGAGGAACATATGAGTATCTACAAGATATAACAAGATTAACTACATAAGCAAGGCCTCAACCAATGTTTCGTGTTTTGCCTTAAGCAGTAAATACTATACGGCTGAATTATGTATTTTATTATGCCCTGAGGAAGTGAACAGTACCATTCTAATCCAACCTTCGGCTGTGAAGCCCATAGCCGGTGCCATACAATGTTAATGGAAGAGCCGGACTCCACAACCTTCCCCCTCGTGGTCAGTGCACGAGATCCAAAGCAGGACCACAGTCTCATGCTCAAGTGGCCTCAGCCACAGGGTCAGCTCCACAGGCTACCCTTCCTCTAGCCCGCCTCGGTACAGGTCACGATGCTAGTATATCTGAGCCACGGGCCTGATCACCGTGCTCTGAGCCATGAACGCATTCATGCTCATCATATCACATATTCGGAGCCATGGGCCTGTTCACCATGCTCATCACATATCCGAGTCTACAACCGAAGTTACACTCTTACCTCCTCATTTTAGGCTAGGAGCAACCTCACATATTCAACAATATGCGCTCTGGGTTAACCCGCAGGAGAACCCGTTTCACCATCACCAATTTCCTGACGATGATGGATCTATGTCCAGGGCAAACTACATGATATATTCCACTGTAATTATTTAGTATCTTTTAGATGGATTACAAGATTCAACCAAGTTGTATAACATGCAAAATATAACAGAATGAACAACATAAAACTCAACATTATGTTTTTATTGTAATCACATCAACCTGATCCATCTCAAGGATCCAACATCACATGTTATCACTTAGCTTCTTGCCAACCATCCAGATCCATCTCAAGGATCATCACATACCATGGGATCTCAATCCCTCATCATGTATTGCCACTGCCTTTCAAGGCTTACATCATCATCATGGGACAAACACATCATATATGAAATCTCATCAACCAGAGTAATTATCAGAGTGATGTTACTCATCACATATTTCTCATAGCCTTTTCATGGCTAAGCATCACCTGCATGGTTAGTGTACTCAATAATCATAGTTTCAACATAAGGACTATGCTTACTATCATGAGATGACATTCAATATGCTATACTTATCAGTTATACATCATCTGGTGATCATGTGCATAAGACATATCATTAAACGACTATTTATGTACTTATCCTTGCCTCAGCATTTCATAGACATTCAAGGGAATTACTCCATACATATGGTCATGTTTAGATATATAAAAGGGCAAGCATTACCATTATCATTACCACTATCATATTCATTAAATAAGCAAGGAGTCACCAACGTTTAGGCAAGGGTACACACAACTAGCTTATTTTCCATCAAACGTGATACCCTCACAAAAGGCGCTAGAAACCCTCACTATAAGGGGGGGGGGGTGTATCGGCCTCCTGCCCTCACCCATACTCATCACACCAAACAGTCGATACACAAGCCAGCAGCAACGTTGTGTTGCCACTAAGGCAAACCAGCTTGCAATGGGGTGTCGCGCGTCAAGGGGGGGGGGGTGTCGGGCATCCACCATTATCGGGCAACATCTGTCTCAGCATGGGGTGTCGGACGATACCATGGCATGTGACGCCTGTCACAAGAACAAAGGGTGTCGCCCGACACCATAGCATATTGCCCAACACAAGAACAACCATATCGTCTGTCACAGGCCTGTCGACCAACACACACTCACACATGGTCATCTTCTACCTCAAGCACAAGGTACTCAAAACCCTAGAGGGTCGAGGAGATGGCTCACCTTAATCAACTAAGAAAGAGGGGTCTTGCACACCACCTATCACCTATCGGGCAACACAAAAACCAACCCTAAGTAAGGTCCACTACAACCGAGCTCACCCTTCAAGTCCATGGTGAGAGGGGAGTGTTGCTCAAGCAACTAGAACACAAGATCACCTCAATCGGCTACGAAAGAGGGGTGTTGCTCATGATACTAGGAGTTCAAGCTCACTCCTCTAGACCGAGGAGAGAAAGGAGTATTGCTCACCGAAAAACCCTAATCCACAAGGATCGTTCAACAAGGAAACTAAGCAAGGTACTAAGCTACTAACATATAAACAAGATCATAGAAGAAGATAATGTAGCTAGGGTTTGAAGTTATGCAATCCGCCTCAAGCAACATCAAGCTCCAAGCACCACCAAGCAAGGAAGATGGAGACTCCAAGGCTATTGGCCACCACTTTCTCCTCCAAGGTGTGTCGGCCACCAAGCTGCTCCTTCAGGGGGGTATCGACCACCACTAGCAAGGAAGAGGGTTGTGTCATTCACAACAAGGTGGATGAGAGACTAAGGGACCAAAAGAACTCAAAACAAGGAAAAGAACCACATATATAGAAGGAAAGGGAGGAGAAAACAAGGTAGAACCAAGCAAGGTGTCACTTGCCTAGGGACACTTGTCCTAGTGCACAAGCCATCACTCTAACAAGCTCTATACACATGTCCAAGGTATGCACCAAGTGTCCACTAAACAAGGTCAAGGCTAGGCCAAGCATCATGGGCGACACAACAACTTGCTACTAGGGCAACACACTTCATCCTCATGGGCGACACAAACCCTGGGTGTCACAAGCTCAGGCCGACACAGCTTGCCCTTGCCCGACACAGGGCACAAAGAAGCAAGGCAACACTCAACAAGGCCCAAACAAGCTTAACCAGACCCAAAAGGACTCAAACAATGAGCCCAAACCCTCCTCTCAACACCATAGGAAGCAAAGAGAGAGAGGAACACCTCACAAGGTGGCAAACTTGCCCACAAAACCCTAGACTTGGGTTATTTGCATGTAGCCCTCTAGATCTCAACAAAGCACGACCAAACCCTAATCACCACTAAAGGTGATTAGCAAGCACCAAAGCACCAAGGTTAAGTAAAAAAAACAGGGTAAACCCTAAACGAAGGTCAGGGTCCTTACAAGCTAACCCCCTTTAAGGGATTTCGTCCCCGAAATCCGAAGAGAAAAGCGAGGGATACTTCCTCCTCATCTCTTCCTCAAGCTCCCACGTGTCTTCCTCAATGCCACGATGATGCCAAAGAACCTTCACAAGAACCAGGTCCTTCCTTTTCAGCTTCTTGACCCTTCTGTCAAGGATCGCCACAAGACCTTCCTCGTAGGTCACATCTGCATCAAGCTCAACCTCAACTGGTTGTATCACTATTCCCGAATCTGGATGACTTTTCTTCAACATACTGACATGGAACACTGGATGTAACCTGTGCAACTCTGGAGGCAACTCTATCTCATAAGCTACCTTACCAACACGTGCTATAACTGGGTAAGACCACATATACCTGGGTGCTAACTTACCCTTCCGACCAAACCTTAGCACACCTTTCCACGGAGAGACTTTAAGATACACTTTGTCTCCTACCTGGAACTCCAAAGGTCGTCGTCGATTGTCTGCATAGGACTTCTGCCTGTCCTGTGCCACTTTCAACTGTTGCTGTATCACTTTGATCTTTTCAGTTGTCTGCAACACTAACTCAGGACCCAAAAGCTGATACTCACCAGACTCATACCAACACAGAGGGGATCTACACTTCCTTCCATACAAAGCCTCATAAGGAGCCATGTCAATGCTCCGCTGATAACTGTTGTTGTAGGCAAACTCTATCAAACTCATATGTACATCCCAGCTGCCTAGAAACTGCAAAACACAAGCTCGAAGGAGATCTTCCAAAGTCTGAATAGTCCTCTCCGACTGTCCATCTGTCTGCGGGTGGAAGACAGTACTGAACCTCAACTGCGTTCCCAACACTTTGTGCAACTGTTCCCAGAAACGACTCATAAACTGTGGACCTCTGTCAGAAACTATCGTAACTGGCACACCATGCAAACGTACTATCTCATCCACATATACTCGAGCGAGTTTCTCAGCTGTATACGTTGTCTTCACTGGTAGGAAATGGGAAGATTTCGTCAATCTGTCCACTATCACCCAAATGGAATCATGACTCCTAGTTGTCCGGGGTAGACCAACTATGAAATCAATGGTTATATGATCCCATTTCCACTGCGGTATCGACAAGGGTTGCAACGTGCCTACCGGCTTCTGATGCTTAGCCTTCACTTATTGACAAACCACACATCTTACCACGAACTCAGCTACATCTTTCTTCAAGCGGGGCCACCAGTATAAGTCTTTCAGGCTGTGATACATCTTGGTGACACCTGGATGCATAGCATACATCGACATGTGTGATTCGTCAAGCACTAACTTCCTCAGATCATCAGAATATGGAACAACCATCCTATCACGATAGCAAGCTAGTCCATCCTCAGACTCATGGAAACCTTCACGCTTTTCACTACCGAACTCTGATCTGATCAACTGCACTGCCTCATCTGTCTGTTGTGCATCTTTGATCTGCTGTCTCAGTGTAGGATTGACTTGCATTTATGCTAAAAGTCCAGCTAACGAGGAAACTTCCATCTGTATATTCATCTGTCGCAGAGAAACAAACATATATTGTTTATGGCATACCAGAGAACTCAACCGTGCCTTCTTTGAAGAAAGAGAAGAAGACTTTCTACTAAGCGCATCCGCTACCACATTCACTTTACCAGGATGATACTCGATAGTGCAATCGTAATCATTGATCAACTCCATCCATCGACGTTGTCACATGTTCAACTCGTACTGTGAAAAGATATACTTTAGATTCTTATGATCCGTAAAGATTTGACACACTTCCCCATAAAGATAGTGTTTCCAAATCTTTAACGCATGAACGACTGCTGCCAACTCCAAGTCATGAGTCGAATAGTTCTCCTCATGTTTCTTGAGCTGTCGCGAAGCAAAGGAAACTACATGATCTTCCAGAATCAGTACACAACTGTAACATACTGAATCTCAGGGTCTTCCGTTCAATTTACCCATTCTTGAGCTTTGCTTTGCCTTTTAGTCCATTTGGACCTTTTCCATAAATTTCCCATCCTTTTTAATCATTTTTGGACTCCTTGTGCAATTTGAGCACAATTTGATGTCGAAATCACTATTTACCCTCATTGATGTAAATTGAGGGGTGTTTGCACAAATAACCCACATTAGGAGATAAGTTAGGGTTAATGTTGTATTTTGGTCATTAATGGGATAATATAGTAGATAATATTTATTTGGAGCTTTTTGGATAAATATATTATTAATAATGTGTATTTGAATTCATATATGTGTATATTAACCTTTATTGTTTCTCTCTCCTCGAAATATGATTTTAATTCATAATAATATGTTATTTTGTTGAGTAATGTTTATTTGTACCCTAATGTGTTTTATATCTCGAGATTACTCTCATGTTTCTCATTAATAGCTTTTTCATATAATTCTTTGATTTTAATATATTATTATACTCTTTTATGAGCCATATATTTATTAATGGCCATATTATGCATTAAACGAGAAAGTGATTGCATAGCATTGTAATACTCGTCATTATGAGCCTATGGTTAAATTTTGGTGTTATTTGGAGTTGATTTGACCCTTCAAATCCATTTTATTAGCTTTTATTATGGTATGAATATAGTAGCTTAATTGATTTCATTTATTTCACCGTGTAACGCTATGGTCCGGTTATTTAATCTGTCACGCGCCCCTTGGAAGCAATCTAACGGCCACGATCTGACCCACTCCGATCTGGCGGCTCCCCCACTTTCTCCTTCCTCCAGCCGTTTCGCGAGTCTGCGAACAGAGTCGACCGCCGAATCCCTCGACCCGATCTCCCTCTCTGCTTGACCGTTTTGCGTGATTCCACTTGCGTTCACTTCGTCTTTCAATGGCATTCATATCTATCCCCGACTCATCTCCTCCCTCGCTCTGTGTGCAAAACGCCTAACTGCAGCCCCTTCGTCTTCTCCGTTGTGGTTTCACAGGGCAATCTAGAGCCTCACTCACGCCTATATAAGGTTGCAGAAACAACCCCCGGGCTTCGAGCTTTCCTTCTATACCCCCAATTTCTTCCCTTCCTCCCTGGAGCTCTCCGACCTGTTCGGTTTACATCTCCGACGGCGATGACCAAGGGGCCCGTTCTCCTGACCTTCCCCGTTCAATTGCCTTAGAGGTGAGCAACCTCAACCCCTCTTCTTCGTTTTCCAAACCTCTTCCTGCCCTGAGGTTGCCCCAGCCTCTGGGTCCTATAACCTCGCCGTCGAACTCCGCCGCCACCTGCTTTTTTTGAGCTGCTGAGCTCCTCCGACCTCACCGCCACCACCGTTTGGTTTGCCTTGACTCCACGAAACTTGCCTCGACCTCGGTTTACGATTTGGCGGTGTTTTATGTATGGTTTCCTTGAATTTCTTTTCCCCTGTTTTCTCCTGTCCTCGGCGATCTTTGGCTATTTCCGCACCGGTTTCCCTTTGCGTGTTGCACCTTCAGCATCGCCAGGGTCTGGCGAAGGTGATGAAACGATTTTCCTGACTCGAGCATCTCTGGAGCTCAGAGTTGGCTTCCACCCCGTCTCCCTGGATCTGCTCGCGGCCATGGCTGCGAGGGGAAGCAATCCAGGTCGCGAAATGACCCTGGAGTCCCCCTCTGCTTCAATTGCTAGTGTTTTTGTGCAAGGGTATTTTCGTCTTTTCACCCCCAGTTTCTTCTTTCTATCGCAAAGCAATGGATTTGTGCAAATGACTGATATGCCCTCGCCAATTTAATTTATTTGATTTAACAAGCAAGGATATTTTGGTCCTTTCCTCTATTGTTTACATCGAAGTGTATTTTGATTTGAATAACTGTCACACTATAGTTTTTCTTAATTTCTGATTGGTCAGGTTTACTTAATTCATAGTAAATCAACCGTTGGTCAAAAAAATATGAATAAATAGTCGATGGAAAGGATTTTTAATGTAGAATCTGTTTCTGTGGTTTTTGAGACCTGATTCTCAAGGGTTTTCCGAAGTTTTCTTTGAATGGAATTTTTAATATGTAAATGTTTTAAAATACATAATTAATTCATTTTAACTCTGTTTTATATAATAAAATATGTTTTCTTGATCAGGAGATTATGAGTAATCGTTTGGACTTGGTTTTGAACTCTAAATCGTAGTTTTGTAAAATTAGGGTTTTTCCTATGATTTATGCCTTTATATATATTAATACATGTGTTATGATGTAACTAGGATATTATGTGGATGGATTTTGGATACTATCTGTTTTGTGGATATGATGGTAATGTATTATATCTAAGGTATGTGCACCCTATTTTGTATCTGACCCCTATGTATGTGAACAACTATGATGAATGTGTGGAATATATAATGTGCAAACTACCTAACTTTCAGTTGGGCTTTTACCCAACCCCACTCATTATTGTGCTAGCCTCATTTCCCTCTAATTGCATTTATTGGCTCCTAACTTATTTTATGCTTCTAATACCGTTGTTGTCTCATCTTTTGATATACTTGCTCTTGTTTCACTTTGACATATCCTATTCTCTTGGAATTATTATTTACAGGTTGAATTGGGTCAATGACCCCACATGCTATTGTGCTTGTCTTATGATGCAAATGTCTAACGAATGATATATTTTGCCACTATTTTATGCATGGTAGATTATTTGACTGGCTAACTATCGTAGACGCTTATGCGTAACTATTAGGGTGTGCTTTTCTACCCGGGGTGTGCTTTTCTACCCTTATATATACAGAGGCGTGCTTTTCTGCCTATGGGTGTGCTTTTCTACCCAATATATATATTTTGGTCAATGACTCAGTGGTGTCTTGGCCCTACTATAGTTAATTTAGTCCAATATATCTACATGCAAATATTTAATTTAATGTGATGATTAATGGTGGCAAGATCTGTTATTTATTGGAATATTCATATATTAGCCTCATTCCTTTTGAAATCTCTTATTGTGGAGAATCCTTTATATTGTAAAGCTTTTTATTATGATTTGTCCTATCCCTTATTTTTAACACATACCTTGTTTATCTTTCTCTTGCTGGATGACCCCAACCATCCAGGATAGGATCAGAGTGCGCATGGAAGCTTGGTGAACCCAAGGATAGGATAAGAAGAAAGGAATATATAGCTTGAGTGATCATGTTTGCTTTTATGTTATATAGTTGTTTAGTTTGGAGACAATGTTGTATTAGTCTAGTCTTCCTCTACCTAGATCCTAGTTGTTCTTGTATAAAGTTGTACTTCCTTTATGGAAAATTTATAATGTACTCTTTATACATTTTTGGATAATGTCAAGATTTAAATTTCCGCTGCTACACAATTGATGATTTTGTTTATCATGTTTATAGTAGAGACTTTGGGTCTTTACAACAACCTAAACCGTTCTTGGAAGCATCACAGAAAACAACATAGCCTTTTCCAGACTCTGGCAGGATTAACACTGGCACACTGGTCAACTTCTCCTTCAAACTTTGAAAATCTTGCTGACATCGATCATCCAGACAAAAGGTACATCCTTTCTGGTCAACTTTGTCATTGACAACACAATCGCACTGAAGTCCTTGATAAACCTCCGGTAGTATCCTGCTAAACCAAGGAAACTACGAACTTCTGTCGGCGTCTTCGGTTGCTCCCAATCCACAACGGATTCCACCTTCTTCAGATCTACTTTGACTCCTTCAGCAGATATCACATGTCCTAAGAAGGTCACTTCTTCCAACCAGAACTCACACTTGCTGAACATGGCATACAACTGATGTTGGTGAAGGAGAGTCAATGCTAGACGAAGATGTCGCTCATGCTCTTGCTTGTACCGACTATAGATCAAAATGTCATCTATAAAGACTACGACAAACTGATCTAAGAATGGATGGAACACTCTGTTCATCAAATCCATGAAAGCAACAGGTGCATTGGTTAGCCCAAACGGCATAACCACAAACTCAAAGTGACCATACCTCGTCCTGAAGGCTGACTTTGGTATGTCACCCGCCTTAATCCTCAACTGATGATATCTCGATCGTAGATCGATCTTTGAGAACACCGTAGCACCACGCAACTGATCAAACAGATCATCTATCCTCAACAACGGGTACTTGTTCTTGATCGTGACCTTGTTCAACTATCGGTAATCTATACATAACCACATCGATCCATCCTTTTTCTTGACAAACAACACTGGAGCACCCCAAGGCGACGTACTCAGTCAGATAAAACCTTTCTCCAACAACTCTTGCAACTGCTTTTTCAGCTCTGACATCTCTACCGGAGCCATCCTATACGGTGTTTGTGCAACTGGCTGTGTTCCTGGAACCAGATTGATCTCGAAATCAATCTCTCAGGGTGAAGGAACACCAGGAAACTCTTTAGGAAACACATCCGCAAACTCTCGGACAATTGGAACCTCCTCAAGACTAGGACCTTTCGCCTTGGTAACCACAACAATATCCACAACGTGAGCTAAGAACGCCTCACATCCTCGTCGTAGCAACTTCTCTGCCACCAAAGCTGATACTAAACATGTCAGGAGAATCTTCCTATCTCCCTGGAAGATCCACTTCTCTCCCACATCATCAAACACAGCTTGCTTAGAACCACAGTCCAAGACAACCTTATACTTCTCTAAGGTATCCATCCCAAGGATAACATCGAAACTGTGCATATCAAGTTGTATGAGATCCACTTGAATGTTGTGTCCCGAGAAAAACAAGACACAAGATGGACACTCTTCTCGAAGCAACGAGGAATCATCAAGAGGGGTTTCTAACAACAAGCTATCCTTCTTACAACTAACAGGTAAACGACAGTTTTCAAGCATACTATAGGCGATAAAAGAGTGTGTAGCACCTGGGTCAACCAGAACAGATATAAAGCAAGAAGAAGACATATCAGAATGAAATAACTCCATCTAACCTGTCACCACTCGCGGGATGACTATCACCTCTGGCTGATTCATAGCGTAGAATAGAGCTATTGCTTACTGTCCACGTCCTCTGCTTCCTTGAGAAGACGATCTAGCTTGAGACGCTTGACCGTGCCCTCGACCTCTGCTACCACTGGGCTGCAGCCTCTCTGACCCTTGTTGATTCTGCCTCGGCTGCTGCGTCACTTCAACATCTTTATTCGGGCAATGCAACTTGAGATGCCCGGTCTGACCACAAAGATAGCATGCCCTATCTTCAAACGATGGCCTATATGGCCCTGTCACTGCCACTGAAGCTGTACTGTGTGCTTTAGACGACGAAGAAACATAACCTCTTCCCTTACTCGGAGACCACTGCGAAGGTACACCAGAACCTCTCATCACTGAAGGTGTTGAAAACCTTGGCTTCTTGAAGCCACCAAACCTCTGTCCCGGAAACTGAGTAGGTCTCTTCTTAGCCATAGACTCTATTTTCTCCCTTACTGACCTTTCAATCCTTCGGACAGATTCCACAAATGTAGCAAACCGCTCTCGGTTCTCCAATGCAGACACAGGTGTTGTCAGCTCAGAACTTAAACCTTTCTCGAACCGCCTGATCCGCTCCTCATCCGTTGCTGCCATGTAAGGACAAAACCTCAATAGGTCCATGAACTTAGCCTCATACTCGGTGATGTTCATCGTTCCTTGTCGCAAACGCTCGAACTGACTGATCTTCTCATCCAGATACGTCTTCGGAAAGTATATGCTGACAAACTCGTGCCGGAAAACTTCCCAACAGATCACCTCACCAGGCCGCTTCTCTTCCTCGATGGTCCACCACTGACCAGCGCTACCCTTCAGAAGGTAGACAACATGCTTTACTTTGTCTGCTTTGGGGATGTCGAGGATCCGGAAAGCCTTCTCAAGACTTGTCAGTCACAGATCTGCATCCGCTGGATCAGCCGTTCCAGCATAATCCGAAGCTCCGACTCAGCGAAGCCGCTCAAAGGTCTTCCCAATACCCGACGCTTCTCCATGGGATACATGTGCTCGCGGAGGAGGCCCTGGTAATCGCTCAACCATGAGATTCATCGTAGCCATCAGCTTCCCCATAAGTTGTTGATAGGCAGGGTGTTCAAGAATGGCTGGGTCAGGTTGGGGGACCTCAGACACCCGATCTCCATGTGCTTGTCCTTTAGCTGAAGCAGCATCACTGTACTTAGCTGAGTGTTTTTCATGGTTTCCAGACATCTTGACTTTTCTTCCGCTGAGGGCAGAAGACGATTGTAAGAAAATCCAGAAAACACACAAGAACAGATGACCTAGTCCTAAATCCCTGTAGACTCAGCGAACCTAGGGCTCTGATACCAAAACTTGTGGCAATACATCCCACTATCACACAGACAGCGAGGTGTTACGTGAAAACATGCGGAAATCACCATAACCACATATTACCAAAAACACGGCTTAATTAAAACCGTTTGTGGAAAGCTGATAAACTGAAAAACTATTACATTCAAGTCCTCATCCTGCAGGGAAACATGTTATATATATACTTATACAAGATCTGATACGTGTCCACTGCATAAAGGAACAGCTGTCTATCCATCACATGAGTTCACCACCTGTTCATATACATACAGGCCCACCTCCGGCCAACAACAGGATATACAAAACATCAACGATCATACATCGTGAAACCATGCCAAAACACTGCCAAGGACCTGAGAGTACAGGGATGACTCTAGAATCTACTACAAAACACCAAAACAACGACATGTTCATCTCTTGCCTTCTACAACTCTTCTTACTGCTCGGCCGCAACTCCGCGACCACCACCACGCCTAGCTCGAACACCTGAAAACCAGTGGAGTGAGACAATTGAACATTGTCCCAGTGAGAAACATAACTCCCCGCCACAATTACAGAACCTCAGGAAGATAAATCTATAACAGCAGATAACTGATAACAGATATAACAAGAGCAGTTTATATAAAGCAAAGCTATTCTTACTGACCAGCTTACCAGTTGTACAAAAGGCATATAACCAATTCTTCTCTATGCAACATGATTAACAAGATAAGATATATTTCCACATAACATAAGGAACATATGAGTATCTGCAAGATATAACAAGATTAACTACATAAGCAAGGCCTCAACGAATGTTTCGTATTTTTCCTTAAGCAGTAAATACTATACGCTTGAATTACGTATTTTATTATGCCCTGAGGAAGTGAACAGTACCGTTCTAATCCAACCTTCGGCTGCGAAGCCCATAGCCGGTGCCATACAAGATTAATGCAAGAGCCGGACTCCACAACCTTCCCCCTCGTGGTCAGTGTATGAGATCCAAAGTAGGACCGCAGTCTCATGCTCAAGTGGCCTCAGTCACAGGGTCAGCTCCACAGGCTACCCTTCCTCTAGCCCGCCTCGGTACAGGTCACGACACTAGTATATCTGAGCCATGAGCCTGATCACCGTGCTCTGAGCCATGAACGCATTCATGCTCATCGTATCACATATTCGGAGCCATGGGCCTGTTCACCATGCTCATCACATATCCGAGTCTACCACCAAAGTTGCACTCTTACCTCCTCACTTTAGGCTAGGAGCAACCTCGCATATTCAACAATATGCACTCTGGGTTAACCCGCAGGAGAACCCGTTTCACCATCACCAATTTCCTGACGATGATAGATCTATGGCCAGGGCAAACTACATGATATATTCCACTGTAATTATTTAGTATCTTTTAGATGGATTGCAAGATTCAACCAAGTTGTATAACATGCAAAATATAACAGAATGGACAACATAAAACTCAACATTATGTTTTTATTGTAATCACATCAACTTGATCCATCTTAAGGATCCAACATCACATGTTATCACTTAGCTTCTTGCCAACCATCCAGATCCATCTCAAGGATCATCATACCATGGGATCTCAATCCCTCATCATGTATTGTCACTTCCTTTCAAGGCTTACATCATCATCATGGGACAAGCACATCATATATGAAATCTCATCAACCAGAGTAATTATCAGAGTGATGTTACTCATTACATATTTCTCATAGCCTTTTCATGGCTAAGCATCACCTGCATGGTTAGTGTACTCAATAATCATAGTTTCAACATAAGGACTATGCTTACTATCATGAGATGACATTCAAGATGCTATACTTATCAGTTATACATCATCTGGTGATCATGTGCACATGACATATCATTAAACGACTATTTATGTACTTATCCTTGCCTCATCATTTCACAGACATTCAAGGGAATTACTCCATACATATGATCATGTTTAGATACATAAAAGGGCAAGCATTACCATTATCATTACCACTATCATATTCATTCAATAAGCAAGGAGTCACCAACGTTTAGGCAAGGGTACACACAACTAGCTTATTTTCCATCAAACGTGATACCCTCACAAAAGACGCTAGAAACCCTCACTATAAGGGGGGGGGTTGTATCGGCCTCCTGCCCTCACCCATACTCATCACACCAAATGGCCGATACACAAGCCAGCAGCAACGCTGCGTTGCCACTAAGGCAAACCAGCTTGCAACGGGGTGTCGCGTGTCAAGGGGGGGGGGTGTCGGGCATCCAACATTATCGGGAAACACCCGTCTCAGCATGGGGTGTCGGTCGATACCAGGGCATGTGACGCCCGTCACAAGAACAAATGGTGTCGCCCAACACCACAACATATTGCCCAACACAAGAACAACCATATCGTCCGTCACAGGCCTGTCGGCCAACACACACTCACACATGGTCGTCTTCTACCTCAAGCTCAAGGTACTCAAAACCCTAGAGGGTCGAGGAGATGGCTCACCTCAATCAACTAAGAAAGAGGGGTCTTGCACACCACCTATCACCTATCGGGCAACACAAAAACCAACCCTAAGCAAGGTCCACTACAATCGAGCTCACCCTTCCAGTCCATGGTGAGAGGAGAGTGTTGCTCAAGCAACTAGAACACAAGCTCACCTCAATCGGCTAGGAAAGAGGGGTGTTGCTGATGATACTAGGAGTTCAAGCCCACTCCTCTAGACCAAGGAGATAAAGGAGTATTTCTCACCGAGAAACCCTAATCCACAAGGATCGGCCAACAAGGAAACTAAGCAAGGTACTAAGCTACTAACATATAAACAAGATCATAGAAGAAGATAATGTAGCAAGGGTTAGACGTTATGCAACCCGCCTTAAGCAACTTCAAGCTCCAAGCACCACCAAGAAAGGAAGATGGAGACTCCAAGGCTATTGGCCACCACTTGCTCCTCCAAGGTATGTCGGCCACCAAGCTGCTCCTTCAAGGGGGGGGGGGGTATCAGCCACCACTAGCAAGGAAGAGGGTTGTGTCGTGCACAACAAGGTGGAGGAGAGACTAAGGGACCAAAAGAACTCAAAACAAGGAAAAGAACCACATATATAGAAGGAAAGGGAGGAGAAAACAATGTAGAACCAAGCAAGGTGTCACTTGCCTAGGGACACTTGTCCTAGTGCACGAGCCACCACTCTAGCAAGCTCGATACACATGTCCAAGGTATGAACCAAGTGTCCACTAAACAAGGTCAAGGCTAGGTCAAGCATCATGGGCGACACACTTCATCCTCATGGGCGACACAAACCCTGGGTGTCACAAGCTCAGGCCGACACAGCTTGCCCTTGCCCGACACAGGGCACAAAGAAGCATGGCAACACCCAACAAGGCCCAAACAAGCTTAACCAGACCCAAAAGGACTCAAACAACGAGCCCAAACCCTCCTCTCAACACCAGAGGAAGCAAAGAGAGAGAGGAACACCTCACAAGGTGGAAAACTTGCCCACAAAACCCTAGACTTGGGTTATTTGCAAGTAGCCCCTCCAGATCTCAACAAAGCACGACCAAACCCTAATCACCATTAAAGGTGATTAGCAAGCACCAAAGCACCTGGGTTAAGCAAAATAAATAGGGTAAACTCTAAACGAAGGTCAGGGTCCTTACAGCAACGACATATTCATTAACTTTTAGACGGCATGGCTTCAACCCCTACAAATTTTTGTGTATGAATGTTATATACATATATACATATCATCTTTTTTTGAAACGACTACAATTTCATATATACATATCATATTGAAAACATATCATCTTGAATTAAAAAAATAGTTACTATGTCATAAAAATACTTACAGCGGATTTGCTAGGTGGTGGGTCTACAGGATTACTCCCAACCTCTACAATAGGAGTAGAGCCTGTAGTAGGAGACACAATAGGTACTGTCTGGTAAGTGGAAGTCTGAGATGCCTGCCACTTTTTCATTGCTTCTTTGAGTTTTCTATCAAATAGCTTATCTACCTATACATGGATAAAAGAAACGTCAAATTCTAGTTATTGAATTCTCTTTTACAGTAACATCTACAAGGAAAAAATATGTTACCTCTTCTTGTGAAAGTCTCACTTTTGGGACATGTTTGCGCTGGGATGGCCCAAAAAAAGCTTTGATGCCCACACCAGCGCCTGTAGCCCTAACACGTCAAGGATGCTCTGGGTTACCTAGAGAAACTGTCAATTCATCCCTTGTGACCTCAGGGATGAACTTGCCTTGTTTGCTCAGCTTGTGCCGCTCCCGCTAATCGCCAAAACAAAAATTGTTAATTAAGTAAACACCACAAATAATCAATATTCGAACGATTGCTGTAAGAGTTGTATTTTACCATTTTTGCAGCCGCCTCAGCAGTTGCGGGCTTCCTTATTTCTCCCTTCTTATTTTGCCTCCCAGCTATCCAGACATCATGGCGAGGCAGAGGTGTGCTACCTATAGTGGAGCACTCCTGAGTAGCAGCAGACTGAGCAGTAGCCTCAGACTGTAGTCTTTGGCGAATGCCTGCATACCCCTTTGGACCCATTGTGTGGTCATGCACATTCAGTGCACGCCTTGATCTTTATGCCTCACTGCGGGCCTAGTTAGTATGCACATTAATGATTTGGTTAGTAACAGTAAATGTTAATCTTGAATAGGTGAATACAGCATATATTAATGAGATTGGGACTGATGCCTAATACCTTGAATTCATCAGTTTGTCTTGAAGCAACAAACGCGTCCCATTCTTCTTTATCTAGGAAGTTCCACTGTTCAGTGGCTGTCTTCTTCCTCTTGTCAGCTTCTTTTATGTATTCTCGGGTGAGATTTGTCCTATAGTTCCTTAGGACTCTCCCACAACGTTGCATCACGCATTTACGATGCAGATTTTCATCCAATTCAAATATACTCTGCAAATTAGAATTGCTATTAACTAGTATCCAAAAAATTAGTAATCTACAAAATAGAATTGCAAATTAATAATAACTCATGCATAAATCCTTCCATATTACGTCTTTCTTCTCCTTAGAAACTTTATGCCAAGAATCTATCTTACAACCGCAATGGCTACGAGTAACATACCCAAGATATGAAACAAATGAATTGCAATTCACACCAGATGCATTTCCTACATTATCAAAATCCACAACAAGTTTGGGTCCATTGCCCTTTTGTACTATTAACTTCTTCATCATAGTGATGCCCCTTCTCTTGTCAACTTTTTGGTGTTGCTGATCAAGTGCCTCAAGTGCTTCATATGGTACATGTGCATCATCAACCTAAAATTTGACAAAATAAACACATTTACAAGATATAACTATAAATGGACATATAGATATAAATATATGATATATTTTTAAAACTTACATTGTGAGGTGGCGCATTGATGTCCTCACCCTCACGGTAATCATCAGCACGGTCATCAGGAGAATGCTCAGCCATCTGAAAATTCACATTCACATTGTAAAGTAATTCACATTGTAAAGTTCACATTATAAAGTAATTCACATTTTAAAATTCACATTGTAAAGTTCACATTCACATTGTAAAGTTCACATTCAGAAAAATAAAACATATAAAAAAATATAAACATACCTCTAATATTACAATTTTTTTATCAATTAACAATCCTTCATTGTGATCTCCGCACACATACAAGTCATCATTAGCTTCAATATTTGCTGGTGTTGGCAACCCAACTGAGAATGGACTGGAGTCATCATACTTATCATAGTACTGTTCTTCATCTATAGGATCTTCAATGAACTGTCTTTTACCATGAAGAACAACTGACCATTTATCATTTGCAGGATCATCGATATAAAATACTTGTTTCGCATGTGATGCTAATATGAATGGTTCATCCTTCTCGCCAATCTTTTCAAAGTTCACTAAAGTGAAACCCAATTCATCCACTATAACTCCTTTGGTGTTATCAACCCAATTACATTTGAAGAGCAGAATTATGAAATCTATGTAGTCAAACTCCCATATGTCTTCAATGACACCGTAATATGACATTTTAGCTTCACGTGGACTCTTATCCTTTGCACTTGCAAAAAACATAGTCAATGCTTGAAGGGTGACCCCACTGTTTTAGACGACACTCTTATCATCTTGGCACTTTGTGTAATATGTGAATCCATTAATGTCAACGATTGCGAATGGACATCCATGATCTATCCATGATCTATCCATTCTATGATCAAAGAGAAATCAAATATACATTACAACAAGATTAGGGTCTAGGGTTAACAGATTAGAGTTTTTGCATGGTTGAAACTTTAGGCCAACAAATACATGTGTTGTCATTCTTATATATAATAAATGTGTACCACCTATCCCATTCTTGAACACCTAATCTCACTAGTAAGTGTATAATGTGTATTGGGTTTTCGAGAAAATTTTGGCAGAACAAACAGGGAAATGCTGCCAAAATTTTCTCAAAAACCCAATACACATTATACACTTATATCCTAAGTGAGATTAGGTGTTCAAGAACAGTCCCAAACTGGAGACTATCCAAAATTTACTCCTAATGAGTAAATCTTGGACGGGTTTCTAGGCTAATGAGTACATATCCACTACATGTATTTGCTCACTTACATTGCATCACTCACAATTAGAGCATTATTCAATAATAAATCAAGAATTCAATAGTTTCAAACATGCAATAATTCACAATTGAGCGGTAAGATTCACTTTGTACAAACATACATGGCATAATTCAGGCACAATAGCAGGTGTGGTCATTGACCCGATTCAACAATATAAGAATAATTTTAGAAGAGTAATGTAGCACAACATTATAGGCTATCCGATTATAATTGAGCAATATAACACAAAATCAACCAACATGGCCGTGCTATGCAGCACTGCCGTGCTACCAACACGGCCGTGCTACCAACACGGCCGTGCTGCCCAGCATGACCGTGCCAACCTGCGATTTCACACACCTCGGTCACGGAGCAGGGTACCTGCTTGAGGGCAGAGGAAGAAAAGGAGGAAGAAGAGCAGAGTAGGTACCTTTGGAGGCGTTGGCGGGGAGAGTAGCAGCAGCGAGCAGCAGGAGTAGGAGAGCAGGCCGCCGGAGCAAGATAGAAGGTCACCGGAGAAGGAGATAAGGCCGTCGGAGCTGGGGGCAGAGGGCAAGCGGCGGCGGAGGTGGGCAGAGGACCAGCCAAGCGTGCGGAGCAGCATGCAGCCGGAGTAAACGGCGACGGAGGTGGGGACAGAGGAGAAATCACCGGAAATTGCCGGACGACCAAACCCTGGAGTAGCAGCGCGAGACAATGAATGAAACAGAGAAAGGGGAAGAGTCGGGCTCGCGTGGGTGCTGTTAAGTTATCAATCGGCGTCGGTTATTAAAAACAACCGACACGTAAAACTAAAGGTGTCGGTTCTACAAACACACCGACACCTATTGTCAATGATAGTCGTCGGTTTTTACTAGAAAAAAACCGACGTCTATCTACATATGCCGATTAAAAAATTTGTTCTTGATTAATGACCATAGTCGTCGGTTTCTTTCCCAAACCGACGCTCAAAGGGGTGTGAAAAATTTCCTGGGAAAACACGCAAAAACCCATAAGCGTCGGTTATTGTAGTAAAACCGACGACCAAAATATGCCCAATTTCTGTATTGCGAATAACCTTTCGTCGTCGGTTTTTTAGTAAATAACCGACGCCATATGTCAAATTTTGGAGGTAATTTTTTTCACGCGAAATTTTGGATTTGACGGTTAATTTTAGGTGTCAGTTTATTATTTAGAAACCGACATTGAATAAAAGCGATACCCGTGTCTGGTCGCCCTTCACAGATAGATGTCGGTTTTTTTATTAAACCGACGTTTTAGGTTTTAGGTGTCAGTTTATTTATAAAACCAACGCCTTTAAAAGTGACATTATAAGCCATTTCTGTAGTAGTTTTAGTTTCTAGATCAAGAAACTTAATATTATAATCATTCATAGATGATTTCAAAGTAGCTTTTTCAGACATAAGACTTTCCTTTTCAAAAGTAAGATCATTCAATTTAGCATACAAATCTTCATTGGTTTTTGTAAGCCTTTTTAATTTCTTTTTACAATCAATATATTTATCATGTAATTCTTCAATACTAGTGAATAACTCTTCTTTAGATAAATGAAGAAGACTTACCTCATTTTATTCTTCATTTGTTGTTGCAATGAAACATCTTACCGTGTCTTCTTTGGTCATGAGACATTCCACTTCCTCCTCACTTTTTCTATGATATCTTGAGTCATCCCAAACTGCTTTGTAGGCTTTTCTTTCTTCTTGAGAGAATATTTCTTTCCCTTATTGATTTGGGACACTCATTTTTGAGCTCGAAGAAGAACTGCTCCGACTCTGTGTCGTCGTCATCCATTTTAGGGGCTGGGCGGGATGAGAAGCGCCAGTGGTAATCGGCGCCGTCGAACACATCCGTGATCACCTCTTCCCGATCAACTCTAACAGCCATTTTCTCGTCGGTCTCATGCTTGATGACCCGTACTCGTCGGGCCGAGGGAGGCAACTTGCCATCCAAGTAGGAGTCGACGACCTCGTAGATGTGGTTGGAGAAGTAGCCTTCGAACTGGTCGATGATGACGGTGAACTCGTTTGAGTTGGACGGTGATAGGAAGGAGGAGAGGAGGTTGGATAGGGAGGAGTCGATGTAGCCCCAGACTTGATCAGGGAGGAACTCATTGATGACGGTGCGAGCTACCATAGCGGAGGCGGCCACAGACACTGCCAATGAGAGGGCATTCTTTGCTCGATCCATGGCTGAGCTACTGCTCGCCGGAGCCATGATAGGCTACTTAGGTAAGCTGGATTTTCTTTCTAGGTGGAGTGGATGGGTTCTCCGGTCGGGGAGGGTTACACCTGGCGCTGGATTTTCTTTCTAGGTGGAGTGGATGGGTTCTCCGGTCGGGGAGGGTTACACCTGGCGCCAGCAAGTGCTGTGTGGAGAAGGAACTGAACTGCCTTTATCCTTTGCACTCATGTGTTGGTGGTGTGTGGATAGGCAACCACGAGGAACTTACTTTAGAAATGAAAATCCTAATTGGACGCGTCTAAGTCGTGACAAGGTTGTAACAAGACTATAAAGCGGAAACTATTGAACTGTATTTCGATTGGATCCTTTTTTTGTTATATAAGATAAGTGTAGACAAAAAGTACACAATTTATTTTTTTGCTAATAATTTTTTATTCATAATGATTTTTTTGACAAAATATAAAATTATTGGACCTATTACGAAAAATCAAATCTAACAATACCAATATTGATATACTTTGAGAAAAATAATAACACATTTTTTTACAAATATTGAACACATTATGTTAAGAATTGTGTTAATTTGTTATTTATACACATCTAATAAGTAGGCACATTCACATCATAGTTGGACACATTATCACCATAATTGAGTATTTTTTTACAAATATTATGCACATCATGAAGATTTGTGTTAATTTGTTATTTATGCACAACATCTAAGAAGTAAGTGCATTCAAACTATAACTGAGTGTATCACACCATAATTGGATGCTTTTCTACAAATATCGGACGCATGATGTTAAGGTTTGTGCTAGTTTATTATTTATACACATACTTCAAAAAATAAATGCATTCATGTCATAATTGAGCGCATTTGCACCATAATTGTGCACTTTTCTACAAATATTGGCACATTATGTTAAGATTTGTGCTAATTATGCACATAATCTAAGCAGTAGGCGCATTGACACCATAATTGGGCGTATTCACATCATAATTGCGTGTCTTTCTACAATATTAAGCGCATTATGTTTAGATTTGTGCCAAGTTGCTATTTATGCACAACATCTAAAAAGTAATCACATTCACACCATAATTCGGCGCTTTTCTACAAATGGTGGGTGCGCTATGTTAAGATTTGTGCTAATTTGTTATTTCTGCACAACATCTAAGAAGTACGCACATTCACACCATAATTGGGCACATTCACACCATAACTAGGCACTTTTCTACAAATATTGGATGTATTATGTTTAGATTCGTACTAATTTGCTATTTATGCATAACAACTAAAAAGTATGCACATTCACACCATAATTGAGTGCATTTATACAAATATTGAGCGTGTTACTTTAAGATTTGTGCTAATTTACTATTTTTACAAAATCTCTAAGAAGTAGGCACATTCACACCATCATTTGACTTTTTCTACAAATATTAAGCACATTATGTTAAGATTTGTGTTAATTTTCTATTTATGCATAACATCTAAAAAGTAGGAAAATTCACACCATAATTATGTACTTTTCTATAAATATTGGGCGTGTTATGTTAATATTTGTGCTAATTTACTATTTATGCACAACATCTAACAAGTAAGCACATTCACACCATAATTGGACACACACCATAATTAGGCGTTTCTCTACAAATATAAGATACATTATGTTTAGATTTGTACTATGTTATTTATGCACATCTAAAGTAGGCACATTCACACTATAATTGGGCACATTCACACCATAACTGGACACTTTTATACATATAGTGGGCGTGTTATGTTAAGATTTGTGCTGTTATTTTTACAGAACAACTAAGAAGTAGGCACATTCACACCATAATTGGGTGCATTCATACTATAATTGGACGTTATATTAAGATTTCTGCTAATTTGTTATTTTTAAACAACATTTAAGAAGTAGACGCATTCACTATAATTTACACCATAATTGAGCATTTTCTACTAATATTATGCACATTATGTTAATAATTTACGCTAATTTGCACATACTCTACAGAGTAGGTGCATTCACACCATAATTTGGTGCATTTACATCATAATTGCGTACTTTTTTACAAATATTAGGCACATTATGGTAATGTACTAATTTACTATATATATGCACAACATTTAAGAAGTACGTGCATTCACATTATAATTGGGCGCATTAACATCGTAATTGAGTATTTTTCTACAAATAGCACATGATGCGCATTAGCACTATGATTGGGTGCTTTTCTACAAATATTAGACACATCATGTTAAAATTTTACTAATTTGTTGTTTATGTGCATGTTCTTAAAAATGTGCAAATAATTTTTTTTTCTTTCAAAAATATGTCGATATTAGTCTTGTTCAAATATATATTTTATACAAAATTTTATGGAATTTTTTCATTTAAAAATTCATTACAGGATAAATATTATAAACAAAACAATTGATTCCTTCTCTTTTATTTTCCAAAAAAAAAACATACACCCGCATTGAAAAGACGGGTTTACAACGAGTTTGCAGCATGTACAACCCTTCCCAGCATCACGAAGTTAAGTCCGTTTAGAAATGGTCCCTCGCACCGCGTCGACATGGTCAGCCACGTAGAACCCGACGACGGAGTAAGCAAATGTGAGTATGTTCGATCAGGTGGCCCGAAGTTTCCTTGCGCCACAACTGTCTTCCAACGTAGTAAACGACTCCTCAAAAATTATAAAGCAAGAGGACATATTATATACAGTTCAAGAATTCGTATGGAAAAAACAAACAAACACACTAGTGTGTTTAGGAAGCTTTTCGTAGATAAAATTATCAACATAGGGCCTCTTCAGACTAATTTTCTAACGTTCTGTATTATTACTTTTTCATTGTTGATGAAAGTCCACTTCTATCACAACCGCCAAAAAGAGCCTTTTATTGTTGCCATAAAGTATGCTTCGAAGAATAGGTTGTTGTGTGCTTTCAGAAGAGTTGAAAAGGAGTAGGGTTGTACATGGATAGGGTATGGTGTATATCCCTAATTGTAACTATTTATTTAGGCGGGTATGTGTATAGGTATATAACTGCTTTGTCAAAAGTTGTATCCGCACCATACACATATATGTATAGCCGCTAGGTATATGGACGGATAACTGGTTATACAGTTATATATATAAACTTGTTATAATAATACACCACAAACTTTGGGATACAACAAACTAGAACAATTAAATGGGTAGATTATGGAGAATATCATCAAAGAAAAGAGGAGAGAACAGTAAAATGAGAGAATGACTTTAGGCCTAGTTTGGGTACTCACTTTTAAAATGATGGTAGTCGTGTGCATAGTTATACATTTCTTAGTAATCTAAGTTAGAGGGACAGGAAAGCGGACAACTCTACATCACGTGCAAATGTACACAAAACTGGAGACACGGGGGGAGAAAGCTGGCACGGAAGTGGCTTTTCAGAAGCCCGCCGATTCAGGCGCAATTTGCAACTGCTGCTTTTCTGCTAAATTATATACACAACGGTGCACAACAAATACAACAGGACAGTCGTTACTATTAATCTCATGTATATATTGTGCATTAAATACCCGAACTCGGAAATACGATGGCCAAACTAGGCCTAAGGTATTTCAAATTATATCCTTCTCTAAAATCAAATGAGTAAGATTGTGAGTCAATTGTTATGAGCAATCTTGTTTCTTGCACTATCATACAAAATTTCACTTATTATAAGTATTTAACATGATGAGAAACTTACAGTTTAATATACCAATGTTGGGTGCAAGCGAATGATTTGATTCACCAATAAGTATTTTTGTCATGCTTATTTTCAGTTAGCCATGACTTCAACCATGGCGCCCCTCGGTCGAACTCTTTTTCGGCTGAGAGGCAATTCTATAGATTTCCAATTAATGCCGATTTTATTTAAATTAAACCAAGATATAACATTTTATTGACATAAATGACCGATTTACTTCTTTTTGTATATTTATCTTGTTTCAACTTGTGAGTTTAAGTGTAGAGACACGTCCTGGAGAAAACGTTATTAATTATGCGGAAGCGATTACTTAGCAGCAGAATTACTGAAAATCACTAAAAATTAAAACTTTTCATAAAGAGATCTACAAACTGTGAAACTCTTTCATTAAGAAACAAGGTAAGTTATATACAAACCGATTCATCATTACATCTCTGTAATATCTCATCTCGAGGGTTACTAGCATCAACTGCCCTATTAAAGTGTACAAGGCAAGATACAAAAATATCAAGGCATTAGGCCAAAATCTCAGATCTATTTTAAACATCTATTGACTCCTAGGACCTGAGAGTACAAAGACGACACATAAGACTTTCTATATACAAAAGACTCGACAAACAATGTCTCCACCTGAGGATCACTGTTGTCCCTGATGTTGCTGCTGCTGCTCACCCACTGAAGGGTTTCTTCGTCTTCGACGTCTACCTAAAAAGTTGAATCCCACAGAGGTGAGACAATTGAAAAATTGTCCCAGCGAGAGTTATAACTCTCCGCCAGAAGCATTGTTATTGCATATATTAAAATAATAATGAGAAGAGGAACTATAATGATTCAACAGCAGGCAATTTATTAAATAAACTAAGTAGAGTAGTATTCTCTAAGCAATCATTTCAATTATAACTCGAATGAATGACAAAACATATAATCAATGAGGAATATGAAGAACATGTATACTAGTTATTCAACTAGAACAATATAAACAATGTATCATCAATCATTATTTCTCGTAGTTCAACCTAAGCAATTATGCTACATGGCTAATTACATTTTCCAAACACATTTATGCCCTGGGGAGATGAGTTACACCTCTCATACTCCAACCAACCATTACGAAATCGCAATCGGTACCATACATATGTCATCAGAAGAGCCGAATTTCTATGATCTCATCTTCCTCAGTCAGTGTGAGGTACAACATGCAGGACATCTTGTGTCTCTACCATAATAGCTTTCCAGGGTATTCTGGAAATTTCACTATTAGAGTTACAGTGGCATGCTATACTCTCTTTGCCATCGAGGGATTTCTTGTTTATCTCACGTCGATGCGGCATTAACAACATCATCGGGAGATTAGTGATACATCATCCCGGCATATTATAATGAAGGATTGAGAGATTAAATGTTCATCTCACATCAATTCCTCCATTAGGACATAAGGATATTCGCGTCCATAACCCCCACATACTCAAAAGTATGCTCTCCAGGAGTTCCTTTAGAAAAACCTTTTTCACCATCATCTAACTTCTGACAATGATGGATCTATGGTCAGGGCTCTACATGATATCATTATACTTCATTATTTAAGTACATTATAGCATTCTTTTATCATCAGGCATGTTTTCAAATAAAAACCAATAAGACAAGTGCTATAAAGAAAGAGTATTAATTGTATCAAGTTCATTTCACATCTAGTTAACATTGGGATATCAATCCCTAACCATCTCATCATTGTGATTCAGGAATATGGGTGTTCAAACCCGTAGATCATTAAACACTTGTTACCAAGTAGCATATTTCTATCAAGTCATTTATCAATATGAACATGATAGTAGTAATATAGATATTTCTCATGGCTCATACAGTCTATCAATCTCATATGTTACCTCTCACTAGGCAACATAGCATATCATTACTTTCAAAGTTTATAAAGTGTTTTCAATGAATATGAAATCATAGTTCTTACCTGGCTATGTTCACCATTTCCTAAAGACCTGCATAATTAATACATTTGATAATAGTCACATTATCTCTATATCAGCACATTGCAAAGCAAAGATAACTTTACTATTTAAGGGTTGTACCACTATGCCCTTACTAGGGTTAGGGTTTCCCTTTTTAATTGAATAAGGGTTAATCAATCCCTTTATCTTAATTAGGAATAGTGTTTCCTCATTTCATAATTCAATCATAGAGCTTCATGCTTAAAAGCATAACTCAAAATTAGGGTTTACTATTCACATCATTACTTTACCCTAGATTAGGGTTTACTATTCACATTACATCACATTACCCTAGATTAGGGTTTACTATTCATATTACAATGAATTAAGATCATACCATTATCATGTATGAGGATTACTTCCATTAATGCCCTCAAATTAGGGTTAAGATTCATTAACCATCATAATTAGGATTTCATGATCTCACTTGATATGGATCATACCCTAATTAGGTATCCATCTTTATTAGGAGTTCAGTACTTGATTGCCATTTATATAAGAACTTTTCTCTTTCATCTTTCTATAAGTTGATGTTTACATCATCCTTGATTTGCTAAGTCAATTCAACATTGACATCATGGGTTATGTCATTACTATTGTGATCATTAAGGCTTATTTATTCAAAGTGTATCAATCACTCTATCCCATCAAAGGTACCTTTGTAATGATCACCACTAATTATAACATGCATTAATCAACTAATTAACTGGTCCCTTAATCACTTTAGGTATCTATGAGATTTAGGTTAATCAACCATCAAACCTTCTTGACCATTAAGGCATCAAACGATCTTAACCTTTTTAGACCTCAAACGGTCTTGTACACTAAACCTCCAAATGGTCTTGGACAGACTTTGAAACTATTTGGTGTTGAAGACTGTTTGGTCTTGTTGACTTTTGAAACCACATGGTAAAGTGCACACTCAAGACCATTTGCCCAAGATGGGGTGAAGACCGTTTCGTCATGAAGACCATTTGGTCTTGTTGACTTTTGAAACCGCATGAGATGAAACAGTCTGGGATCGTTTGGTACCAAATGATCTTGAGACTGTTTGGTCCAGACTGTTTGGACCCAAACGGTCTTAAGACTGTTTGGTCCAAACCACCTCAAAACCGCAAGGACCAAAAAGTGTCTCAACCACTTCAATTGAGTTAGGGTTTCCAATGTTGAACCCCTCAATCGATCATGAACTTGTTAGCCACTCATCAATTGAGTCAAATAGGTCAACCCTCAACTGATTTGACACTTAAATGACCCTCAATTGATCATCAATTAAAGCTTAGATCAATTGGATTAGGGTTTGAAAACAATGACCCTTCAACATACTTCAAAGTGAGTCTAATTGATTTGAAATCATTGAACCATCATCCAATTTGGTCATGTCCTGACCCCAAACGGTCTTGGGATCATTTGGATGACCTCCAAACGGTCTTGAGACTGTTTTCTCAAGTCAACACCAAAAACTAACTCAACCAATTAAGGTTTGGCTCATTGGATTGATCACTAGGTCAACAATCAATTGCACCTCAACTAATTACCTTTAGATTTTCAACCACTTAACCATAGTCAACCCTAGACCTCCAAACGGTCTTGGGTGACCCCAAAACGGTCTTGGGATCGTTTGGATGACCTCCAAACGTTCTTGAGACCGTTTGCCCATTATTTTATCAAAACCAAGTTATTCAATTAAGGTTTGAACCCTAGGTTTGGTCACCAAATCAGCAATCAATTATTCAACAACTTGATATCATTGGACCCTAAATTGGTCAACCCTACTTAACCCTAGACCTCCAAACGGTCTTGGGTGATCAAAAAATGGTCTTGAGACCGTTTGGGTGATCCCCAAACAGTTTTGAAACAGTTTGGGCCACTCAACCCAAACTTCAACATAATTCAATTATTGAAATCAACAATTGACCCGATTTGGGTTTTGATGATTGATGGGACTGCAATTGGTGATCCACTTGGAATTAATTGATGTATTTTTATAGGTGATTAGTTCATATTATTCTCAACAGTCCTCCAAACAGTCAACGCCTGGTCAACTCTTCCAAACGGTCTTGGACTGTTTGCTTCCATGCGTTCTTGTGAAACCGTTTGCATACAAACAGTTTGAAAACCGTTTGCATACAAACGGTTTGAAAACCGTTTGCACCAAACGTTTTGGTAAACCGTTTGCTAAAGTAAAATCTTGGATAAACATAGGAATTAAATTATCATCTTCTACCTATGTTCAACCAAGAACAGGAGTGGTTCTTCACGGAAATAATAGCAAGAACACACAAAGATATCTAAAGAAGAAATATAAGCAACGATTTTAGGAGAGAAAGATGCATTAACAAAGCTTTTAAGGGTTAGAGTTATAAAACCCGCCTCTAGGACTGATCTAGAGCTCCAAGCTTCGTAGATTTATTGGTGGATGAAACTCCAGTAGTTTTCCAAGGTCTGTTCTTCAAGTTTTGGATGGAGAAGATGGCTAGAAAGGAGAATCGTGTGAAGAACACCATAAATCTAACCTTATATAGTGGTTTCCACCATGAATTCGAGGTAGATGGTGATCAACACTTACCAAGTAAGCTTGGTCGTCCTTCCTCTACTCCAAAGCTCCTTCTTGGTCGGTCCAAGCAAAGTTATGAGAAGAGGAACTAAGGAAACGATCCTTTGAGTTATTGGAAAGATACACTTATATATTTTTGGATATTTTCAAGGAAAAAGGAAAAAGATAGACATTTCCTTTTATTTCCCAAAAATATCCACCAAGTCTTCCTCCATCCTTGGACACGTTCTCACCTACTGATCTCATGCAAAACTCCTCCATTATCCAAGGTTTAATGGAAAAGAACTAACACCTTAAAAAGAGGTATATTAATATCCTTCCTTATTGGATATTACTTAATATATTATTATTGTGAGTAATTCCACTTCTACCATGATCATTCAAATGAGGCGCCCTTCTCATTTTATTTTATCTTCTTGATGGCAAGAAACATGAGAGATCCTCTAGAGGGTATATATTACATGTTGAACCCTAGGTTTTGGGTAAATTGCGCTTTACCCCAAAACTAGGTTTTAAAACACAAGGATTGCTCTACAAGCTGTATCTTGGTACCCAAGCTTGTGAAAACTGTACCACTTCATCATATTCATTATTAGGATATCTCAACATCAGAGGAACATCCTAACATGTGCAATTTGCAAGTTAACCCCTCAACTTGGGTAATTTGCACTTTAGTCCATTATTTAACAAAACAATGTTTCAACATTATGAAAAAGGACTAAAATGAAATATAAGTTCCTCAAAAGGCTTTAATTACTTTTCAAGAAATATAAGTAAGCATCTAATCAACTTTATTAGGCAAAACACCTAGGGTTAGTACATAACCCAGGTCAGGGATGTTACAAATTATCCACCCCTTATAAGGATTTCGTCCCCGAAATCATCTACAAAACATATTAAGAGAAAAGAGCAGGGTATTTCCTCCTCATCTCTTCCTCTAGTTCCCACGTAGCTTCTTCAATGCCATGGTGATTCCAGAGGACTTTCACAAGACTTATATCTTTCTTTTTCAGCTTTTTAATTCTTCTGTCAAGGATCGACACAGGTCCTTCAACATAAGTTATATCATTATTCAATTCTACTTCCGTGGGTTGCAGAACTGATTATGTGTTGGGATGACATTTCCTAAGCATGGAAATGTGGAACACTGGGTGTAACCTTTGTAACTCTGGTGGTAACTCTAGCTTATAAGCTACCTTTCCAATCCATTCAATGATTGGATAAGACCCTATAAACCTAGGAGCTAACTTTCCTTTCCTTCCAAATCTAAGAACTCCCTTCCAAGGTGAGACCTTGAGGTACACTCTGTCTCCAACTTGAAAATCTAAAGGTCTACGACACTTATCAGCATAAGATTTCTATCTATCCTGTGCAGTCTTTATCTGTTGTTGTATTACTTTAATCTTCTCGGTGGTTTGCTGCATACGATCAGGACCTAAAAGTTGATATTCACCAGTTTCATACCAACATAGGGGTGATCTACAATGTCTACCATACAAAGCTTCATAAGGTGCCATGTCAATGCTATGTTGATAGCTATTGTTGTAGGCAAACTCTATCAAACTTAGGTGCAGATCCCAACTTCCTGTAAACTGAAGAACACATGCTCTAAGCAAGTCTTCTAAAGTCTGCATAGTCCTTTCTGATTGTCACTACTAGAAAATTTGATATAGCTCAAGGCTAAATAGTCAGGGATAAAACCCCGGACCATATTTTGTTTCTCCCTAAGGAATATCCCTGATTAAAAAGTTACAAAACCCTGACCAAACTGTTTCTCATATATAACAGGCTCCCAAAAACCCTAGCCACTTTCTTATCCCCCGAGGGCTCATATTTTGCCGCCCGACTTCTATTCTAGCCACCTCACTCCTCTCTAACGCCTACCTCTCTATGGCTCAACGTTTGTCATTCTACCTTCCCCAGGCCGAGAGTTCTGTGTGCCCGATGACCGCAGGGCATTCTGCGCTTGACGATCAGCGCTCTGTGTGCGTGCTATCGGATACTCTGTGTGCTAGGAATCCGATGCTCTGTTTGCCGGCCGTTGTGCCCACCCGGTTTTCAAGCCTCTACCTTCCGGCCGCTCTGCCTTCCAGGTTCGAGGTTCCCGCGATCGGCCCACATTTCTTCAGTTCTTCCCCTTTTCTCCTCCCATCCTCTTCTTGCCACGCCTCATTCTCTCTACCTTATTTTCCCTAACATCCACCATCAGGTCTTCAATCATCCATTTACTAACTGTTCTACGCTTCGTGACTTGTAAATAGATTTAGGTATGCCTGTAAATTTTATTATTGTATTATTGCAAGATAATGTTACATGTAGAAAAGAAGTACATCCTTTGTTCTCTCAGAAATCGCACAACACCGATTAAAGACGGCAATTTTGAGAGCATTGGGGCTTCCACGGACAACAACTAAACATATACAATTCCGTGAAATCTATTGTTAATTGATTGGAAGTTGGTCAGTTCTTCTTCCAAAGGTATTTACTCTGCCATTGAAATAAAGTTATAATGATCCGATGAGTAGTTTTTTCAATTAGTATATTGTATATCTTGAACAAACAACACAATGCAGCGTATGTTGTACTTATGTTCAAATTGCCCTTCCACTAAAAAATATAGTTCTTTTGTCTATTATTTTATATTTTGTTTTGTCGTAATTATATTTGTACTTACATTACATTGTTTTAAATATTTATTGGTTCTATTTTGTTTTCATAACTGTTTAGAACAAACCAAAATTATCTATTGATTAGTCTTCTTTTATTTAATGTTTATGCAGATTTTTCTATGTCCCGCAGTCACTTCGTGTGGTCTGACTCATCCCTTCACTTCCTTTGCCTTCTCCCACATACAAATACAAAGAACAATGTGTCTTATACATGATCATTCACCAAGGTATTATTTATGCATTACACAATCCTTTTATTATTTAATCTTATAGCAACTTTACATATGAAGCACAATTTTATAATATAGTTGATGCTAGTGTGAAATCTAGTAACTTAAGCATCACTTATATCTTGTATCTTATATTATAACTATTGACATTTACATATTTTATGTAATTTACAAATACATGTAATTGTGTGATCCATGGATGGATGTTTTCCTATGGCTATCATAATAGTTTTCAAGAATGCACTTTTGGAGGAGTGAATAATATTTTTTGAAGATTTGTGTGTGATGCACACAACATATTGTTTATAGAAAGTGTAGCTATACGGGCCAAATGATGTACATTGATTATGAATTTCATTATTTGTATAAGGGGCAAGGTAAAAACGTCCTCCCCATGTATTCAAATTTGATTATGAATAAAAAATCAATATTAGTCACATCATTTTTGCACAAGTCTGTTGATGTTGATTTTGTAAGTAAGTAGTTATATGTGTTCTTTATATTTAGTAACATTAATTAACATTTAGCTATTTTAGAGCTGTCAATGATAGACTTAGATACTAGGTGTTGATGATGGATATTGATTGCTCAAGGATTATACCTCCATTGGTCAGGGATAGGGCTTGAGCAACCAGTATTGGTCACCAAGATTTTGCTCAAGGTACGTTGGTCAGGGATTAGCCTTGACCACCTCATATTGGTCAGGGATTCAGAGGTACTGGTCAGGAATTTAGCCTTCGGATTTAACAAGTTTTGTTGTAGTGTGTCCATCAGTCTGAGGATGAAAGGCTGTACTAAACCTTAACTTTGTGCCTAAGGCTTTATGAAGTCGCTCCCAAAAATGATTCGTAAACATGGGACCTCTGTCAGAAACAATGGTAACTGGGACTCCATGCAGCCACACTATCTCATCTACATAGAACTATGCTAACTTCTCAGCAGAATAGGTTGTTTTGACAGGTAAGAAATGTGTTGTCTTTGTCAACCTATCAACTATTACCCAAATGGAATCATGTCCTTTGGCTGTTCTGGGTAAACCAACCACAAAATCCATGGTTACATGATCCCACTTCCACTGAGGTATGGGTAAAGGTTGCATTGTTCCTGAAGGCTTTTGGTGTTCAACTTTAGCTTGTTGACACACATGATATCACATCACAAATTCAGCAATGTCCTTCTTCAAACCAGGCCACCAATACATATCTTTCAAGTTACGATACATCTTGGTGCTTCCTGGATGCATAGTATACATTGAAGAATGAGCTTCTTCTAGGACTAACTTCCTCAAGTTATCCACATCAAGCACTATCATTCTATCATGATAACAAGCTACTTGATCATCTGAATCATGGAACCCTTCTCGTTTCTCATTACCATATTCTGATCTAATCTGTTGAACTACAACATCAACTTGTTGTGCCTCTTTTATCTGTTGTCTCAGAGTAGGTTTTATATGCATCTCAGCTAACAATCCTGCTAACAACAATACTTTTAACTGTACATTGTTTTGTCTTAAGGAGATAAGCATATCCCTTCTAGAGCATACCAAAGAATTCAGCTGTGCTTTATCTAGGGATGGTGTTGCTGATTTCCTACTTAAAGCATCAACAACCACATTGGCCTTCCCTGGATGATCATCAATTGTACAATCGTAGTCCTTTATTAACTCCATCCATCGGCGTTTCCTCATGTTGAGTTCATGCTGAGAAAAAATATACTTTAGGTTCTTATGGTATGTGAAAATCTGGATTATCTCTCCATAAAGATAATGTCTCCAGATTTTCAAGGCATGGACTACAACAACTAGTTCTAGATCGTGTGTCAGATAATTCTCCTCGTGTTTCTTAAGCTGTCGAGAAGCAAAAGAAATCACTTGTTTATCCTGCATCAACACACATCCTAGTCCATTCTTAGAGGCATCACATAACACTATATATCCTTTTCCTTGCTCAGGTAACACAAGTACTGGTGCACTTGTCAACCTTTCCTTCAACAACTGAAATGATTGCTGACACTTGTCACTCCAAGTAAAAAGAACATCCTTCCTGGTCAACTTAGTCAATGGTAAAGCTATGGAACTAAAGTTCTTAATGAACCTCCTGTAATAGCCTGCCAACCCTAAGAAGCTTTGAATCTCCGTTGGCATCTTCGACTGTTCCCATTGTAGGACAGATTCTACCTTTTTAGGGTCAACACGAATACCTAAGGTAGATATGACGTGTCCAAGAAAAGAAACTTCTGGTAACCAGAACTCACACTTGCTAAACTTAACATATAACTTGTGTTCTCTTAGCAAAGTTAGAGTCTGATGAAGATGCTGCTCATGCTGCTGAGCATCTCTACTATAGATCAAGATATCATCTATAAAGACAACAACACACTGATCGAGAAAAGGTCAGAAAATTCTATTCATGAGTTCCATAAATGCAGCTGGTGCATTAGTTAGTGAATCATAGTGACCATACCTTATCCTGAAGGCAGACTTAGGTATGTCACCATCCTTAATACGCAGTTGGTGATATCTCGACCTCAAGTCTATCTTTGAAAAGATGGTTGCACCATACAACTGGTTAAAGAGGTCATCAATCCTCGGTAGAGGATACTTATTCTTTATTGTTACTTTATTTAACTGTATGTAATCAATGCACAACCGCATTGACCCATCTTTCTTTTTAACAAAGAGGACCGAAGCACCCCAAGGTGAAGTACTCAGTCAGATGAAACCCTTCTCAAGAAACTCTTGCAGCTGTTTCTTGAGTTCTGCCATCTCAGCAGGTTCCATCCTATACGGTGTTTGTGCTATAGGTTGCGTATTCAGGATTAGATTGATTTCAAAATCAATCTCTCAGGGCGGAGGTACACCTGGAAGTTCTTCAGGAAATACATCATCAAATTCCCTGACTACAGGAACTTCAGCAGGATTAGGACTCTCCATGGTAGTATCTACCACATGGGATAAGAATGCATAACATCCTTGCCTCATCAGCTTCTCAACAACCATAGATGATACAAGACAGGTTGGTAGAATCTTTCTATCTCCTTGAAAGATCCATGTGTAACTATCATCAGCAAACACAGCTTGTTTGGACTCACAATCCAAGACAACTTTATACCTTTCTAAGGTATCCATCCCAAGGATTACATCGAATCCATGCATTTCAAGTGGTATAAGATCCACTTGAATGCGATGTTCAGAAAAGAAGACGATGCAAGGAGAACATACCTCCCATAAAATAGCAGATCCCATCAACGTTGTTTCTAACAACAAACTATCTGCTCTATGACTTGTAATTAGGTTGTAGTCAAGAATCACTCTTCGAGTGATAAAGGAGTGCGTAGCACCCGGATCAATTAAAATAGATACAATGCAAGATGTAGACACATCGTAATAAAACAACTCCATCTGACCTGCTACAACCCGAGGGTTGATCACTGCATCAGGTGGATTCATCACGTAGAATCTCGTCGTTGCCTGTGGTTGATTCAGTGCTCGATGACTAGGTGCTGATGATCCAGCTTGGGACGCTTGTCCTCGTCCTCTAGCACTACCTGTGAACTGACGCCTTTGAGATCGTTACTGACCCTGCCTTTGAGGTTGAGTTACACTTACTTCTCTCGCTCTACAATCCTTCATCAGATGTCCCATCTTTCCACATATGTAACAGCTTATGTTCAGTTGTTGTGGTCTGGGTGGTCCTGTAACCGACATAGATGTTGAGCTATGAGTTCCTTCTAATGGTAAACTTTGTCCTCTACCCCTATTCGACGTCTACTGCGTCTGGGTACTGAATCTAGGTGGTGGTGTAGGTATAGAAAACCTCAGTTTCTTAAAACCTTTAGATGAGGATCCTTGGAACTGGGGATACATATTCTCGTTCTTGGTCTGTGTCTTCTCTACCACTGACCTCTCCACCCTTCTGACAGACTCCACAAAGGTAGCAAACCTTTCCCTATTCTCTAGAGCAGACACAGGGGTGGTCAACTTAGCGTTTAATCCTTTATTAAAACGCCTAATCCTTTCTTCATCTGTGGTTGCCATGTGCGGATTAAACCACAAAAGCTCCATGAACTTATCCTCATACTCGCTAATGTTCATTAGTCCTTGTCTTAACCTCTCAAACTAAGAGATTTTCTCATCCAAGAACGTCTTAGGGAAGTATATGTTGATAAATTCTCGTAGGAAAACTTCCCATTTGATCTCCACACCTGGCCCTTTTCCTTCCTCCATGGTCCACCAGTGACCAACACTTCCCTTGAGAAGATACACAGCATGTCTAACCTTCTCAGCTTCTGGGATGTTCAGGATTCTAAAGGCCTTCTCTAGTTCAGTTAACCACAAGTCAGCATCTGATGGGTCAGCTATTCCAGCATACTTCGTAGCTCCCACTCGGCGAAGTCGTTCAAATGTCTTGCCGGATTCTTGTCTTTCTGGGTGGGTAGGTGCCCTAGGTATATGCATCCTATCAGTTATACGTGTCATGGAAGTCATAAACTATCCAAACATGGCCTGGACGGCTGGGTTCCCCATGTCAGCTGGGTTGAACTGGGGTGGTTCAGGTACAATTTCTTCCCTTTCTTAGTTTCTTGCACCTTATCTAGGTGTAGCGACACTACTCTCAGCAACGTGTTCCTCGTGTGACCCATACATCTTTAGTTTTATCTTCTCCTCCTATATGAGCAGAAGACACTATCAGATATACTGGAAGACACTTAGAATAGACTCAACAACCTAAGTCCTATGTCTCTGTAGACTCAGCGAACCTAGGGCTCTGATACCACTTAATTGTGGGGACACGTCCCAGAGAAAACGTTATTAACAATGCGGAAGTGATTACTTAGCAGCGGAATTACTGAAAATCACTAAAAATTAAAACTTTTCATAAAGAGATCTACAAACTGTGAAACTCTTTCATTAAGAAACAGGGTAAGTTATATACAAACTGATTCATCATTACATCTCTGTAATATCTCATCTCGAGGATTACTAGCATCAACTGCCCTGTTAAACTGTACAAGGCAAGATACAAAAATCTCGAGGCATTAGGCCAAAATCTCAGATCTATTTTAAACATCTATTGACTCCTAGGACCTGAGAGTACAGAGACGACACATAAGACTTTCTATATACACAAGACTCGACAAACAGTGTCTCCACCTGAGGATCACTATTGTCCCTGATCTTACTGCTGTTCTTGTTGCTGCTCACCCACTGAAGGGTTTCTTTGTCCTCGGCATCTACCTAAAAAGTTGAATCCCATGGAGGTGAGACAATTGAATAATTGTCCCAGCAAAATTTATAACTCTCCGCCAGAAGATTTGTTATTGCATATATTAAAATAATAATGAGCAGAGGAACTATAATTATTCAACAGCAGGCAATTTATTGAATAAACTAAGTAGAGCAGTATTCTCTAAGCAATCATTTCAATTATAACTTGAATGAATGACAAAACATATAATCAATGAGGAATATGAAGAACATGTATACTAGTTATTCAACTAGAACAATATAAACAATGTATCATCAATCATTGTTTCTCGTAGTTCAACCTAAGTAATTATGCTACACGGCTAATTACATTTTCCAAACACATTTATGCCCTGGGGAGATGAGTTACACCTCTCATACTCCAACTGACCATTACGAAATCGCAATCGGTACCATACAGAGGTCATCAGAAGAGCTGGATTTCTTTGACCTCATCTTCCTCAATCAGTGTGAGGTACAACATGCAGACACTACTACAGAAACATCATTCAATGTCGCTTTTCTGGGTGTCGGTTATTTAAAAAAACCTCTGCCTATAACATTCCACATTGGCTATTTAGTAAATCCGACATCTATATTTGAAGACCAGCCAGACACGGGTACCGCTTTGTATTCAGCGTCGACTAGGTAAACCAAACTGACGTCTAAAATCGCCCGTGAAATCCAAATTTTGAGCGAAAATAAAAAGTGTCACATACAACATCGGTTTGTTAGACACAAACCGACGCCTATGTATGATGAGAATTTGCGTGAAAAGTGTCACATACAGTGTCGGTTATCCTTTGATAACCGACGCTGATATTGGTTCCCGCCAAATAATTTTAGGGCAAATATTGTTCAATTGGACGTCGGTTTTAACGATCAACTGACGCTGAAGACGTTTAGGTGTCAGTGTTATTGACAACCGACACCTTTTATAAACTTAATACCCCCGCGATCACCCGACTCTTCCCCTTCTCTTCCGTTTCATTGCGAGAATTTCTCCCCCGCTGCTGCTGTCGCCCGACTGCAACCCCCACCCACCGCTGCTGCTGCTTGTGCACCGCCGCCGCTCCGCCACCGCTCCCTGCTCCTTCTGTGCCGCCATCTCCGGTCCTATTCGCCGCGCCCTGTGACTACCTGTATGCCCTGCGTCGGCGGTCCTGGAGCTCGTTGCGCCTACCTGCCTGCTGGATCTCGCCGTGCTGCCCTGCGCCGACGGTCCTATGCTCGACCTCACCTCGCCGCTGACCTATCGACCTCACCTCGCCTCGACCTCGCCCTGCTCGCTTGCCCAGGTACCTGCCGACCTACCCAGGTGGCACCCAGGCACGCCTAGGCGGCCAGGCGTTCACCTAGGGTCCCAAACCCAGGCGCCCAGCCTAGTTAGGCCTCTGGGATGCCTGGGCGATGCTTGGGATGCGCCAAGGCACAATGCTGCTGTGTATTTTTTTTAAAATTAAGTTATTTACTGATTTGTGTTTATTTATGTACTGATTTGTATTTATTTATGTATTGTTTCAGGAATTAATTGATCATCTACTGCTGCCTACTCGCCTACCCTCCGTCTAGCCCAAACAGAGGTAAACCTGTTTTATTACACTACTTGATCTTTAATCACATAGACTTACTCAACATTGCTACTTGTATGATCATAGTGATTAAAAGCACTCTTTCCTGGTCCCTTCAGTAACTAATGTTCCCTTGAGATGAGTGTTAATTGATCTAGTTTTCTTACTTTCCTTGTAATGCCATCTTTTATGTGTTATGACCTAGTCACCTTTAGAGTATTAAAATGATGCAACTTGTACACTTGTTAATTTTGAATCTATAAATCCTATGAATTGATATCACCCCACAAAATCAGTAGTCACTATTATGTCTTGTACACTCTAGAATCAAGATCTAATACTCTTATGCTATTTTAACACCATGAGACATTTTTTGCTCATTCTAGTGGATTATTATGACCTATGATGACCTAACATGAAACCATGCTCTTAATGATATGATTTACATATCTATTATTGTGTTTGTTGGACTAGAAACCCGTCCAAGATATACTCATTAGGAGTAAATCTTGGATAGTCCCCGGTTTGGGACTGTTCTTGAACACCTAATCTCACTTAGGATGTAAGTGTATAATGTGTATTAGGTTTTTGAGAAAATTTCGGTAGCATTTCCCCGTTTGTTCTCTAAGATGCAGAGGCGCAAGGCTATGTTGTTGCAGAGGCACAGTCTTACCCGTCCCTTCCTGGGACAACGTTTCATGGGACTCCAATGCCACATGGCTACGTTCGTGTGAGCCCGATACATGTATTACCCGATTGGAGGGAAGCTACATTGCCATATCCCCACCCGGATATTGATACACTTGCTGAGGAAGAAGGCGGGGTGATATTGTGGCCCAAAGAAGATGTCGTCTACACTACTGAAATTGTAAGATAAATTTACATTACTTTAGATTGTTAATATGTATATATGAGGTCAACTGATCTGAAATTATATATACAGGTTAAAAAGAAGACACCCGGAGCACCTAGGCCTCCACCTCCACTTCCTGCATTACCAAGTTGGGTTCCAACTGACCTAACATACCCGTTAGGTCCTGCTTGTAGGGGAATGGCATGTTGGCTACGGGCACATAATATACATTGCCCTATAATTGTTTCTTTAGAAGCGGATTATGCAGGTCAATCATACGAAAGCTATTTATTTATACAAGATATTATTGAGTTGTTTATGTATGATTGGCTGAATACATCAATGATAGAGACATGGATAAGGTGAGATCTTGTTTATACATCCATATACCTTGTGTAAGATCCGGTGATCTGGTTTATTATATATTAATGCATACGTAATACATGTTTTGCAGCTACTTAGTCGAAGATCAATGCAAACAATTTGCATTTGATCATGTGGGATTTTTGATTCCATCATTGATTAGTATGGTAGCTAAAGACCCTGATAGTGTTCAAAAATATTGTATAGATGCTTTTACAATTTTCGGTCAGCAAAAGAAGACGATAATAATAGCTCCATTCAATGTCAGGTAAGTTTACTTTATTTATAATTTGGACTTAAGAAAATTACATTTTTATTGTGGATTTTGAGTTATTAATTTTTAACTTTTTACCTCTAGCGGTAGGCATTGGGAGTTACTAGTTATTGTCCCCGGGACGTTCACTGTTTATTATCTAGATCCTGTGGGGAGTACATTGAATACTAAAATTGGACACGTAATGAGAATGCCATTATTCTGGTGAGAAATATTTCATTTTTTTATCCGTTAACATATATTATTACTATTTAATTACGCAATGTACTGTGTTACATTAACATGTAGGGGTTTAGATGAGTTCAAAAAGGCTGGAGGAACGGTCCCAAGGAGAAAGAACTAGCCAATAATTTGGGAGAACGTAAAAGTAAGTTCACGACTCCAATGTATATATTATTGATGTGAACTGTGCTTAGTTGTATTTTTTAATATTTTGTATGTTTCAATTTATAGTGCGCTACACAAGACAACGGCTGGGCATGCGCATACTATGTGATGCGATTTATGCAGATGATTATCAAACATGCCGCATTGGACATCAATACCATACATGAGGTATTATATATAGTCTCATTAGTTAGTATGAAATATATCAATCATATTTTTATATTATTACTTATATATACATCATTCTCTTTGCAGGTGTTTAAAACTGACCACACTATAGGTAAACGCTTCAAAAATGTACATGCTCCATATACGCTGGAAGTATTAAATGAAGTAAGAGAAGAATGGGAAAAAGCCATACAAGCAGTGGCGATTGTAAAATATAATTGGGATGTTGATAGCGATGTTGAATGATATTTTGTAAATGAATATTTCTGAATGTTTATACATGTCTGAATGTTTCTACATGTTTTGAATGTTTCTACATGTGTGAATGTGAGAATTGAATTGATGTCTGAATGTATCTACTTGTGTGAAAAAATATATGTTGATTTTGCAAGTTTGTGGCCTGTTTGTAGGCTGATATCAATGGATGTCATAAACCTGCAGTTCAAAAAACTGAACTGCAGGTTCTCATCCTGCTGACCAACCACAACAGGCCTGCAAATTGATAAGAAAAAAAAATAAAACATAGGCGTCGGTTATTTACAGAACACCATCATCAAAGGCCTACCGCGTCGCTTATTGGATAAAACTGCCGCCTAATGTGATCACGACCGTCGTGGAAATGGCTTCGCTTATTCGTATACAATCGACGCCTATAGGCTTTATAGCGGCGGTGTTTTAGTTGATAACCAACACATAAAGTGTCCTAGATGGCGCCCTTTTTTGTGGCGCGAACCCTTTTGGCGTCGTCTTACTATATACAATCGACACCTATAGTTTATATAGGCGTCGGGTATAAAACCGACGCCAAAGAGTTCGACCTTTAGCGGCGCCCACATAGGCGTCGCTTGAAAACCGTCGCTAAAAGGGGTTAAACAACCGACACCAAAGGCGTGTTCTGTAGTAGTGAGGACATCTTGTGTCTCCTCTATAATAGCTTTCCAGGGTATTCTGGAAACTTCGCTATTAGAGTTACAGTGGCATGATGTACTCTCTTCGCCATCGAGGGATTTTTTGTTTATCTCACGTCGATGCGACATTAACAACATCATTGGGAGATTAGTGATACATCATCCCGGCATATAATATATAATGAAGGATTGAGAGATTAAATGTTCATCTCACATCAATTCCTCCATTAGGACGTAAGGATATTCACATCCATAACCCCTACATACTCAAAAGTATGCTCTCCAGAAGTTCCCTTAGGAAAACATGTTTCACCATCATCTAACTTCTGACAATGATGGATCTATGGTCATGGCTCTACATGATATCATTATACTTCATTATTTAAGTACATTATAGCATTCTTTTATCATCAGGCATGTTTTCAAACAAAAACCAATAAGACAAGTGCTATAAATAAAGAGTATTAATTGTATCAAGTTCCTTTCACATCTAGTTAACATTGGGATATCAATCCCTAACCATCTCATCATTGTGATTCAGGAATATGGGTGTTCAAACCCGTAGATCATTAAACACTTATTACCAAGTAACATATTGCTATCAAGTCATTTATCAGTATGAACATGATAGTAGTAATGCATATATTTCTCATGGCTCATACAGTCTATCAATCTCATATGTTACCTCTCACTAGGAAACATAGCATATCATTACTTTCAAATCTTATAAAGTGTTTTCAGTGAATATGACATCATAGTTCTTACCTGGCTATGTTCACCATTTCCTAAAGACCTGCATAATTAATACATTTGATAATAGGCACATTATCTCTATATCAGCACATTGCAAAGCAAAGATAACTTTACTATTTAAGGGTTGTACCACTATGCCCTTTCTAGGGTTAGGGTTTCCCTTTTTAATTCAATTAGGGTTAATCAACCCCTTTAGCTTAATTAGTAATAGTGTTTCCTCATTTCATAATTCAATCATAGAGCTTCATGCTTAAAAGCATAACTCAAAATTAGGGTTTACTGTTCACATCATTACTTTACCCTAGATTAGGGTTTACTATTCAAATTACATCACATTACCCTAGATTAGGGTTTACTATTCATATTACAATGAATTAAGATCATACCATTATCATGTATGAGGATTACTTCCATTAATGCCCTCAAATTAGGGTTAAGATTCATTAACCATCATAATTAGGATTTCATGATCTCACTTGATATGGATCATACCCTAATTAGGTATCCATCTTTATTAGGAGTTCAGTACTTGATTACCATTCATATAAGAACTCTTCTCTTTCATCTTTCTATAAGTTTATGTTTACATCATCCTTGATTTGCTAAGTCAATTCAACATTGACATCATGGGTTATGCCATTACTATTGTGATCATTAAGGCCTATTTATTCAAAGAGTATCAATCACTCTATCCCATCAAGGATACCTTTGTAATGATCACCACTTATTATAACATGCATTAATCAACTAATTAACTGGACACTTAATCACTTTAGGTATTTATGAGGTTTAGGTTAATCAACCATCAAACCTTCTTGACCATTAAGGCATCAAACGATCTTAACCTTTTTAGACCTCAAACGGTCTTGTACACTAAACCTCCAAACGGTCTTGGATAGAATTTGAAACTGTTTGGTGTTGAAGACCATTTGGTCTTGTTGACTTTTGAAACCGCATGGTAAAGTGCGCACTCAAGACCGTTTTCCCAAGATGGGGTGAAGACCGTTTGGTCTTGTTCACTTTTGAAACCGCATGAGATCAAACGGTTTGGAATCGTTTGGTTCCAAATGATCTTGAGACCGTTTGGTCCCAAATGGTCTTGAGAACATTTGGAATCAAACGGTCTTGATACCATTTGGAATCAAACGGTCTTGATACCATTTGGACCCAAACCACCTCAAAATCGCAAGGACCAAAAAGTGTCTCAACCACTTCAATTGAGTTAGGGTTATTAATGTTGAACCCCTCAATCGATCATGCACTTGTTAACCACTCATAAATTGAGTCAAATAGGTCAACCCTCAACTGATTTGACACTCAAATTACCCTCAATTGATCATCAATTAAAGCTTGGATCAATTGGATTAGGGTCTGAAAACAATGACCCTTCAACATACTTCAAAGTGAGTCTAATTGATTTGAAATCATTGAACCATCATCCAATTTGGTCATGTCCTAACCCCAAACTGTCTTGGGATCATTTGTATGACCTCCAAACGGTCTTGAGACCATTTTCTCAAGTCAACACCAAAATCTAACTCAACCAATTAAGGTTTGGCTCATTGGATTGATCACTAGGTCAACAATCAATTGCACCTCAACTAAGTACCTTTAGATTTTCAACCACTTAACCATAGTCAACCCTAGACCTCCAAACGGTCTTGGGTGACCCCCAAACGGTATTGGGATCGTTTGGATGACCTCCAAATGGTCTTGAGACCGTTTTCCCATTATTTTATCAAAACCAAGTTATTCAATTAAGGTTTGAACCCTAGGTTTGGTCACCAAATCAGCAATCGATTATTCAACAACTTGATATCATTGGACCCTCAATTGGTCAACCCTACTTAACCCTAGACCTACAAACGGTCTTGGGTGATCACCAAACGGTCTTGAGACCATTTTTCTGATCCCCAAATGGTTTTGAAACTGTTTGGGCCACTCAACCCAAACTTCAACATAATTCAATTATTGAAATCAGCAATTGACCCAATTAGGGTTTTGATGATTGATGGGCCTTCAATTGGTGATCCACTTGGAATTAATTGATGGATTTTGATAGGTGATTAGTTCATATTATTCTCAACAGTCCTCCAAATGGTCAACGCCTGGTCAACTCTTCCAAACGGTCTTGGACCGTTTGCTTCCATGCGTTCTTGTGAAACCGTTTGCACCAAACGTTTTGGTAAACCATTTTCTAAAGTAAAATCTTGGATAAACATAGGAATTAATGTCATCATCTTCTACATATGTTCAACCAAGAACACGGGCTGTTCTTCACGAAAATAATATCAAGAACATACAAAGATATCTAAAGAAGAAATATAAGCAACGATTTTAGGAGAGAAAGATGCATTAACAAAGCTTTTAAGGGTTAGAGTTATAAAACCCTCCTCTAGGACTGATCTAGAGCTCCAAGCTTCATAGATTTAATGGTGGATGAAGCTCCAGTAGTTGTCCAAGGTCCGTTCTTCAAGTTTTGGATGGATAAGATGGCTAGAAAGGAGAATCGTGTGAAGAACACCATAAATCTAACCTTATATAGTGGTTTCCACCATGAATTCGAGGTAGATGGTGATCAACACTAACCAAGTCAGCTTAGTCGTCCTTCCTCTGCTCCAAAGCTCCTTCTTGGTTGGTCCAAGAAAAGTGATGAGAAGAGGAACTAAGGAAACAATCCTTTTTTGTTATTGGAAAGATACACTTATATATTTTTGGATATTTTCAAGGAAAAAGGAAAAAGATAGATATTTCCTTTTATTTCCCAAAAATATCCACCAAGTCTTCCTCCATCCTTGGACACGTTCTCACCTACTGATCTCATGCAAAACTCCTCCATTATCCAAGGTTTAATGGAAAAGAACTAACACCTTAAAAAGAGGTATATTAATATCCTTCATTATTGGATATTACTTAATATATTATTATTGTGAGTAGTTTCCACTTCTACCATGATCATTCAAATGAGGCACCCTTCTCATTTTTTTTGCTCTTCTTGATGCCAAGAAACATGAGAGATCCTCTAGAGGGTATATATTACATGTTGAACCATAGGTTTTGGGTAAATTGTGCTTTACCCCAAAACTAGGTTTTAAAACATAAGGATTGCTCTACAAGCTGTATCTTGGTACCCAAGCTTGTGAAAATTGTACCACTTCATCATATTCATTATTAGGATATCTCAACATCAGAGGAACATCTTAACATGTGCAATTTGCAAGTTAACCCCTCAACTTGGGTAATTTGCACTTTAGTCCATTATTTAACAAAACAATGTTTCAACATTATGCAAAAAAGACTAAAATGAAATATAAGTTCCTCAAAAGGCTTTAATTACTTTTCTAGAAATATAAGTAAGCATCTAATCAACTTTATTAGGCAAAACACCTAGGGTTAGTACATAACCCAGGTCAGGGAAGTTACATTAAGCAACATAGATTTCTTCCTTTATGATTTTATTATTATTTTCTATCCATTTCAAGAGTTTGATGTCCTTATCTTCTCAAGTTTTACCCATTGGTGCATAAGTCATGTCAAAGATTGTTTTCTTTCATTATATCCTAGTTTTATCTATTTCGTCATACCAATTTATTTCCAATTGAATGTTTTCTTTTAGGTCGAGGAGTTGAGACTTATGAATTATTGAAGCTCTTATTGAAATTATCCAATAATCAACTCCTTTTAGAATATGAATAAGTTTAGTTGTGATTAATTCTTGAATTCTTTTAAATGTAGACTATAAATCCTAGGTGTTTTTTTAGATATTGAAAATTTTAGGATAAAGTCTTTTTTGTAACTTAAGATCACATTTGTTTTCATCATCTTTAGTTATACAACTAGATTTATGTGAATGAGTTATAGTGAGAAAATTTTCAATTTTAACAAGAAATCTTACTTTTGATCTCCTAGAATATACAAATTTGATATTTTCTTATCCATTTATTTACAAATAGAAAAGAATGTATCAACATCACCTTTCTTCAAATGTGACCAATAAGTTTGCCTTTTCTCCATGTGTGTGGAGGTCTTCTTATTTCTAGTTTTGTGCTTGTTGGGTCAATCTCTATAGGCCATCCAAACCTTCAAAGTGTAAAGTTTTTGTCCCCATATAGTGGCCCTTTTGGTTAGGATGTAGAACAATATATTATGAAGAGTACATTACAAATTTGGGTCACCAAATTCAATTGTAAGCTGATAATTATATTCTTAATAAACAGTCCTGACAGAACTATTTTCGGTCAAATATATCGTCGACCGAAGAAGTTCTCAGTAGAACTATTTGTTGACCGAAGGATTTTCCATTAAAACTAATTTCGACAGAACTACCTTTGGTTGAACTTGTCTTCGACCAGAAGATGTCTCGGTCGAGAATTTCATCAATCAAAATAAACTATGTACATTTTTAGCAATTTCAACATTTCTAATGTAAACATATCATGTCATAATTCACAATAAAATAATCAAAGATATACAAGTTCAAGCTTAATTCAGTTGAGATAAGACATTATAAATTTCAAAGTGAAGCTTAGATCAAGTCTCAACTTGTTATGACCAACATTTTTAAGTTGGGGGTTTTAGAACCCAAACCAAGTCAACATCCTTTTCTTGTATGGGCACGAGAATGAATAATGTCCAAGATGTAAACAATAATGACAACAGATAGAATCAATTTCATTTCTCTTCTTAGCCAGATTGTCATTAGGCACATACATGACTTTAGTCTTGGGTACTTGTGTCCTTTTAATTCTAGGTTTTGATAGGATTTATCTTTGGACACATAACCTAGGCCTCTTCACCCAATTTGTCCAGATGAGTCCTTTAGGATTTTATCAAGAATGACTTTGTTTTTCAATCTACTAATATCCTTTTACAACTTAGCAATTTCATCCATTCTCCTTTTAATGCCTAACTTTGCTTGATCTAAAATAACAAACTATCTCTTTCTTTGACAATAGCATCAAATTTGAATGAGTACATAGAATAGGTTGAGTTTGAAGATCATTTATCTTGGCAAGCAATTCAACATTTTCTTGGAAAAGAAAGTTATTGTTAGTTTCTAGATCAAGCAACTTAATATTAAAATCATTGATAGATGATTTCAAAGTATCTTTTTCAGACATAAGACTTTCCTTTTCAAAAGTAAGATCATTCAATTTAGCATACAAATATTCATTGGTTTTTGTAAGCCTTTTTAATTTCTTTTTACAATCAACATATTTATCATGTAATTATTAAATACTAGTGACTAACTCTTCTTTAGATAAATCAAGAAGACTTACCTTATTTTATTCTTCATTAGTTGTTGCAATGAAACATCTTACCGTGTCTTCTTTGATCATGAGACATTCCACTTCCTCCTCACTCTTGCTATCATCTCTTGAGTCATCCCAAGCTGCTTTGTAGGCTTTTATTTCTTCTTGAGAGAAGATTTCTTTCCCTTCTTGACTTTGGGACACTCATTTTTTAAATGTCCCTTCTTACCACATTCAAAGCACCTAAGGGAAGAAGAAGAAGCAGAAGAATTTTTGTTAGTTTAAACCTTCTATATTGCTTACCATTTACAATGAGTGCCTATTCTTCACTATCTTCTCCACTTGTTTCATTGCTTTCTTTAGTTGATGCCTTAAAAGCAGTGTCCTTCCTTTTATCCTTCTTGTGTTCAACTTCCAATCTTTTTTCTTCTTCAAGAATTACCTCATGAGTCTCTAGATTGCCAATGAGCTGCTCCATCCTCATTGTGGTGATATCATTAGCTTCTTTAATGGCTATCACCTTTGGCTAGTATCTTAGAGGTAATGATATGAGAATTTTGGACACTTGATCTGCTTCACTTATATATTTTCCTAATGTACTTAAATTGTTAACAATGGAAGAAAATCTTGCATACATTGCACTAATAGATTCATTAGGTAGCATATGAAATTGTTCAAACTTTTGTTTAAGCATATTAATTTTGGTATTTTTAACTTGGGTAGTTCCTTCATGTGTTATGGAGAGTTTATTCCATATATCATAAGCCGTATCACATGAAGATATTCTATTAAACTCACTTATAAAAATAGAACAATATAAAATGCTTACTATCTTGGCATTTAATTGAACTTGTTTTACCATATTTGGATCCCATGTTGCATATTTTGTCGTGGGAAGTACATAGGGTGTATATACCATCATCCAAAGGTCCAAGGTTATTCCTTGGAAGTAAAATTGCATCCTTCTCTTCCAATAAGTGTAGTTGCTTCCATTAAAGGGTGGTGTCTGGCTCACATAGGTTCCATCAAGGTTGAGATTGTGAAGTACACCGTCCCCCATTCTTCAAGACATGTTTAGGGCTCCTTGAGGACCTACTCTGATACCAATTGAAAGATCTAGAGGGGGTGAATAGAGATTTTTGTAACTTTTAAAGTTAATTAAAATAAAGCACTCAACCAAAGAAGGAGGGGAAAACAAGGAAGACACTTGAATGTAGAGTGGTTCTTATCTTTGAAATCAAAGATAGTCAGTCCACTACCCAATTGTTTTATTACTCGAAGTAGTCAGTCCACTACCCAATTGTTTTATTCCAAGGAATAAGCTTTAGGTGATTACATCCAAAGCTTTTTTTCCAAGGAAGATACTTGAATGTTTTACAATTACTTAGGGACGTTCTAGAGGGTTTCTAGAGTGTTCTTAGTTCTTAACTAGTCGTTAGGTATCCATTAATTGACTTGCGATGGGTAATTGTTTCGAGGTGAAAAGAACAATCCAGAAACTATCTCGGTCGAGTAACTTGTCGATCGAGATGTGTCTCGGTCAAACTTTTCTTTGACCAAAGAGGGGTTTGGAGAAAAAGTGTTACAACATATATTTCCAACTACCAACCACTCAGTCTAACAGTCGCAAGCTTTAGACTGTTGCTTACTTGGTCAAGGTTATTTTTGACCGAATGGTAATTTAGAGCATAATTATGTAAGTTGTTGAACAATGCTCACAATTTTGACCAAGGTGTTTCTCATTCGACAAGAACTTTGACCGAGTGTGTCTCAGTCGACAATTTTTTCAACCGAGGGTGTCCCTATTCTAGACTTTTGAATCACCTACTTAGTGTGTGTTTCAATGTGTGTGGGTGATTCTAACTTTGGGAGAAAATCTATCTAAGGGTTATAAGTGGTTAGGGAAGATCTAACGCTTGATTTACATGATGTCTAAGTACTTGTAAATTATATTTTTGTACAAGTGTTTACATTTGATCACAATCATGAGCATTTATACAATTTAATGCATTTGATCTTCAATTTGCATTTATCTTCATCTTCCCACTTGATAGGATTTCCTTATCCCTTTGAACCCTGAAATACTCAAGTATCACGTTAGATCCATAAGAATGAAATGTTTCTCATCATCAAAACAAAGGGTATATTGATGTCTAATTTAGCCAATAAAATGTAGGGTCCAAAATTATCAAAGATCCACACACTAAGTGACTCAACTCATATACTGAGGAGTAGTCTAGATAGGGACTCATCATCATATGTTTCATTGTGCATATTTTTTAATATTTCACATATTTTGGACTTTAGCTAATCTGACCTTCTCCCGTAGTGCTCATATCAAGAGGTCATCATTTTCATATGTACCATGCTAGAGGTCCTACTTTGTAAATAAATTGAGGCATGTGTTGGTCTCAAACCATATAACACATATCATATTTCATCATATACAGGAGTAGCACATACAAGCATGTCAACCCATTAGCCATCTTTAGCACATCAACCAAGTCATATACATCAAACACTATGTTAGGTTAGCTAGGGTGCACTATCAAATCATCTCATGTCATCTAAACGTACTTGAATTATCTTCAACATCTCATAACATCACAATAACATAGTCATCACTATCAAAATCAACAACATCAACATCATCATCATCATCATCATCGTCATCTTCTTATTCATCATCATCATCATCATCATCATCATCATCATCATCATCATCATCATCATCATCATCATCATCGTCATCATCATCATCATCATCATCATCATCATCATCATCATCATCATCATCATCATCATCATCATCATCATCATCATCATCATCATCATCATCATCATCATCATCATCATCATCATCATCACTATCATCATAATTGTCATCATCAACATAGGTCATCTAGGCTACTTACTAGCCTAATCTTTATCTTGGCTCTAGACAACTCTAGGGACTACAACTGTCATCTAAACTCTCTCACCTAGACTTAATGTTACATCTATTTCTCTTATGCTACATGGGAACTCACTGCCTTTCCATGTGTGGTAACGTTTTCATATGTACATATACTAATTACTTAAAATGGGTTTTTCTCCAATGTTGAAACATGAGATGAAAACCACCATAATCCATTCGATCAATACCAAAACCAAAATGAGTTACCACACTCATTAGGCAGTCTAGTGTTATGAAATCTAGAGAACTAGTATGAACATAGTGCACACCTGTGTAGCTACCCCAAGCACATGCTCGGAACATATGTCTAGGGTGGTAATAAGAACTCTCTTTTCTCACCCTCCTAACTTACAACCCATACTATAGGATAGAAGGAGGAGAAAAGAAGGATTCTAGGGATTACACAAGTCTACACCTAGTTCTAGGACATTTAGGTTCTAGCCTAGAGGCTAAGTCAACTTAGTCCACCAAGAACAACTCATTAAGTTTCTAGGGTTTAGATGTGAGTTTAGTTTATGTTTAATGTGAGTCATGTTTGTTGTAGTTATTATTCAGGCTCTGATACCATCTGTCATGGAACCGTTTGTTACCCAAATCCTAACTCCAAATGGCTATAAAGTCAATGGTGATAGGACCTAGGCGTTCGATCCTAGCATGGTATTATCAAAGTGTGAATGTAGAAGAGTAAATCTTAGCATACATGAACAGATAACAAGATAAAAATACCAATCATAATCTCAATATTCAACAAGATATATTAAGCAACATTGTTTATTATAAGCTTTCAAGTACATGTTCAACCGTACAATTTTTACAAGCATGCTCATATATACTAGGGGTCTTACAACAATTATACTTGACATAGCTCACCAAGCCCATCAACTTATAACCATCTCTGAACCTATAAAATATGTGAAATAAGGCGGGTAAAGCACACGAGGTGTCAAGTATAGGGCTAAGAGATACATATACATAAGCTTTGCATAATTTGAAAAGATTTGCATAAGTAACGAACACAAAATAAACAAGTTAAGTATTTTGCAAAACAAGAGTGTGTTCAATATCATTTCACTCCAATTATACCATTTTTTTGAGCATTCATCAATATCATGTATTAGTAAGGCCTTTTATGGACAAATTCTTCTTGGAAGAGTCTATGAGGGTGCTCAAGATTAGCTAACCCTTTTATCAATGATCATCCCTATCTTGTTAACTCAAATAGGATGCCCATCCTCATGTCCTTACCCCAAAACTTCAGGCAGCTACATGAGGTTTTTATAATGGAGTTTCTATATTATGTTTGTAACTTATAAAATGATGATACATGACAAACATTGAGTGCAATACTAGGATACTACATCCCAATATTTGAGCAAGTAATAAAGAATACATATGTATCACATTCAAGCAAGAAATCCATAGTCATATAATTATTAAAGCCCGTACCTGATTCAGAGATTCCATAACCCATCCTTGACATACAAATCTCAAGCAACGCCTGATTAAGCACAAGATTACATATATGCATTAGACTCTCATCATTAGCCCTAACTAGCTTCATTTTAGAGTTTATGGCCACGTTAGGTGCAAGATTGCTTATTAGTGTATGTGATTCTCTTTTACTTATCTAGAGGTCATCATAAGGGTGTGGTTCAAGTTTCAAATCATTTAGGTGTTCCATTCATTCTATATGGACATTACATGATTTAGGTCACTTATGCCCATTACAGGGTCAAAGACTTATAATAGGGCATACAAGGTCATGATCCAAACAAGATAAGGGATCCAAGCATAAAGCATGATTTAGATCAGGGAAGTATGGACATAAGAATCATATTCAAGATTATGTGGACGCCCCTATGGTCTTGGCCTCAATTAGACATCATCAATATGCATTCAATAACCAATGTATAACATGTATACCATTAGGGTCCAACATATGACCAATGGGGGACCTCCATATCAAAAGAACCAAGAATAATAGAGTCAATTCAAAATTGAAGAGGGGGAAGCATATGAATCATAATCACATCAAGATTATGGCTCAAGGGAGATAAACAAGAAATATGGACATTTAGACCAAAAGGTGCACATACATAATTATATCGTAAGTGGGGTTGGTCTTAGCCCATTGGGTAACAACTCACAAATTATTGATTTCAGAGATTACTATAGAAATAGGGTGCATAAAAAGGGCAAACACACTATTTTATTAGGGTATAGTCATACATCCACATAAAAGGGTCACACCATGCATTTGGCACAATAAAGAACATACATTGTTTGAAATGGGTCCATGGGGTGATATTGTTCCATAGTGAGGCATAGGTCACTGATTTCAAGGTTGATCTATCATAAGTCCACATTAAGAAGCAAGAGTGTTATAATAGAGTAAGGTACATCATCACTAGTCAATCAAGTCATATCATAGCACAATAAAGTTCATTCATGGGCAATAGGATGATTAGGCTCCATTAGAGTCACAAGGTTACAAAGTTACTGATTTAAGGAACATAGGGTAGATTAAGTAACAAGGATCCAAGTTTTATCATCAACATACATTACATGTGATCAATCATAATCAAATGTCACATTTTAGGCAAAACAAGGAAACTAGAAGCATATTTAGGGTCTACAAGTTGGTCCATACTGTAGGTCTCATCAAGAGGATATATTTTATATATTATTTTCATAAATTGTCATAAGGAATTAGGAGATAGCATTTTTTTTTAATTTTCAAGAAAAACATAGTGATCTGAGGGTGTGACCTTTATTATTTTGTGACATACGCAGGATGTGGATCTTTTATCCAACCACCGAAAGGGCATACATGTTGTTTCTCCCTTGCAGGTGGTCATTGTGCACCACTTGCAGTCACCCTACGTTGCACTTGTAGACATCATCAGTCACTCCCGCACTCCCACCACCACCACCGATCACTCCCGCATGCCCACATCTCCAACCATCACGCCTCGTGTAGGTCCCCACCTCACGGCCTCTGTTTCCCATGTGGGAACATGGGAGACACATGGGACGACAGCCCCGCCTCTCCAATGGCCATCACACCCAAGGAAGACGGTGACGAGGTAGGTCGTGGAAGATGGGGGACCTGCAAGTGTCGGCCGTGACCATCATACGTTGAAGGCTTGTCACTGGCCTCCACACCCACCCCTTTCAAGGTGGCTCAGGGTCATCAAAATTAGGAAACAAAGAGGTGAGAGGGGAGTCAGGAGCGTGGTTGTAACACCTTGAATTTCATATTCATGAGCGGAAGAAATTTTTTTATTTTCAACTGGGGGTGTCACAAACATGATTACCATTGCAATGATAGTAAATGAAACACTTTGCATAACTATAAAACTGATTCATACATAGTGCTTGTCAACAGGAAACTACATCATCTTCTAACCATAAAATCTAATCTATTTGATAGCATAACTAAGAAAAAATAAAATGTGTCTAAAGTTTGGATCGACTTTGTAAATGGCACACCACTAGGGAAGCTTGAAATTCTCTTAGGCCTTTTCTTGTCCTTTTGTTCTTCAATTGGTCCAAAAACATGCAGACATCGCGTCCCCAGCCATGCATTGGGAAAATAAGTGGCATGAGTATTCAAAAAATGTACATGACTAATAAACTAACATTTGACATTATAAACGAGAAACTAACATCAAACTCTGAGTGAAATATGAAACATATAATCTCTTATTTCTGGATCAGAATTCTTATCTTTCTACCTTATCCTATTCTAGAGACATGTACCCTGGTACATGGATCTCAAGACCTACACCAAAGTGTTTGAGTCATACTTATCTTATCTGATTCCCTCTCATCATACTCATGGATGAGATTATTAGCATACTCTAAACTAATGTATATTTTACTTACAATTTTTATTTGATTGTGGCCACCATTATACGATAAGTCCTCCAAAATTGGCATATCTACACCCTGAATTGGTACCGGAGTACCCTGAATTGGCACTACATGCCTCTGAATGACACCAAGGTGTCTCTGAATTGGCGTAACTACGCCCTGCTTGGTAACAAAGCACCTCTAAATTGGAGTAAACACTCCTCTGAATTGGCAGATGCCTCTGAATTGTCCCGGGACTAACTGAATGAGGACTTATCATATAATGTGTTATGTGAAGGTTCTGACTTATTTATCTTAAGTCTAAACTTATTTAATTCTTAATCTGAACCAAAATTGAATATTGATAGCTTTACTGAATATTGAATCTGAACTTATCTTATCTTAAAACTGAATACTGATAACTGAATTTATCTGAAACTGATTACTGAGTGAGCATGTACTGAATTCTAAATCTGAATTTCTGAATATCTTATTCTTGAATTATGAACTGAATCTACATCTGAGTATGAATATGAATCTCAATTACTACATAATTGAGTTTAGGTCTAAAACCCTACTCATATATTTTTATTCAATATCTAGCTACTCACATAATGAGTAGTCTAAGTCTAAATCTAGATTTGATATTCTTATTATCTAGATAAACTCTATTCTAAAACTCTTATTGAATATAATGACTTACTTACTCTTTGACAATAAATATGTGATAAATGAGTTCATAGACTTAGGAAAAAGAATCTAAATTGAATATAGAAATACTAAGTATACAAAGCATCTTAAGTCAAGTTTATGAAAGTAGCTTAAATATAAAGTATATAAAACATGAATTCTGACAAGACGATTTAACCTTTATAAGATCTTATTACTTATGATCTTACCATGAATCTTAGTGTTTACATATGAGCTTACCTTTTTCTGACTTAAACCTTAAGACATGAATCTTATAAAATCTTATATTGAAACATAATCATAACTTAATACATCATAATTCAAATTATCCTCATAACTCAATTTACAATACATCCAGATCCTAAAAGTACATTTATTTAGCAAAATGGACCATGTCTTAATATTTCCAAATTCATATTCTTACATTATACTTGACTTCTAGATATTATTCATTCTAAGGAATCTAGTTGTTATATCTATACATATGTATGGAATCTTAATGGCATGTTTCCACTTGAAATCGTAATACATAGTTATGCCTATAAATATGAGAAATCTTGATAACATACGTGTACTTAAATTCTCAATACAAAGTTATCCCAAATCACCAACTAAGTTTGGCTACATTACTTGCATATATTATCTTACAATCTTATTCATCAATTTCAAACATTTCTAAGAAATCTTGTAGGAACATGATTTTTTAACTTTCTCATGGACTTGGTCCATGGGTCACAACTATTTTGAGCAACATGTCTCTATTTGAGATTTTGGGTATCTGAACTTACATAATGATAGAGATATGAGAATATTCTTATTTGCATTAAAATCTTAGAACATTGAACCATATAAATTATGAAAGTCTTATCAGGAGACATGTAAACATACTGAACTTAAAACATGAGTACTCACGGGCATGGACCAGAATAACATCTTCATTTTGGATCCTCTAGTCAGGTCTAAATCCATTAGAATTCATGGTGTAACACTTCCTTGAAGTTCCGTGATGAGGCTCACACCTACGACATCAATTTAACAAGGTCTAAACATATATGTGCATGATCAACCTATCTAACTTTTCCTTAAATAAAATTACCTTATCTAGATCTTTCCAGAGTTTTGAGTCTCCTTCAAGATGTTCCTCATATCTCAGCCTTTCCAATGATCCCTCATACACCATATTTAGACAAGTCGATCACTTTCTATAAGTCCCTAAAGTATCTTAACAAATTTAAATTGAACCATTCTTATTACCTTGTTTTCTAATTTCATTCAAGATGGTTGGGCCTCACAAACGGAAACCCATGGATGACCCAGCGGGAAAGAACTCAGACCCGCCTTCCTTCTTCTGTAAACGCACGACACAGGGAGTGTGGTTCCCGTATTGCATCGCAGAAGCAGAGCACCACCCTCGTGGGGTACTTTTTGGCGACCAATATCAGGGTTCCGATAGTGTAGAGGCCAGATTGAAAGCACACGAAGATTTTCTAGCCTCTCTCATACTCGCCCACAGAACGATCAGTTGCCCTTCATCCTCCTCGCCTCCCACCCCTTCTCTGTTCAAAGCTCTGACTAGTGCTGTCGTGGACATCCAGGTCAGTGGGTGGCTTCATCTCCCTAGAGTTGAGATCGCAAAGAAAGCATCCCCACCCACTTCGTGATCCTTTGCTTGTCATGGGCGGCACTGCCCCTTGGATAAGGGGGTAGGGATCAAGGGACCCAAAAACACAGGAACATTGCACCGTCTGACTTCCCCTCACCCCGTTCTCCTCCTTTCCTCTCCAAAAATCCTGAAACCCTAATATAGATTGTGGTAACCCCTTCTCTACATGAATCTAAGGCTTTATGCAGCTTCCCCTTTATTAGATCTCATGCCAAGTCCCCTTTTAACAAAACTTTGATCAGGCTCTGTTCTTCCGGAGTCGCTATTTTTCAGTCCGCAAGGTTGGAAGTCTCGCCCCCTTTTTTATTTTCTTTTGTTTTTGATTGAAGTCCATCTCAAAGAAATAATTACTTCTGCTAAATAGTAATTCTACTTAAGCCCAAATTTCAGAATTGAGATTATCTTTTCATTGTCTTTCATTTAGCATGGTCTTAGGTCAAAAATGAATGGGTTAATACCCTAAATCAACCTTTTAGGTAAAATCTAGATAATTACTTATTTAATTTCCTAGTTCACTTGATAAAACAAATTATCTAAAATTTCTCTTATAATTTTATACTCTAATTATCTATCTACTAAAATATTTTGAACCCTTATTATGAGTACAAGATAATCCATTTCCAATTTTGTATATAAAGGATCCATATGTAAACCTTAATTAATTCAAACCGACTTACATTTAATTCTAGGACCAATGGCCCATTCCTTGGTCTTGAAATGAGTCCATAATCTTAATTGTTTCTTGGTTATGAAACTAATTCTCGAAGTAAAATAATTTTTCAATTAAAACTTTCTTATGATACATTAGGTCAATATTACTTTACTTCCTTAATAAGGGGACCTAAGTCGGTCTAGGGCTCAAACAGTAACTCGGGTCATCATATTATATATATTTGTCACATTATTTTTCACATAAATAATTCAATTATTTTCATCTACATTTGACTACAATCATACACATTTAAGCCATATGAGTGAATTGGTGGACTAGGTGACTTATATTATAAATTTTGCGAACTGAATTACATACCTAGCCATGGTCAGGTTCATTAGGTCCCTTAGCATACACTTATTAGAAAACCCCACATTATAAGCTTCGATTAGCCAAGAAATTGAGGATGTTACAGTGGCGGCGGCCAATCCTAACGTAGAGAAGAGGATGTTAGGCGTAAGGAGTCAGCGATGAGGGCCAACGATGTGGAGTTGCGAGGAGCAGGAGTTGTGGCCCTCCCTTGGCAGCATGAGAACTCAAGGAGGAATAGGGATGTGATTCTAGCCGTGAAGCAACAAGGAGTGAGGAAGCATGATTAGATGAGAGGGTTTTATAGATGGGCAAGTTAGGGTTCAAACCACTTCCTATGTTCCTCTCCATTGCTAGATTTGGGTGGAGGTTGAAGAAACCTCCTCCAACCCCACGATCATTTCTTGATGGGAAGGGGGAAAGAAGCGGCTGGGCCGCTCTCCCTGGATGGGCCACATCTAAAATTGGGTCCGAAAAGGCTTGAAATTGAGTTAAATCAATGATTAGTTAGTAAAGTTCAAATGCCAATAACTTGGGATCTGAATGCCTAATTAGGATGGTTCTTGAGTCATATTTGAATCCTATACAACTTGATATACCTTAAAAAAACAAGAGAGTATCATGACGAAGATCAAAATTAAAGATAAAATGATGATACATTAAGGCATGCAACATGGGTAAAACGTGTAAAATAATGTCACATATTGAATTACAAAGCCAAAGTGACTGTAATAGAGTATTGCATCACATCCAACTATGAATCTAAACTCAATTGAGTATATGGGCCACTAATAGAGAGAGAAAGGGTGTAGTCACAGAGAGAGAAAATTGAGTCTGTCACAGAAAGTGTCAGCCTCGACGGTGCATTCATTATCATGTTAAGAATGCAAATTAAGATTTGTTAGTCTCGTCGTGAACATGCAATAACAGACTACACCCCAAATCAAATTTAATGCCATGTATCTCGAGGATTTAATCCAAATCAACCGATTTAATTGCAAGGGCACGTGTTGAGAGATAATCGAAGGAGGAGCCTACTCTATTCCCAACCATGAGTAGCAAATCTGCACTCCAAGAATAACATGGCGCATTAATCTCAAAAAGTGAATGAGACAAAAGTAAATGTTGTGTGTTTGTTTGTTTTTTTTATTCAATTGAATATTGAACTCTGTATGATATTGCCTCTTTCCCTTAAAATACGATGAGTCGCTTACTACACTGGAGCCGTTTCGTACGCTGCAAGAGTGGACGCGATTGAAGCGCAAGGAAAGTTCGGGCCTAATCGAACCGAATCACCATACGCGCATCTGCTTACTCCGTCCTTAGCTTCCTACCCTCCTCCGCTGACCATGTATGTGCACGCGGTGCGAAGGACCTTTTTTAAACTATAAACTAATTTAGCATGTTGCAACAGCGAATCCGGACTACCTTGTGGTTGCCTATCCACACTCCAAAAAGACATGACTGAGTATCAAAGGGAAAGCAAAAGCTGGTTTCTTGGCCATCAAGGAACTAACTGGAAACCTTTAAAGCCGGCCCCGTTTTCTTCTCCTCTCCACCCAACACTCGCTCGACGTGGACGGCGAGAGCGGCTTTCGGCCATCGGACCAATCCCGCTCCACCTAGTCCAAAAATCCAAGCTTTTGCTAAAGTAGCCCCTCATGGCTCCGCCGAGCACTAGCTCAGCCATGGCCCGAGCCAAGAACGCCCTGTCGATGGCGGCGTCTGTTGCCGCCTCGGCTATGGTAGCCCGAACCGTGATCAACGAGTTCCTCCCGAGTCAAGTCCGGGACTACATCGACACCTCTCTGTCCAGCCTCCTCGCCTCCCTCCTCTCACGGTCCAACACCAACGAGTTCACCGTCATCATCGACGAGTACGACGGCTACGGATCCAACCAGATCTACGAGGCCGTGGAGTCCTACCTGGACGGCAAGCTGCCACCGTCGACAAAGCAAGTGCGAGTCGTCAAGCACGATTCATGTGACAAAATTGCCGTGAAAGTCGATAAGGGTGAGGTTGTCACCGATGTGTTCGACGGCGTCGAGTACCGCTGGCTCCTCTCATCCCGTCAGGCCCCTTCTTCGAGTTCTGACAGCGGGAATACTATGGAGGATAACTTCTTCGAGCTCAAATTCCACCGTCGCCACGAGGACGACGCCCTGAAGACCTACTTACCCCACTTGATCAAGAGATGGGTGGCCATCAAGGAAGAGGAAAGGAAGATCCAGCTGTACCACTCTAGCTCGGAGTATTGGAATGGTCTCACTTTCGACCACCCGACCAGTTTCGACACCCTTGCCATGGATCCCGACCTGAAGAAGGCCGTGAAGGGCGACCTGGAGCGGTTCCTCCGCCGCAGGGACTACTACCGCCGTGTGGGGAAAGCGTGGAAGAGGGGCTACTTGCTGTACGGACCTCCAGGAACGGGCAAGTCCAGCCTCATTGCTGCAATGGCGAATTTCCTCAAGTTCGATGTGTATTGCCTTGAGCTGTCGGAGGTGACGGATAACTCCACTCTCCGCTCTCTGCTCCTGCGTACGGAGAACAAGTCCATCTTGGTGGTCGAGGACATCGATTGCTCCATCCAGCTACGGCCCAGGGTCGAGGATGGCGCCGAGGAGGCAGCGGAACCGGGGACCAAATCCAGCGTCACGCTGTCTGGGGTGCTGAACATGATCGATGGGCTCGTGTCTAGCTGTGGAGATGAGAGGATCATTGTTCTCACCACAAACCACAAGGAGAAGCTGGATCCTGCACTTCTACGGCCCGGCAGAATGGACCTACACATCCATATGTCTTATTGTACGCCGGCCGGGTTTTGGACCCTGGCAGAGAACTACCACGGCGTCAAGGAACACAAGCTGTTCCCTGAGATCGAGAGGCTCATGGGGGAGGAGGTGGACGTCACGCCAGCCGAGGTGACAGGGGAACTCATGAAGAGCGAGGACTGCGATGAGGCATTCGAAATTTTACTGAGATTTCTTAAGGACAAGTGTAAGGATCCCAAACGGATGAAGAAGAAGGTGGAAACAGAGGAGCAACAATCAGAGGAAGAAGGGGAAGAAGATAAACAGAGAGAAGCGAGTATAACAGAACCAGGTTGTGAAAATGCAGAAGAGAACGGCCCCAGTAACTTACTTAACGGCGCACTTCTGAAAAACGAGAAGCTGGACAATGGGAATCTAGTGCATGAAAGCGAAGAAACCGTATATATCAAATAAATGTACCAATCAACTCGATTGTAATTGTAGAAGTGCAAAAGATATGTACACTTGGAGAGTTACAATTTTGTTTGTATAATGAAGAAAAAGCTAATTTTACCTACCTGAGGCTGACAATACTGGATCTTCATCTAAAACTTGACAGAGTAGAAAGTAGATTATATAGACACTGAGTTGGTGTGTTTCTCAAAGACAAAGTTGTAAATGGAGGAAAAAGGACTGGGTGAGAAACTATATAAGCACCTACATGAAACAGAGTTGCAAACTTGACATTATGTACACTCCTACTTGCACCTACATGAAACAGAGGAACAACAAGCAGCTGAAGAAGGGGAAGATAAACAGGTAGAAGCGAGGAAATCAGAGTCGGGTTGTGAAAAAGCAGAAGAGAACAACACCAGTAGCATACTCAACGGCACACTTCTGAAAGACGAGAAGTTAGCTGGGCAGTGGGAATCTAGTGGGTGAAAGCGAACAATAATCAAATAAATGTACCAATCAACTCGGTTGTTATTGTAGAAGTGCCAAAAATATGTACACTTGTAGAGTTTCAATTTTTGGTTCAAACTTCCATATGCATTGAATAATGTACAATATTTTTGGTTGTATTTTGGAGAAAAGGGCTAATTCAACCCACCTAACAATACTGGGTCTTCATCCAATATTTGACAGAGGGGGAAGTAGAAAATATAGACACTGAGTTGGGTGTTTCTGAAAGACAAAGTTGTAAGTGAAGAAAAAAAAGATACGGTGAAAGCCTATATAAGCCCATACATGAAACAGAGATTCAAACTTGCACAATATGTACACTCCTGCTGTTACAATTTTGACAGACGAGAGGCAGTTAAAAATATAGACACACAACCAAAATTCTGGAAAAGAATTGACAATGGGTGTGTTTCTCAGTTGGAGACAAAGTAGTACTGTAGTAGGCGGAGAGGAACAAAAGACGGTTTTTTTTTCTTTTACCCGTCACAGTTCAGAAATTCCAACAAACCCCCATTCCGTCACACTGTCATCCAACTAATTGCTAATCAGTTTGTTTCTTCTTTCAACCACGGAACTTGTACGTGAATCAATTTCATTTTTGTTTTCCTCACTTTTTACAAATAATGTTTAATGCCTAAGCCGGAGCTATTACCATGTCTATTACGTCAGTTCTGGGTCAGAAAAGGTTACATAGATCATCTGATAGTCAGATCTGAAACCGATTTGAAAGCAGATTTGGCCACTTTGTTCAAACTCCAAATCCCCCCAAATTTATTGAATTTACAGTTCTAAACCGACTCAATTGGATGCAGCTCAACACGCAAACAGAACATATTCTATCAAGTTTAAGATATATTAGACTACAGGTATCAAATTCTACTTCCGCATAATTTAGATTTCTTACTGGTCTTACCAAAAGATCACCTAGACTTAGATTTATTCAAACTCGGAACCAGTTCCAATTATGAAAATAAACACATCCAGATTTTGGTACCAAATTTTGATCAGTTTTTGAATTCAAAAATGGCCACGATTGTGAAAATTAGAAATGAAAACCAACTTTTTTGGGTTGCGCTAGACTTGGATTTCACAATCTAGGACATTTCATTGATAATCCTTACTACTACGGGTGAACACCGATCCAGGATCAGAGCAAAGACCAAATTAGCACAAATGATTGAAAAAAAAAACTAGACTGCTACAAAGCATGAACAGACCAAAATAGAAACCTGACTGTTTGGACTGTGATGATACTTCTATGTGTGCAAATTATTTAGTGCTTATTTGTAAGAAATGATTTACATTTTTGACTTATATAACTGCGAATATAAAGTTAGTAGATATAAATTGGCCATTCATCTGGTGCATAGTTTGATCAGTCTTGGGCCTAACTACATTAAAGACTTGACATCTAAATTTTAGATTAGAGCAAATTTGTAATGGTTCAGGACCTAACTAGTCGTGAATCTAGATGGATATTTAATTATTATTATTTGTGTTTTTAATGATTAAAATTATGTAAAAGTTTGCATGATCGAGAATATCTAGCTGTGTATTTTACGACTAGGACTAAGTTCAAATTTAGTAATTCATTCAACATTATGTTTTGATTATTTTGAGTTACACATTTTCATCTGCACCTCCTGCCTATAATGAAGCATCCAATCCTCAGCCGCATGACCCCTCCCATCTATCCGGCTAAGCCGCGGCAGCTCAAGAGTAGGTTGTACTTGAATAAAGCCGAACTGTCTAAGTACTCTGTCGGGGAAGTGCCACTCCACTATTATGTAGCACAACAGAGGTACTCGTGCCAACCAAATATCACTACCCTCTCTACAAATGACAGACAATCTCTCAAGAACATCAGCAGTGTAAGGAGTCAACTCTATCTGTTATTCATAAAAACAACATGTATCATATAAAATAGAGTAAATTGCAAATAAATAAAACATATACCATACAACACGTTAGAAGAGGTAAGTAAGTTATACCTGTGAGGGCAAAATATGGTCAAATGCTGAATCGTAAAATTGGATTGTTCCCCTGATAGTGTAACCTATTAAATTGACAAACTAAATTTAGATAAACACTACATAATGTTTGGACAAATATAAAAATTAATTGTGTAGATATTTAACCTGTAACCCAAGGAAACATCTTCTGGCCAATCATCCCAGTACATAGCAATTGTACCTGGGCATCCAATTCCCAACCTCTCCCAACACCACAGCTGTAATAGACAGACACAACCTGACAGATGGGCAGTTCTCCTGGACCGGGTGGTTGCCTTATACAACTCCCTATATAAGAAAGCTAGAGTTGCAGCACCCCAAGATAGAGTGCCACAACGTGCAAAATTGGACATAAGAGGGAGGTACCTAACATGCACTCTATCCCCGGTACTATCTGGGATAAGGTAACTACCTAAGAAGTATAAGAGATATGCCCTGGTGTACCTTGTCCTCAGTTCTAGTTGTTTCTCTTCATCACCCGCGGTCAGATCCATATCCTTGAAGGTCTCACGCAGCCAAATCAAGGAGATATGCCCCTTAGACATCCCATCTAGTGCATCTACTAAGAAATTCTCACAAAGGTGAGTCCAAGAAGAAAACTGCCCCTCATTTACACCTATAGGATATGAAGCTATAACAGGTGGGCCATCAATCCTAAGACCTAGAAGCACTGCAACATCCTAAAGGGTTACAATCATCTCAAACGGGGGAAATCTAAAAATATTTCTAGTATTGTCCCACCTATTAACTAATGCAGTGATTAAAGTGGGGTCAAGGTAGATAGAGGGTAGCCTATGAACAAGCCCAAAACCAACCATGGAAATATTTTATAAAACATCCGGGTCAGTAATAGGCCATTGTGCCAACATGATGTGGTGCTGGGAGAGTCGGTAGGTTGCTTGTCTAGGAGCCATATCTATGAAAAGTGCAAATATTGTACAACATATTAGTTTGTCAAGATTCTTCATTAGATAAGATGAAATTAATTCAAAACATGAACTACCAAACAATATAAAAATACAACATGAACTACTAAAAGAAAAATACTACAATAATTAGTTACTGTATTTGATTCAATATCTCATCCAGAGGTTCATAAAATGGCCACATTTGATGTACAACTCGATATATCTATGGATGTGATATAGCTAACTGGTTTTTAACTTGTTCATTGATTGACATTGCTTTCTGTTTCGTGTGATCCCAATACCAACTAGGTAGCTTAAGAAGTTCTTCATACATGTGAAACATTTTCTTTAAAAATTGCCAATGAAATTTTACTTATTCTTTTTCCACTATAAATCCTAACTTGTTGTACAACAAATCTGGTACGTCATTCCAATCATCATCCAATAGAGTTTGATGAGCCATTTTTCCCTGTAGGCACTTTGTAGCTATTATTTGGATTAACTCTACGGATATGTGAAATGTCCATGTCCTTCGATGAGCCATCTATTAAAAAACCATTATAAATTCATTCTTTTAGTGAAATTGCAAACGTTACATGACTTGAGTAAATTAAAATTTCAAACATTACATGACTTGAATAAATTGAAATTGCAAACATTACATGACTTGAGTAAATTGAAATAGCAAACATTACATGACCAAACATCATATTACATTAGGACAAGTGTGTCTATTATGGCCCCTTCTGCCACACTTATGACAGTGATATGTATACAGATTTGGATCAACATCCATAGTTGAATGCCTTCTCTTTTTCTTTGGTCTTCCAGTTTGCCTTCATTTCCTAGGGGGTAATAAGGGATAAATACCTCTACTTTCGTCAAATTGAGGCCAATACCTCTTGTCGAGAATACCACAAAATTCAATTCTGTATGCATTTAGATAAGCCTCATTTGTATAATATGCACTCACAAGTGCATCAAGATCCCAATTGACAGAGTCTACAGCTACCCAAACATGAGAACATGGATAATGCCATTATTGTGAAAAACCACAACTGCATTGGCTGCCACCATTTGGACGCACTATTACTTGAAATCTATATCCATCCATGTCACCAACAATCCATTTATCATTGTTCACGCGGATGTGTATTGTCATTTTTTTTGCATCCTCTCAAACATTATAAAGCTTATCATGAACCCTCAAGGGACATTTCAGTCCATCTTGTGCACGTTTATTTGTGAGATTACGCCTATGCAACCACATGGTCATGAAGCGATAGTATATGGCAACAATTAATGCTTGTATTGGCAAACCTCTAACACCTTTTAAGACTCCATTACACCCTTCAACATGATTGCTAATCAATGGCCCATACCTACAACCTCTATCATATGCGAGATACCAAAGTACTGGATTTTGGCCTAATAAATACGCCTTCACTGCTGGTTCTATGGTTTCTATAACAGTCATATGACGATCAAATTCATGTGTATCAGTTGTGGATCCCACCTTCCACAAAAGCTCCCTCAACTCCTTGGACTTGAACTGCTTATGGAAGTTCTCCCGAAGATGTCAAAGACAATAACGATGTTGAACCCAATCAAATTTTGATTCAAGTGCTGGAAAAATCCCACTCATTCGATCAGAAATAATACACAAGTCTATACGTCGTGGAATGATTGGAATACAAGTTTGTAGACAACCAAAGAACCTCTCCCAGGAGTCCTTATTTTCTTTCTCGACAACAACAAAAGCAAGTGGAAATAGACCATTATCAGCAACTATGCCACATGCAATGAGAAGTATGCCCGTATATTTTCCTGTTGAAAATGTGCCATCAACAGTAAGAACATGCCTACAATAGACCCAACCCCTCACAGCTGGACCAAATGCCCAAAACACTCGCTTGAATCTACGAGTGTCTTCAGTTTGAAGGGTATAATCATCAATAAGGTGGGAATATATAGTTCTTGGAATATATTGTGTCAGAGAAATCAGGAATGACAACAAACTATGATATGATGATTCCCAGTCTCCAAATATTTTACAAACAACCTTCCTCCTCGCTAGATATGCCTTCTTGTAAGATATATGGAGCCTTAGTTCAACATTCACCTTGTCACGAATTTCTCATGTCGACATATCCAATTGTGATACTAGGATTGGCATTATCATTCGAGCAATATAAGATGCTGTGACTTGGTGATGATCATGATTCATAATAGTTAATTCAGAATTGTGGCCTGCTTTACAACGTTTTATCTTCCACATGCCACCTGCTCTTTTGGACTGGCAAGCAGTCAATCTCCAAGGACATCATTGATCATGGATACAAACAAGTTTAAGATGACGATTATTTGAGTGTAATGTACGGTACTGGACATTCTTTTGTACCGACCATTTTTGGAGCGTCTCAACTAGTACAACTTTGGATGCAAATAAAGCACCCTCATATATAACAATGCTGGAAGGATTGTAATTGAGATGAAATTCATGACGAAAATCTTCCACCCAGTCATCATCTTGAAAAGCTTCATAGTTGGAATCAATGTGTTCATGTTGGGGCCATTGGTTGTCAAATATGGATGGAATAGAACTCAATGCTGCAATAGAGTCAAGGAATGGATGTGTGTGCTCATCATCAGTTTCAGTCAATGACTCATCCTCAGGTGGTTCACTATTATTACCACCTTCAATATCACTATTGTTATCACCTTCATGATCACTATCATTATCACCTTCATGGTCAATATCATTATCTCCCTCCTCAACCTCAACACCAATATTCTCAGTAGTAAGATTTTGAGAATATTCAGGTGGTTGACTCCATTCAGAAGTTAAATTGCTAAGACTGAATTGAGGTGGTTGACTCCATTCAGTAGTTAAATGACTTTGAGAGAATTGTGGTGGTTGACTCCATAAATTATTGTGAGGGAATTGAGATTGAAATTGATTCAATAGACTCATGAAACAAGGCTGTTGGTGGATAGATGTTTTTTCAAGAAACACATCAATATAGGCATCAGCTGAAAGTGATAACAAGGTTCTGTATGCATCATCATCATCAACTTGTACGAGCATATGATTTTCTCCAGGGAAAAGATAGGATATTTTGACAGAGAAGTGGTTGGGATTGATGTCAAGTGTTGTATAGATATATGATTTTAGTTCAGATAGGGTATTAATAAGTGAAATGTTTATGGGTCTAACAGATCGACTAGAATAAGACCCATCAGAGAGAAATTTCCCATCATATCGCATCTTGACAATTCGTGAATTTGAACTAGATGCCATGTTCCAATATTTTAGAATATTATATTAACATCAGAAAGAAATTCATATTTTATAACATTATATTAACATGAATTAATATTTTAGAGCAGTGACATCATTTTTAAAAGTGTAGTTAAGATTTTAGAACAATAATTTTGAATTTGGAATTAAATTTATTTTACTACTTTTTCTATAACATTAACATTTTAGAACAACAATTCTACTATTTTTTTAGTAATATTAACATTTTAGAACAACAATTTTGCTATTTTTTCAGTAAAATTAACTAACATTTCATAACAACAATTTTGCTAATTTTTTAGTAACATTAACATTTCAGAATAACAATTTTGCAATTTTCAACAATAATTTTTCAGGTATTAATTAACCTTCAATTGTCATTTTCTACATCATTATTTCAGTAATGTGGAATTAAGGAGTAGCAATACAATTATTTCAGTTCTAATATTTCATACTAATGTTAAGTTCAAGTTTTGGAATATAAATTTTGGTAGAAAAAATACCTCAAATGGAGAGTTATTGTAAGGACCCTAACCTGCGTTTAGGGTTTACCCTGTTTGTTTTGCTTAATCTTGGTGCTTTGGTGCTTGCTAATCACCTTTAGTGGTGATTAGGGTTTTGATGTGCTTTGTTGAGTGTTTGAGGGGCTACTTGCAAATAACCCAAGTTTAGGGTTTTGGGTGCAAGTTTGCCATCTTGTGAGATGTTTTCCTCTCTTTGCTTCCTCTAGGGTTGAGAGGAAGGCTTGGGCTTGTTGTTTGAGTTTCTTGGGCCTTGTTTGAGCTTGTTTGGGCCTTGGGATGCTTTGTTTGGGCTTGCTTGAGCCTTGTGTCGGCCAAGACTTGTTTGTGTCCACCTAGAGTAGCTTGTGTCTCCCAACATGGTGGTGTGTCGCCCAGGTGCCTTGGTGTGTCGCCCAGCAGAGCTGATGCATGTGTCGCCCATGTTGCTTGGTCTTGGTTGGTAGACACTTGGTGCATATCTTGGACAAGTGTCTCATGGCTTGCTAGAATGTTGGCTTGAACCCTAGGACAAGTGTCCCTTGGGTGGACGACACTTAGCATGAACCTACCTTGTTTTCTCCTCCCTTCCCTTCTATATAGGTGGCTCTTTCCCTTGCCTTATCTTCCTTTTCTCTTTTGGTCTCTCCTCCACCTTGAGTGCACGACACCCCTCTCCTTCCTTGCTTGTGTTGGCCGATACACTCTCCTGGAGTAGCAGTGGTGGCCAAGACCCTCATGGAAGAAGCTTTGGTGGACGATATCCCTTGGACCTTGGAGTGCTTCTTCTCCCTTAGAGCTTGGAGCTTAAGGCAGGTTGCATAATTTCTAACCGTAACTCCTTTACCTCTTGTTATAATCTTGTTCTTATGTTAGTAGCTTAGCTTAGTTCCTTGCTTTTGTACCTTTTCTTACGTACCTTTGGTGGCGGATCCTCCTTAGGGTTTAGGGTTTCCTTGTGACCTAGTATACCTTGTGATCTAGGGTTTGTGCTCCCTTGAGTTGGAGGTTGAAGATGACTTAGGTTGAGCGATACCCCTTCCTTGTTTGGTGTGTTGGATGATACCCACCTTTGTCTTTATGATGGACGACATGGTGAGGTGCCCTTGAGTTGGACGATACCCCTACCCTTGTGATGGGCGATAGGGTGAGCTAGTGTGAGTGCTGGTCGATATGGATATGTTGGAGGATATGGACTCTCTTGTGTTGGACGGCATGGTGACTTTCTTGTGTTAAACAATACATCTAGTTGTGTGACGGCCGACATGGTTGGGTTGTGACGGGTGTCACACCCTTTTTCTTTGGTATGTGCTGGCCGTTAGACCTTGGGTTGTTGTTGCACATTTTGTTGGTGTCTTTCTCTCCTTCCTTCTCTCTCTCCTGGTTGTTGAGGGGTTGTGAGCTGGACGATAGCCCTTGAGTATCGGGCGTTGCTTTTGGCTTGTGACGGGCGTCGTGGCAGAGGTGTGACGGGCGTTGCCCGATAGGCACGGATGCCCGACACCCCTGGCGTGTGACATCCTTGTAACATTGCGTCGTGTTGAGTGCTGGGTAGCAACGCAGCGTTGCTGCTCTTCTCCCCTCCAGCCGTTGTTGTGGGATGATTAGGTGAGGGTTATAATGGGTTTTATTGAGGGTTATGATGAGTTGTAGTGAGGGATGGTTCCTTGTACCATGGAAGTGTTGGTTATACACAAATAACGATAATGATGCCTTGCTAGTAGTGATAACAATAACGATGTTAATGTCGGTAATGACGATGCTAAGTGACAATTACACAAATAGCTTGCTTAATGACATAACAATAATGTTAATAGTGCTAATGATAGCAATAATGTTAATTGGTAGTTACATTAATGGTTGCTTAATGATAAAGATAATAACGACGATAGTGGATGGTGACAGTAATGACATTGGTAATAATAGTGTTTGCTCTGTATTCTCAATATGACATCTTGCTTGATGTGAGCATCTTGTTTATTCATATAAATCTTGAGATAAGGTTAAGCATGAATATGGTTTGTTAATGATGTGTTTAATACGCTTGATCACCAAATAGTGTAAGAATGATAAGTAGAGTATCTTAGATGATATTTCATGATAGTGAGCATATCCCTTATGTTGAAACCATGATTATTGTGTACCCTAACCATGCAGGTGATGTTTAGCCATGAAAGGGCTATGAGACACATGTGATGAGTAACATTACTTTGATAATTATTCTATGAGGTTGTATGTATGATGTGTTGGTCCCATGATGTTGATGTGAGCCTTGAAGAGGCAGTGACAGTACATGATGAGGGATTGAGATCCCATGGTATGTGATGATCCTTGAGACGGATCTGGATGATTGGCAAGAGGCTAAGGGGTAACATATGATGTTGGGTCCTTGAGATGGACCAGGTTGATGTGATTTCAATAATAATATAATGTTATTTACTTTCTGTTATATCTTGCATGTTATACAACTTGATTGAATCTTGCAACCCATCTAAAAGATACTAATTAATCACAATGAAATATATCATGTAGTTTTCCCTGGCCATAGATCCATCATTGTCAGGACTTGGTGATGGTGAAACGGGTTCTCCTACGGGTTAACCTGGAAGTGCATATTGTTGAATATGTGTAGGTTGCTCCTAGCCTAAAAATGAGGAGGTAAGAGTGTAACTTCGGTTACAGACTCAGATACGTATATAGAGCATGGTGAACAGGCCCATGGCTCAAGACATGTGATGTGAAGAGCATGAATGCGTTCATGGCTCAGAGCACGGTGAACAGGCCCGTGGCTCAGTTTTTACTAGCGTCGAGACCTGTACCAAGGCGGGCTAGGGTGAGGGTAGCCTATGGAGCTGACCCTGTGGCTTAGACCACTTCAGCATGTGACTGCGGTCTTGCTTGTGTTGTACTCATGCACTGACCACGAGGTGGGAGGTCGTGGAGTCCGGCTCTTCCATTGACCTTGTATGGCACCGGCTTGGGTTTTGTAACCGAAGGTTGGATTTGAACGGTACGGTTCAAATCATCAGGGCATAATAATACGTATTACAACCATTTAGTATGTGCTGCTTAAGATAAACACGAAACATTGGTTGAGGCCTTGTTTGTGTAGCTAATTTTGTTATATTTACAGTTACTTCTATATATATACATCAGGTATGTGGTGATATGTTGTATCTTGATAATCAGGTTACATGGCAATATATCTTATTCTGATAATCATGTTACATTGTGATATATGTTATCTTGTCAATCATGTTTCATCGAAAGATATTTGGTTATATGCTTTTGTACAGCTGGTAAGCTTGTCGGTAAGAATAACCTTGCTTTATATAGACTGCTCTTGTTATACTAGTTGTCAGTTACCTTCTGTTTTATAGTTTATCTTGCTGAGGTTCTGTAGTTGCGGTGGGGAATTATGTTTCCCGCTGGGACAATTGTTCAATTGTCTCACCCCGCTGGTTTAACCCCTTTTTAGGTGGTCGAGCTAGACGCGGTCGTGGTCGTAGTGTTGCGGACGAGCAGCTTGACGAGCAGTAGAAGGCAAGTGATGGATATGCTGCTGTTTTGGATGTTTTGTAGTAGAGTCTAGCGTCATCCCTGTACTCTCAGGTCCTTGGCAGTGTTTTGACGATGTTTCACGATGAACGATCGATGACGTTTGCATATCCTACTGTTGGCCGGATGCGGGTCTTTATGTATATGAATAGGTGGTGAGCTCATGTGATGGATGAACAGCTGTTTCTGTAAGCTATAGACACGTATCAGATCTCGTGTATGTATATATATATATATACATATATATATATATATATATATATATATATATATATATATATATATATATATATATATATATATATATATATGACATGTTTCTGTGCAGGATGAGGACTGGAAAGTAATAGTTTCACAGTTTAGCAGTTTTCCGCAATCGGTTTTAATCAACCCGTATTTTCATAATCTGTGGTTATGGTGATTTCTGCATGTTTTCGCGTAACACCTCATTATCTGCATGATAATGGGATGTGTTGCCACAAGTTTGGTATCAGAGCTTTAGGTTCGCTGAGTCTACATGGATTTAGGACTAGGTTGAGTTGTTCTTATGAGTGTCCAGGTTTTCTTACAAAATCTTCTGCCCTCAGCGGAAGAAAAGTCAAGATGTCTGGAAACCATGAAGAACACTCTGCTGAGTACAGTGATGCTGCATCGGTTGATGGAGCAGATGGACAGGAACATGAAGATCGGGTGCCTGAGGTTCCCCAATTTAACCCAGTCATACTTGAACATCCTGCTTACCAACAACTTATGGGGCAGTTAATGGCTACGATGAATCTCATGGTTGAGCGATTACCAGTGCCTCCTCCGCGAGCACAAGTTCCCCATGAAGAAGCATCGGGTATTGGGAAGACCTTCGAGCGGCTTCGCTGAGTCGGAGCTTCAGATTATGCTGGAACGACTGATCCAGCGGATGTAGATCTGTGGCTGACGAGTCTTGAGAAGGCTATATTGTTTTCTGTGATGCTTCCAAGAAAGGTTTAGGTTGCGTGTTGATGCAGGACGATCGTGTGGTTTCTTTTGCTTCGCGACAGCTCAAGAAACATGAGGAGAACTATCCGACTCATGACCTGGAGTTGGCAGCAGTGGTTCATGCGTTAAAGATTTAGAGACACTATCTGTATGGGGAAGTGTGTCAGATCTTTACAGATCATAAGAATATGAAGTACATCTTTACGCAGCAAGAGTTGAACATGCGACAGCGACAATGGATGGAGTTGATCAATGATTACGACTGCACTATCGAGTATCATACTGGTAAGGCGAACGTGGTAGCTGATGTGCTTAGCCGAAAGTCTTCTTCTCTTTCTTCAAAGAAGGCACAATTGAGTTCTCTGGTATGCCATAAGCAAGAATGTTTGTTTCTCTTCGACAGATGAATGTGCAGATGGAAGTTTCTTTGTTGTCTGGTCTTTTCACATAGATGCAAGTTAAGCCTACATTGAGATAGCAGATCAAGGATGCTCAGTAGACAGATGATGCGGTACAGTTGATCAGATCAGAGTTTAGCAGCGACAAGCATGATGGGTTTCATGAGTCTGAGGATGGACTAGTTTGCTATCGTGATAGGATGGTGGTTCCAGATGCTATTGATCTGAGGAAGTTGGTGCTTGAGGAAGCACATACGTCGATGTATGCTATGCATCCAGGTGTCACCAAGATGTACCATAGTCTGAAGGACTTGTATTGGTGGCCTGGTTTGAAGAAAGATGTAGCTGAGTTCATGGCAAGATGTGCGATGTGTCAGCAAGTGAAGGATGAACATTAGAAGCCAGCAGGAACGTTGCAACCTTTGCCGATACCGCAGTGGAAATGGGATCATATAACCATGGATTTCGTAGTTGGTCTACCCAGGACAACTAGGAATCATGATTCCATTTGGGTGATAGTGGACAGATTGACTAAGTGCCCATTTTCTACCAGTGAAGACGACGTATACAACTGAGAAACTTGCTCGAGTATATGTGGATGAGATAGTACATTTGCATGGCGTGCCAGCAATGATAGTTTCCGACAGAGGTCCTCAGTTTATGAGTCATTTTTGGGAATAGTTGCACAGAGCTTTGGGAACACAGTTGAGGTTCAGTACAACTTTTCACCCACAGACAGATGGACAGTCTGAGAGGACTATTTAGATTTGGGAAGACCTCCTTCGAGCTTGTGTTTTACAGTTTCTAGGCAACTGGGATGTACATCTAAGTTTTATATAGTTTGCCTACAACAACAATTATCAGCGGAGCATCGACATGGCTCCTTATGAGGCTTTGTATGGAAGGAAGTGCAGATCTCCTTTGTGTTGGTATGAGTCTGGTGAGTATCAGCTTTTGGGTCCTGAGTTAGTACAGCAGACAACAGATAAGATCATAGTGATACAACAACAGTTGAAAGTGGCACAGGACAGGAAGAAGTCTTATGTAGACAATCGTCGATGACCTTTAGAGTTCCAGGTAGGAGACAAAGTGTATCTCAAAGTCTCGCCGTGGAAAGGTGTGCTAAGGTTTGGACGGAAGGGTAAGTTGGCACCCAGATATATGGGGCGTTACTCAATCAGAGCACGTGTTGGCAAGGTAGCTTATGAGTTAGAGTTGCCTCCAGAGTTGCACAGGTTGCATCCAGTGTTTCATGTCAGTATGTTGAAGAAAAGTCATCCGGATTCAGGTACAGTGATACAGCCAGTTGAGGTTGAGCTTGATGCAGATGTGACCTACGAGGAAGGTCCTGTGGCGATCCTTGATAGAAGGATCAAGAAGCTGAAGATGAAGGATCTGGTTCTTGTGAAGGTTCTTTGGCAACGTCGTGGCATTGAGGAAGCCACGCGGGAGCTTGAGGAAGAGATGAGGAGAAAGTATCCCTCGCTTTTCTCTTCGGATTTCGGGGATGAAATCCCTTTAAGGGGGTTAGCTTGTAAGGACCCTGACCTACGTTTAGGGTTTACCCTGTTTGTTTTGCTTAATCTTGGTGCTTTGGTGCTTGCTAATCACCTTTAGTGGTGATTAGGGTTTTGATGTGCTTTGTTGAGTGTTTGAGGGGCTACTTGCAAATAACCCAAGTTTAGGGTTTTGGGTGCAAGTTTGCCATCTTGTGAGATGTTTTCCTCTCTTTGCTTCCTTTAGGGTTGAGAGGAAGTCTTGGGCTTGTTGTTTGAGTTTCTTGGGCCTTGTTTGAGCTTGTTTGGGCCTTGGGATGCTTTGTTTGGGCTTTCTTGAGCCTTGTGTCGGCCAAGACTTGTTTGTGTCCACCTAGAGTAGCTTGTGTCGCCCAACATGGTGGTGTGTCACCCAGGTGCCTTGGTGTGTCGCCCAGCAGAGCTGATGTATGTGTCACCCATGTTGCTTGGTCGTGGTTGGTAGACACTTGGTGCATATCTTGGACAAGTGTCTCATGGCTTGCTAGAATGTTGGCTTGAACCCTAGGACAAGTGTCCCTTGGGTGGACGACACTTAGCATGAACCTACCTTGTTTTCTCCTCCCTTCCCTTCTATATAGGTGGCTCTTTCCCTTGCCTTAGCTTCCTTTGCTCTTTTGGTCTCTCCTCCACCTTGAGTGCACGACACCCCTCTCCTTCCTTGCTTGTGTTGGCCGATACACTCTCCTGGAGTAGCAGTGGTGGCCGATACCCTCTTGGAAGAAGCTTTGGTGGACGATATCCCTTAGACCTTGGAGTGCTTCTTCTCCCTTGGAGCTTGGAGCTTAAGGCGGGTTGCATAATTTCTAACCCTAACTCCTTTACCTTTTCTTATAATCTTGTTCTTATGTTAGTAGCTTAGCTTAGTTCCTTGCTTTTATACCTTTTCTTATGTACCTTTGGTGGCCGATCCTCCTTAGGGTTTAGGGTTTCCTTGTGACCTAGTATACCTTGTGATCTAGGGTTTGTGCTCCCTTGAGTTGGAGGTTGAAGATGACTTAGGTTGAGCGATACCCCTTCCTTGTTTGGTGTGTTAGATGATACCCACCTTTGTCTTTATGATGGACGACATGGTGAGGTGCCCTTGAGTTGGACGATACCCTTGCCCTTGTGATGGGCGATAGGGTGAGCTAGTGTGAGTGCTGGCTGATATGGCTATGTTGGACGATATGGACTCTCTTGTGTTGGAGGGCATGATGACTTTCTTGTGTTAAACGATACATCTAGTTGTGTGACGGCCGACAAGGTTGGGTTGTGACGGGCGTCACACCCTTTTTCTTTGGTATGTGTTGGCCATTAGAACTTGGGCTGTTGTTGCACGTTTTGTGGGAGTCTTTCTCTCTTTCCTTCTCTCTCTCCTGGTTGTTGAGGGGTTGTGAGCTGGACGATAGCCCTTGAGTATCGGGCGTTGCTTTTGGCTTGTGACGGGCGTCGTGGCAGAGGTGTGATGGGCGTTGCTCGATAGGCACGGATGCCCGACACCCCTGACGCGTGACATCCTTGTAACGTTGCGTCGTGTTGAGTGCTGGGTAGCAACGCAGCGTTGCTGCTCTTCTCCCCTCCAGCCGTTGTTGTGGGATGATTAGGTGAGGGTTATAATGGGTTTTATTGAGGGTTATGATGAGTTGTAGTGAGGGATGGTTCCTTGTACCATGGAAGTGTTGGTTATACACAAATAACAATAATGATGTCTTGCTAGTAGTGATAACAATAACGATGTTAATGTCGGTAATGACGATGCTAAGTGACAGTTACACAAATAGCTTGCTTAATGACATAACAATAATGTTAATAGTGCTAATGATAGCAATAATGTTAATTGGTAGTTACATTAATGGTTGCTTAATGATAAAGATAATAATGACGATAGTGGATGGTGACAGTAATGACATTGGTAATAATAGTGTTTGCTCTGTATTCTCAATATGACATCTTGCTTGATGTGAGCATCTTGTTTATTCATATAAATCCTGAGATAAGGGTAAGCATGAATATGGTTTGTTAATGATGTGTTTAATACGCTTGATCACCAAATAGTATAAGAATGATAAGTAGAGTATCTTGTATGATATTGCATGATAGTGAGCATATCCCTTATGTTGAAACCATGATTATTGTGTACCCTAACCATGCAGGTGATGTTTAGCCATGGAAGGGCTATGAGACACATGTGATGAGTAACATTACTTTGATAATTATTCTATGAGGTTGTATGTATGATGTGTTGGTCCCATGATGTTGATGTGAGCCTTGAAGAGGCAGTGACAATACATGATGAGGGATTGACATCCCATGGTATGTGATGATCCTTGAGATGGATCTGGATGATTGGAAAGAGGCCAAGTGGTAACATATGATGTTGGGTCCTTGAGATGGATCAGGTTGATGTGATTTCAATAATAATATAATGTTATTTACTTTCTATTATATCTTGCATGTTATACAACTTGATTGAATCTTGCAACCCATCTAAAAGATACTAATTAATCACAATGAAATATATCATGTAGTTTGCCCTGGCCATAGATCCATCATCGTCAGGACTTGGTGATGGTGAAATGGGTTCTCCTACGGGTTAACCTGGAAGCGCATATTGTTGAATATGTGTAGGTTGCTCCTAGCCTAAAAATGAGGAGGTAAGAGTGTAACTTCAGTTACAGACTCCCATACGTATATAGAGCATGGTGAATAGGCCCATGGCTCAGGACATGTGATGTGAAGAGCATGAATGCGTTCATGGCTCAGAGCACGGTGAACAGGCCCGTGGCTCAGTTTTTACTAGCGCCGAGACCTATACCAAGGTGGGCTAGGGTGAGGGTAGCCTATGGAGCTGACCCTGTGGCTTAGACCACTACAACATGTGACTGCGGTCCTACTTGTGTTGTACTCGTGCACTGACCACGAGGTGGGAGGTCGTGGAGTCCGGCTCTTCTATTGACCTTGTATGGCACCGGCTTGGGTTTCGTAACCGAAGGTTGGATTTGAACGGTACGGTTCAAATCCTCAGGGCATAATAATACGTAATACAACCGTTTAGTATGTGCTGCTTAAGATAAACACGAAACATTGGTTGAGGCCTTATTTGTGTAGCTAATTCTATTATATTTACAGTTACTTATATATATATACATCAGGTATGTGGTGATATGTTGTATCTTGATAATCAGGTTACGTGGCAATATATCTTATTCTGATTATCATGTTACATTGTGATATATGTTATCTTGTCAATCATGTTTCATTGAAAGATATTTGGTTATATGCTTTTGTACAGCTGGTAAGCTTGTCGGTAAGAATAACCTTGCTTTATATACACTGCTCTTATTATACTAGTTGTCAGTTACCTTCTGCTTTATAGTTTATCTTGATGAGGTTCTGTAGTTGCGGTGGAGAGTTTTGTTTCCCGCTGGGACAATTGTTCAATTATCTCACCCCGCTGGTTTAACCCCTTTTTAGGTGGTTGAGCTAGACGCGGTCGTGGTCGTGGTGTTTCGGACGAGTAGCTTGACGAGCAGTAGAAGGCAAACGATGGATATGCTGCTGTTTTGGATGTTTTGTAGTAGAGTCTAGCATCATCCCTGTACTCTCAGGTCCTTGGCAGTGTTTTGACGATGTTTCACGATGAACGATCGATGACGTTTGCATATCCTGCTGTTGGCCGGATGCGGGCCTTTATGTATATGAATAGGTGGTGAACTCATGTGATGGATGAACAACTGTTTCTGTAAGCTGTAGACACGTATCAGATCTCGTGTATGTATATATATATATGACATGTTTCTGTGCAGGATGAGGACTGGAAAGTAATAGTTTCACAGTTTAGCAGTTTTCCGCAATCGGTTTTAATTAACCCTTGTTTTCATAATATGTGGTTATGGTGATTTCCGCACGTTTTTGCGTAACACCTCGTTATATGTATGATAATGGGATGTGTTGCCACAGTTATCCATTGACAATCGAAGAATAAGAGAAGAGAAAGTAGAAGCTCCAAGATTGTCTCCAAGCAGTAGAAGATAGCAGCTCCAAGATCGCCCGAAATAAGCTAGAAATCACCTCCAAGCAGTAGAAATTCGAGCAAAAACTCCAGAGCAATGGGAGTATAGAGCAAGAGTAAGGAAATGAAGAATGGTGTGAGTTTGGGGGGTTGATTTCACCCAATATATATAGGGTAGCAATGCGTCCCGGTTGTGGACGCATTGTAGCCGTTGGGTTGCGTCGGTCCAGGGAGCAATGCTTCCCCGTCCTGGACGCATTGCCCGCGTGGCAATTTCTAGCCGTTTCTAGCCGTTGGGGGCGTCTCCTCGCGCGACGAATTGGCCCCAACTGGGGACACATTGCCCTCCTGTGGGGTCAATGTGTCCGCTTCCGGGACGCATTGCCTCCCGGGAGGGCAATGAGTCCCAGAAGAGGACGCATTGCTCCCCAAATGTGCCATTTTGGACAATAAATTTAAGAACGTGCCATTTAGGTAATAAAAATTGACAAATGTACCATTTAGGTTTTTTTGGCCTTAATAGAACATCGGACTTCAGATTTATATTGACGCATCGTATGAGTACTCAGTATCTGATTCAGAATCGGTTGTAGTTATTAAAAAATTCATATTCAGCTATAAGCTTTCAAATAATGCGGTTGACTAAGAAAATAACAAGTTAATATTATATAACAAGTTCTACTTTCGGATCCAGAAAAATTGAGAGGCGTAGTTGTCCAAATTCTGAAGTCCTTGGTACCATTTTGACGAACTTCAATGTCATTCGTAGGCACTCGGATGCCATTCAAGGATCGTTTATTACCAATAAACAGAAATCTCATTGACACTGAGAGGCACTAGCCTATAATCACTTAAGTAACTAGGACCTTGCTTTGTTGCACCTGATCTCGACAGCTGAAATCACAAATAATCAAAATTTGACATTAAGAGTTAAACAAAAACCATAGTGGGAAATGTCAAGAAATTTAAAGGGTTTAAAAAGGAACGGGCTATTGCCAGATATTAGCTTCTCCAACGACATTCGTCCAAAGTGTAAAATCTCCCCTTTAGGCATAACTGCCTGATGCTTAAGATCCATCCATTTACTTCTCCATAGTTTTTATGCAATACCTGGCTTTGAGAAAAGCAACTTGAACCAAGATACGGACGCCTGGATTAGGGGGAGGCACTTGACAAGCAAGCCAATTGGCTAGGATAGCGCAGCGATGCCGAAGCAGACACCCCACTGGGTAAATTTTAGCCTATTGGTTGCGGAGAACGAGTTGGGTATCTCCACCATTAGCACCTGCAACGCGACGATGAGTACAATGACAGCCATAAACACACGGTTCCGTTGCACGCCCACGAACACGTTCTTGGCCTGTGGCCGGCGGGCATTGAATATGTTGAATACCTGGAGAAGGACGTGAGTTGTGAACACCAGTGTGCTATTGACACCCACATCAACTCTGAGCACTGACTCGCCGCAGAACTTCAAAGTGAGGACGGTGGCAACTTGGAACATTACCTGGGCTACCAGGTTATGCCACATGATGAATGTAAAAGGCGGCTCTGAACAACCTATAGGTGGCGTTTGCATCAGCTCGTTTGTTGGCCAGTGCATACACGCCCAGTATGTTTCCGATGAATACCAGCCAAATCGTCCGGTAGACGGTATTTGGGATATCCTTACCGGACATAGTGCTTACCAAGTTGTTGCATAGTGCCGAGAAGTTGACTGTGAGCTGGAATAGGAGGAGCTTCCGGATGTTGTCGTACACGCATCTGCCCCAGGAAAGAAACCTCACCACGGAACTGAAGCTGTCGTCCAAGATCATCACGTCCGAGCAGTCCTAAGCTACCTTGGTCCCGTGTTTCCCCATGGCCAGGCCCACATCTGCATCTTTGAGTACCGCCACGTCGTCAACCTTGCCCCCTGTAACGGCAACCACCTCCCCCTTCTCCTTGAGGCACTTTACCATTAGCAGCTTGTCCTTCGGGTCAGACCGGGCCATTACCTTGATCTTGTCGATTGCAGCCATGCGATTTTCTTCAGACAACTCCCGAAACACCTTGCCTTGGATCACAGAACCAGTATTCTGCCAATCCTCCGTGGCCTCCTCCTCAGCTGTCAATATTCCACACTCTACAGCAATGGCTCTGGCGGTGAAGACGTTGTCTCCTGTGACCATCTTAACACCCACCCCAGCCTTCTGTTGGGGATGTTGTACCAGTCCCGGATGTGACGAAAAGTTGTCACGGAAGCACTACCAACAAGCGTATAAAATTCAAAGAAGAAAAACACCAGATTTAACGTGGAAAACTCTCCCCTCAATAAGGAGAGAAAAACCACGGGGCAATCCCGCTAATAAGCACTATGTAATAAAATTACAACTCACACCTCCCAGATTTAATTACTCCTAAATCCGGGTAGCAACCGCCAACCGCTACTTTGCTTCAAGGCAAAGTCGCTGGCCCTCTCTTATAAACCAAGAGAGCTTCTCTACCTGTTGTTCTTGTTCTCTGGCACCCTCTACCACAGAAGGCACCAACAAGCAACTGGAGAACTCACACCTCAACCGGTGGATAATCCAAAAGGCCTCCCCAGGGGCCTCTATTTATAGGCCTCCATGCATGTGATTGCAACCAGGAATTCTAGTCCTAGTTCGAATCTTAGTCCAACTGCAACTGCATGTTGCACATAGGAAGTCATATTCCTACTATTCAAGATTTGACTCCTATTAGGATTGGTAGCACAAACCAACCCTCCCAAGTCTAAATCCCACTAAGACATGGGCTCGATTATATTCCTAATCCCAACAATCTCCCCCTCCAGCCCATGAGGGAGATGTGGTCTTCAACGATCATCATTGGGAATGTACACCGCAGAGCTTCTTACAAAGCTCTAGCTTGTCTCGTGTCACCACCTTGGTCATCATATCAGAAGCATTCTTCTCAGTATGGATCTTTTTCAGAGTCAACAACTTCTTCTCTATAACATCACGAAGCCAGTGATATCTCACATCAATGTGCTTTGTCCGTGCATGATGCATTGTGCTCTTGCTCAAGTCAATGGCACTCTGACTATCACAGAAAATAGTCTGGTCAATCTTAATCATCCCCAGCTCCCTTAGAAATCTCACCACCCAGAGAATTTCTTTTCCTGCTTCCGCTGCTGCAATGTATTCTGCCTCTGTAGTTGAAAGTGCAACACACTTCTGCAACTTGGACTGCCAAGATATGGCTCCCCCTGCAAAAGTGAAGATATACCCAGAAGTAGATTTCCTGTGATCTATATCACTTGCCATGTCAGCATCAACGAAGCCCTTTAGAACTGGTTCCGAACCACCAAACATCAAACACGTGTTGCTCGTGCCTCGTAAGTATCTGAAGATCCACTTGACCGCCTCCCAGTGATCTTTTCCAGGATTTGAGAGAAACCTGCTCACAACGCCAACTGCATGAGCAATATCAGGACGGGTACACACCATTGTGTACATCAAACTCCCTACAGGAGAAGAATAGGGAATCATTGTCATCTCCTCCTTTTCCTCATCAGTAGATGGGCATGACTTCTTACTCAGCTTGAAGTGACCTGAAAGTGGAGTCCCCACGACTTTGGCTTTGCCCATGTTAAACCGCTCAAGCACCCGTTCGACATAACTCTGTTGTGACAACCACAACTTGCGCTGTGTCCTGTCACGTGTGATCTTCATCCCCAAAATCTGTCGTGATGGTCCCAAATCCTTCATCTCAAAGGCTTTGGAAAGCTCTGTCTTCAATTTTCTGATCAAACTGAGATCCTGACCCACTATCAACATGTCATCCACATAGAGTAGTAGAATAATGAACCTGTCATTGGGAAACCTCCTGATGTAGACACATGGATCTGCACTTGTCTTCTGGTACTCGTGACTCTGCATGAAAGAATCAAACTTCTTGTACCACTGTCTAGGAGCCTGTTTCAACCCGTACAAACTCTTCTTTAATTTGCAGACTAAGTGGTCTTTCCCCTTGACTTTAAAATCTTCTGGCTGCTCCATGTAGATCTCCTCTGTAAGGTCACCGTGAAGGAAAGCTGTCTTCACATCCATCTGCTCAAGCTCGAGATCTAGACTAGCAACCAAGCCTAGAACCAATCTGATAGAACTCATCTTTACAACCGGAGAAAATATCTCATCAAAATCCACTCCTGGTCTTTGACCAAAGCCCTTGACAACAAGTCTGGCTTTGTATCTAATATCACTACCAGTGCCGTCATTCTTCATCCTATAGACCCACTTGTTCTTTAGTGCTCTCCGACCCTTGGGAAGTGCCACAATCTCATAGGTGTCATTATTCTGCAAAGAATTCATCTCCTCCTGCATCGCCTGATGCCACTGTAGTCTGTCTCTATGAGTTTGTGCCTCCTGAAAAGTCTCTGGCTCCCCCTGATCAGTAAGCAAGATATACTGAGATGCCGGATATCTGGATGAAGGATGACGTACTCTGTCAGACCTCCTCAGCTTCTGCTCTGAGGACTCTGCCTGGTCCTGATCCTGCTCCCCCTGCCCAAAAGTCTCTTCCTGTGAAGTTGAATCACTCGTCTGTGCGTCTGGAACTGGACCACTTGATGTGCTATCACTCTGCTGCTCATGGTGATTATGTTGCTCTTCTTCATCATCAGAAGACTGCACCTGTGAAGAAGCTGAATTATCCTCATACTCATCGTCTGAAAAACTATCACCTGATCCCGCAACCTCTGCATCATCAACCTCAGGCTCTGTCACTGTCTGACTCTCACAGAAAGTCACATCTCTGTGTCTGGTCATGGTCTTTTTCACTGGATCCCATAACCTATACCCAAACTGTTGATCTCCATAGCCAAGAAAGATACATGGCACCGCTTTATCATCCAGCTTTTGCCTTTTTTCCTTGGGAACATGAGCATATGCCTTGCATCCAAATACTCGGAGATGTGAGTAGGATGCATCCTTACCTGTCCATACATGCTCAGGTATATCAAACCCCAAAGGAACTGATGGAGATCGATTTATCAGATAGCAGGCAGTTCTCACTGCCTCACCCCAAAATGTCTTTGGCAACTTTGCAGTCTTCAACATGAATCTGACTTTCTCGACAATAGTATGGTTCATCCTTTCAGCTGTACCATTGTGTTGTGGTGTGCCGGGCTCTGTCCTCTCATGCCGTAGGCCATGCTGCGTGCAGTACGCCTGGAACTCCCTGGAGGTGTACTCTCCTCCATTGTCCGTTCGGAGACACTTTAATTTTTCACCGGTCTCCCTCTCTACCATGGCATGGAACTTTTAGAAACATTGAAAAACCTGATCCTTGGTCTTCAGTAAGTAGACCCACACCTTCCTAGATGCATCATCAATGAATGTGACAAAATACTTATTGCCTGCCAGTGAAGCCATCTCAAACGGACCGCAGACATCCGAATGAACCAACTGTAGAAGCTTTGACTTCACCGCAGACCTTGTCTTGAAAGAAACTCATCATTTCTTTCCTGTCTGACATGCATCACATGAACTGAGACCACTATCCTTGCCACAAGGAATCAATGTTATGACCCGTTCCAAAGTTAACTAGTAAAGTATCATGATAACAATATCATTAAGTTAATTGAGACAAGTTAAGTGCTCATGTGGTGATTTAAGTTAAGTAAGTGCTTAAGATGCGATTAGTATTTTGATTAGATGAGATAAGCTAATTTGCATGATTTCTTGCCTTAAGGTTGTATAGAATTTCACGCTTGAAACTTTGCAAGAGAAATCACTCAATTCGAACTTATGGAGAGAAAGTTATGAGGTTTTTAGTTCTTGGGGTGAGTTTTGCAATTTTCCCACTTTAGTCGGTTGTTAACCCCTTTAACCTTTTCCGTTTTTTTTCTTTTACTTATCCTTTCTTCTTCCCCGATCTGTTTGGGGCGCCGCACTGTAGCAATGCGATCACGGTAGAAGGGCGCGCGAGACCTCCTATAGTCCTGGCTCCGTTTGCCATTGGCCTCTCCTCCCTCTCTTCTTCTCTTCTTCTTCCTCCATCTGTTCTCTTTTTCTTCCTCACCCTAGGTGTGTAGCACCTCGACCTTCGACCAGCCTGGCGGCGCCCAACTAGTATCTACAGCTGCGCACGATCGGCAGCAGCAAGGGTCATCTAGGGCGGATGATTTCTTGAGCCCTTGGCTTCGTCCAACATTACCCCACCTCCGACCACCTTCCTCCTCCATTCCTTCCTCCACTCTACCCGCTTAATAGCTTTGGAGCTTTGCTGCTTGGCCTGGGTGGCCGGCCTGCAGCCAGCAGCTGTGCAAGGCAGCAACTAGGCCTCCTTGGGTGCAACCAACCGTTCAAACCAATCGCTTTGAGGTCGGCCGTGAGTCTGGAGCAAGTAGTCGCAACTCCCAGCCACGATTTGGCACTTAATCAATTTCTTCCCCAACCTGCGTATGAAGCAGGTTCATTAACATAGCTTTTCAAAGGTTGAAGAAGACCCAAAAATCACCCGGAATCTGGCCTTAGACGCAGTTCCGAACAAATCCGGATAGTTCAAATCAATGTGAGTAGGATTTCATTTATTTATCATTAATAAACTCAAGCGTTTGAATACTTTCTGTTTTGTGTGCGAATTACGCTGATAACAGGTGTTATCAGGCGTCGGGCAGCGTGTGGCGTCGCCCGACCTTTTTAGTTCATAAAATGCTTTTAGACACTGTTATATGATTAAATTTAGCATTTGAACAATATGGATTGAATCAGTAGATTTATATGGTTCATTGGAACCTAAATTGCTCATTTGAATGTTGAAATTAGAAATTCATGTCTGAAAATAGTATGATTTGGGTATGAACCCAGATAATGAAGATTTCTTATAAATTATCAGATGTACGATTTCAAAGTTGATATGAATAAATAAAAAAACATTCAAGAAAACCCTAATTGCATATATCTTTTGACGTTAATATGTGTAAATTGATATTTACATGAAATGGCACATTTCTCTGAAATATTACCAGAAATTCTCAAGTATTGTTATTAAATTGTGTCATGATATGTAATTAACTCTTAATTGAGTTAAGTGATGCAAAACCAGGATTTGGGTTAATGTGCACGTTTTTCGAGAATTTTAGAGAATTGATAATTGTTGAGTATGATTCTCATATGTGAAGTAAATTTCTTTAATTTGTGCAATAAGATGTTCAATTGCGTAAATTTGCTATGAATGTGCCAAATTGAAATAAGTTGGGTTATTTATGCATTTCTAATTTGTCTGAATGCATGGTATGAGAATTTCTCAGAAATTACAATGATTTAGAATATATTGCTCTGTCAGTTTAGAATGACAGTGTATTGTGATCTGATATGAAATCAGTAAATGTGTTTTTCCTGTTTAATTGTTTATATGTTAATCAGTTAATAGACTTAGGTGCCCCAACACCGTAGAACCCCATTGCGCGGTCTGTACCTTTGGGGTGAAACGATCGATCTAGCCTTGTGCCTAGATGGTCGGTGGCTCGTGTTCAACAATAATCCGTGCGTGTGTCACGGTGGCACTAGGGCAGAGAGACAGTGTTCAATAATAATCCGTGCGTGTGTCACGGTGGCACTGGAGTAAATAGGGGTTATTCAACAATAATCCGTGCGTGTGTCACGGTGGTAACCCAGACCCTCCGACGGTGCACTACAGGTTGCGGGAGGAGTCCAGAGCACTCAGAGTTAGTGCAGACAGGCCCTTGTGCGCCTGAGGCCCTTGTGCGCCTGAGAGTCCTGTGCAGACCAGGACGGACAGTCAGACTTAGCATTTCCCGGGTGTGTCGCTAAGTCTTGTACGGTGGGATCGTAGTTCGCTACAGATCTTCATATGTAGAGTGCGCTGCATATCTTTGGGGCATAATAATATAATTTGTAATCATATAGGATCACAGTAAATTAATATGCTAAGAGATCCGAACTTTTGTGCAAATTCTATATATCTGTTTATTTACTTAAAATATCTGTCGTTGCATAGAAATGTGATTATTATCTGCAAATTTGCTATGTCATTAAAACTGCAATGCTTGTATGGTATATATGTTTTATTTCAATTTTATAAACCTGACGAGTTGTTTAGTGATAGCTAAATGAAAGGCTATTCACTGAGCGAGTAGGCTCATCCCTCTACTCAAACATTTTCAGGTCAACAATAGTTCTAGGAATCTGAAGGATCTTTCCATCCTAGTTTTTGGCAGTAGAAGGTATATGTAGTTAGTTTAGTTAGATGTCTCTTAATACTTTCCCCTCGGTCCGTGGGACATGGTGTGGGTGAGAGAGAGTATGTATGGCGAATGAGTAAAAGATGTAAATTAACTGTTATGTTTTACTTTCTGTTAAATAATGTTACATGTTGTAAACTCTGTTTATGTCCTCTAACCAGTTTAATTGAAATGCTTCCGCAATAGTTTATTATGTTTTAGTTTACAGCAATAATCCGGATATCATTACGAGGTTTTAAAAAGAAAAAGTTCTCAGTGATTTGTTTATGTGATAATCCCTCTGTCGTGCCCTAATCTCATGATTAGTGGTTAGTGTGAGATCGGGGTGTGACATCTTGGTATCAGAGCTTAGGTTGAGTATATGAATACTCTAAGTCAAGGTCAGGGGATGATAAGAGACCAATATGATTAGGACTTAGGTGTCTTCCTTCTAACTGCAATTTTCTAACAGGAAGTATTCTATTATACTATTGCAGATGGCAGGAAGAGGATGTGGTCACGAGAACCAAGTAAAGAGCTTAGGCTGAGTCATCAGGGATCATTAGGATCAAAAGATAAAGTTATAAGTGAGGAAAATAAGTAGTGATATGTCTTTAGCTCTGGGAGGTCTGAGTGTTTAGATACCCTGGCTAGGTGTCTGAATACTTAGATTGACCAGTATCGAGCTACTCTGTCTATTCTTCTCTGGATGCCCTGGCCAGGTATGCAGAGGAAGGATAGACTAGAGAGAAACCCTAGAAATTATAGGGTTAAGAAACCAGAAATTTATGTAAGAGTAAGAGATTAAATATAAGATGCGATACAAGTCTTGCTTTATATTACTTATTTGACTAAAAATCACTAGAAATGCTCTTATATGCATGAAATTAGATTTTCACTTTGTAAAGTAAACATGATTCTTTTATGTTGTTGTGTGTTATGAAATGATTTATTTACTGTTTATATTCTTTGTATTAAGTAGACCAGAAGTTATGTTTAAATGAGTTTGCCCTAAGTGGATATTCTTTCCACATATTTGAGATTAATAGGAGTTGGTTAATCCTTAGTAGCTCTTGGCTTCAGGACTACAGGTTCGGCCTGGTCCGGCTGGCAGGATGCGTTACTGAGATCTAATGACTCCTATTAACAGTATAAATAGAGTAGACTCTGGATAATTTAGACTTACATCATAGTAAGAATGTACATACACTAAGACGTTGAGATGTAAAAGAAAGATTAGAACAACTAAGAATTTGTTGGAACTGATATCGGAGACCCAACATTGGGACCTCATATGAGCAATCCTTAATTAGAAATAAAGGAACACAATAAGGTTCTGATTAAATTTAATGATTAGGTGAGAAATACCTTAATGGTACTAATCAATAATGTATAACAAATGCATGGATCCAATACATGATTAGTAAACCCTAGTTGAGGGTGTATCATTGCGATTGTTTATAGGCAACTTTATAATAAAGTTATGTCTTAAACTAAGATAAGTCCATATTATGTGAGATAGCTGGACAATTCTAATGTGTGGCCTATGCATTATATGCTAGGGGTGAGTATTCTGTGATGGAATGTATTAAGAGGGCAAATACCTTAATACAAGATAAAGTTGGTTAACTCAAGAGGGTCTGAATTAATGAGAAATGGGGAACCCTAACCCTAATTTGGGGAAAAGGGAATGATAAGCCATGTTTGATAGTGAACCCTAATCCCTGGTTAAGGAATGATGGTATTACTATTGTATCACATGATGTGATGAATATCTTGTATGACTGTTATCATGCCTAATAACCATGCATGTATGATGAGATGATGAATATATCCAAGTTTGGGTTGTGACATTTATATAATAATTGTTGATTGGCTTTTTGTGTGTTGATGTTGTTGTTGCTTAATAAAAGTAATAATGTGTACGGATTTTATGAACCATGTGAATAAGTTGTTGCCTAGTGAGAGGTGACAAGATATGAATGGCCTTGTGAGCCATGTGTGATGCTTGGGTAACAAGTATCATGTTTATTTGTAGCATTTGTGTTAATAAGTTATGCTAGAGAACTTGGTTGATGTTACATTTCTGTTATATATCTATAGTTCATTGATGATTATTCATATCTGTTGTATTCATTACAAGTAGATGGATGAACTTATGAGATCTAAAGTTTGATTTCAAACTAAGGAAGCAAAGTCACATCACAATAATGCTATGTTACTGATAAAGACCAAACCCTAGAATGTTTAGAGTTGTAGTAGTTCAAGGGATGTCACTAGTGATTTGACCTTGAATACTAGTATCTTTATAAAACAAGATCATACGATTTGCACTATGAAAGGTAACCTAGCACTAATAAAATCCAGGGTTTAAAGTTAGCTAATCTGGAAGGTAGATACACAATATGAAAATGACTCAGAGAAAAGAGTAAGATATAATTTTGAAATAAATTCTTACAGTAGTAATAAGAAGTTAGTACCATAGAATGAGGAGTATTACTCGTCACATGATCTGGAATTAGTTGTTGTAGTTCATGCTCATAAGACATGACGTTACTGGCTTTATGGTGAGGTGTGCCAGGTGTTTATAGATCATAAGAGCTTGATATATATCTTTACCCAGAAGGATCTGAATCTTAGACAGCGGAGATGATTAGAATTGATTAAGGATTTTGATATAATGATAGATTATCACCCTGGAAATACGAATGTGGTAGCAGATGCTTTGAGCATAGTGTTAAGTTCAACAGTTGATGCATTCTCTATGGCCTGTTTCAAGAAAGACATGCTAGTAGAAATGCGGAAGTTGAACTTAGACTTAGGGGTGACAGCACAGAGTGGTTTGATTGCGCAGATGCAAGTCAAACCGACTTTTATGATCAGATCAAGGAACTACAGTAGGGTGACAGTGGGTTGCAGCAGATCGTACATGACATGACAGGGGGAAAAGACCAAAGTTTAGGTTTTCTGATGATGGTGTGTTGTATTAGCATGATATGTTGTGTACCTTGAGACAGTGATGTGAAAGAAAAGATTCTTGAGGAGGCACATGCATCGATGTATGCTATGCATCCACATAACTCTAAGGTGTACATGAATCTCAAGGAGTTGTATTGGTGACTTGGTATGAAGAAGGATGTAAATGAGTATATGGCTAGATGTAGTGTGTTCCAGTAGGTTAAGACTGAACATTAGAAACCTGCAGGTACCTTACAATCTCTTCCTATACTAGAGTGGAAATGAGAACATATTATAATGGATGTTGTGGTAGGGTTACCCAGGACACCTAGAGGTTATGACTTGATATGAATGATTGTGGATAGACTAATTTAGTCTGCTCACTATCTTCAGATTAAGTCAACCTTTGATGTCTCGAAGTTGGCTAAGATATTCGTGAATGAGATAGTCAGGTTGCACGATATCCTAAGTTCACATTCAAGTTTGGAATCAGTTGCATTGTGCTTTGGGAACAAAATTAAGATTCAGTACAGCTTTTCACCGCAGACGGATGGTCAGTCAGAGAGGACCATTCTAGTCTTGGTATGGCTCAGTATGAAGATCTGTATGGCAGAAAGTATAGATCATTCATATGTCAGTATGAGGTAGGTGAAAAGTAGATTCCTGGACCAAAGATAGTGGATTTGACCACCGAGAAGATAGCAGTAATTAGAGAACAGTTAAAAGCTACACAGGACAGACAGAAGAGTTATGCTGAGAAGAGGCGTTGACATCTTGAGTTTCAGGATTGGTGATGAAGTGTATCTGAAAGTTCCACCATGGAAAGGAGTATTGAGGTTCGGTAAGAGAGGCAAATTGACTCCTAGGTTTATGGGCCCATATCCCATCATTGAGAGGATTGGACCTGTAGCCCATAAGTTGGATTTGCCATTCGAGTTGCTTAATTCACATGACGTGTTCCATGTATCGATGTTGAAGAAGTGTTACCCTGGTCCAGAGGAGATAGTGGACCCAGAACCTGCACAGTTCAGATCAGATGTGTCCTATGTTGAGGGACCGGTTCAGATAATTGATCGGTGGATCAAGAAGCTCAAGAATCACGAGATACCATTAGTGAAGGAACCATAACCTAGAGGAAGCCACGTGAGAACTTGAGTCTGACATGCGTAACAACTTTCCTTTTCTTTTTAGGAATTTCGGGACGAAATTCTTATAAGGGAGGGAGATTGTTATGACCCGTTCCAAAGTTAACTAGTAAAGTATCATGATAACAATATCATTAAGTTAATTGAGACAAGTTAAGTGCTCATGTGGTGATTTAAGTTAAGTAAGTGCTTAAGATGCGATTAGTATTTTGATTAGATGAGATAAGCTAATTTGCATGATTTCTCGCCTTAAGGTTGTAGAGAATTTCACGCTTGAAACTTTGCAAGAGAAATCACTCAATTCGGACTTATGGAGAGAAAGTTATGAGGTTTTTAGTTCTTGGGGTGAGTTTTGCAATTTTCCCACTTTAGTCGGTTGTTAACCCCTTTAACCTTTTCCGTTTTTTTTTCTTTTACTTATCCTTTCTTCTTCCCCGATCTGTTTGGGGCGCCGCACTGTAGCAACGCGATCACAGTAGAAGGGCGCGCGAGACCTCCTCTGGTCCTGGCTCCGTTTGCCATTGGCCTCTCCTCCCTCTCTTCTTCTCTTCTTCTTCCTCCATCTGTTCTCTTTTTCTTCCTCGCCCTAGGTGCGTAGCACCTCGACCTTCGACCAGCCTGGCGGCGCCCAACTAGTATCTACAGCTGCGCACGATCGGCAGCAGCAAGGGTGATCTAGGGCGGATGATTTCTTGAGCCCTTGGCTTCGTCCAACATTACCCCACCTCCGGCCACCTTCCTCCTCCATTCCTTCCTCCACTCTACCCGCTTAATAGCTTTGGAGCTTTGCTGCTTGGCCTGGGTGGCCGGCCTGCAGCCAGCAGCTGTGCAAGGCAGCAACTAGGCCTCCTTGGGCGCAACCAACCGTTCAAACCAATCGCTTTGAGGTCGGCCGTGAGTCTGGAGCAAGTAGTCGCAACTCCCAGCCATGATTTGGCACTTAATCGATTTCTTCCCCAACCTGCGTATGAAGCAGGTTCGTTAACATAGCTTTTCAAAGGTTGAAGAAGACCCAAAAATCACCCGAAATCTGGCCTTGGACGCAGTTCCGAACAAATATAGATAGTTCAAATCAATGTGAGTAGGATATCATTTATTTATCATTAATAAACTCAGGCATTTGAATACTTTCTGTTTTGTGTGCGAATTACGCTGATAACAGGTGTTATCAGGCGTCGGGCAGCGTGTGACGTCGCCTGACCTTTTTAGTTCATAAAATGCTTTTAGACACTGTTATATGATTAAATTTAGCATTTAAACAGTATGGATTGAATCAGTAGATTTATATGGTTCATTGGAACCTAAATTGCTCATTTGAATGTTGAAATTAGAAATTCATGTCTGAAAATGGTATGATTTGGGTATGAACCCAGATAATGAAGATTTCTTATAAATTATCAGATGTACGATTTCAAAGTTGATATGAATAAATAAAAAAACATGCAAGAAAACCCTAATTGCATATATCTTTTGACGTTAATATGTGTAAATTGATATTTATATGAAATGGCACATTTCTCTGAAATATTACCAGAAATTCTCAAGTATTGTTATTAAATTGTGTTATGATATGTAATTAACTCTTAATTGAGTTAAGTGATGCAAAACCAGGATTTGGGTTAGTGTGCACGTTTTTCGAGAATTTTAGAGAATTGATAATTGTTGAGTATGATTCTCATATGTGAAGTAAATTTCTTTAATTTTTGCAATAAGATGTTCAATTGCATAAATTTGCTATGTATGTGCCAAATTGAAATAAGTTGGGTTATTTATGCATTTCTAATTTGTCTGAATGCATGGTATGAGAATTTCTCAGAAATTACAATGATTTAGAATATATTGCTCTGTCAGTTTAGAATGAAAGTGTATTGTGATCTGATATGAAATCAGTAAATGTGTTTTTCCTGTTTAATTGTTTATATGTTAATCAGTTAATAGACTTAGGTGCCCCAACACCGTAGAACCCCATTGCGCGGTCTGTACCTTTGGGGTGAAACGATCGATCTAGCCTTGTGCCTAGATGGTCGGTGGCTCGTGTTCAACAATAATCCGTGCGTGTGTCATGGTGGCACGAGGGCAGAGAGACAATGTTCAACAATAATCCGTGTGTGTGTCACGGTGGCACTGGAGTAAATAGGGGTTATTCAACAATAATCCGTACGTGTGTCACGGTGGTAACCCAGACCCTCCGACTGTGCACTACAGGTTGCGGGAGGAGTCCAGAGCACTCAGAGTTAGTGCAGACAGGCCCTTGTGCGCCTGAGAGTCCTGTGCAGACCAGGACGGACAGTCAGACTTAGCATTTCCCGGGTGTGTCGCTAAGTCTTGTATGGTGGGATCGTAGTTCGCTACAGATCTTCATATGTAGAGTGCGCTGCATATGTTTGGGGCATAATAATATAATTTGTAATCATATAGGATCACAGTAAATTAATATGCTAAGAGATCCGAACTTTTGTGCAAATTCTATATATCTGTTTATTTACTTAAAATATCTGTCGTTGCATAGAAATGTGATTATTATCTGCAAATTTGCTATGTCATTAGAACTGCCCTGCTGGTACGGTATATATGTTTTATTTCAATTTTATAAACCTGACGAGTTGTTTAGTGATAGCTAAATGAAAGGCTATTCACTGAGCGAGTAGGCTCATCCCTCTACTCAAACATTTTCAGGTCAACAACAGTTCCAGGAATCTGAAGGATCTTTCCATCCTAGTTTTTGGCAGTAGAAGGTATATGTAGTTAGTTTAGTTAGAGGTCTCTTAATCCTTTCCCCTCGGTCCGTGGGACATGGTGTGGGTGAGAGAGAGTATGTATGGCGAATGAGTAAAAGATGTAAATTAACTGTTATGTTTTACTTTCTGTTAAACAATGTTACAGGTTGTAAACTCTGTTTATGTCCTATAACCAGTTTAATTGAAATACTTCCGCAATAGTTTATTATGTTTTAGTTTACAGCAATAATCCGGATATCATTACGAGGTTTTAAAAAGAAAAAGTTCTCAGTGATTTATTTATGTGATAATCCCTCCGTCGCGCCCTAATCTCGTGATTAGTGGTTAGTGTGAGATCGGGGTGTGACAATCAACCTCTTCTTGGATAGATGATTCAAGCCCTTCTCACTCATGTGTCCTAACTGTTTGTGCCATAGATCTGTCTGGTTATCCTCAACTGCATGTATACTGCCGTCTCTAAGTACTTTGAGCTTGGTCTTGTATAATGTGCAAGACAGTTTGCCACGTACAATAACCAAAGCCCCCTTGGCGATCTTGAATTTTCCGCCACCAAAATCAAGATGACAACCTTCTCTATCAAAGAAAGAACCAGAGATCAAACTCAGCTGCAAATCTGGAACGTGACGAACATCCTTCAGCGTGAGCGTGCAACCAACACTTGTCTGAACACAAATGTCACCAATCCCGACAATTCTAGAGAAGCTGAAATTTCCCATGTTCACCCTCCCAAAGTATCCCCTCCTGTATGAAGTGAAGAACTCCTTACTTGGTGAAGCATGATAAGAAGCTGCAGTATCCACCACCCACTCAGAATCATCCTCATCAGCATGCAAACACTGTTCTTGGACTGTTAAGACCATATCGTCATCATCACACCTATCATCTGAGATCGTCGTTGTAGTATTCTTGTCGTCATCTTACTTGTCTTTGGCTTCAGACCCATGTTTCTTTTTCCAAATCTTTGAATCTCTTTTGAAGTGACCTGGCTTGCCGCAATGGAAGCACCCTCTACCATTCTTTGACTTGGATCTACCACGAGACTTCTCGCGGTCTTGGGATTCACCGCGACTCTTAGATCTATCACGGTCTCTCGCTCTATCAACGCCTCTGCCCTCTGTGAAGTGCACCTCTGATCCACTGTCGCCTGAGGCTCGTCGTCGAGTCTCTTCATTCAGTACACTGCTCTTCACCTGGTCAAGTGTCAACTTGCCCTCCTCTGCAGAATTGCTGACTGTCACTACGAGTGTCTCCCAACTGTCCGGTAGCGATCCTAGAAGAAGTAGAGCCTGAAGTTCATCATCAAGAACCATCTTCATGGACCCCAACTGATTTACAAGGCTTTGTAATTCATTCATATGCTCGGCGATGTTTGTACCATCCCGATACTTGAGGTTCACCAACTTTCGGATCAAGAAAGCTTTATTTGTGGCAGTCTTCCGCTCATATAACTTCTTGAGCTTTTCCCACATATCTTTGGCATTGGTCTCTTCTGAGACGTGATGGAATACGGAGATGTCGAGCCACTTCCGCACTGTTCCGACGGTTTTCCTGTTTAGCTTCTTCCAATCTGCATCAGATGTATCTCTGGCTTTTGTCCCTCTATCGGATCGTATAGATCTTTGCAATAGAGAATATCCTGCATCTTGGGTTTCCAAATCTGCCAATTTGTGCTTGTCAACTTTATCATCGTCGCATATTCATCTTTCCCTATCTGGACTTGTATCTACAAGCTCGCTCTGATACCACTTGTTGGGGATGTTGTACCGATACAGTCCCGGATGTGACGAAAAGTTGTCACGGAAGCGCTACCAACAAGCGTATAAAACCCAAAGAAGAAAAATACCAGATTTAACGTGGAAAACTCTCCCCTCAATGAGGAGAGAAAAACCACGGGGCAATCCCGCTAATAAGCACTATGTAATAAAATTACAACTCACACCTCCCAGATTTAATTACCCCTAAATCCGGGAAGCAACCGCCAACCGCTACTTTGCTTCAAGGCAAAGTCGGTGGCCCTCTCTTATAAACCAAGAGAGCTTCTCTACCAGTTGTTCTTGTTCTCTGGCACCCTCTACCACAGAAGGCACCAACAAGCAACTGGAGAACTCACACCTCAACCGGTGGATAATCCAAAAGGCCTCCCCAGGGGCCTCTATTTATAGGCCTCCATGCATGTGATTGCAACCAGGAATTCTAGTCCTAGTTCGAATCCTAGTCCAACTGTATGTTGCACATAGAAAGTCATATTCCTACTATTCAAGATTTGACTCTTATTAGGATTGGTAGCACAAACCAACCCTCCCAAGTCTAAATCCCACTAATACATGGGCTGGATTATATTCCTAATCCCAACACCTTCCGGCATGCCTCAACAGAATCACGCACCTCAGCCCGGAAGGGGTCCTTCAGCCCCACGATGCCCAGCAAAATCAGGCCATCCTTTTCCAGTCTATTTGCATTGCCATTTTCGTTGCCTCCCTGCTCATAGCAGTCAGATTCGGACTCGATGTCCTTGTAAGCAAAAGCGATGCACCGGAGGCTGCTGGCTGCCATCTCGTCGATAGTCCTCTCCAGCTCGGCTTTGTCTTCGGCGGCCAATGGCTTGGTGGAACCATCGAACTGGCGGTAGTGAGAACACGAAGCGAGAATGATCTCCGCACCACCTTCCCAGTGCAGCTGCAGTTCATGGCCGCCCTTTTTTATGAGGACGCCGCTGCGGTTTTTGTGGGAATCAAACGCCTCCACGTGGAGGACTGTGGTGGTCCGCTGCAAGCCCAAGAGATGATGGCCTTCTCCGTGGGATCTCCCTTAATCTCGGCATCAACGTCGGGGTAACGGCGCCTGTTGACGCTTCCGGTGGTATTCATCCCGGCAGCGTATTGCAGCGGCTCTATGACAGCGGCAGGGTTACAGTCATTGACCGAAACCGTGACAGCTGAGCTGGAAGGCCGAACTTCATTGGTGCCAATAAAAAACCGGACGACGTTCATCTGGTTAAGCGTGAGCATACCGGTCTTGTCAGTACAGATGACGGTGACGGTAGCCATTGTGACGAATGCCTTCAACTGCCTCACCATGATATTGTCAGCCGTTATGCGCTTCAAGGAGTGGAACAGCGTCGATGACAGTACCACCTTCGGGAGGTCCCCCGGAATGGCCAAAATGATGCCGACAAGACTACCCATGATACCGATCAAGCCACTAGCAACAGAGAAGAAGTCGCCGTTTTCGTCCTTCGTTCTACCCGTAAAGTAACTGGCTGTAAGGTCAGCCAGGACGACCGTTGCAAGCACGTAGCCAATAACATCGATGTTGGACATCAGCTTCTCTAGCCTCTTCGGTAGGGGGCTTGAGTCGCAGTTCTCGTGGCAAATGGTAGCCATCATCTCACCCCATATAGTGCTTCTGTCGACAGCAGTGACCAGCATCCGGCCGTAACCATGAACGACTCTGGTTCCGGAACGGAAGAACGGGCTGTCAACCGACACAAGCGGATGCAGTACCTCCCCAGTCTCGCTAGACTCGTCAATGTGAAGCGCCTGCCCGTCCGGTAGCACCCGGTCGCGCGCCAACCTTGAGCCACACAACATCGCCGACAACAACCTCAGATGCCGGCATGTTACGGCGACGGCCGTCCCTAGCTACATCAACGGGGAAGTCAAAGGTTTTGGCAAACAGCATGCCGAACCTGCGGTCCTGGATGTAATCCTGACCAGCTGGCAAGAAGATCAAGAAAGCAGAGCCCATGAATAGCTCGACAACGTTCTTCCACATTCCCTTCAAGCCGTACTCGCTGATGTCAGAAAACAGAGATATCACGCTTGAGGCAAATACGAGGAGCAACATTTTGTTAGCCCTATCGACAACGAATCGGAGAATGCTCCGGGGCTTGGGCTGAGGGAACGCGTTAGAGCCAAAACGGCTCTTGCGGGCAATGATCTCGCCGTGGTCGTCGTGAATCCCGCTCTCTGGGTGAGAGAGTCTCCACGCCGCCAAACGTATCTTTCAGGACGTCGTCATTCCGGTTGCGCCCAATTGCTCGACCAATGAATCCCCCAGCCGTTCTCAAAGCTTCCGCCCATTTTAGTTGGGTGGAATCGCTTCTTGGAGGCCAAGGGAACTAGCCGACACATGGGGTGCGCCGCCCCCTCTAATAACCCTAACCCTAGCCGGTGTGAATTGGTCGAACAATTGGTCCAGGCTAGAGAGCCGGTGGATGTCGCCAAGTCGGTCTCCGCATCCGGTGCAGCAGCTCTGGACCTCATCGCGATTGTCCACTTCCGCGCCACGGATGTCAATGGCGGTGTGGGATGGGGTTCGCCTAAGGATGACCCTGGTATGGGCCTCATGTGCCATCCTACGCATTATAACATGTAAGCAGATCGACAACTTTATTCAGATCAAGCTGATCAAAAATGGCAGTTGAGCTCTGTTGTTGTGGTACAACAAAGAAATGGAAGAGGCCGGCTGGGCTGTTTTAGCTCCCTGTACTTGCTTCTTGTAAGCTAGCTGTTGGTTAATTTATCGCTAGCTTTCCTGACCTAGTCATGTAATCTCACCATCACTGTACCTCATGTCCGTGTGCTCTTAGCCTCTTGGCTCTTACTTTAACTAGTTTGATTGGTTGTAGTTGAGTAAGTCCACAAGCTATAAATGTAAAATAAACTCGCAGTGTCATTAGACTATACCTTACCATCGACGTTCTAAGTTTGTTTTGATACTTCAATGGACATACTTCTAAATGTACCGTTTTGATAATAATAATCCATGTAGTAGGGTGGATACAGTTGCAAAATCAAAATTCCTGCCGACTGCATACTTCAGACGAAAACGCATGAACTTTTATGAAGCTTTTTTTTAATGTGGCATATATTTTCTATGCCACCACCTTTTTTATGTGACTCTTATCTTCACAAAATAACGAAGAACTCATCTGGTGGTGTTTCATATTAGTTACAAGTTTGACCTGATCTATATTTTAGAGAGATAGAGACCATTCTGGACCACGATTCCGTACACAATGTTAAACACATAACTAGGCCTGGTTTTCTCCATAAAATGATTAGAAAAGTATATATGGTTTTCCTATAATTTTATATTCTATTTGTTATCACCAAGTGAATTTTAAAATTTTAAATAAATATTTTCATGCTACTATACAGTATGTTACAATTTCTTTAATGTCGTACAGAATTTCCAACGAATGCCAAAAGCACCAACACTCAATTCGTGCACTAGCCTATACTCTTTCTGGAATCTAAATCCTATAATACGTCAATGTATAGTTTTGGTTCAGAGATCAATATAAAAAGTAGTACTGAATCATATGGACAAAATTCAAACTAAATTATAATTTTTTTTTTTTTGCGTCATAACCTGGGCTCAACCACAATGATTTGCCTTACATTAATCATGTACGCATATTGACTCTTTCTGATACACAAGTTGACTTTTTCTCAAATTAATCACAATCTATTATTCTCGACCATTATCATCAGAAACCATTACGAATATTTTAGGATTTTAAGATGGAAGGTTACATTCCCAACTCAAACCCACAACATTAGGACATACATGACCTATGACCTATCAAAGGGTATCTTCATTTGATCAACTCGTTTTATTGTACTTATTTTTGTTAGTGTATGGGTCTACATTTGATCCTCTTCGGGTTTTTTTATTTGAGGATTTTGGCAAACTTGGTTTCTACTTTACATATTTGGCATCTTAATTAGTTCTAGCAATTCTGATTATTGATCCAGTAAGTTCCTAATTTCTAGGTCCAATTTGGATATAACATGCCAGATTTAGTTCAAGTTTTTGTACTTGTATGTATGTATTATTTCATAGTGATATTAAATATTTGTTGGTCAAGTCCATGAATTTACTAGATATTAACACCTTGAAAATAATGTACAAACATGTGAATATGATGCCATACAACCAATACTAACTAGCTTCAATTTTTAGTATTGTTGTCACAGATCCGTTCTTACCCTAATCCCAATCCCACTGTCCAAAAGGGCAGTGTTAAAGGGATGAGAGCGCCCGTCCCTGAGTGGCCCGAAAATCACACACAGATAATATGCAAAAATGAAATAACATCCTTCTTTATTACAATGAACCAAAAATGTTTAGTACATAAGGCCCGTAGGCAACAGGAAAGAGAAAAAGATAAGAACTAGCCTACAACTACATCCCTTTTACAATTAGCTCCCGTGAAGAGTCCATAAGTGATGTAGCAGTCTTATTGCAGTAGATGAAAGAGTAGATGAAACTAGTTCCTTGCATTACCTAAAATAGAGAAAATCAAGACACAATGTCAATGCAATTGCACGGTACGCTATATAAAAACAAGTAAAGCAGTTTATAAGAAAAACTAGTATGCTTGGCAGGAATTATGGTTCAAAACATTATTGAACGATTTTCCAAAAACCAAAATGGTATTCAACACAAATCTTATTATGAATTTCCCATTATGCTGTAATTCAAGAAGCATGCTTATATTAGTTTGGGTGACTCTACTATCCCAATGCGATGGGGAGGTCACCAAGCTCCTTCTCATCATATGAGATAGGAGGTCCAAGTGCAAAATCCCGCCTTCCAAAGAAGGAGTTTTGCTTATATCCAATATCAACATTATCAACTTTTCCAACATCATTATCATCATCAATATACGGGCAGTCATAATGGGTCTAGTGATTTAGGTTTCATGTTTCTCAACATATAATATAGAAGAAAAACGGAAGTCTATTCATAGGGAACAATATTTCATCCACTTAACTAGCCAAGCATATTTCAAGAGATACCTAAAAATATCATCATAAAACCAAGGAGGAGTAGTATAATAGCGTACCTTTCTAAAAGAGTATTTGGAGTATAGATCCCAAGAGAGAGAGAGTAGATCAACCCTTTGAGTCAGATCCTAGATCAAAATATTGGATCAAGGGTCAAGATCATAGTTTAAAAAGATCATGCTTTGTTATTCGAGATTAGGGTTACATTTTCCTATTTCTACCTTAGGTTTAGGTCATCAACAATATTCCCCAAAAGTCCAACAAATATTCAAGTATCAAACATGTTTCATGAATGGATGACCTTCCTAGGTATATTTAGGAATACATGTCAACCCTAATTATCAATATCATTATTCAAATCTCTAGATCATTTCCAATATCAGATAGCACAATTGGACTCAAAATTAGATTAGGGAGTCCTATGATTAAGAGGGCTTTCTAGATTAAGGTAGAGCATCATTATATTAAGAATAAACCTTATTTCAAAGTATATGATTCATATTTTTAGGGTAAAGAATTAAGAGGATCATATCTAACCCTTATTTTATCAAAAATGATTTGGTGTCTTAGAATTATCATTAGAAATAGGAATACGAGTTTCTCTAAGATTAATCATCATATAAGATAATTAAATAGGCAAAGGGAAAAGATCATGGCATATCAGTGATGAATATCGAGAATTAAGCTTCACAAGTATTTTTAACAGGTCAGTTGGATTTTTCTGATCAAAATGGACTATAAATTCACTATTTTTGGAGCTACGGATCTCAAGATATCATTTTTGCAAGATTTAGGTTATTTTCTGGAATTTAGGGCAGGGAGGCAGAAAATACCAAAAATATGGGCCGTTGATCGTCGGTCCACCATGTCTTATGAAGAAGATCGACGGCAGGGAGGAGCCGTGCTCCTTGGCACGTGCTTCGCGGAGGAGGAGCAGGAGAGGGACTTGCGCGCGATCTGATGACCGTTGATCCTTGGTAAGGACCAGCGTGTACCCCGATCTAGCGGTTGCTGTAGGTCGTCCCTAGCAGTAGGATCCTGCCTGCGAGCAGGTTGCTCCGCGGCGGTACAATGGCCGGAGAAAAAGGGGGCACAAGAGGGAGAGCACGGTGCGAGGAGAGGAGGTTCCGTTCGTGATCGTGGGGGCGGGCCGACCTCAAAAGGGGGTCTTATATAGACATTTGGGGCTAGGGTTAGGGTTATTAGAGGGGTCGGCGCACCCCATGTGTCGGCTAGTTCCCTTGGCCTCCAAGAAGCGATTCCACCCAACTAAAATGTGCGGAAGCTTCGAGAATGGCTGGGGGATTCATTGGTCGAGCTATTGGGCGCAACCGGTGTGAATTGGTCGATCGGGGTCGGGCGAGGTGTCAACTGGTCCACCGTGGACCTTGCCAAACCAAGCGCAAGGTAGGGGATGACCCCAGCGCCGTTGGATTAAGATCCAAGGCTTCTGGGTCAATCTGCCTTGCCCAGCGGCACCCCAAGCAACAGATGGGCCGGGCCCAATAAAAAAAGGGAGAAAAAAGGTGGAAAAAGGCAAGGAAAACTAGGAAAAGGTGAAATTCTTAGAAAAAACGTATAAAATCATAGGAAGGTCCAAATGATCTCAAATGTGGACCATATCTTCAACATGAAGTTTAGAATAATGTGTACAAGTTTGGAGACCAAAGGATAAAGTTAACTAGTCAAACTAAAGCATTTGATCAAAGAGGTGTATTAAGTTAATTAAGGTGCCCAAAAGTGCATGAAATTCATAGAATACAAAAGAATTTGATTTTGGGTATCTATATTGATCATGGAGTCAAAAGAGGTTATGAATGATAATTATAAAGGTGAAAGATAAATTAATTAATAGAAAAGAGGGAAAAACTCACATTGTCACAATTGTTAATTTGAAATGATTCCAAATTTATAATTTGATGTCTGAATGAAAATTTTAGGTGATGTATCCATATCATTTAGGTTCTAACAAGGTGTACATTAGTATATAATGTAAGTTATTAATGTTTTTTACACTGACTTAAATTTATGAAAAACCTAGAAGAAAACATAATACACTATAAAAAATAAGTAAAATTCACCACTTTAATATTTTTTTTGAGTTAGAAGAGACATTAGTCTCCCCCCTCCCTCAAAGATCATGTCATAGCCTGGATGACTGCAATGGTGGTAAATATTATGCACAACAGGAGGTTCGAACCCGGGTCCCACTGGGAGGACCTACCGTACTCAACCATCCACACTACACAGGCCGGGTCACCACTTTAATATTGATTCAACATAATTACATTATAAAAAAATTATAATTCACCACTTTAATATTTATTTGAAAAAACAAATGTTTATGAATTGTAGAATTAGAATTTAGGCTATGCTACATGTAACGACCTCACCCCTTGATAACTCCCAATTAAGGGAGACTAAGAAGCTAGAGATGTTATCTTAAAACATGATCATATGGTTTTACAGATAATAAAAAATAATTAATAAATTCTACCACAACTATGCTCAATATAGGATAAAAAATTTCTTTTCACATACATTGCAAAATATGGGAGTTGAGGAACTTTACCCCAAATAAGGAATTATCTATCTACAATCCTCTAATTCTTTATTCAGCTTTATTCATTCAATGCCACTTAAAGGATTATCAACTTTTTGATATGCGTAAAACACTTACAAACAAAACAGTGGTCAGTATAATGAATTATACTGGTATGTGGGGTAACTAATAGCTTGCATATTTGTAACAACATACTGCACCCAAATTATTTCTTAACAGATCAATCTTTATGTCTTAAACATAACTACTCAATCCTAACATATCTTTGCCTCTTGGTTGTCCCTCCAGTGGACATAGATCCTACCTTTCTCACATGGTAGATCCCAAATAGCCCCTTTTGATCCTACCCCAAAGGTAGACCAATACATAGGGATGTATAGTCGTATGATCCTAGCCAAAGGTAGACCAAACATCAACTCAAGATAACCTGATGTTCCTACCCCAAGGGTAGACCAATAACTCACTACTACAGAACCTACCTTTAGTGTCGGTTATTTAAAGCCTTTAGTGTCGGTTTCTAAGCGACACCTATGTGGGCGACACTAAAAGTCCACCCATAAGGCGTCGGTTCCAAAACCGACACCCAAACTCTTCGTGCGCCACCGAAAACACACCATCATGGGACTATAAGCGTCGGTTATTAGTTAAAAACCGACGCCCAAACCCTTCGCGCCACAGAAAGGGCGCCATCTTGGGAACTATCAGTGTTGGTTATAAGTAAAAAACCGACACCATATATCTTCTCCCCACGGCCGTGCTGTCCAGCACGGTCGTGGTGTTAAGGACATAGACGTCGGTTTATTGTATGAACACCAGCACTATATCATTATGTGTCGGTTATTTACAAATAACCGACGCCTATTGCTTTTTTTTTCCTGTCAGTCTACAGACCTGCTGTGGCTGGTCGCAGGATGAGAAACCTGTTCAGTTTAGTTATGAACTGCAGGTTTTACGATATCCATTGATATCAGCCGACAACAGGCCGCAAACTTGCAAAATTAACAATAAAAAAGTAGCACATGCATTTAGCAATGCAACCTGCAGTTCCATTTTATTTTCACACATTTATAAGCATTCACACATGCTAGCAATTTGTAGTTCCATTCATTCACATTCACACATGTAGAAACATTCATATAGCAACCAACACTTTCATTCATTTTCACTCAGACACATGTAGAAACATCCAGACATGTAGAAATATTCACACATATATTATAATTCAGAAATTCATTTACAAAGTATCATTGTTTAGTCATTATTCGCTATCAGGATCCCAATTATACTTTAAAGCCCCCACTAATTGTATGACTGTTGCCCATTCTTCTCTTACTTCATTTAATTCTCCCATTATATAGGGAGCATTAACATTTGGTAAGTCCTTTCCTGTAATGGGTTCAACTTTAAACACCTGTAAAGAAAATGATGTATATATATAATTAATGAGCTATAAATAAGATTGATATATTTTGATCATATTATCTAATGAGACTATATAATACCTGAGCAATACAATCGATGTCCATTGTGGCATATATGACAAGCATGTGCATATATCACATGACATAGTATCCACATGCCCATCCGTTGTCTTGTGTAGCACACTATAAATTCAAACATACAAAATATTAAAAAATACAACTAATTAAGCATTGTTCACATAAATAATATACACATATATTGCAGTCGGGAACTTACTTGCACGTTCTTCCAAATTATTGGCTGGTTCTTTTTCGTGGGGACCTTTCCTCCAGCCTTTTTGTACTCCTCAAAACCCCTACATGTTAATGTAATACAGAACATTGCAATTAAATAGTAATGTAATAACATATGTTAACGGATATGAAAAATGAAATATTTCTCACCGAAATATTGCCATTTTCATTATGTGTCCAAATCTTGTATTCAATTTACCCCCCTTAGGATCTAGATAATACACAGTGAACGTCTCGGGGGCAATAACCAATAACTCCCAATGCCTACCCCTAGAGGAAAAAAAGTAAAAAATTAATAACTCAAAATCCACAATAAAATGTAATTTTCTTAAGTCCAAATTATAATAAGCAAAGTAAACTTACTCTACATTGAATGGAGCCATTATCACCGTCTTCTTTTTTACAGCAAAATTTGAAAAAGACTCACAACAGTATTGTTGAACTGATGTAGGGTCTTTAGCTACTAGACTAATCAAGGATGGAATAAAAAACCCTACATGTTCGAATCCAAAATCTGCACATATGTTGTCTAAGTAGCTGCAAAATATGTATTAATTACGCATGCATTAATAAATAAGAAACCAGATCACCAGATCATACACAAGGTATATGGATGTATAAAGAATATCTCACCTTATCCATAGCTCTATCACAGATGTATTTAGCCAATCATATCGAAACAACTCCAATATATCTTGTATAAATAGTTTTGTTTCGTATGACTGACCTGTAGAATTTGAATCAGAAGAAACAGTTATAGGGGAGTTTATATCATGTTCCCCTAACCATACTGCCATACCCCTACAGTTAGGACCTAACGGGACAGGTAGGTCCTGTGGAACCCAACTAGGTAATGCAGGAGGTGGAAGTGGAGGCCTAGATGCTGTGGGTGTCTTCTTTTTAACCTGTATATATATATATATATATATATATATATATATATATATATATATAATTTCAGATCAACTGCCAGCATATTCACACACTAACAATTGAACGTAATGTAAATTTACCATACCTTATCAGTAAATAAGACATCCGCTTTTAGCCACAATATCACTCCGCCTAGTGCCTCACCAAGCATTTCACAATCTGGGTGGGCATATGGCAGTGGAAGTTCCAGAAATTGGGGGAATATATGTATCGGGCTCACCTGAATCCAACCAGCTGGAACTGGAGACCCGTGACACGTTTCCCCTGGTAGGGATGGGCAAGCCGACGCCTCTGCCATGACATATTCTTTACTTTTTAGACGACATGGCTTCAACCCCTAAAAATTTTTATGTAAAGAATGTTATATACATATATACATATCATCTTTTTTGGAAACGACTACAATTTCATATATACGTATCATCTTGAATTAAAAAACTAGTTACTATGTCATAAAAATACTTACAGTGGATGTGCTAGGTGGTGGTTCTACAAGATTACTCCCAACCTCTGCAGTAGGAGTAGGAGTAGAGTCTGCAGTAGGTATTGTCTGGTAAGTGGCAGTCTGAGATGCCTGCCACTTTTTCATTGCTTCTTCAAGTTTCCTGTCAAATAGCTTATCCACCTATACATGGATAAAAGAAACGTCAAATTCTAATTTTTGAATCCTCTTTTACATTAACATTATAAAGAAAGAATATGTTACCTCTTCTTGTGAAAGTCCCGCTTTTGGGACATGTTTGCGCTGGGATGACCCAAAAAAAGATTTGATGCCCACACCAGCGCCTGCAGCCCTAACACGTCCAGGATGCTCTGGGTTACCCAGAGCAACTGTCAATTCATCATTTGTTCCCTCAGGGATGAACTTTCCTTGTTTCCTCAGCTCGTGCAGCTCCCGCTAATCGCCAAAACAAAAATTTATACTTAAGTAAACAACACAAATAATCAATATTCGAATGATTGCTGTAAGAGTTGTATTTTACCATTTTTGCAGCCGCCTCAGCAGTTGCGGCCTTAGTTATTTCTCCCTTCTTATTTTGCCTCCTAGCTATCCAGACATCATGGCGAGGCAGAGGTGCGCTACCTATGGTAGAGGACTCCTGAGTAGCAGCAGACTGAGCAGTAGTAGCCTCAGCCTGTAGTCTTTGGCGAACGCCTGCATACCCCTTTGGACCCATTCTATGGTCATGCACATTCAGTGCACGCCTTGATCTTTGTGCCTCATTGAGGGCCTAGTTAGTATGCAAATTAATGATTTGGTTAGTAACACTAAATGTTAATCTTGAATAAGTGAATACAACATATATTAATTAATGAGATTGAGACTGATGCCTAATACCTTGAATTCATCAGTTTGTCTTGAAGCGACAAACGCGTCCCATTCTTCTTTGTCCAGGAAGTTCCACTGTTTAGTGGCTGTCTTCTTCCTCTTGTCGGCTGCTTTTATGTATTCTCTGGTGAGATTTGTCCTATAGTTCCTTAGGACTCTCCCACAGCGTTGCATCACGCATTTACGATGCAACTTTTCATCCAATTCAAATATACTCTGCAAAATAGAATTGCTATTAACTAGTATCCAAAAATTTAGTAATCTACAAAATAGAATTGCAAATTAATAATAACTCATACATAAATCCCTCCATATTAAAATTTTCTTCTCCTTAGAAACTTTATGCCAAGAATCTAAGAGACAACCGCAATGGCTACGAGTAACAAACCCAAGATATGAAATAAATGAATTGTGATTCACACCACATGCATTTCCTGCATTATCGAAATCCACAACAAGTTTGGGTCCATTGCCCTTTTGCGCAATTAACTTCTTCATCATAGTGATGCCCCTTCTCTTGTCAACTTTTTGGTGTTGTTGATCAAGTGCCTCAAGTGCTTCAGATGGTACCTGTGCATCATCAACCTAAAATTTGACAAAATAATTCACATTTACAAGATATAACTATAAATGGACATATAGATATAAATATATGATATATTTTTAAAACTTACATTGTGAGGCGGCGCATTGATGTCCTCACCCTCACGGTAGTCATCAGCACGGTCATCAGGAGAATGGTCAGCCATCTACAAATTCACATTCAAATTGTAAAGTTCGCATTGTAAAGTAGTAATTCAAAGTGTAAAGCTCACATTGTAAAGTTCACATTATTACAACAAAGTATATATCACAACAAAATTGTAAAGCTCTATGATCAAAGAGAAAACAAGTATATATTACAACAAGATTACGGTCTAGGGTTAACAAATACATGTGATGTCATTCTTATATATAATAAATGTACATGTACCACCTATCCCATCCTTGAACACCTAATCTCACTAGTAAGTGTATAATGTGTATTGGGTTTTCAAGAAAATTTCGGCAGCATTTCCCCGCTGTTCTCCAAGTACATATGTACTTAGAGAACAAACGGGGAAATGCTGCCGAAATTTTCTTGAAAACCCAATACACATTATACACTTACATCCTAAGCGAGATTAGGTGTTCAAGAACAGTCCCAAACCAGGGACTATCCAAGATTTACTCCTAATGAGTAAATCTTGGACGGGTTTCTAGGCCAACAAATACATGTGTTGTCATTCTTATACCTAAAATCCTAGTTCTTCAAGTTAGGGTGATTATTGATGTCTTTAAAATCATGATTGGCAATTTAGGGAAAAGTTCATCATTTACATTCCAAGCATGTCACATGTGTTTATTTATGTATTGATTTTGATATTATTTAATCATCTACTGATTTAACTTTAGTTAATTATCAGCTGATTAACTTTAGTTATCAACTGATTTGTGTTTATTTATGTATTGATTTTGATACTATTTAATCATCTACTGATTTAACTTTAGTTATCAACTGTTTAACTTTAATTATCAACTGATTTGATTATATTATATTTATTCATCTACTATTTGTATTCATTTATGTACTGATTTGAGAATTGATTAATCATCACTGATTTATAATTTTATATTAGTTAATCAACTGATTTGTATTTATTCATCTACTTATTTGTATTTATTCATCTACTATTTTTTATTTAGCTATTTACTCATTTGAATTTATTTATACTGCTTCTGAAATTATGTAAGAATCTACTGATGTAACTTTATTTATCAACTGATTCATATTTACTTTTCCACTTATGTATTTATTCATCTACTTATTTGTTTTTATTTATTACTGTTTTTATTTAGTTATCTATTGATTTGTGTTTATTTATGTACTAATTTTGATATCATTTAATCATCTACTGATTTAACTCTATTACTGTATTTATTGTATTTTATTCATCTACTATTTGTATTTATTTATGTGCTGATTTAGGAATTATGTAATCATCTACTGATTTATATTAGTTTACCAATTGATTTGTATTTAATGTATTTATTCATCTACTAGTAATGAAAATGGCTGTCTTTCTTTCTAGTGATATAAGAATATCAAACACATATACAAGAAAACGCTACTATAGTTTCATCTGTTGTGTAGCCTACAACAAGGTATTCAACTTTAACATTGGATAACCATTATAGTTTCATTGACATTTTAAAGAACAATGGCAATGAATAATGCAAATGTAAAGATAGAAAAACTTGAGTTGAGTCTATTAGACAGGCAGTATTAAGCTAGGGGATGAGGAAGAAGGAAGAAGTCGGCGTACCTTGAGGGAAACAAGGTGAAGCTGACAGCGCCGGAGTAGAAGAGAGCAGCTGGAGGTGACGGCGACGAGGAGAGGAGTACCAGCAACCGGTGACGGCTCGGCGGAGCGGCGGCGAGGGCGTCGAGGAGACCAGCAACCGGCGACGACAGCGACGACGGTGATGGCGGCGACGGCGACGACGGCGAGCGACGTGTGAGGAGACGAACGGCGGCTCGGGGAGCCAACCGGCAACAACGGCGGGAGCAATCGGGGGAAATCGCCAGACCCTAGCGCACGGCAATGAAACAGAGACAATGGGGAAAAGTTCTGTTCGCGGGGCTATTAAGTTGACAATATGTGTCGGTTATTTAACAAAACCGACAACTAAACCAACAGTGTCGGCTCTTTGACAAAAACCGAGAACTATACTACTTAATATTCGTCGGTTTATAAATAAAAGACAACCGACAACTATTCCTGTCTCGCACATACCCTTTAGTTGTCGGTTATTTATTAAAAAACCGACGACATATGTCCAATTTTGAAGGTAATTTTTTCACTGGAATTTTGGTTTTGGCGGTTGATTTTAAGTGTCGGCTGTTTATTAAATAACCGACACTTATTGAAAGCGGTACCCGTGTCTGGTCGACCTTCACATATTGGATGTCGGTTTATGTTAAAAACCGACATAGTAGGTTTTATGTGTCGGTTTTTGTATACAACCGACACCTTGAAAACTGACTTTATAAGCCATTTCTGTAGTAGTGACTAGATTATCCATCTCTCATAATTTCTCTAAGATACAGAGGAGGACAAGGATATGAGCTAGTTATGCACATATATTTATGGTGATAGCCATAGTCACTTTATAGTTGCATGAAATAAAAGTCAACCAAACAGTTAATTCAAGAAACTGATAAAACCTCAAAAATAACTAGTATGAGTAGTCATAAGCGTAACCACATACCTGATTATGAGTCAAAAGAAGCAAGATATCCAAACCAACTAGATGTCCAATCAAGCAAGCTAAGCAACCAAATCAAGCAACCTTTGATCCTGAAAACATGTATAACATGTAATTATTACCATCACATCCCAAACAACTCTTTATTGACTTAGGACACCTTTCTACAGTTTCTAAGTCTCATTAGGATTCATTAGGGTTTCTTAGATCAATTTCTCAATCTTTATCCTTTTTAGGTCAACAAACCCTAAAACAACTTTTCTACTCATAAAAACCCTAATTACTCAAATTATCCATATTAAGGGTTCTTTATTCCAAATTTGGCTTAGTATCATCATATCTCTGTCCTATACATTGATTTTCAAAACAAAAACATTAAAACTCATAATTATCCAAAATTAGGGTTTCTAGGCCCATTAATGCACTTTCATATACATGGAACCCTAAATTAAGAAAATCATGTAAAAATATCATCTTTTGGATCTAAAGGACCTATAGGACCTCCCAAAGATAGATGGCTCATTTCTAGATCCCCTCATGCCTAGAGTTGTGAGGAAAGTGGAGAAGAAAATCTCCCTATTTCCCAATCTGACTCAAGGTAGGTGACGACACAACCACCATTTGATCTCAGAACCAACGGTTGTCGTGCCACTCACTCAAACAAAACCAAAAAATTAAAGGATAAATCACTTGAAAATAAATGTGACATCTCCCAAAATTCATAACTCTTAAACCATGGCTCCTTTTAATCTCAAATTTTAAGGGAAACTCATTAATGTTAATATACTTGCGTGCCAAATTTGAAGTCATAATTCAAAACTAAAAAGAGACTTTTCTTCATATGCAAGTTATCACTTAATAAGGCATATTTTATTTATATTTTATCTCTCTTACTCTATTATTTTCCTTTATTTGTATTCCTTTTATCATTAGAAACCATGTGGACTCGAAATATCATTCATGATGATCAATCATACATCTTTCCACATATGTCTTATATTTTTCATCATTATTTCAATTTCCTTTATTATTTATGTATTGTTTGATTTCTTTCAACTTTTCTTCCTCTTTTATCATATTTGACTCACTAATGTATTAGGATCCACGAAATCACATGCACAAGGGAAAATGTTGCAAAAAAAACTCATATATATATATCATAAGTCATATAATTTATAGACAAGTACATTTATTTGGAAAAATTGTATTTACAACCATACAAGCAAAAATGAAGGTTGTAACATCCTCCCCTCCTTATAGGAATTTTGCCCCAAAAATTCAATCAATCAAACAAACAAATATGGGTAGGCCTTTTCTATGTTCGTCTTCAACTCCCATGTGGCTTCATCCTCTCCATGGTGCTTCTAAAGAATCTTTACCATCTCTATCTCTTTAATCCTGAGCTCGTTCACCTTGGTATCCAATACCCTCACAGGTGACTCAGGGTATGTGAGTCTCCCTTAGAGTTCAATAGGCTCAATGCTCACCACGTGGATCGGGTCCTTCACATAGCGCTTCAGATTAGACACATGGAAAACAACATGCATCATACTATACTGAGGGGTAAGGTCAAACAATAAGTAGCTTAACCAATCTATTCCAAACTCTCAAACAGACCCACGTATCAGGGACTCAGCTTTCCTCTATTCTTAGTTATAGCTCAGAGGGGTCAGATTTTCAAAAACACATGTTCACCCACAGTGAAATACAAGTCATTCCGCTCCGCATCAGCATACGACTTCTGTTGATCCTGGGCTCTTTTCAGCATTTGCTTGATCAAAGCAACTTTATCAACATACAACTGTAGCTCCTCTAACCTCAACATGGTCCTCTCACTGACATCATCCCAGTGAATCAGTGACTGACACGGCCTCCCATAGAAAGCTTCATACGGTGGCATCCCGATACCGGCTTGGTAGTTGTTATTGTAAGCAAACTCAGCGAGGGGCATGTATTGCTCCCATGATCCACCCCAATCGAGCACACATGCTCTCAACAAATCCTCTAAGGTTTGAATTGTCCTCTCTAAATATCCATCTGTCTGGGGGTGATATGCTTTACTGAACTTTAGTCTATTGTCAAGTTCCTCATACACCTACTTCCATAGCTTGGAAGTGAATTTCGGATCGCGATTAGAACTATTCAAACTCGGAACACCATCGAGTCGTACAATTCCTCTGATATAAAGTTTAGTTAGATCTATCACTTTGGCAGTGGTCTTTAAGGCAAGGAAATACATCGACTTGGTAAGGCGATCTACCACAACCCATATCGTGTTATGAACTCTCTTGGTATTGGGGAGACGACCACCACAAAGTTCATGGTGATCTTCCCCCATTTCCACTCAAGAATCTCAATTGACTGTAGCAATCCATCAGGTTGCTGGTGTTCATCCTTCACCATCTAGAAAGTGAGACAGCTGGCCACATGTTCTACTATATCTGTTTCCAGACCACCAAAAGTATCACTATAAATCCTTAAACATATTGGTAGTACCAGGGTGTACCGTGTACTTAGAACTATGAGCTTCTTGTAAGATATGATCCTTCAATGGAGAATCTTCAGGAACCCAAATATGACTCTTGTAACATATTTCGCCTTCCACTCCCAATGAGAGATGGGTCTGAGGTTTCTCTGACAAACCTTTCATCTTGTCAAGCTCTGGGCTGGCTATCTGGACTGCTACCAACTCGATCAACAGGTCTGGTATAATCTGAATATTAGCCACACAGATCCGGTCTTCTAACAGATGTGGAGTCCAACTAGAAAACTCTTCTAGTCTTTTCCACTGGTTAGACAAAATAGTTGCACACCTGAGCTATTTCTTACTAAGGGCATATGTGATAACATTTGCCTTTCTAGGGTGATAGGCGATGGTGAAATTGTAGTCTTTCATATATTCCATCCATCATCTCAGTCTCAGATTTAGGTCCCTCTGAGTCAGGAGATACTTTAGGCTCTTGTGGTCAGTGAAGATTTCAAAGGTGGCTCCATATAGATAGTGTCGCCAAATCTTCATGGCATGTATAATTACAACCAACTCCAAATCATGTGTCAGATAGTTCACTTCATTGGGTTTGAGCTGTCTTGAGGTATAAATGACAACATGCCTATTTTGCTCTAGCACACATCCAAGCCCCATCTTTGATGCAGAAGTAAAGATAATAAAACCCTCGTTACCAGACGGTAGAGTCAACACTGGAGATGTAGTCAACTTCTCCTTTAACTCTTGGAATCGAGCTTCACATAAGTTTGACCACATAAACTTCTCATCTTTTTGAGTGAGCTTGGTGAGTGGCAAAGCAGTCTTTGAGAAATCTTTTATGAAGCACCGATAATATTCGGCCAATCCTAGAAAACTGTGGGTCTCTGAAGGGTTCTTTGGTGTTAGCCAATCTCGAATGACTACAACTTTAGTTGGATCCACTGAGATGGTCCCTCCAGATATGATGTGTCCTAGGAACATGACACTATCTATCCAAAACTCACACTTTGAGAATTTCTCATAGAAATTCTACTTTCTCAAGATATCAAGGACTCTACCCAGGTGGTCACAGTGTTATTTTAGGTCATCAGAATAAACCAAGATGTCATCTATGAACACCTGAAAAATGGGTCAAGGAAGGGCTAGAACACACTATTCATGAGGTTCATAAACACACTTGAGGCATTGGACAACCCAAAAGGCATAACCACAAACTCATAATGACCATAACATGTTCTAAATGTGGTTTTTGAGATGTCCTCACTCTTGACTCATAGTTGGTGGTACCTAGACATCATGTCAATCTTTGAAAGGATTCAAGCTGACTTTAGCTGGCCAAACATGTCATCTATACGAGGTAAAGGGTATTTGTTCTTAATGGTAGCCTAGTTGATCATCAGGTAGACTATGCACATTCTGAGTGAGCCATCCTTCTTCTTCATAAAGAGGACTGGTGCTCCCCATGGTGATGTGCTAGGTTAGATAAAACCTTTATCTAGTAGTTCCTACCTTGAGAAACTCACCAGGGGCCATCCTATAAGGTTCTCTCAAAATAGGGTTTGTCCCGGGAGCTAGCTCTATCGAAAAGTCTACCTCTCTCTCAGGAGGAATCCCAGGAAAATCATCTGGGAACACATTTGCATAGTCCCTGACTACCTCTATTTCCTCTAAGGGTTGCACCTTAGGCTCCGACTCGGTAACGACTGCTAGGAAAGCTTGACAACCCTTGGTTATCATCCATTCTGCCTTCAAGACTGACACATACATGCTAGTAGTAGCATCCTTCCTATCTCCAATGGTGAATGGTGGGTGACCTGGTCTTTTTTTGATAATTTTCTTTTCCGTACAATCAATATTTTCCTTGTAGGTATAGAGTCAATCTATACCGATGGTCACATCAAAGTTGTTCATGTTAATGAGAATAAAATATGTAGGGAACTCATGATCGTGATACTTAACAGGTAACACTAGATTCTTCAAAAGGGATGTAAAGATCCAACCACTCAGTATTGTGACATCCAAAATATATCCTAAATCCTTGATATCCAAACAAAGCATAATCACAAGATTCCTTGAAATGAAAGTATTAGTAGATCTAGAGTCAAAAAGAGCTTTTACATTATGTACCATGACTTCAAGAATGCCTACATTGTTTTTCACAATACATCAGACTACTTCATGCTTATCTTAAAACACAAAAGAAAACTCTAAGGGTTATTACCTCCTATCAACCTATTAGCATTAGCTTAAGCCTCCTTATTGTCCATAGAAAAAACTTGAGCTTGTCTTCGCTCTCCAGCATGTGGGGCTGCGGCTATAGTTTGGCTGCTACAAGCTGGGCTGCTACATGGCCTACACCTCTCAGGTCTGAAACAGAGTAGTTGGCTTGGAAGTGTCCCTCTTGCTGGCAACGGTAACATGCCTTCTACTTTTAGAGACGCTCTCCTGAATGCCATTTTCAGCAGGTGCGACACATGGGATGGTTTTTCTCATTGTGGGGCTTTCCTTTACCTCCATGCTTTCCCTTGATATGATTGCATCCTTATCCTTTCTTGTGATCATTCTTCGGGCCAGAGGTACCTTCACTGAAATCCAAGAATTCTTTGGATGGGTTCTGGGCAGGCATCGCCGTCTTCTCCATGTCCATGGCAGTGTTGTAGGTATCAGTGAAGGTTGTTGGTTTACTCACAATCACATGAGGCTTGATGGAAGGGAGTAGACGCTCTAAAAAATGGTCCACCCACCTTTCCTCGGTCATCATATACCCGAATCGCTCTGTAACAGGCAAGCTACCTTAGATCAGGTTGGTGAATTCCCTTTTCTTCTCCTTCTTAGTTGAGGTTGGAATGAATCTGGCTGTGAATATAGTCCTAAAGTCAGTCCATGCCATCGGGTCCTCATTCAGATCTCGACCCATGATATGGTTCTCCCACCAAATCTTGGCTACTCCTTCCAAGAGGTGAGAAACAAATGAGACCTTCTTGTTTGATTGGACCTCCAACATTCAGAAATCATTCTTGACCTCTAGCATCCAAGCATCTACTTTGTTGACAACCTTGGTCTTATCCTCTCCCTAGAACTTCTTTATGTTAAGCTTGATAAAGTCTAGAATGGTGACTCCAAATCAGGACAAACAGGAAGCGATTCACCATTTCCATCTCTGGCTATATCCCTGAGGGCCAGGGCACTAATGGCCTCAACTAGCTTCTTTTGTTGTTTGATCTAGAGGGCATTAGGGGTGTGGACTATTACTATAGGTCCTGGGTCACCATTCAGGTTCTCCTCAGGCTTGACTTCATCTTTGGACATTGGTTCCTCCTCCCAGTTCATCTTTGGGTTGTAGAAGGGAACTGGCTTAGGGTCTGAGCCTTCTCCTAAGGCTTCATCGGGTCTCTTCCTCTTAATTGAAGACTCATCACCATAGTCTCTCCTCCTCTTCTCAGAAGATCCCTTCCTCTTGTGGAGGGGCCTAATTCTAGAAGGGTTCTCAATAGCATCACGGGGAACAACTACAATCTTGACACGAGCCATGCTGGTTCAAACAAATTAAAATCTTTTAACCATATATTTATAACTTGGAAAGCTATATAAGCTCTAAACTTACATCTGTGTCATCTTATTTACATGCATTTTATTGTTTGGTGGAGGATTCCCTAATCCTTAACACCCTAAATTTCCAAACATAGGAGGTGGCAGAGAGAGAAAACCCTAAGCACTTAAAGTTTCTCTAGAGTTAAGAGATAAAGAAGGGACACAAACAAATGAGAAGACCTAGAGGTATCTTATTTCGAGTCAAATACTCATATTTTGGCCAGGCAGTCACACAAATTCTGGGAGTCCTCATAAACTGACTAGAGGGGTGGAGGAAAATCTTATCATCCCCCAGATAATGATCCTTTTCTAGACACCTCCAACTTTGGAAAATCCTCAAATAACTCCATTGGGCTCTAAACAATTTGTAAAATTTAATAATTATTACAGATTATAGGGAAAACCATGCTCTGATACCAAATGTAATGACACCACCCCTCGGTAAATCCCAATTAAGGGAGACCAAGAAGCTAGAGCCATTATCCCAAAAAAAAGATCATATGGTTTTGCAAATAATAAAAAATAATTAATAAATTATACCACAACTATGCTTAATACAGGATAAAAAATTTCTTTTCACATACCTTGCAAAATGTGAGAGTTGAGGAACTTTACCCCAAATAAGGAACTATATATCTAGAACCCTCCAATTCTTTATTTAGCTTTATTCATTCAATGTCACTTTAAAGGATTATCCACTTTTTGATAAACCTAAAATGTAGACAAACAAAACGGAGGTCAGTATAATGAATTATATTGGTATGTGGGGGAACCAATTGCTTGCATCTATTTGTAACAACATACTGCAACCAAATTATTGCTTAACAGATCAAACTTTACATCTTAAACATAACTACTCAATCTTAACATATCCTTGCCTTTGTGTTGTCCCTGCAATGGACATGGATCCTACCTTCCTCATATGATAGACCACAAATAGCCCCTTTTGATCCTATCCCATAGGTAGACCAATACATAGAGTTGTATAGTCGTATGATCCTACCCAAAGGTAGACCAAACATTGACTCACGATAACATGATGATCCTACCCCAAGGGTAGACCAATAACTCAGTTATCCATCTCTCACAATTTGTCGAAGCTATAGAGGAGGACTAGGATCTGATCTAGTTATGCAGATATATTTGTGGTGATAGAAATAATCACTTTATAGTTACATGAAATAAAAGTCAACCAAGCAGTTAATTTCAAGCAACCAGTAAAACCTCAAAAATCACCGTGAAACTAGTGTGAGTAGTCATAAGCGTAACCACATACCTGATTATGAGTCAAAAGAAGCAAGATATCAAAATCCAACTAGATGTCCAATCAAGCAAGCTAAGAAACCAAACCAAGCAACCCTTGATCCTAAAATTATGTATAACACCTAAGTGTTACCATCACATCACAAACAACTCTTTATTGACTTGGGACACCTTTCTAAGGTTTCTAAGTCTCATTAGGATTCATTAGGGTTTCTTAGATCAATTTCTCAATCTTTATCCTTTTTAGGTCAACAAACCCTAAAATAACTTTTTGACTCATAAAAACCCTAATTACGTAGATTATCCATATTAAGTGCTCTTTATTCTCAATTTGTCTTAGGGTCATCATATCTCTATCCTATACTTGGATTTTCAAAATAAAAATCATTAAAACTCATAATTATCCAAAATTAGGGTTTCTAGACCCATTAATGCACTTTCATATACATGGAACCCTCAATTAAGGAAATCATGTACATATATCATCTTTTGGATCTAAATCTTTCTTTTATTAGTAACAGGTTAATATTTTCTTAAAATATGCAAGGAACATTACTAGATTTAGATAATCAAAACCCATGGTTTTTCATTAATTAAACCATTAAAAATGATACCTTATACACTTTTCAAATTGAAAGCAGAATCGGGCTTCAATCATATTTTTAATGGAGTCTACATATTTTTTTGATCAAAAACCATATATCATGTGCCTTATTCTGATCATCATATCATTAGTTACGATTTTACAAGAAAACTCATTTTCAACCAATCAAAATTTGCCACATATTCATTTTAGATTTACTTAAGTCTCACCAACGGGTCATACTTGAGCCAACCGACTCATTCCATGTAGCCACCCAGACCCATGAGGCAACACACTCGTGCAACAAAATAAATGATGTGAAATCACCATAAAACCCTTACCTTCTCAGTTTACGCTCGAGGATAGGAGTGTCTTTTCACCAGGCTTTGTCCTCAACCTCACGTCTCCCCCTCTCATGTGAGCCGACAGTCCACCAAGGTGTTGACTTTACACCACACTTCTCCTAGGCACAAGGCAAGGAAGGCTTCAGCTTTGTCTCAGCTACCCAGACTCGAAGCATGCTTCAATTGCTTCCTGGCTCCACATGATTGTCGGGATGGAGTTGCTCTTCTCTGGAAAGAAGAAGCTACTGGATCAAGGCAAAGATCACGTTCTTTGTAGAAATTAAGTGGATGTACCCATGAGTTCTCAAGCTCTCCTTAAACAAACTAAGACGTTTTGGGTCTTCACAGAGGGTGTGTGGCCCTCTATTTATAGGGCTAGGTCTCAGTGGTTGTCCCAATTTGGGGAAATCCTTTTCACACCACAAAAGGTTGCAAATCCTAGTATGGATGGGATACCTAGGACCTCCCAAAGATAGAGGACTAATTTCTAGATCCCCTCATGCCTAGAGTCGTAAGGAAAGTGGAGAAGAAAATCTCCCTGTTTCCCAATCTGACTTCAGGTAGGCGATGACATAACCACCATTGGATCTTAGATCAAACAGATGTAGTGCCTCCTGCTCAAACAAAACTAGAAATTGTAGGATAAATCGCTTGAAAATAAATGTGACATTTAAGGATATCCTTATCACTTTAGGAAATCTCCCAAAATTCATAACTCTCAAACCATGGATCCTTTTAATCTCAAATTTTAAGGGAAACTAATTAATGACTTAATCTACTTGAGTGCCAAGTTTGGAGTCATAATTCAAAAGTAAGAGACTTTTCTTCTTGTGCAAGTTGTCACTTAATAAGGAATATTTTATTCATATTTTCTCTCTATTACTCTCTTATTTTCCTTTATTTGTATTCCTTTTACCATTAAAAACCATGTGGACTTGAAATATCATCCATGATGATCAATCATACATCTTTCACATATTTCTTGTATTTTTCATCATTATTTCAATTTCATTTCTTATTTATGCATTATTTGATTTCTTTCAACTTTTCTTCCTCTTTTATCATATTGGACTCACTAATACATTTGGATCCACAAAATCACCTGCACAAGGAAAATTTTGCAAAAGAAACCCATATATTTATAATAAGTCATACAATTTACAAACAAGTACATTTATTTGGAAAATTTGCATTTACAACCATACAAGTAAAAATCAAGGTTGTAGCACTACACGTTATGAAACTACATTTTGTTAAAAAAAATCCATCTAGGTGAATCTTGATCCAAATTATGTTTCACATACATCCATACTTGTCAAATGTCAACCAGATAAGAATCAATATTTTATCTTTGGTCAGAGGATAAGGAAATTACATTAAATTAATGGTAACTAAAAAAAATGAGGAAGATGTTGGCATTGGACTGGAAATGCATACAGCAAAAAAGCTTCCATAGAACTATTTGTTACCCTCCTCCTACCCTCACTGACTAGAGAGTCAGTGGCAGTAGGGTTTAGGCATCCGTCTATAGAATGGCACAAATATTTTACAGGGGAAATATATGCAAAAGTAATAACAATAGGATATAACAAGATACTAAAAGGAAATAGAGAAGGATGTACCCAATTATATATCAAGCATAACACATTGGTGTATCATTTTAGATCTTAGAGTCTTGATGTAGTAGATATTCATTTGGAAACTACAAATTTGATAAAAAAAATATAGTAATGCGAGTGCATTGAGTACGCTATGAAAAACATGTCACTAAATTTTAAAAATATATAAAAGTTTCTTGGAAAGAAACATGATAATGAACAAGAACTAGAAATAAGGAGAGAACACTTAATGACTTTCTTTCTTTTATACCAAGTATGTTTTAGGTTTCTTTTTCCATTATATCAACATTAGGTTGCATGCACGCTGGGTTCACCAAAAAGAAACATTAGGTTGCATAATGGATTTATTTGTATTATATTTAAGATTTGTTAATATATTATATTAAAATATGAAAGTAGTATTTATAGGAACCATAGCTCAACCAATTAAGTATCTAAGCATTCATATGAGCATACATACAAGCAAGCCAATATCATATTAGGATTAAGATATTACGCGCACCTTATGAGTAGTGAGCAAGATATGATAAGATCTGTAGAGATGGTCCAGTCCAAGGGGACCCAAGATGTAAAAGATAAAATGTGGGGTCTTAGATCAATAGAGAGTTGATAACATTAACATCATATGAGTCATGTGGATGTTTCCCTAGGTCTAGGATTCACTTAGTCAAACATCATTTGCATTCAAACATGCATTCAATTATCCAATATAGTCTAAGTGTCAATATTAAGCTCTAGGTCTAGGTGGATCATGAACATTATGAGTAATACCAAATTAAGATAAATTCTGATTTAGGAGTAAGAAAAGCATGAAATTTGGATAATTATCATGATCTATCCATGCAAGATCATAATTAGCCATACTCATAAAAGTGTGTTATATATCCAAGTCATAAAAGCATTAAGAGCACATGACAGATCAAGTTAAGATGTACAACTATATCATGATGATTCTATTGACTTGAATTCATAAATAGATTTCTAATATTTACTAATCAATACTTGCAAAGTTTGAATATGTAGTTACTAAAGTCCATAAAAGTCACAACATGAAGCCATTGATCCAGTTAAACATGATCGGGGTAGTACATTTGGTTCAAAAAGGTACAAGAGTTTACTGATTTAGAAGTTCAATCATTGTATGATGATAAGACAGGCCAAAACCTCATATATATACAAGTGAATCAAATAAATACATAACAGGGCCATTTTTAGAGCGAAGTTATTCATGATATATCTAGATGAACATTAGGGTACATATAATATATTCAAGGCATTTGTTCATGTTCCTTTGAGTCAAAGTTGCAGATTTTCCATAAATGAAAGAAAAAGGATCATGTTATGCATAATAGAAGGTGATTAACACTAAAAGATCATAAGGGATGCACTTTTAGAAAAATAGTGAATTCTTGTACGAAACTAGCAGGCGATAAAAGCACCACTAGGTGATGTTTTTTAATCAAAATGGTATACTACATCATGCAATTTGGTTTAGGAACATAGGATATACAAGGTCTAGAAATTAGCATCACTAAATTGGGATTTTAGAAGGGATTTACCCTAATAGGGTCGAGCTTGAGGTGCAACAGGGTTGGCCTGCTTTGATCTACGATGTTCGTTCCCTTGTTTGCAACTCCAGACCAGACCCAAAGTGGTATGTGCAGTCAGCAAAATGCTGAGGGCATCATCAGGTATCCTAGCATGGGGTGGAGCAATCATACTACAAAAAATGGTCTTTAACTATAAAAAAATTGTAGCAAAAACCCATATTTTGTAGCTAGAGGCTTTAATTACATATTTCTTTACACATACAAATTGTAGTATATGCTCGTATAGCTAAAGCCTTTAACTATATATTTCAAATATGTAGTTAGATAATCCATTCGCTACAAATTCATATGTATCTAGAAGCATAGCTAGATATTGTCCTTTCATATTTAAATATACGTATAATTATAGCTAAATGTATGACTACAATTGCATATATAGTCAGTATGTAGCAAAATCATGAAGTTAATACATTTTATATGTATTTAATGTGTAGGGAAAGGAATCAATTACTATATACATATATATGTAGTTGATTATGCATCTAGCTACATATGTAGTGTCATTTAGTACACATACATATATGCTTAGTTCGACTATATATTCATATATATATATATATATATATATATATATATATATATAGTGTAATTTGTTAGTACACAAGTTCTTTTAGTAACAAAATTGTAGTATTTAGAAAAAGTGATGCTCATTATGCCAACAATCTTACTTTCATTTATAATGAAGCGTCGAATGTACATGGGGAGGGCATATACCTTGCCCCTATTACACAATGTGTACAAATAAAAGTATATACATATATCAATGACTTAGTGGTCTGCTAACATATTTGCGAAAGAGTTATGTCTTTCTCAGCCAGTTTTAACATCCTTATTGTCTTCTTTTGTTCAAGCTCTTGTTGTTCGGCCAACGTCATCCAAAAGCACCCGAGATAAGAATCTGAAAGGAACCCTCCAAGCAGAGATAGAAGGAATATCGTCCCTATGAAGTTAGTCACTACGTTTGCAGCTGCTGATAGTGGTTGTTCAAATATATACATAGGTCTATGCAATGTAGCCTTCTCATAGCAGCAAAAAGCCATATCAAATTGCAACATATCATGATACACTGTTGTGCCTGTGGCGGTTGCTACAGCTGTGACTGGGCGGGCTTGGGCTTCAAATGGAGTTGCATCATCATGCTTCAAAGAGAAATGAACCACAAGATTAATCACAAATAGTATACAACTCCAGGATGTGAGTAGCTGCAAGCACTTCAAAAATAATTCTATGTATAACAGTATAATAGGGAGATATGGACATATACTAAGATGAAGTTAATATTCATATATGTCATAAGGTAAAGATCATCCAAATAGTTCAATAAAGATATATAAGCATTCATACATGGAATAAATGAAGGTTGCTATGAGAATAAGATGATAGAATTAGTACCTTGAAGAGACGAGAAGTAAAGGAAACTTCATTCACTTGTGCGGCCCCCAATATGTACTATCAGATGTACCAAAATTTTAAACCACAATGTGAAGAGAAGAAATCAAATACAAAACTTGTAAGCAAATACATGCATCTTCTGACTTTTTAGCATATATCTGTTAATGAGATCACTTACTAATCCTCCACACTATGATTGCCTTCCCAAGAGTCAACAACTGAACTTTGAAAAACCTCCCTTCAATGATGAACCTATTCAAGACTTCAAATAATATGTTCCTAGTTGATGGTATAGTGTTCTTCTAGCATTAATCCATGAAATGAACATCAAAAATTTCTAGAAACAATGTCATGAGAAACTAAGCATTGTATTTGAATTTTAACATGTCTTGAAACCATTCTTGATATGGTTAAGCTCCCAGAGGAGCCAAAACTTTTAAGTCTCCATTTTCCCAACATTATGCAGTGAGCATAGGTAGAATTCTACATAGCATGGCTGCATATATTATAGAACAACATATAAAAATATGACTTGAACTTTGTCGTTATTCTATCAAGAAACATTGAGAAAAGAAAGTAAATCAAGAAGCACTCAGGTAAAAGCAACTTGATTCACCTGTATAATATTCAAATAGTAAAAATTAGGCATATATGCACCACAAGATGAAAAGAAGAAACTAAAAGCACAAGTGCTAGACACAAGGGTGGGAGTTTTCTCTTATAACCTTTTATAAGGCTCAAAAGATGGTTTGGTTTCCTCTTTACCAATGTTGTATGCATTTTTTATAATGACTAACGAGGCATGTGAATGCAGTGTGTATCTTGACCAATGTGCAAACTTGAACAGCTTGTACACAACTGAAGGAGCCATGATTACTATTATTGAAGTAGCGTAGACACCATTTAGGGACACTGTTATAAGGGTATCAAGCTGGTACTCCAACTTCACAACAATAACATCACCAGAAAAGCCATTAGTTCATAATAGGGTAATGAAGTTGGGCTTTTGCTGATAAATTAGAAAAATGAAAGGGCTTACACACATAAATACAATCAGCCAGTACAACACATATTCAAAATAACCTAAAGAATTGTGAAAAGCAACAAAGAATCATCATCCATGCCTCTAGATCTATGAAAATTGAATCTCCAAGAAAAAACTAATGCTACTATGAATCATAAGTACTTCCAACATAGTTAATGATAAAAAACTATTTATGTTCCAGACGAAAATCAGACATGAATGCAATTCTCAAAGAAGAGTGTTGGAAGCAAGAAAACTCCCATAAATTACCTTAAGATCTGTCAAATGTTCTTGAACCATAATCTGGCCCTTTACCAGCCAATTGGTCATTTCCTATTGGAGCATCTAGCCCTCTTTCTAAGCTAACTTGTCTAACAAATGACTCAGGAGGGTGGTCAACCATTACAGTTATGTTTAACTTAGTTTGAGCATGGTGCAGTGACATGGCAGGCATCATTGAAGTTGGTTGTTGAGCAGGTTGATTTGGAGGAAGTTGTTGTTGTCCATATGGTGCAGTATGTGGCCCAAACAGTTGGTGTGGGAACGCAACATGTGATGATGGGTGAGTCCCTTATTGAGGAGGAACACGTCCACGTACATGTTGATGTGGCAAGTTTTGATTTTTTGTTGATGACTGCATTCGTGTGTAGTATTGAGCATGCAATTGATCAGTAGGTTGATTAGGATTGTAACATGGGTGAGATAAAGCCATATTTGGTTTTTGTACTTGCATGGAAACCTGTGTTTGTGATGGTCATACTAGGGCCATTTGATGGGAAATCTACTTTTGCATTTGAGTAGGATGGTGAGGCAGCTACTTTCGAGGGTGCATATATGACCTTTGTTGTGGAACAGTAGTCGGAGCTTGTTGTAGTTGATGCTGAGGATATGACTAAAGCCTTGTCACATCATGAGAGGAAGCTTGTGTGGCTAAGGTTGAGGCTGAGTAACTCTTTGCAGTTGTGACAGGTTAAGTGGATTTAGATGTTGTTTTTTTGTACAAGTAGTTAGCAAGATGTGGTTTAACATGAGGCTGCATCTATGGTTGTGACATCTGAGGGTGTTGTGCTAGGAGCTGATGCTGAGGATTTTATGCAATTTGAACAGGTAACCTTCCCAATGGATGTGTTTCCATGTGCATCTACGGAGGATTATCTAGTGGTTGCTTTTGAGCCTACACATGAGCATGTTGGGCTCATATAGGAATTTGTTGTTGTACATTTGGTGGTGCCTGTATTTGAGGGATTTGAGCCTGAGGCTGGAGTTGAGATTGAATGATAGGGTGAGGCTAGGGCTGGGATTATGGTTGCGCCTATGGTTATTGCTACAACTATGAATTAGTAAGGAAGGAGACAAGTTGCATCCAAAAGTGGTGATTTTCGAATATTCAAATCCATCCAAGAAGAAAACTGGCTGGACCATATGTACTTGTGATGCCAATCGGATGTAGATATATAAATCATTAAGGACAAGGAGCATATTTTAGCAATACAAATCATGATGCTAGTAGTTAATAGGTTGTTCGATTAAAGCTTATATCCAAATAGATTTGTCATTTCTGATTAGTGAAGATGACAAGATGAAAATGGTCAAAGCATGTACATACCTAGTAGGCAAGCAAAAAATATATTAGGGAACCAATAATAATTAAGCTCACCATCATAACACGCTAGAAGAAAGCTTACATGGCCATTCTACAAAACCAAAAAAGTTAACATTAGACTATCTAAGGTACCGATAAACAAAAATCTTCCAAAAAATAAGAGTGTTTGTATAAAAAATGATAATATCATAATAATTATATATCCAAAAAACTTATCAACATTCTAATAGGGGTATTCAAAGATATATTCATATTTTTAGGAAAAGATCTTTCTTAAGTATACCTCAGACACATAATATAGTTAGCTGATAGATGATCAAGGCTGTCCTGGACCCTTGAGAACCTCATGGCATCTGGTTAGTTGTTATCAGGCCTTCCCCATAAACCTCCTACAATAAGTCAAGAATCTTGTCATTCTTTTTCTTCATTGCCATACGCAGTGCCTTCTTTACAACTTCATGATTGAATCATGGCATAGCTATATCCCGAATGCACTGGAAGTAAGTCAAATTCACAGGAAGATGTATTAGAATCTCACTAAATGGTTGATTCATAGATCAAAGAATAAATATATCAAAGCAAAGAATAATCTCGAGAAGGTATAATCATGTGTAAGGGGAGTATCTACCTATAGCAGGAAACATGTGCTATTCCAAAGGGTGAGGCTAGCATAACTTTAGGTAGCTGGTGATCAGTAGTCTTCACTTGAGGATCTAATCAAGTATCATGGAGGAACTAATAGTCAAACAATCTTTATTATATTCCTCATAGAAAAATATAACAACTCTTGAAGAAGCACATGACACTGAGGCCCTAAAGAACAACATTGTGGCCAAGAAGGTTTGAGAACAACATTGAGGCTCTTCCAAACAATATGAAACCATATGCCCAATTTCTTTCTATTCTTCACCCTCTTTACTCTCTTTCTCTTCTTTTACTAATTTTATATATAAAGAAACCCTCCAAGGACTGAAGTAACAAGATAGCATGGATACAAACAGATCGAAACCTCTACAGTCCTTAAAGGGGCATTTCACAAGTAACAAAACCAATGCTTCATGTCATTTCTTTTCAACGGATTCTTGTTAAGTTCTAAAAGTGCTGCGGTTAGAACAATTAGAATGTGTTGATAGATTTTGTATCACCTACACACGCTCATGGGGAAACATTACCAAATTCTGAATAAGTTGTTTAATTAGTTGAGGATCAGTTATATTTCTGATAAAACTAATTTTCCTTTTATAAGGAAAGGAATCAACAAGCATTTATAAGACTGTTATCTTCTAAATTTTGCAAGAATATATAACCTAGATTCTTACATAAATAAGATTGCTATATTGCACTAAAACTCCCAAGTGCTGCAGGAGGAATTGCAACATGCGATGTCACATGAATGTTGTTATGATTCTACTTCCCATTCATGCTAGGACCAGAAAGATCAATAGTATAAAAAGACACATATGATGGGAGGCTACTAGGAAATTGGGGTCCAGGAAAACTGGGCTCAAACTAAACACTATGACATCTTCTAACATGTTAGGGGAATATTCACTAGGGACCAAGAGCGTACTGACAAAGTAATCAAGAATCTGGTGTCCCATAGTTGAACAACTCAGTAACAACTCAATCCACAATATATCAAAACTTGTCTAGAGTTTTACTGCCTAAAGCTCCATAATAGGGAACTAGATAAATTTTATAAGACACTTAGATGCATGTGTATGCAATATTGCATTTAAATATCTGTTTTTGGAGACTCATTGAGGATGAAGATAGTGAAATGCAAGAAAGGGTCAACAACATTAGGTAAGAGTGAATAGAGCCTCTAATCAATCATGATTACTTAGGGATATGCACCAGATATGTTAATCCTCAACATCTTGGTTAGTTTGGTTTGATTTGTAAACCAAACTATGCACACATGCTTTCATTTCCTATTCCAACTTCCAACTTAATGGACAAGCTAGATTTAGGTCCTAGAAAATTGAACAACCACCATTTATAGCCAGGTCTGATTCCCTCTGGGCAACAACCATAATAGAGGAGGAATGGAAAGATAGGGTAGGAGAACTAACTCCTACATGCCCTCAATTGCCTACTACAAGCCAACTACACCCTTCTACTACCTCGCAACTTTTGCCACCCATGTGAAGAAAATGAAATAGAATGAAGAGAAGAAAAGGAAAGAGAGGTGGCATAGAGAATGATCAACCATCACTGCCATAGGTTTATCAAAAATATGAGAGTACTTGAAGTTCAAACAATAGCAATTGAGTTGATAGTTGTGGATGTATTTGCTAATGATAGGATGCAAGAGTCTATTACCCGGTGCTCTAAACTTCCATATGCTACTCCACCTCCCATTCCTGTGTATGTCCCTACCCTTCCTTAACATCATGTACGCAGATTATGTAGTATAGGCCCCTTTGCTAGATAGGTTCCATATCCTCACATCTTTTTCCTCGTTTAGTTCAGGAATTGGTGAATTATTTAAAAGAGGATGAATGTACAATCCTTGCCACCAACGACCTCTAGGAGGTGATGAAAAAGGAAGAGGCATGTGACATTGCACGTAGAAGAATCCTATAATGGCACCAAAAGAATGACCCCTCATATCCAACAATAGAGATGGAGAAAATTACAAATCCAATAGTAGAAGCATGGGATGTGCTGGATCTATAGATAATCATTTACCCAAATCAACATAACTATGATTCAAAGATTAATTCACAAGAAAAGTATTATTGGATGACATAATAATTCATACTTCTCATTGAATGTATATGCCCAATTTACTAAAAGGTTACCAGGAGATGATTCTTATGAATCCAAAATCATAATCTTGCAAAATACTCAACTTGGATCTCATAGTCGTGAAATGAGCAAGACGAGCACCACCTCCAACAAGTGCATGGATAGTTCCATTCAATTGGATCAACATAACATATTTTTCCTTGTTTGTGCAAATATTATGTGGATAATTAAATGGGGATGATAATATAATCGACATGTAGATAATATTTGTGATCTTATTGATATGGAAGGGGAAAGGGTAAGAAATTGAGTGACTACAAATGGAAATTTAAATAATTAGATCATTATATAAAAAATTCAAGGAACTTGCCTAGTATGCTGGACATGTTCTTTTGTGGCTATGGACATTGGTATATGAAGCAAGGTCTACTTTCTACTTCTATTGTAGTTCCTGCAGTCTCTCTCTTCCCACAGGTTCTTCAAGTGAGCCTTCATCAGTATAAAAACTACTTGAAAGTTTAATCCAACACTCTATAAGCAAGAAAGGTTCAACCAGGGTTCTTGAAATGCTCTACTCCTGGCCTCCATTCATGCTCTGTATCAGCTATGCAAAAAGATAAGCATTCCATAATCCTTTCGTACCTAAATAAAACAAAAAGTTATCATACTTTCCACATTAATAACCAAGATAATAAGAGAATATGGATATTATATAGATAGGATTTTTTGCAAGGTGGACATACCACTTGACAAAATATTGAATCTTCAGATGAGAAGAGGAGGCAACCAAACAAATCTAAATTCATAGAATAGCCTCAACTTGGAAATGAACGATGCAAGCTACAAATTATATTGATATTCACACCACAAGTTTCAACTTGGACTACCACCATAAAAGAACGAACCATGAAGCAAAGAAATCATAGAAACATTAACATATAGTTTGGAAAAAAAACAACAATAGATGGATCAGAAATAGCAACTGAGAATCTTTTCTATTGACTCCATTAATAACCAATAGACCATCAATAAATTCCAAAAACACTTTAAAATAAAATAAAAAGACTCATCATTGATATAAGGAAGACCAAGCTTTTCAAAAATAGTATATATGGCAAAGTTGAGTCACAACAGCTCTCAAGAATAAAAAAAGATCTCCATATATATATTAACATCAGGACAGGAAGAGCCTCATTCAAACTAACCTCAGAGAAAAATAGCTCTAGTGGGCATGAGTGTAAGAACATGATATGAAAGCAAGAAGTGAGCACCTCAACATGCCACCTTAGCACAAGATCTCACTAAATGTTGTTCGCATTCCATGCCATGTCTAGCAAATCATAAGCAGGAAAACAAAAAATTTATATTTCTTCTACAATGGAGAACCAAGCATCAACGTTTCTACCATTAGATGCAATGTTGCTTCCATTGATATTGGTATATATGAATTCATGAGATGGTGGCCCTACAAATACAATGAAGACTTCCTAATAGTAACACTAGCAAGTAGTTAGCAATGAGCTTGGTGTAATCCTTCTTCCCCTGAAACTAAAGGACAACCCTGCAATAGTTATGTGATATTTTGTAGTGTAAGATGTCTATCAATTTATTTATTGTGTGTTCATTTATCTTAATCAAAACACAGGATGTCTAAGATGCTGAATTGTAATGAAAAAGAGTATCAAAAAACATACACATTGTACATACCTCTTTCATTAATTATAAGGATTCATTCTATTAATTTGTGGATCTGGGTAATGTCATATTAGTTGAGTGAATTTCCTAATTTATATACATAGTAAATATGGGTAGAGTTAGAGTTGCACTAGTGATGCTTAGCAATTCAGTCCTAGTCTTCATTTCTCACATGGTACAAGTGCATAAGATCCAACAGTAGCCCAGAACAAGTGAATTCTTCCTATATTAACCATATGAGAGCAGCACCAGATATCCTTTGATTGAACGGATTTCATCCTCTGCCCACTCATAAAAACTTGCTCAAACATTAAAAGAGTCTAGTCCTTGCCCTCATCCTTTTCCACAGGACCATTCCAACTTGATTATAATGCCTCCTGGGTTCTTTTTGCATGACCAATAGCAGTCACCAACCAGAAGGCAGCAAATCATTGCCACTATTACTGATTTGTCCCCCAACATCGAGAAGAGAGGAGAGGAAGACCATGGGATACTCCTCCGCAAGTTTGTATCAATACCATGGGATACTCCTATGCAAACACCCTGACCATCACTTCAACTCCTCTCTTATCTTCCTACTTACTGCTACCTCCAATTTAGACACCTACTGGATATAGTAGAAGTAGTAATAAGTGACCAATGGATCAAAAGGCAGGGAGGGATAAAGAGAGGTAAAGTGAGGATTGAAGGGATGGTCGAAGAGTGGATTGAAAGAGCATGTGAAGGTGCCCTTGGAAGCCTACTGCTGCCCAGAGGGAGCAGTGTTGGGGTCTGCTACTGCATCACCAAGCTATGGGGAGGGAGTAGATAGAGAGACTATAATATCCACATCGCACAACTAAACCACACGAAGATAGGAAGACCTACAGTCATGGAAAGCCTCTCAAAATATATATTAACAGTAAAAAACTCCAACTTTGTCCAAGGTAAACACTAAATCAGCATGAAACTGGATCCCCAATAAAAACTAGCAAGGAACATTCATAGTACAAATATAAAATGGGAATTTCCTAACAACAATGATTTCTTTAAAATAGGTCAGAAAACTAATGGTCGAGAAGCCTGATGTCTATGTAGATAAGATCCCTACCAAGACTTCAGGAAGAAGCATATTGCTATGTATCATGCAGCCTAAGAAAGCTTAACAAGGTTACAACGGCCAGCATTGCCATTACTTTGGCAAGGATGACTGAGTAGTTAGGCTAGGTGCCTGTTAGTTTTGCCTTGGAGGTTGAATTTAGTTATTGATAGCATGTTACATTGGTATCCTAATGCAATTGAAAAAGGGAAACACATGCACTCTTTGCAGCCCCATTGTTTGGAGCCTTTACTACCATGGTTGAAGAGTAGTCTACAACCATCACCATAGAGCATTATGTAGCCACTATTTCCCTTCAATAAGTAGACAAGAAACCATCAATTTCAGCAATTAGGTACAGAAGAGTCCACTAGAAGAGCAGTACACATATACGAACAAGGCTACATACATCAAGGGGAAGAGTAGTACACACTTACGAACAAGATTTTAGTGGTAGATTGTACAAAGTCATTATAGAATATAGCTCAAAATGTGTGCATACTACCTTCTATAGAAGTAAGCCTAATCCATCAAAGAGGACAAAGGCCAACATTAAGTACTAAATTATGACAAATAACTATTTATATGGGTCCATGATTGCTTGATTCTGATTTTTTTCTTGTAAATGCAATTAAAGCAATGTTTCAAGAGACATACACAATGAATCCCGAAAAACAACAATTTAAAGCTTGGATCGTCAGTGTCAAATAAAACTCTAAATCTTAAAACATATACAAAAGATCCTTCAAAATTATGTAAAGCATAGTACCTCTTCCCCACATTCTTGTCATCATCATTGAAACACATCCAAACATGATTGATTTGATGAGATCAATCTCACCATAATTAGAATGATAATGTCACTGACAACCTTTTTCCCTAAAAGTAAACAAGACCGTTATGTAAATCACAAGAATAAATTACTTAAGTATGGCAATAGAATAATATACAAGGAAAAAAGAATCAGTTGAATCATATAATAACCATTGCAAGCAAATAAAGAGCTATATTAGTTAGTATATGTTCTTTACATCTCTTCTTTAGTAAAAACATACTCCATGTACATGCCAGGACAAAAACAATGTCACTAGTCTCTTAAAAGGCGAAGATGGCTGGTCCAAGATAATCAAAGTCTTCAAAGTGCATCTACAAAAGGAGTGAAAAGAAAATTTACAAAACAAACACAAAATATACAATATGCAACTATGTTGGGTTGCATGGTGAAATTATGACACCATTACTGAATTATAATCTCTTAGGATCTCTACACGTCTATGCTCATATATTTGCAATGTAGATTTTGAATGATTACAAAATATAAGATTCTAAGAAATCTATAGAAGGCTCTAAGTTCTTGATCCAAAAGGGCACAATTAGTGTTCCAATTGGACTGACTTTGAACGAGATGACAAACAAGTTTGAATGAACAACAAATCTTTCTGAGCATTGTACTGACTTTGGGTTGGGGTGGGATTGTAGGGGTCTAAATTGCTTGAGATCAATAAGCAAATTTAAAGTTTGCTAAGTATTGGGCATACATATAAATTGGAGCTGACAAATAGTTTAAGCTTCAGGTTGGAGCCTTAAGGACTTATTTATTCCAATTGAGCGAAAAGTATAAGTGGTACGAAGTCTTTTGAGGCATCTCAGGTTATATTTTGTACTTAATATTAGATTCAAAACCATTCAGTTATATACACCATAAAGGAACAAGAAAGATTTGAGTTGTAAGCCATACCTATCTTGTGATTTCAAGTCATTATGGCAACAAGCTGTTAATCCCCATGTCATCTAGAGCATGTCGACAATTCCAAATCTAGTCTGAATGACACCCATAATCCAGTGATCCAGCTGCACACATTGGCTGTGAGCCAGCAAAAGTTGTCTCATCTAACAAGGTCAGAAAGAGTAGTGCAAGCTTAACAGTTGAGGAATCAAGATATTTAGCCAATGCTAAAGAAGTTGACGCCTTCCAGCCTAATGACTCTTAAAAAATAAGTAATATTGAATTAAAGCACAAGAGGGAAGCTAAAACCTTATAATTTTAGGGGTGACTAGGTAGCTAAGATGACCTATACAGATCTGATGTGCATATTGATGACAAGAGGGCCAACTAAAACCTTGCAATTTTTAGAGTTCAGAAACCCAAGCACACGACCCTTCGGCGCCCCCTAAAGAATCCTACAACCATCTTCAGAAGGAGAAACACAACAAAAAAAAGCATTTTCATGAAAGTAAGAAAGGTCATTAGGGACCAGAGTGACAAACTCAAACCTGATTAAGACATAGCTCTTCAAAAGGAGTATGTATCTTTCTCAACAAAACTAGACATCCACAAGCCCCTTACCAAGGGAATAGAGTGACAAACTCAAACCTGATTAAGGTATAGCTCTTCAGGAGTTTGTATCTTTCTCAACAAAACTAGACATCCGCAAGCCCCTTTTGATTTAATATGAGCTGACAAAAATCCTCCAAATATGTTTGAAAGGTATTTAAATGACTAGAATTACATATAGATACAAACACAAGGAGTGCCATGTTCATCCTGTTCTGTGTCCATGTGTGCTTATTTTGACATACCACCATAAATAAGTTTGTAAATTGAGTGTTGGGTACTCCCAGATAGAAACATGAGGGAATAAAAAAGCATGTGGCATGGGATGAACAAAATACTATACAGAGAAGGGAAAAACGTAAAATTTCAGAAAGAATCCAGTGATTTGCATGCTGAGAACTGTGTTAAAACTTAGATCTTGTGCTTTACACATTGTTGCAATAATGACGCTTATTGATTTCATTCTGTTAGATAAATCAATAGAATTTTTGTTATCTTCTATGATTCTTGTGATGCTTGGTAAAGAGTTTTCCTTTGTTTGAGCTTCCATAATTGTAAATTGGATGATGATGATGTTCTAGAGCATTGTGTTGATGATGTCATACTCACACATGAGAGAGAATGCTACTCACAACTGGCCAACTCTCCCTCTATGCATTTAGTTTCAGAAATTAGTTCTTTTGACATGATGCAAGTCTGATTTGAAGCCCATAGATATGAAGCATGTGCATTGGTTCCAGTAACAAAGCACTGACTTAGTAAGCTATATGACATTGGTTCTAGTAACAAAGCATTGAGCTTATTGAAACAATCCCCCTGGAGCCCAAACTTGGGTAATGACAAATGGATTAGGAACATATATGATACTAGGATATTTTTAATGAAGTCAAAATATCACCCGGTTGCAAAAGGAAAGACACAACCCACTGAGAGAGACTGGAAAGCTATATAGGGAATGAGCATCCCCATCTCTCAGAAGCTATTCATGTGGAAACTTTAATACAAGTGATCACTCACCAACATAGAGTGAGTGAGAGGGGATATAGGTTTTTCCTCACCCTGCCCAAGGTGTGAAGAAGAAGATCAAATCCTGATGCACTCAACCCAAGTATGCAAATGGAGAAAACCCATTTGGAAACAACTAATCTTAGGTGATATGTTAGTTGGATTATTTAGGAGAAACTTGCAAAAGCTTGAGGATGATTCAATGGACTGAGCACACAAACCTACAAATATATGCTCAAAAGCTTGAGACCCTCTAGAGGGTGAATGAAAAAGCATACTCCTAGTCAGTGTAGTGAAGAAACAAAAGAAGGAGAAGAGGTTGAGAATGATTCAATAGAAATATATCAAACATTATAGTTAGTGGTGAGAATTTATGGCATACGTTAAGTTTTACTATCATATCTACGTTAAGTTTTACAATCGTATCCACTTTTCTTGATGGAGAATGTGAACAGAACAAGAAAAAAATGCTAGACCAAAGTACAAAAACCCATTACTTGAATATTTGAAGTTGTGATGTTTTGAAAAGTGGAATTTCCAGTGACGTCTTAACTAGAAATGTCAAATTGGTCCCACCCAGGTGGTAAAAAAATGTCCTTTGTCAGATTGTGAGTCAAACATTCAATGTTCATGCTACATAACATCCAGAAAGGCCCAACCCACATACTTTGGCTTTGAATGTAGTATATTGACTTCATTAAGACATGTATAAAGCTTAATTCTAGCTAATTTTGGAATAGAATGACATCTACATTAAACTCTATATAAGACATGTGTCCTGCACTGACCCTCCAAGTTTAGAGTCTTTCTGTTTCTAAGGAAATAACATGTTTAACTAGGATGAATGCACTGATACTAAGTGTTGCATGTCTGACTTTTAAACCAATTGTTTTAACTAAAATTTGGAATAACCTTTAGATTTTGATGTTATATTGTTTGGAAAACTTCAACAATCTTGCATAATAATCAACAAAGACTAGTGGCGGATGTTGGTATAGATATATTTATAAAATAAAAAAACAAAAATCATTTTATTGGATACCATCAAATATATCATCTACCCAGCCACTTATAATCAAACTCTTTGAGTGATCCTAACATTTCTTTAGGCTATTTGCATTCCCTGAGTAAGACTACAGAGTTTAACATTGACATATGATGCATCCATCCATGTCATAAAACTAGATATGAAGAAGTCCTCTACTAGTTACTGGTTATATAATGTATGGTGTGCATGATGCAATAACAATATTAACATATTGTGCAGGAGAAATAATTTAGCTAGTCCTCCACCCTAGTGTGATAAAAAAAGGTGTCGATCATCCACTAAAAATTATTTCCATTTATGTGCTTGGTGTTTACCTCATTCAGCCAAAATTAGCTTCTTTTATTCACCACTCATCCACATTGAGCTGCAAAACTTTTCAACCAACATGTAACAATAGGGACTACCTTATTCAAGTCTGCAATAATCCCACCTTTCTCAAAGAGAAACTTCAGTTCTTAGTTACTCAATACCAACCCAAGAGAAAGCAAGCCAAATGAATATAAACTCCATTGTGGACTTTCAAGATGAACATTATCCCTTGATTTATTACTCCTAAAGCTGCTGGTATCTAGTGGTTATCAGTCACATCTTGGTTTGAGAGGGAGGCATCATGTAGGAGTTTTCATTGACCAACAATATTCAAGGTAGACATAACCCTCTAGTTGTTATAGATGGGTACCAATGGTATAAATATAGAGAACTATGAACTAATTAGACCAAATGAGGATGTTATTAAGTACTGAGTACCAAGGGGACAATTCTAAAATTATCAGTATTCCAACTAGGATTTAGAGACATTATAGTGATGAAACCAAGATAGAAATCTAGACATTTCAATGATGATAGTAGATGTTCCAGCCTCCAGGTGCAAGGAGGGAAAATACACCACCTTCCATGCACTACATGTTTGTTATGGTATGTGGAAAAGGAATGGAAATTATGGACGAGATGTTGGTTTATAATGGTAACAGTGTGGTGGGTTGTGTGGCTAAGAATCTGAAAAAGAATGATAACCATAATAGTCAGTTTGTGATTGGATAACCACAATAGTTAATGTTCTCATAAGAGTTATTGTTGTGCTGCTTACAGATGACAACATTAGCCCCCTTTGTCAACGTCATCATAGCCTAAAGATGAAGGGCTATCATCTGTGCATTACCGCAAATGATGCACTTCAAAGCTCATAGAAGATAGCAACTAATGAAATTAAAAGTTTGTTAGAGAGAGTGCATATAATTTGAAAAAAGTCTAGAGATCATTTAAACATTCAGGAAGTTCATGGAAAGACAAAGCTACTAGAAAGAAGGAAACTTAAGGAGCATATAAAAGTAGTTGAAAGGGAATGGGCAATTACAAATAAGGAACTACAAGAAGAGAATAATCATGTTCATAGAATCGCTGCTGAATGGGTGAAATGTTTGGAAGATTCAATTTGTTATGAAATAAATGAGGCAAATACAACTTTTTATGCCACACCATCACCCATGTGATATACCTTTTGTAGAACTTTACATTCAGTACATACAAAACATATATGTTGGTGGAAATGCAGCCAAGAAGTACCTAGGATTCTCCTTTCCACTTGCATAGACCCCCATATAAAACAAATAGGTTATAAGATGATATATAATATTGTTACTAAATGTGCAATTAGGAGCCCTACATGTGATTAGTAACAAATGAAGTGTGGGGAGAGGACCTCTTGAACAAGACAGACTAAAATCTAACTACAATTTTACATTATCAGTTTGTTTCTAATAATAAGTACTACCCCCTACAACTTATAGATATGTTCTTCTAAGAAAGCAAGTTGTTGTCTTGAGAACCACGGAGTTTAGAAGACAATTTGTAGAATTATAGGTCATCATAACATTCACTAGAGCCCAAACTAGTTTTTATATCTTGTTCAGTCTAGATTTCAAATTTACAACATAAATAACAGTTTCCTAAAATTGTTTCACGGATAAATTGAAAGGTATGTCCATGACATTCAAAATAGAAATGCATTATAAGTAACACATACAAATTGAAAATCAAAGAATCATTAATCAATATTTATGTACAAGTAGCACCGTTCTATGAGCAAGTGTTGTACTTGGATTATTGTTTATATGCTATAAATTGCTTGTAGATACATATTGTTTAGCATTGAGTATAGCTGATTGGATACACTATGACCTGAGAAGCAGTTACATAAGAAAAAAATATGCAAAAAGCTAGTTAGAAATTATCATTTTTAAAACAAGTAGAGAAGCATGCTCACAGAACAGAAAAACAAATAGATAAGGCTGTTTATAAATGGGGAGTAGACAAACAAGAAATTTGTAATTATTTTAAGTTTCCATATCAACCAAGTTACAGTCAACTATAAACAGTTTGAAAAGTATACAAAACATATCTCATATAGCCTTTTAGTAGAAATAGTTTAGTATATACCAGTTCAGAATGGAAATGGTGATTTAGGATAATGTGGGCATGATCACTGCAATGGAGGGTAAATCAATTCTAAAACTTATGAATATTATCGGCTGAAGCACTAGCAGCAAGAGATTTTGACTGTCCTTGCAATGGCAGGCAATATCACGTCAATGGCCCAATAATAGTCTTTATACCAAAATAGTTACCAAATGAGATTTCAGCTATAGTTACATATAGTTCAGTAGTCATCTTTTATTGTCGGCTATTGAGATGTGTCATGCTTCTGTTCTGAAGCAGAAGTGATGCCAAATCAATAGTAAGCTAGTATATCATGCAAATGCTATGTAACATACAAAAATAGAGCCAGAAGGATAGAAATAAAGTGTCTATACTATGAAAGCTTCATAAGGTGTTTGATCAATTTTCTCTTAGATAGCTTCTACTGCAACTTATAACGATATGATGCCCATTAATGAAGGTGTAAAGAGATTTAGGGATTGACTTAAGACTCAGTTGGTCATGTTGAGACTAAGGTTAAAGTAATCACAGGAAATATTATAAGAGTGGACTTTGACACCATATGGAGCACTAGTAATCAGACAGTAAGGATTAGTAGGCCAGGGGAAGCAGTGATAGTGGGAATGACCCCTGAGTGGTATCTTGGGTTATGAACCAGAACCAGGGAAAGCACTTATGTTAGAACCGCTTATCATAATTTTTTATTCTGATGTTGTATTATTTCTACACCCCTCAAGTTTCCAGTGAAAGGGATTGATAGGAACACATACTTGGATGCTTAAGTTCCTCCACATGATATTTGTGATAAGAGGATTCCTAGAAATATAACATCTATACATTATACCCAAGTGTCAGTGCACCAAGTGTATCCATTATAAGATTCACCCAGAGGAGTTGTTGACATCTTATGTTATAAGTTCTCAACCTAAGATGTGAGACAAGGTAGGGTTCAAGGTCTAAAAGTGACCACTAACCTGAACATCATTTAGAGGAACGTTTCCAGATGAAACTGCTACAACCACGTTGGTAACCAGAGTAGCAACATACAATGTAAGTTGGAATTGAAAAAGCTTCATAATATTTGCATAAATAGAAACCTAAATGATGGATATATTCAGAAACCACTACATATAGTAACATCAAAGATGTGAAGAATGTCATGCCATATACCTTAACAACAGAATCAAAATTATCGTCTAGGATAACTAATTATGTCTGAACATTCTTAGCCACTTCTTTTCCTGTGATGCCCATTGCAAGCCCGATATCAGCCTAGCTCCAGGCTTAAGACAAATGTAATGCTTACAAGAAACAATTAAGATACATGTATGAAAGAAGTATCTGAAAGAACTAACCTCATGCTGGTAGGAGCATCATTAGTTCCATCCCCAGTAACAGACACAACATGTCCCTTTCTTCTTAATGCTGGCACAAGAAGAAGTTTGTCATTGGAGGAGGATATTACTGCCTATTCATGATTCATATTAACGAAATGCTTCTAAGCAATTAATGATTTGAAAAATCAACAAACCATGACGATTAAGAAAGAAAAATATGGAAATTATCAGAAGATTATTGATGAGCAACATAAGCGTGTCTATGAGCTTGTCATGCTTATAGAAAATTAACATTCAAATTAGAGGCATAACAAAAGAACTGAGAGGTTACTTACATTAAAGAAAGACATCAACAAAGAGAACTAGTCCCTTCAACCACATGCTTAGACATGCTTCTGATCTTTAACGATCAAAAGACACTTGAAAATGAGATCAATGTCCACAAGTGCCACATTCATGATTTGATGAAGAGAAATGATTTACCAGCTTGTCACCTATCTACTGAAGTAGAATGGAAGAGGAGTGTTGATTGTTTTTTCATTGTTAATAAATTTGAAGTAATTGTGAATATTGTTGTAGATGACGATATTATGGGTATTGAGCTACATTCTGAGATTCTATTTCATGAAGTATATAGTCGAGGTTTGGGTCAGAAAATACCAAAATCACCTTTGACACATAGTAAAATACAAGATCAGTTTATTGAGAAAAAGGAAAAGAATGTATGGCACCTTCATTACTTTCTTCATGGCAAGATATATGGCTTAGTTTCCTTATGAAAAGATACTTGGAAAATTCTTTCAAGTGTCACCCTTTCACCAAATGACTTCATATGGTTCAGTGTAGGCTGAGAACTAGAGAACTTTACAAATGCTAAATGAGGAATCTGCATTTTAGTAATTGATGCAATGGCAGCATCAAGTGGACCGACAAGAGCATTAACATCTTGTCATTCTCCAAATCATCATTTTACGGTTCTCACCTGTTATGATACAAATTAAACAAGAATTTAGAATTCACTTAGAAATAGAGTGTTAAAGTAAAATACAAATCAAAGACACCATGCTTGTGTGTGTTGTTTCCATCAAAATATGACAATGATCATCCAAGTGACTCATTGTTTGGTTTCATTGCCTTAAGCATGGGAACCACAGTGGTTTCTTGATTATATTACATCTTAGTGTCTTGCTACTTGGAGGTTTTCAATGTAACATCAACTGAAGTCATTCCGGGTATGTATTCTTTGGACTGGAAATTAATTTCGTTGACAAAATACAAACATGATACTTTGAGGTAGCATTTTAGCTAGATACTACTCATGAATAAACACAACATAAAGACTGCAGATCAGAACTTGAGAATTTCATCTATATAATAGTCATGATTTAAAAGAAATAAAGACTCAGAACAATATTAGCACTTAGGTAGAAGAAACAAATTGTTTTAAAAAATAGCCGCAGTCAAAGTTTCTTCACAGGCCCATGACAAAAGAGATACGAATTGCATAGGTGTATAATTACACTAGAGAAATCAGTTATGCCCATGATACTACCAAGCTTATTGCTCTTCTAGAGAACTTCATTAGAATGTATGTGTAGTGCTATGGGTGTGGCAATCTGGTAACTGAATAATCATCACCAAAAACAAAGATGTTATAGCTTAAATGTGTTGCATGTGACTTTGTTTCTTATGTTGATATGATAGATAAGAAAATGACCTTCATCTTGAAAAACCCACTTGTGTCAAACAAGTCCTATAAAGATAAAAGGACCATGCAAAGAGATGAGGCAAAAAGGCTTAAAGAAAGGAAGGCCACTGATGAGGAACACAAGAAGCTTAAGGAGTTGAAGAAACAACAACCCAAAAGCACTCTTAGAGAAGAAATGATCGTCTCTTTCATGATCTCACCAAGTTTTCATGAACTGTGGTGTTTATGTAACAGAGTTGAAAGCTCAAACAAATGTAACATAATTGGCACATAGCACCATGAAAATTGTAAGGTTGCTTCTGACCGCTTTGCAATTTTGATTTCTACAGTTGTTGGTCCTTATACAACCACTTCTAGCACCTCCTACATATGCCACTTCTCAAGCTGCTACAACCAAGTCTAGCGAACTTGTAAGAATAGAATTGTTGACTCGTGCCTGGATTGGTTTCCTTGTTGTTTTCTTTAACACATTATTTGACCCATACCATCTTGTAGCACTAGCTCCCCTATCCATTTGCAGGGCAGGAGTCGAGAATGCCATTGTGGGAGCCCTCTAGGGTTGTTTCCATGACACTAGGTAGGTAATATTTGGATGTTGTTTCTGTTTGTCAAGGATTGTTTGCACATTGAGATTATTCACACTTGGGACACAAGGAGAATGGGGATTGTGGTGTTAGTGTTGTTGAGGCTGCTTCAATTAGCAAGAAGAAAACTGGGTTTCCATTTTTTCCCACTGGAATAGTGCATGGTCTACATCCTGACGCGCTAATGATGGTCCTTCCAGCACTTTCCCTTCCATCACAAGTTGTTAGAGCTACTTTTCTTGGCATGTTTCCGGTGGGAACAATTGTTTTGATGGAAAGTCAAACAATTCTATTGGGGTCATGTAGCTAGGCATTGAAGGATAGAATTCCTAGGATTACAGAGAAGACATGGGCTTCCTCACTTCTGGAAATTTCAATGGGATTGGCAATAATCATTAGCGAGTTCTTTTGATTTAGTTTGTACTGAGACATGGATGCTCTATGTTTCCTTCATCTTTTCACATTGTTGCTTTCTTCTTTAGGCTTTTCCTATGCACCTATATTAGTAGAAGGAGGGTAAATCCTATAGATTTAAATAATATGGGTTGTATGCTTAAGTTGCTAACATTGCAAAGTTGTTGCAGGGACCTCCTGCCACGATTCCCCATTGTGATAGTTTTTGAGACCATTCACTTAGACATCTCAATAACCCAATATGGGACCTAGACAATAGTGGTTAGAAAAGTGATCTAGTCAGTAGTCAATTGAAAATTTATTTATCACTTAAAGATGGCAAATGCTCATTTTACTTATATCTCTTTGCAGGCCCTATATTTATTAATTTATATGGACATTCATGATCCATATAACAAAATTTCATAAAGAGATGAAAGAAAATGTCAGGATCATCTTGGAAGAAAAAGCGCATACAATGAGAAACTGAAGAAAGCTTGTGCTTGATTGAATAAAAATGTGAAGTAGACTTTATGCGAACGTGAAATGTTGAGAATACAGTTGCCATAGTGTCTACAAGATGTGTATGCTAAATGCAGATACTCCTTTGAAGAAGATATACATTGGACTTTATAAAAAGAAACTTGAAATATTCAGAAAACGAAAATCATAGGGTCTCCATCAAGTCACTAGGCAGAGTTGTAGAGAAGATGAGAAGTCAGAGGATCCCCTAAGTTGTAGGGCACATGCACTGGGAGGAAGATCCACCTACGGAGCCCTAAGGCTGGGTGGAGGAACTAGGAGAAAAACTTCCTGTGCCCCCCTTAGATTTTTGGCGGAGGCTGTGAGAAGAAACAACTATTCTATGAGGCACTGAGAAATTTGTGGATGTAGGGTAGAGGTTGCATGGTGCAGTTGGGGCGAATGTGGTGAGACCGAGAGATTAGACAAGAGACGATGATTGGGTTGGGATAGAGTGTAGTGGGAGAAATCTGTTGTGGGCGTGGGGATGAACTACAATTGGATTAGGAAATACGACGCGCGGGAGATGAGTGGCGCGTGAGAATTTATTTTGGTTTAAGAGAGAATACAAAAGCACATGTAGATATTTCCATTCAATTAGCTATATTTTTTATTTACATTTGGGATGAAGAGGGGATAAGTGTAGTTATGTTCATCTAATTGGACTAGCTATAATTATTCTATTTATATTTTTATTATACGTAGCCAAAAATAGGTTTAGCTTCATTTAAAATATATGTACCTACAACGATTGTAGCTAAAGCATGATTTTTTTGTAGATGCTTTGTGTGTCGCTAATCGTGGCTCGGAGGATTGCATGTTGCACTGTGAGTGGCCAAGACACCTGCACGGTCAACACGAGGGAGAGGGTGAGTGAAGAAGAGCACACTGGTGTGGGTCCAATCGAGGGATCTGGCATGAGGCGATTGGTCCTGGGTGTGCCTACCTAGAGAGGAGAGTGAGAGTGAGAGAGAGTCTAGGAGGGCAAAAGAAATGGAGCGGGGAAAAGAGAGGGGAATAATCCCAGCTAACCATCCCGGATCCAATGCCTAAGGCATCATCTTCAACCCTACCCTAGTGTTTCCAATCCTAAGTGGGTGACGGTGCTCTAGAGGGAATTTGGAGGGGAAATTAGGGTTGATATGAGATAAAAGAGGAGAAGAGTGGCAGCTGGGGCATAATGGGGTGGGTTTTATAGGTGTTGGGATGGGCGTTGTGGAGGCTAGGGTTTGAGAACAAATGTTGCCATTAGAGAGGGAGAAAGATGGGGGCATCAACACATACCCTACCCACTGAGTTGCTTTGGATTCCCATTGGAGTCGGACATAGGTTAGGTGGGAAAAAGGAGGGTCAAGCCATGAGAGAGGGTGAGCCAAGGGGATCAGTAGCAGGGAAGGTGATGCTTCCACCAACTTTCTTGCAGGTATCTGACGCGAGGTGGGTGAAAGTCCCCCTGTTGTTAGATCTACCTCCAGACCAATGGTTCATATATCATAAAGCTCATGAGGAGTTTGGTTGGACCAACCAAGGAAAGGAGGATAGGGTCGTGGGCCACAGGAGCTGGGTTTTTGGGCCCGCTGAGCCAAAATAAGGCCCAAATAGGTAGAAAAGAAAAGGTTAAAATAAATTTGGAATGATACTTCAACTTCACACAAATTTCTCATCATTGCTCCAATTGGAACAACAAATGATGTATTGGAATCATAGAAGAGAGCTCTACAAAGTGAGTACAAGAATAAGGTATAAAAGTTCAGAAGGATATGATCAAAGTTAAAAGAAAAAAGTGATAATGCACGATATGAATGTGAAATTGATTTTTGCCAATCTGAGCATCACCAATGTGATATGTCATACTCGATGTACTAATAGTGCATAAAAACACATCCAAACATGAAATTGGAGGTGACGACGATAGTGAGGTCCAATTTGGAAATTACATAAAAGTGGTGAAGTTCCAGGTTATCACATCCTCCCCACCTTAAAACAAATTTTTGTCCCCAAAATTAAGTCGATCCTTTAGTTGAGGTTGAGATTTCAAATTACTTACCATGATCACCTTGGCATTCTAATAAGGTATCATGAACACCATAAACATCAATATTAATCCAAAATCAAGCAATCGATCATCATAGTCAAAGTATAATTATGTAGATCATCATAGTCACATAGATCATTAAATTGGAAGAGATCATACTATAGATCACAAAATTGGAAGATCACATTTTTATGTCAAATGAATAGAGCTCTTTGAATCAAGAGTAAGGCATGAATTTTATTCCCAACATTTAGGGTTCTAGATTCCACATCGGCCTTGGTGGGGTTATACATCCATGATTGAGAATTCGTATTTCAACAATTTGAGACAAACATCATTTTTCAACATTGTGATTTCTTGCTCAAAATCAATGGAAGGGCCCACCCTAGTCCACATGGAGCTTCACCCTATGTCATGAATCGAGAGAGTAAACATATTGATCATTTTCATTTTTCAAGATTTGAGAGCATGCAGTCATTAATCATATATCGAGGGTGATATCAAGATTCTTGTAGGGTGATCACAGGAGTCAATTCAAAACAAGATTAATGATCATGAGCCAAGATTCCATAAATTGATATCAAGAACAAAAGTTTGGACCTCAAAATCATAGGTGTGAAGCTAGGGTTTAGATTCCCATTTAGACCCTAGGGGTAACTTAGGGATCTACCCCACATAAGATTATTATGGAGATGCCCTACATGATTTTTGAACACATTAATTTTTGTGTAATTCTTTAACCCAGATTTTCTCCATCTATTAAGGTACACTTCATTTAATTTATGTCCAAATATTGGGTTCATGGTGACTGTCCATCCTGGTCTTGGTCTTCTCGGTGACCTTCCCTCTTGGGCTTGGTCTTTATAGTGACCTTCCCTCCTAGGCTTGGTGCTCACAGTGGCCTTCCCTACTGGGATTTCTCTTCATGGTGGCCTTTCCCTCTTGGTCTTGGCCTCTTGGTGACCTTCCCTCGTAGGCTTGGTGTTCATGGTGTCCTTCCCACCTGGACTTGGCCTCTTGGTGACCTTCCCTCCCCGGCTTGGTGTTCATGGTAGCCTTCCCTCATGGTATCGACCACTTAGTGACCTTCCCTCCTGGGCTTGGTCACATATTGTTAATAACTTCTTCAGTGACTTTTTCTTTTGTCTTCTAGAGATGGAACAATTGGGTTCAATGAATTATACTCAATTTATGTTCTTTCATGATGTGTATACTTAATCATCCAAATTCTAGTTGACATTCAAGATTACTTTAATTCTTAATCCAATTTGTTAACTCACCCATCTAGGGGTGATCATTCATCGATACACATTAATTGAGCAACAATCGAGGGACATTTCATGGTATCTGTTGACTCAAGGTCTAAATTGAGTAAACCCTTGTTTTGATGATGCGTAAACCATTCCACTTATTTGTGTCTAATGTATCTACTTGAGTAGTTTTAAATTAGGTATAGACACACTCCAAATTCCCTAACTTGCACATCTCAACTTGGAGAAAAGACAAGTCAAAGGCCATACAAGTCCACAATTTTGGAATATGATGTAAATCCATTATAATCATGTTGTAAATCACTTGTAATGATTGTATGACTTATAATTAGGCTTAGAAAAGAATCAAGAGCACTTGGATCGAATATTTAAGAACTCAAAAGCCATTTTCCAAAATTCACATCAGGTTGTTCATTGGTTGAGTTGCAAACTCGATCAATCCTGATTGGATCTTGAAAATGACTTTTCATCAGTCGACTTTGCACTTCACAGAACTCGATCGATCCCTCGACTGACCAAAACTGATTTAAGTGAATCGGTCGAGTTACCCCAGGACAAACTTGACCGATGGCCTAAATTGATCTTGTCTTTTAGTGGGATCAGTCGAGTTACCTTTATAGAAACTAGATTGATTGCACTGTATGGAAAATGCAGAAAAGTGTTTCTAGCCGTTATGGAGTTGCAACAATAAAAAAAAATCTGTTGTAAGCCACAAAATGGCTAGTTTTTGTTCTTAAATGTTCCCAACGGCTAAGGGGCATCCCCAGCTATAAATAAGACCCCTTGGGCTTCATTCCAAGGTTGAGCATTCAATGCAAAACTCTATATGAGGTTCCTATTCTACAGTTGAGTGCTTCCTACAACCTCCTCTCTCCCTCTAAGCTTAATTGCGTGCTACATTCGTTTGAGTGAGTAGGAAATCTATAAGAGAGCTAGTCCTACATGTATATCTTGTGAGGCTCTCACTTCCACCAACTCCCTATCTCTCATTTCAACCATGAAGATGAAGTTTTTCTCTCTTGTCTAAGAAAGGTGAAGAGGAATAAGGTAACGTGTCCCTTGGTGAAGGTCAAGGCTGAAGACTTAGAGAAAGAGTGGGTAATCTCTTGGTGAAGGTAGAAGACTCCTTGCTCAAGTGGGTACACTACTACAGAAATGGTCTTTGGCGTCGGTTATTTAAGGCCTATGGCGTTGGTTTCCAAGCGACACCCAAGTGGGCGCCGCTAAAAGCCGACACCATCATCGTCAGTTTCCTAACTGACGCCATTGTCCTTCCCACCACCAAAAATGTGCCAGCAAGGGAACTATAGGCGTCGATTATTAATGAAAAACCAATACTATATCCTAGTTAAAGACGTCGGTTGTTAACTACAAACTGACGCCATTACCCTTCCCACTATCAATAAAATGCGCCAGCAAAGGCACAATCGACGTCAGTTTTTACGGACAACCGACACTATATTACTCTAAAATACGTCGGCTTCATACTAACAACAAACGCCTTAACCCTTCCCGCCACACAATAGGTGTCGGTTTTCATAGACAACTGACACTATGTCCGTGTGGCCGTGCTTCCCAACACGGCCGTGTAGGGTGCAATAGGCGTCGGTGTTATACTAATAACTAACGCCTATGTGTTTTGTTGTCATTTTTTACAAATAACCGATGCCTATGTTATGAATTTTTTTTCTCTTATCAGTTTGCAGACCTACTGTATGGCTGGTCAGTAGGATGCAGATCCTACAGTTCAGTTTTGAACTGCAGGTTTACAACATCCATTGATATCAGCCAACAACATGGCACAAACCGGCAAAATTAACAAGATGGACAATATTATATATATGTGATTCACACACATGTATAAGCACATTTAATTCATATTATTTTTCATCACACACATGTAGAAACCAGTAGCAACCCACAGTTCCATTCATTTCATCTCTTTTCGCATTTAGACACATGTAGAAACATTCATGTATTGATCAGCTTCACATTTACACATATGAAAATTCAGAAAAATTCATTCACATTCACACAAAAAAATTATGATAAAAAAGTTTAGAAATATCATTCTTTATTCATCATCATCATTATCTCCATGAGTATCCCAATTATATTTAAAAATTCCCACTACTTGTAGGGTTTCTGCCCATTGTTCTCTTACATCATTTAACTCATCCATCGTATAGGGAGTATGTACATCTAATTTCTTTTCACCTATAGTGAAGTCAGTTTTAAACACCTGCAAAGAGAATGATGTATATATATAATTAATAATATATAATAAGATTGGTATATTTCATATTATCTAATGAGACTACATATAATACCTGATGTATGGTATCGATTTCCATTGTGGCATGTTCCATAATTATGCTCATAAATCGCATCACATAGTATCCACATGCCCAACCATTGTCTTGTGTAGCACACTATAAATTGAAACATACAAAATATTCAAAAATACAAATAAGCACAGTTCACATAAATAATATATACATTGGAGTCAGGAAATTACTTTCACATTCTCCCAAGTTAGTGGCTGGTTCTTTTTCTTGGGGACCTTTTCTCCAACTTTTATGAACTCTTCTAAATCCCTACATGTTAATGTAACACATTAAATTGCATAATTAAATAGTAATGTAATAACATATGTTAACAGATATAAAAATATGAAATATTTCTCACAGGAATAACAACCTTTTCATTGGGTGTCCATATATATTCAATTCCTTCCCCACATGATCTAGATAATAGACAGTGAACGTCTCGGGGAAAATAACTAGTAACTCCAATGCTTACCACTAGAGGTAAGAAAGTTAAAAATTAATAACTCAAAGTCACAATAAAAATGTAATTTTCTTAAGTCCAAATGATAAGCAAAGTAAACTTCCCAACATTGAATGGAGCTATTATCACAGTCTTCTTATTTTTACCAAAATATTTAAAAACATCACAACAGTATGAAGTAATTGACCTAAGGTTTTTACCTACAAGACTAATCAAAGATGGAACCAAAAATCCCACATGGAGAAATAAAAAATCTGTACATATCGTGTGTAAGTGGCTACAAAACATGTATTACGTATGCATTAATATATAAGAAACCAGATCACCGTATTTCAAACAAGGTATATGGATGTATAAATAAGATCTCACCATATCCATAGCTCTATCATAGATGTATTCAACCAAGCATAACGAAATATCTTCAAAATATCTTCTATAAATAGCTTGTTATCGTATGATTGACCTGCAGCTTCCTCCGAAATAATATCATTTATAGGGCAATTTGGATCATGTTCGCCTATCCAATCTGCCATACCCCTACAGTTAGGACCTAACGAGGTGTGTAGGTCCCTTGGAAGCCAACTTGGTACTGCAGGAGGTGGAGGTGGAGGCCGAGATGTAGCGGGTGTCTTCCTTTTAACCTATATATATAATTTCATATCAATTGACTCATATATACGTACACACTAAAAAATTAAGGTAATGTAAATTTACCATATAATATTCATATAGACGACATCTGCTTTGGGCCACAATATCACTCTGCCTTCTTCTTCACCAAGCGTTTCATAATGTGGGTGGGCATATGGCAATGTAAGATCCCTCCATTTGGGGACTACACTTATCGAGCTCACACAAACCACACCATCTGGTACTGGAGTCCCATGAAACATTTCCCCTGGAAGGGGTGGGTAAGCCGACGCTTCTACAATGACATATTCTTGACTTTTTAGATGGCATGGCTTCAACCCCTATAAATTTACGTAAAGAATTTTATATACATATATACATAAACATATCATCCTGAAAAGACTAGCTCCTATGTCATAAAAATACTTACAGCGGACGTGCTAGGTGGTAGGTCTACATGATTACTCCCAACCTTTGTAGTAGGAGAATCAAGGCCCTCCATAGGTACTGTCTGAGTGGCAGTCTGAGACGCCTGCCACTTTACCATTGCTTCTTGGATTCTCTTATTAATTAACAAATCTACCTATACATGGATAAAAGAAACACTAGATTATGATTATTGAATTCCCTTTTGCAATAACATTCTAAAAAAAGAATAGGTTACCTCAGCTTGTGAAAGTACTGCTTTTGGGTCAGGTTTGCACTGGGATGGCCCAAAGAACGCTTTGATGCCCACACCAACGCCTACACCCCTAACACGTCCAGGATTCTATGAGTTACCCAGATCAACTGTCAATTCATCCCTTGTGCCCTCAGGGATGAACTTGCCTTCCTTCCTCTGCTCGTACAGCTCCCGCTAATCGCCATCAAAAAAAATTGGAAAGTAAACATAACAATAATCAATATCTATCGATTGCTCTAAGAGTTGAATTTTACCATTTTTGTAGCCGCCTCAGCAGTTGCGGGCTTCGTTATATCTCCCTTCTTGTTTTACTCCCAGCTATCCACATAGCATGGCCAGGCAGAGGTGTGAGACCAATAGTGGAGGACTCTGCAGTCTCATGAGTAGCAACAGACTGAGAAACAGACTCAGCCTATAGTCTTTGGAAAACACCTTCATAGCCTCTTGGACCCATTGTGTGGTCATGCACAATTAGTGCATGCCTTGCTCTTTGAGCATCGCTGATAGCCTTGTTAGTAAGCATATTGATTTGGTTAGTAACACTAAAGGTTAATCTTGAATAGGTGAATACATAAGAACGTATATTAATTAAATTGGGAGTCGTGCGTAATACCTTGAATTCATCTTTTTTCTTTGGGTAACAAACTCCTCCCAGTCTTTGGGGTCAAGGTAGTTCCATTGATCTGGGGCTGCCTTCTTCCTAAATTTATTTTTTTAAGAGAATACAAATAAAAATTATTAGTTTAGAGTTAGTCAAAAAGTGATCAATGTCTAGAATTGGAAATCAATCAAGAACCTCTTCTCAACATCGTGTATGTAATCTTGGGTGAGATTTGTCCTATAGTTCCTGGACCCTCCCACAGCATTGAATCACACATTTACGATGCTGCTTGTCATCCAGATAAAATATGCTCTGCAAAATAGAATTACTATTAACTAGTATCCTAAAAATTAGTAATCTACAAAAATAGAATTGCAAATAATAATAACTCACGCATAGTTCCTTCTAGACTAAGTCTTTCTTCCCCTTAGGAACTTCATGCTAGGATTCTACGTTAGGACTACAATGGCTACGAGTAAGAACCCCAAGATATGAAATAAATGAGTTGCGATTCACTCCAACTGGATTTCCTACATGATCGAAATCCATAGCTAGTTTGGGTCCATTGCCCCTTTGTGGTTGTAACTTTCTCATCATTGTGATGTCCCTCACTTTCTCCTTTTTTTTCTGCTCATCAAGTGCCCCAATTTCTTCAGGGGGTACATCACCAACCTAAAATTTGACAAAAAAAAACACTTACATGATATAACTATAAATGTGAGGCGGGATATATTTTTAAAACTTACATTGTGAGGCAGCGCATTGACATCCTCACCTTCACAGTAATCATCATCACGGTCATCATATGAATGCTCAACCATCTGAAAGTTCACATTTAGATTGTAAAGTTCACATTGTAAAGTAATTCATATTGTAAAGTTCACATTGTAAAGTAATACACATTGTAAAGTTCACATTGTAAAGTTCACATTCACATTGTAAAGTAATTCACATTGTAAAGTTCACATTCACATTTTAAAGTTCACATTTAGAAAAATAAAACATATAAAAAATATAAACATGCATGCCTCTAATATTGTGATCTTTTATCAATTAACAATCCTTCATTGTGATCTCCGTGCATATACAAGTCATCATTAGCTTCAATATTTGGTGGTGTTGGAAACCCAACTGAGAATGGACTGGAGTCATCATACTTATCATAGTACTATTCTTCATCTATAGTATCTTCAATGAACTATCTTTTACCATGAAGAGCAACCGACCATTTTTCATTTGCAAGAATCATCGATATAAACTACTTGTTTCACCTATGATGCCAATATGAATGGTTAACCCTTCTCGCCAATCTTTTCAAAGTTCACTAATATGAAACCCAATTCATCCACTATAACTCCTTTGGTGTTATCAACCCAATTACATTTAAAAAGTGGAATTATGAAATCTATGTAGTCAAACTCCCATATGTCTTCAATGACACCGTAATATGACATTTTAGCTTCACGTGGACTCTTATCCTTTGCACTTGCAAAAAACAATGAAGATGCTTGAAGGATGACCCCACTGTTTTGGACGACACTCTTATCATCTTGACGCTTTGTGTAATATGAGAATCCATTTATGTCAAACCCTTCATAAGACATAACATTTAATTTTGGTTTAAAGGTGAGGCATTTGATAGTTTCAGTAAGATTATCTGGTGTTTGAGATAGTTGATGTAAGACTTTATCTTCAAACCACTAAATAAATGTCTTGATATGCTCTCTAGCAAGCCACATTGAATTGTCTTGAGGATATTGTCTCTTGATGAAATTGGTATGTTCCTCATTACAAATACTCACTTTGTCGATGCTATGTAAAATATACAAGTGACCTTTTTCCAACTACTCATGACTGATTACTTTCATCCGTGATACCAAAATTCCTTTACCAAAATGCTCCTCAATATTCTTGTCATTAACATGAGCGTCATTACCACTTAGAAAGTCATTGCAAAAATCCATAACCTCTCTCGCCACATAACCCTCAATAATACTCCCTTCAGGTCGATAACAATTTCGAACATCACCTTTAAAAACACTCATGTATCATTCAAAGGGATACATCCAAAAACTGGTCCCAACATTTTCACTTCCCTAGTCAAGTGGACAACAAGATGTACCATGATATGAAAGAACGAAGGAGGAAAATACATCTCAAGCTGACATATGGTAACAACCACTTCTCTTTGAAATTTATCGAGAGTATCAGGGTCAATAATTTTGTTGCATAGAATGTTGAAAAAGAAACAAAGTATGGTGATTGCAAACCTTACATGCTTTGACAATATAGATCGAATTGCCACGTGTAATATTTGTTGCATTAGAGTGTGAAAATCATGAGATTTAAGAACTATCAACTTCAAATCTTTCATTGATACAAATCTATGAATGTTTGATGAGTAACCATGTGGCACCTTAGCATTTACCAAGCATTCACAAAAAACTTTCTTCTCCTTTCTAGACAATGTGTAACAAGTAGGAGGTAAGTATGTTCTCCAACCGCTACTAACTACTTCTGTTAATTCTGTCTTTATTCTCATTTCACGTAGGTCCATTCTGGATTTTATCCCATCTTTAGTCTTACCTACTATATTCAACAGAGTACCGATGACGCTATCACAGACATTTTTCTCAATGTGCATGACATCGATACAATGTATGACTGCTAAAGAACTCCAATAAGGAAGAACCCAAAATATTGACATCTTCTTGAATAAAGATTTGTCACCCCGTGTGGCCATCGTACATTGTGATCTCTTACCAAATTCATTAGCAATGTGTTTTACTCTTTCATAAACATCCTCCCCTAGTATAGGTTTAGGTGCACTTCGTTCCTCATTCCGTCCATTGAATGCTTTGTGCAACCTACGATACATATGGAATTTTGGAAGAAACCTTCGATGACCAAGATATACAGTCTTGCCTCCGTGTTTTAGTCATATTGAATCAATGTTCTCTTCACATATAGGACACGCTTTAGATCCTATGACACTATACCTAGACAAATTCCCATATGCTGGAAAGTCATTCACAATGCAAAACAATATAGTGTGAAAACAAAATGTATCTCTTCATGAAGTATCATAGGTCATCACACCTTCACCCCAGAGCTTCTTCAAGTCATCAATCAGAGGTTCAAGATAAATGTCAATATCATTTCCAGGTTGTTTAGGGCCCGATATCAACAACGACTACATAACGTACTTATTTTTCATACACAACCAGGGGGAAATTTGTATGTAACAAGCATAACTAGCCAAGTGCTATGTTGGCTGCTCAATGTCTCATACAGATTCATCCCATCTGTACAAAGCCCAAGTCTTAGATTCTTGACTTCTTCACCGAATTCAGAGTACAATAAATCAATCTTCTTCCATTGTGGGGAATCAGATGCATGTCGTAGGATCCCATCATTATTTTTCTTAACATCTGTATGCCACCTCAAATTCTTCTCATCTATCAGATTAGCAAACAAGCATTGAAACTATGGTATTATAGGTAGATACCACATCACCTTGGCAGGAGAACCAATTTTGGACTCCCCCAAAGTCGTCAATTTATACCTTGACGCACCACATTTCGGACAATCTTTCAAATCCACAAAGTCCTTTTGAAATAATACACAATCATTTAGGCATGCGTGTATCTTCTTGGCCTCCATTCCCATTGGGCACAACAATTTCTTTAACTTGTATGTTGAGATTGGAAGCTTGTTTCCTTCAGGAAGAATTTCTTTCAACAAAGACAACGACGACGTGAAGCTTTTATCGCTCCATCTATTATTAGCTTTCAACTTATACAATCTCAACACAGCGCTAAGCTTCGTAAACTTACAACCTATGTATAACGGTATCTCAGCATCATGGATAATGTTTCTAAACATGGGAGGTGGATCGGTGTGCTCTACCCCACAACTATGCAGCATCGCATCAACGCAGTCTACTAGAACTGGTTTGTTCACATCTACGTCATCCGAGGTGATTTCTTCTTCCACACAAGCACTGATATCGACATCCACTGATTTCAGGTTTGAAATCTCTCCATGCCAGTGCCATTCTTATAGCCTTGTACAATCCCGTTGCACATGACATGACTTTTGATTTCGTCACTAGTACTAACTTTCAAGTTGTTACCGCAATGCCTACATGGATAATAGAACTTATCTCTAGGTTGTTTCCTATGTTCCTCGACAAATCTAATAAACTGATCAAGACCAGAAATAAACTCTAGGGTGCAGCGATTTGGAATGGACATCCATGATCTATCCATTCTATGATCAAAGAGAAAACAAGTACATATTAGAACAAGATTAGGGTCTAGGGTTAAAAGATTAGAGTTTATGGTTAAAACTTTAGGGTTTAAGGTCTTATATATAATAAATAGTTAAAACATCCTAAGTGAGATTAGGTGTTCAAGAACAGTCCCAAATCGGGGACTATCTAAGATGTACTCCTAATGGGTAAATCTTGGATGAGTTTCTAGGCCAACAAATACATGTGCTGTCATTCTTATATATAATAGATGTGTACTACCTATCCCATTCTTGAACACCTAATCTCACTAGTAAGTGTATAATGTGTTTTGGGTTTTCAAGAAAATTTCAGCAGCATTTCCCCCTTGTTCTCCAAGTACATACGTACTTAGAGAACAAACGGGAAAATGCTGCCAAAATTTTCTTGAAAACCCAATACACATTATACACTTACATCCTAAGTGAGATTAGGTGTTCAAGAACAGTCCCAAACTGGGGACTATCCAAGATTTACTCCTAATGAGTAAATCTTGGACGGGTTTCTAGACCAACAAATACATGTGCTGTCATTCTTATATACAATAAATGTGTACCACCTATCCCATTCTTGAACACCTAATCTCACTAGTAAGTGTATAATGTGTATTGGGTTTTCAAGAAAATTTCGAAAACATTTCCCCGTTGTTCTCCAAGTACATACGTACTTAGAGAACAAATGGGGAAATGCTATCGAAATTTTCTTGAAAACCCAATACACATTATACACTTACATCCTAAGTGAGATTAGGTGTTCAAGAACAGTCCCAAAATGGGGACTATCCAAGATTTACTCCTAATGAGTAAATCTTGGACGGGTTTCTAGGCCAACAAATACATGTAATGTCATTCTTATATATAATACATGTGTACCACCTATCCCATTCTTGAACATCTAATCTCACTAGTAAGTGTATAATGTGTATTGGGTTTTCAAGAAAATTTCAGTAGCATTTCCCTGCTGTTCTCTAAGTACATACGTACTTAGAGAACAAATGGGGAAATGCTGCTGAAATTTTCTTGAAAACCCAATACACATTATACACTTACATCCTAAGTGAGATTAGGTGTTCAAGAACAGTCCCAAACTGGGGACTATCCAAGATTTACTCCTAATGAGTAAATCTTGGATGAGTTTCTAGGCTAACAAATACATGTGATGTCATTCTTATACCTACAATCCTAGTTTCATCATTCATATCCAAGTTCATCAAGTTAGGGTGATTATTGATGTCTTTAGAATCATGATTGGAAAATTAGGGAAAAGTTCATCATTTACATTCCAAGCATGTCACGTGTGTACATTAGAGTTCATCATTAAGCAAGAAGGGTGATTCAGATTTTCAATATACTCAACAAGGAAATAAGTTACCAATTTCATAGTTAGGACGGTAGAGATACCCTAAGATCTAGATCTAATGGTTCATAATGAGCCTATGATAAAGATACATCACTAGATGATTATATAATTTCAAAAGTAGTACACAAATAAATTCAAATGAGTAGATAACTAAATAAAAACATTAGACAAAAAATACAAATAAGTAGATGAACAAATACAAATCTGTTGATAAACTAATATAAATAAGTAGATGATCAATTAATTCCTAAATTAGTACATAAATAAATTCAAACAGTAGATGAATAAATATAGATCAACTGATAATTAAAGTTAATTTAGTGTTTTGAAACCATGGACATCTTACTATGATCTTAATGCTAGTAATATGATCAAAAGTAAGGAGGCCCAAGTTGCTAGCAAGTGATGCGTAGTGTGGACTAGTTAGCTTACCAAATTGTATAGGAGGCTATAATATATCACTACATATTCATATACTAAGTAATGGAGAATAGATGAACACATATGGAGTAAATTGATATTTAGCCCACTTGTAAATTATTACATAATCATGGCTAATTTATGTACATAATTAAGTTAATATGTAGTATGTAAAGTTTTCCTGAAAATTAAGAGGGGTTGTGCTCATGTTCGTGAATCAACAAAGAGTAACACTACACAGTCTACACTATTTGGTTAGTTGTTGGTACCTATCAGAGATCAGCAGGCGGGCAGCGGAGGCGGTAGTGGCACAACAGGAAGAAGAGGTGGTGCAGTACGGTGGTAGTAGAAGGAAGTAGAGGAGCAGGCGGCGTAGCAGTAGGAAGAAGAAAAGCAGGCGGTGGCAGCTGCAGGAAGAAGAGGCGGAGCAGTGCAGCGGAAGCAGTTGGAAGCAGAGGAGAAAACGGCAGTAGCAGCAGTGGTGACAGGAGAAATTGCGATAGAGAGAATTTCCATAGAGTCCTAACTCTTGAAATCGGGAATGAAACATAGAAAGGGGAAGAGTCAGGTTCACGCAGGTGCTATTAAATTAACAATCGACGTTGGTTATTAAAAACAATCGACGCTTATAACAATAAACGTCGTTTACCAAAAAAACCCGACACCAATGCTCAATGATAGTCGTCAGTTTCTACTAGAAAAACCGACGTCTATCTACATATGCCGACAAAAAAATGTTCTCAAATTCCGACCATAGTCGTCGGTTTCCATCAAAAACTGACGCCAAAGGGGGGTGAAAATTTTCACGGGGAGAACATGTGAAAACACATCGGTGTCAGTTGTTGAAAGAAAACCGATGATAAAAATGTGCCCAATTTATGCCTCGTGAAAAACCTTTAGTCGTCGATTATTTATTTAATAACCGACGCCCTATGTTAAATTTTGGAGGTAATTTTTTTCCACTAGAAATTTTGGATTTGGCGGTCGATTTTAGGCGTCGGTTGGTTGTTAAGAAACTGATGCTAAATAAAAAGTGATACCCGTGTCTGGTCGCTCTTCAAATATAGATGTAAATTTGTGTATTCAACCGACATTTTAGGGTTTAGGCGTCAGTTTCTTGTATACAACCGATGCCTATAAATGTGACGTTATAAGCTATTTCTGTAGTAGTGGTAAGTCCTTGGTAGAAGATTTTCTGAGTGAAGGTGAAGTCAAAGGCTGAATATCCAAGAAGAGTGGCAACATCCTTGAAGGAGAAAGACTTATTCTTGAGTGTGTAAGACCTTGGTGAAGGCTGGAGACTCTTGCAAAGTGGGTTAGTCCTTGGTAAGGTGGATACTCTTTGTATTGGATAGGTAAGCCCTTTGGTTGGTTATGTATTGTAAATCTTATGAATGAATATAAGAGTGGAATGGTTAAGAAATCCTAGAGGTTGACCTCTCTTGGTAGTGGACTGATTCACTTCTAGTTTGAAGTGTGGAACCACTCTACATAGCTTGTCACTTGGTGTATGTTCAATCTTTCTCTCCCTTTCTATGCATGTTTTAGTTGCACTCAAAATTCCTATTTAGCAACATTATCTTGTGATATATCTTGAAGGTCTAATGAATTTTGTTTAAGTGCTTTCAGTGCTATTCAATCCTCTCTAGAGCATCCAATCACCCATCTAGGGTCCAACAATTGGCATTAGAGTGGGCTTCTCCAAGGATACTTCAACAAGTAGGAGAAGATGGGTGACTACCAAGGTGGGAGATACTTCATCAACCTTCCAATGTTTGATGGGAGTAACTTCCTCTATTGGAAAAGAAGGCTACAATTCTACATCCAAGGTTCAAGTCTTGAGCTATGGAAAATGGTGTACCATACATACAAGCTGTCGGTGACAATGATAGAAGAATGGGATGAAGCTACCATGAAGAATGCCACCTTGAATGCAAGAGCAATCAACATCGTCTATGCCACCATGACCTCCACTGAGTTCAACCATATTTCTTCTTGTGAGAGGACCTATGAGGTATGGAGAGAGCTATGCATCACTTATGAGGGGACTCAACAAGTGAAGGAAAGCAAAGTCTACATTCTCAAAGGGTTGCTTGAGAACTCCAAGATGGGAAAGGAGGAGAAGATAGACAACATGTACTCAAGGTTCAACACCATTGTGAATGGTCTTTCTGTTCTAGGACATTGTATGAGTAGAGGAGAGATCAACTCAAAGATCCTTAGAACTCTCCCCAAGAGATTGAAACCCAAGGTGACTTCCATTGAAGAAGTAAGGTCTCTTGATGATATCCCCATTGAAGAGCTCATTAGATATCTACAAGCCCATGAAGTCACACTTGATAAAAGAGAAGAAGTTGAAAGACAAGAGGAGAAAGAGCTAAAGAGAATGAAGAAGGTTGAAATCAAGGCTCAAAGTGAAGATATTATGAAACAAGCCTCTCCATCCTCTCATGTTGAAGAAGATGCCATGTACTCCAAGGGTAGATTCTACAAAGAAAATAATTCCTCCTCCATCTAGTACATCAAGTGTGGAAAGAAGGGTCACTTCAAGATAGATTGTCTACAAGGCAAGAAGACCCATCATCATAAGAAAAGAGAAGATAAGTACAAGATGAAGGAGAATTGACACTCAAGCTCAAGTGACTCCTCCAACTCAATCTCAAGTGAAGAATCAAGTGGAGGATCTAGCTCAAGCTCTAGTGAAGAATGAGAATATCATTTTTCTCTTATGGCTTCTACAAGAAAAGACTCAAATGAGGTAAATCTACACTCTTTAGATAAATAATATTTAATTGCTATCATTAATGCTACTCGTGCCTCTCTTAAGTCTTCTAATTAGAAAAGGAAAAAGTTTGCTAGAATTGTTGATAATATGCCTATAGAATTAGATGATCTTGAAAATGCTAATTCTTGCTTGCTTGATGAAAAAAATGCTTGTCTTAGCGAAGTAGACTCTTTTAAACTTGAAAATGCTAGTTTTCTTGATAAGATTAAATTTCTAGAAGCTCAACCTCTTATGCATAGTTCTAATGAAGATCATTATTTAATTGTTGATTGTCTCATGCATGATATTGATGTTCTTAAATCTGATAATAAGGACAAAGATTTTGTTTTGCAAGGATTAGAATCTGAAAATGGTGTTTATCTTTCTAAGATTGCTTTTCTTGAAACAAAAAATGCCTCCTTGCTTGCTAAAATTAATGTGCTTGAATCTTATTCTAGATCTACTAGTAGAGAGAATAATGTTGCTGCTCTTCATATTGATAGAGATTCTTATTTAACTAAAGCTCTTTGCTTAGAAAATGATCTTTTGCATGCTAGAGATAATATCAATCATTTATCTTCCACTGTTGCTTCTCTTATGCATGATAATTATGGTTTGAGATCTTCTTTGCACATATTCTTAGTTGGTAAAAAGAATCTTAATGACATCCTACACCATAATACTAAAAAAATTGGTAGACATGGTTTAAGATATGATAGTAGTCAAAGGAACAAAAAAGGTAAAGGACCTCCGATCTTCCATGGAGCATCCTCTAGTTCTAAGACTATGGGCACATGCAACTATTGTAATGAAATTGGTCATTATTCTACTTGTTGTCCTTTTTGGAAAGCACCCAAGAGAAATAGGACTTGGGTAGCTAAGCTAACCCCTCCGGACCCAAAAACATGATTGGGGACCATTTCATCTTTCCTCTTGCAGGTATCTTGATAATGGATTGACATGAGCTATAGATTTGCAAATTGACTTCTCAATCCACATGAAAGAAGTAAGGTGAGATGTGTATGAGGTGAAAATAAGTGGAAAAGCAATGGCAAACACAAAGGTAATGTTTTCCTTTCTTATAACCAATCCTAACTTGTTTTTATCAAGATAGTGTGCACTATACATATGGTTTTTGAGTCAAAAGTGGTATTTTGTGTTTCTCTTTACACTCTTTCTCAAAAACTATTTCAAATGCTTTTATAGCGCATTACTAACTTGCTTACACATGTTTGGATATAGTTTGTATTTTTAGCATGCCTTTACATATGCATTTTTATAATATATATGCTTTTTAACAACATCTTTTTCGGTCGAGTTTATCCTGTTAGAAACTCGACCGACCAGCAGCAATGGGTGTTGCCAATAGCTGTCATCAGTCGAGTTGTCAATACACAGAACTCAACCGACAACACTGTGCACAGAATATACATTTGGCTTATTGAATGATAATTTCCCTTTCAACTAGGTTTTCTCAACCAATAGCTTTATTCTTTGGCACTCCCTTGGTACCTTCATATATGCAAATTTCCATGATTTATATTTCCTATCTTACTTACGACTCTATCTCTCTAACTGCTCTAAATTGGTATATCTATATCTTGCAATTACTTGCTTTGAGTTGTTTTGCAGGTTTTGAAGATGATCTCTTTGGATCTCTTGGTTGTGTTTAAAATTGCTTCTATTGTACTCTAACTTGCTACATTTATCTTGGTATATATCTTGTTTTGATACAACCTTGAGGTTCTTAGTAGTAATCATCCTTTGGTAATGATGCATATTTGTTAGTGAGTTATATCCTTTCATGCTTCTAAAATTGCATATCTCTTTGTTTGGATATATCTCTACATCTACTCATAGCTTGTTTTATATTATGTATCAGTTGGCATCTTTTTCTATGATCTAGATCCTACTAGTAGTCCTAACTTGTGACATCATCTATAGTAGTTCATATACATGTAGTTCTAGCCTTATTCATCAAGTGGTATTCTACCATATGTTATGCTTGTATCTTGTCTCATACATGCTCAAGCTTGTTCCTTGAATTGCACATCTACTATCTTGAGTTGCTTGCATAATATTGTGATGTAAGATACATAGAGCTATATTGTATGTAGAAATTGGAGTATTATTGGTTTTCATGTAGATTTTTCTCCAGTTTCAATTTTTGGTGTAAAACTAGTGTCTTTTATGCAGAAATGGCCTTCTAAGCAAAACTCATCACATTGTCATGAGCCCTGATACTTTTTGGGCAAATTTTGTCATCTTGAGGGTCAAAATTGCGATTTATTGTTTTTTTGCAGTACTTTTTCTTGCATTTTAGGTTGTTCAAGTGCATACTTTAATTTGTTTTTCTTTCTATGCTTGGACAAGCCCCTATCTGTGCTCTTCTACTCTCATTATATAACTTTTTGTTATCTCCTTTCTCTTAACAAGTGGTGTTTCTTATTTATTCATACCCCCACTTTTTGAAATGACAAAGGGGGATAAAGGTATTTCTTCTTTTGGCAAAAAGAGGAAGAAGGCATGCCTTAAATGAAGAGGAGAAGCATATTCTGTAAAGGGGAGAAGGTAAAGGGGAGAAGACATATATGAGTAGAATACATAGTATTCTATAAATGTTATGAAAGCTAACCATGTAGGAGAAATAGAATAAATTGAGGTGGAGTATGAGAACTCCACTAGCATCAATTAAGGAGGAGTATGGGAACTCCACCAACATCAATTTAGGGGGAACATATGAACTCAATTCTATTGAAACCCCTAGGTTTCTCTAAAGGTATGGATTTACTTAAATTATTTCAATACATTTATGGAATGGTTTGTCCTCTTCAAAAATGGGGAGAATGTTGACTCAAGGTCTAAATTGAGTAAACTCTTATTTTGATGATGACTAAACCATTCCACTTATATGTGTCTAACGTCTCTGCTTGAGTGATTTTAGATTAGTTATATACACACTCCAAATGCCCTATGCATCTCAACTTGGAGAAAAGACAAGTCAAAGTCCTAAGTCCATGCAAGTGCATGTTTTTGGAATATGATGTAAATCCATTAGAATCATGTTGTAAATCACTTGTAATGATTGTATGACTTGTAATTAAGCTTAGAAAAAAATCAGTAGCACTTAGATCGAATATTTAAGCACTCAAAAGCCATTTTCCAAAATTCACATCAAGTTGTTCATCGGTCGAGTTGCAAACTCGACCGATCCTGATTGGATCTTGAAATGACTTTTGATCGGTCGAGTTTGCACTTCACAGAACTCGATCGATCCCTTTACTAACCAAAACTAATTTAAGTGAATTGGTCGAGTTACCCCAGGAAAAACTCGATTGATGGCCTAAATTGATCTTGTCTTTTAGTGGGATCGGTCGAGTTACCTTTATAGAAACTCGACCGATTGCATTGTACAAAAAAGTGCAGAAAAGTGTTTCTAGCCGTTATGGAGTTTCAATAATAAAAAATATATCTGTTGCAAGCCACAAAATAGCTAGTTTTCATTCTAAGTGTTCCCAAAGGCTAAGGGGCATCTCTAGCTATAAATAGGACCCCTTGGGCTTCATTCTAAGGTTGAGAATTCAATGCAAAACTCTATGTGAGGCTTCTATTCTATAGTTGAGTGCTTCCTACAACCTCTTCTCTCCCTCTAAGCTTAATCACTTGCTACATTCATTAGAGTGAGTAGTAAATTTGTAAGAGAGCTAGTCCTACATGTATATCTTGTGAGGTTCTCACTTCCACCACCTCCCTATCTCTCATTTCAACCATGAAGATGAAGGTTCTCTCTCTTGTCTAAGAGGGTCAAAGAAGAACAAGGGAAGGTGTCCCTTCGTGAAGATCAAGGCTGATGACTTGGAGCAAGAGTGGGTAAGCCCTTGGTGAAGGAAGAAGACTCCTTGATCAAGTGGGTAAGTTCTTGGTGGATGCTTCTATGAGTGAAGGTGAAGTCAAAGGCTGAACATCCAAGAAGAGTGGCAAAGTGCTTGAAGGCGGAAGACTTGTGATTGAGTGGGTAAGACATTGGTGAAGGCTAAAGACTCTTGCAAAGTGGGTAAGTCCTTAGTAAGGTGGATACTCTTTGTATTGGATAGGTAAGCCCTTTGGTTGGTCATGTATTGTAAGTCTTATGAATGAATATAAGAGTGCAATGGTTAAGAATAACTCATTGGTATCTCAATAACAACAATATACAAAAAGGACCTAAAAGGGGATAGAGAAGCATGTACCCAATTCTATATCAAGCATAACTCATTGATGTCTCATTTCAGATATTAGAGTCTTGAGTGTAGGGGATATTCATTTTGCAACTAAAAATTTGATAAACAAAATATATCAATCTGAGTGCATTGGGTATGCTATAAAATACATGTAACCACAGTTTAAGAGTATATAAAAGTTGCTTGGCTAGAAACATGATAATGAACAAGAACGAGAAATAAGGCGAGAACACTTAATGACTGTCTTTTATGACAATTATGTTTTAGGTTTGTTTTTCCATTATATAAACATTAGGTTGCATAATGGATTTCTCTATATAATGTTCAAGACTTCTCAATATATTATAACCAAACATGAAAGTAGTATTCACATGAATAATAGCTCAACCAAGTAAGTAGCCAAGCATTCATACGAGCATACATACAAGCAATCCAATATCGTATTAGGGTTAAGAGATTAAGTGTACCTTATGAGTAATGAGAAAGATATGATAAGATCTTTAGAGATGGCTCAGCCCTAGGGGACCTAAGATGTAAATGATATAATGTGGTGACTTAGATCAATAGGGCATTGATAATCTAAACATCATATGAGTCATGTGGATGTTCCCCTAGGTCTAGGTTTCACTTAGATCTAACATCATTTCTAAGGTTACTTGAACACCAATTACAACTTGCTTCGAGCTTTCTCTCTCTAGAACGAGAGCTCCCGCTTCTCTCTAGGGTTTCCCCCACTGGGGGGAGGGGTACTGTTCCCTTTGGGCGTGCCCTCTCCTTGGACCTTCTCCACCTCGATCTCCTTTTCCTCTTTCCCTTCCTCCCTCCCTCTTCCCCTCCTCCTCACCCTCTTTGTCTCTGCTGGTGGTCTCTCCTCCACCCGCCGCCCACACGGGCCTGCTGCTGTGAGCCTGATCTTGGAGCTAGAGGGGCTGCTCGGTCTAGTGGGCCACCACGGTTGGTGGTCAGCTCCGCCAACCCGCGCTACTATGTGCTCATCCCTGGTTCTTGGGTGGAATTCTCCTTGCTTCTTGGGACCTACTATCCTTCGGCAATGCTCCCTGGGGTCTACTCTCGTAGGCCCCCCTTCCTTGGTAGCTCGCTCCCTTGGCTGGGCTCCCTTATGCCCACCTCTTCCCCGTCGGCTGGGCTTATCTCCTGCCCTTAGGTTGGGTCGACCTACTGGTGTCTCGGCGTTGACGTCGCTGTCCGCACTCACCGCTCCACCATGTGGACCTGCTCTGGGTGTCTTCACCACGTGATCCTATTCCCACATCGCTTGGGGCAGATCAAGGCATGGATCGAGGAGGAGATGTGATGCGCTATGTTGAAGCTAGGACCCGAGTCGATTTCGACAGCATCGACTTTTTCGACTCCATTCCGTTTAAGAGGGACAAATGAAGATGTGCCATAACCTACAAGATCTGGCTTCATGCACAGATGCTCTGTCACTACAGACGTAGTAAGGGAGTCCCTCGACTTCCCTCTCTTACTCCTGCCCCTTCTTATCCTGAGCCAAAAGTGCAACGGTGGCCCATGATATCGACTACATCTGATTCGCCCTGTCCGGTCGGTGGTGCTTCCTTCTTGGCAGTGCCTCCAATCCTGGGATCCCCGACAGAACAGAGGGCACCTCCTCCGCCATCATGCTGGTAGGTTCACTGCTGGATGAAGGGTGGATGAGGTGCTGCAGTGCAAACCAGGTGGAAGCCTATTGACCCCTCTGCTGCTGTGTGATGGAACACTCTCAAAGTGTTCGTTGAAATGCCTCTATGCAAATAGGGGCATCGGGTCTGGCCGGGTTCCTCATCCAGTGTTGGCCTCGGGCCACTTGATGTTTGTGAGGTGGTTGGTTCTTTGGGGAACAGAGCATCCTTGTTCCTTCCCCCCTTAGTTCCCTCTGCCATTGCAACAAGGCAACACCTCAGGTGTTTGCTGGGGTGCTTCTGTGCAAACAACATCAATCAGAGTATGGTCCACATTGTGAAGCTTCATTGGACCTCAAGTTGGAGCTATCTAGGGAGTAGGGGATGATGATGATGTTTGATCTCAGTCCCTTCTCATCACAATTTGTGGGTGTATCAAAAGCTAGTGATGTGAGGATCAATAGTCTACAATCTCAGATTCATCTGTTCTTTGTTGCTCCTATGTTTTGATTCCATTAAGTAAGTAGGATGTTCTCATACTTCCCGTTGCTGGCTTGGACTATGTCTAAGTCTTTAATATCTTACGAAGCCTAGGATTGTAGTGTAGGTGCTGTGTCCCTAGAGATCTTGGTCTGATGGGGTGTGGCCTGCCTACTTTGTCTTTGTGCTCATACTTTGTGGGTGTCCTTTATGCTATTGAGTTCTTGGCTATGCATAAGGATTCATGTCATTAGGTTGAGTTGTGTAGGGTTAAAGCCTTATGTACATTTTTTTAGGTCTTTATGGTCTTTTGCCCTTGATTACCAGTTTGTTGGTATCAAGGTTTTTTAGCTCATGTTGTAATGGGGTACTTCGTGCCCAAAGCTTTGGTATTATAATAACACATTTTTTTGACCGACCAAAAAAACATCATTTCTAAGGTTCCAAACATGCATACAATTATCCAACATAGTCTAAGGATCAGTATTAAGCTCTAGGTCTAGGTGGATTATCCACATTATGAGTAATATGAGATTAAGATAAATTCTGATTTAGGTGTAAGAGAAGGATAACAATTGGATAATTATCATGGTCTATTCATGTAAGATCATAATTAGCCATATTAGATTCATTTCATGCAAGAGAGTTATATATCCAAGTCATAAAAGCTTTAAGATCATATGATAGATCAAGTTAAGATGTAGAGCTATATCATGATGATTCTACTGATTTGAATTCATATATAGATTTCTAATCTTTATTAATCAATACTTGAATAAGATTGAAGATGTAGTTTCTAAAGTCCATAAAAGTCACAACATGTAGCATGTGGTACAACATGAGTCCATCAATCAAGTTAAACATGATCAAAGTAGATCCATAGGTTCAAAAAGGTACAAATTTTTTACTGATTTAGAACTTCAATCATTGTATGATGAAAATATAGGCAAAAACATCTTATATATACAAGTGCATCAAATAAAAACATAAAAGGGACATTTTTAGAGAAAGTTATCCATCATAGGTCGAGATGAACATTAGGGTAAATTTAATAGATCCAAGGCATTTGTTCACATTCCCAAAGATTCAAATTTATTGATTTTCCATAAATGAAGGCAAAAGTATCATGTTATGGATAATAGAAGGTGATCAAAACTTAAAATATCATAAGGGATACATTTTCATTAAATGAGTGAATATTTTTTCAAAACTAGTAGAGGATAAAAGTACCACTAGCAAGTTGATGTTTTTATAATTAAAATGGTATGTCACATCATGCTATTTGGCATGGGAACCTAGGAGATGCGAGATCTAGAAATTACCATCATTAAAATGGGATTTTAGAAGGGATTTACACTGATTGGGATGAGCTTGAGGTGCAATAGGGCCGACCCATGGTTGATCTGCGGTGCCCTCCCCCTGGCTCATGGATGTAGACGAGACCCATAGCGGTTTGTGACACTAGCGAGTGGTTGAGGGTGTCGTCGGGAAAACTAGCATGGGGTGGAGTGATTGTGGGTGATCGGGAATGATGCTCTATTCATCGATGACTGTGGGCCAGAGGGTTGCATGTTGCACAATGAGTAGCTGAGTCACCTGCAAGGTCAGTGCGACGGAGAGGGCAAGCGAAGTAGAGCATGCTGGTATGGGTCCAACCAGAGGAGCTGGTATGAGGTGGTTGGTCTTGAGAGTGCCTGCGTGGCAAGGAGAGAGAGAGATAGGTCAAGAGGGAAAAAGAGAGGGAATGGGACAAAGAGAGGGGAAGAATCCCATCTGTCCATCTCAGATCCAACACCTAAGGCATCATCTTCAACCCCACCCCCAATGTATCCAATCCTAAGTGAGTGACGGTGGCACTCCAAAGGAAAGTTGGAGGGGAAATTAGTGTTGTGATGAGAAATAAGAGGAGAAGAGTGGTGGCTGGTGCATAAGGGGGTGGGTTTTATAGGTGCTAGGGATAGGTGTAGTGGCGGCTAGGGTTTAAGAATAACTGCTGCCATTGGAGAGGGCGACAGAGGAGTGCATCAACACATCCCCTTCCCCACCAAGTTGTTTTGGCTTCCCATTTCACTAGGCACAGGTTAGGTGGGAAAAATGTGGGTCAAGGCACAAAAGAGGGAGATCAAAGGGGACTGGTACCAGGGAAGGTGTTGCTTCCAGCAGCTTTGCTGCAAGTAGCAGAAGCAAGGTGGGTGAAAGTCCCCCTACCTTCAGATTACCTCAGTGGTCCACAGATCAGAAGGCTCACGAGGAATCTGGTCAGAGCAACCAGGGAAAGGTGGCTAGGACACGAGCATCATGCACTGGGGTTTTGGACCCAAAAAGGCAAAATAAGGCCCAAAATGGTAGAAAAGAAAAGATGAAAAGAAATCTTCTATTGGGAACTTCAACTTAACACAACTTGCTCATCTTTGCTTTGATTGGGATAACAAAAGATTTATTGAAATCACGTGATAAAGCTCACTAAATTGAGTACAATATTAAGGTACAAAAGTTCACAAGGATGTGATCAAAGTTAAAAGGAAACAATTATGATGTATGCCATGTATGTAAAATTGATTTTTGTCAATTTGAACATCACTAATGTGATACATACTAGATGTACTAATAGTGCATCAAAACACATACAAACATGAAATTGGAGGTGAAGACAAGAGTGAGGTCCAATTTAGAAGTCATATAAAAGTGGTGAAGTTCCAGGTTTTCATAAAACCCTAGACTGTGAGTGGTGGATGCTTTTTAGGAAATGTAAACTTAAAAATGGTCCCCAAGATTTTCTAGAAAATGAAGTAGTTTGGTAAATGCATTTATTTGAAGTGATAAATATGATATACATCTAAATATATGTTATCATAGGTATACACTTTCAATTCTATGATTCACATAGTGATTTACATATTTCTATTTTATATTTTTTGATTAAATAACATGACTTATTTATTTTCTTAGTAGCAATTTATTTGTTGGGCTTATGTTATTTCTAGACCAAGTAGTTGGAGGCCCTTTAGGCATGTTATGGCTCCATCCAAGGGATTATAAATCCAAACTTCCATTCCAGAGTGGAAACAAGTGAATACAAAAGAAAAGTAGTCATCGCTGGTGTACGAAATGGAAATTGTCATAGTTGATGTTTGATCACAAAGACAAAGCAACGTAGAAGAAGGAAGGAAAATGAAGGGAAGAAGAAAGGAAGAGGGGTAGGAATTCCAATGCATATGTGTATTCTTCTTCAAGTCATTAACTATTGTGCACTTTGTGGAAGGGTATCTTCCTAGGATGTTTTGGGGTGGTAGATTTTAGAGATCTTTTCCTATAATGATATATTTAATATCTCCTTGTTACAACCTATATTATGATCAGGAAGTAATCAAAGAGTTAAGTAAAACCCTAGTGATAATGATATTTTTTAATGTTTAATTATCTTGAGAATTTAACTAGTTGACATTAATTATGAATTGATACTAATATGAAGTGGATTTAAATATGAAGGCATAGAAATACAAATCTGGGTGGCAATGATATTAAATTTGCTAGACAAAAATGTTTACTTGTGAAGTTTTGAACACCATCACCAATGTAATTAGGAACCTATTGGGTAACATACATAAGGATACATAAGGAATTGAATTTCATAATCAAACATGTGACTAAATTTGTCTTAATAATAAATAGATTGATTTCCTACCCAGTTGGGTGATTGGAATGTCGAGTCAGTTGACTAAATTGGTTGAGTTAATGGGTCATTTGATTTTCATTCCGCCGACTAACTTTCACAATGGATAGTGACCAATCTATTGACTCACCTAGTGAGTCGGAGGATTGGAACCCTACATGAAAAGTTTCATATTTGATTTGGAATCAAATAGGGAAACCAATTCAATTATGGACCGGCGAGTCGACCATACTCACTTGTCCAGTTGAAAGATTCATAGGCCATATTAGTCCCATCACGGACCCATTTAGTTGAGTGGAAGTCCCAGTCAGCCGATTGGAATGGTAGTCTAACTTTTTTTTTCAATTTTGAGACAATTTTTGAGATTGTAATTAGGGAAGGGATTGAAATTAGGAAATTTCAAGCATGAGATTCTCCTATATAAATGGGGATCGTCTCATTGGTTTTACACACACTTGGCACAACTTGTGAAACATGTTTCCATGATTTTTCTCTAATGGTGTGAGAGAAAGTTACCCTAAGGACAGTTGCCCTAGATAGGAGAAGAAAGAAAGTTCTGGGATGACTAGCACATTGGCAATTCATGTTTAGCTTCATCTTTGTAGCCAACTTGGTGCAGTTCATTTTCCCTCATCCTCATAGATGAAGTAGAGGCTGAGGAAATTGTGTGGAGGCATGGAGAAGATGTTCTACAAGACAACAAATGGGTGCTGGAAGAAGACAACTTGTGTAGTAGTTTGTGGCTCATTTTGATTTTTTGGTGTCTTATTCGAATTTCCTGGTTGCCGATTCAAATTTAGATATGGATGTTGCATTCTTTTCCTATAAAAAATGTGTCTACTTATTGAACAATTGGTATGCATAACACTATAATCTTTATCCTATATGTGTCTTTTGTTCACTGATGTTTTATAGCTACGATAAATCTGGTAGCTATGCTTTAATGGGAAGAACTTATTTTATTATTTCTCTAGGCCACCTTCCCCCAAAATCATAAATAAGAACTTCATATTCAAAATATAAGAATATGAGTAGTTTCATGATTTTGAATTCATTATTATTTTGGAGTACCAAAATTGGATGCAAAATTTATTAGTTCAAATTATCTTAGTTGTATATTTATTGAGATTCAGGATATATAAACATATATAAAACAAAAATGAACCAAAACATAAGCCATATGTTACTGGAGAAGTCCTAACAAAATAAAATTACTCCATCGCGTAGAAGATGCATGTGCCAAAAAATAGCATTTTATGCAATACAAGGCTCTTTGTTCCATAGAATACACATCAGTGTCACAAGAAGGCATCTCACATCACAGAAGACACTTTATGCCATTTTGTGCCATAGAAGACACTCCAGAGCAAACATAAGACATTTCATGTCACCCCAAGGTACTTCACATTGCATAAGAGGACATATAGTATAGTGGTGACCATAGATATGTCATCATCATCATCATCTAAGCCTCAGTCCCAACTATGTTGGGGTCGGCTACATGGATCCTTCATTTCCATTCAGCTCTATCATGGGCCATATTCTAATTGAGATGTAGAGATTCAAAATCTCTCTTTATAAGCTCATCCCATGTTAATTTAGGCCTTCCTCTTCTTCTATTTATAGTGTTTGTCTCAATAGCATTGCTTTGTATAGGATCACTAGTATGTCTACGTTGCACATGTCGTACCATCTGAGTCGGTCCTCGTACAACTTGTCCTCAATGCTCGCCACCCCCAATTTATTCTTGATATAGTCATTTCTCAAGCGATCTTTTCTTGTCTTCCCACACATCCATCTCAACATATGTATTAGCCATGTTCATCTAGTTGAGACCTTGTTTCTTCACCGCCCAACATTCACTCTCATACAGCATGACTGGTTGTACATCTATTCTATAAAACTTACTTTTTAACTTGAGAGGGATCTTCTGATCACATAATACTCTAGTTGCACTCCTCCATTTCAACCATCCTGTAGTGATCCCAGTGACTTCTTATAAGGATCCATGTCATAGAAAGAGTGACAAAGTTTTCATAGGCTAGCTATCAACCTACCACCAACCCTCCTCCTTTCCTTGGGCTTGGGACCGGCTACATTTACACACAATATATAAACATAGGTGGATTTTAAATTTAATTACCTAATTAGATAAGTAAAAGACATAAATAAAACATATTATATTGTTTAAATTTAATAATTTTAGTGTTCAATTTATGTTTTTGATTAAAGTATTCATATTTTTAGAAATACGATGTCACTTCTTCTTAAGAATATCCTTATTTGTCCAAGGCTACAGACGAGACATCTATTATGTAGTGACTTTTAGAAAGAGTAGACAAGACAATGTTCCCAACAGATTTAGGTGGATTATTTTTTGGGACTCCATCTACAATGTCTAACAATTAAGATTTACATTTGATATAGTGGTACCATAATATCATGTCCATGTTGTATATAATAATTCAATAAAACTCTTTTGTAAAGAATATGATGAAAATATCTCACACACAATATGTTTTGGTTCTAATATATTATTATTGTAATGCTTATCATGTTTTTGATACTTTGAATTTAATAAAGAGAATGGTACGTTATTCTTACACTATAGAAATTAGAGTGTTATACGGTACATCAATAGTGAAACTCTCTTGTGTATAAAAAGGATCATCGATTTTGTCTTGAGGCAAAGTAACAGTTGGGTGTCGGTGGCATAATGGGTGCATCAACCTTAATGGCATCTATCCTATCAATATAGGTTGCACCTCTGTCAACAACATAGTAGGCGGGACGAAACCGAAGATGTGATCAGGTTTGGGTAATCCTTATTTGGCACCTCAACTCTTGCATCCATTATATAGATCGCCAGATTCAATCTTACACATACAAAATTCAATCTCCACTTGATAATTGTATCCTCAATTGAAATTTCAATTTGGCAATTACCTTGCTCCTCTAGTATTGAAATTTCAATTTGGCAATTACCTTGCTCCTCTAGTTCTTCCAAACCATTCATTCAATATCCTCCTAAAGGTATGGTAATACCTCAGATTCTTAATTAGCTTAAGGATTTACTCCTCATATCATTTCCTTTTCTAATATGGCATGTGTTTATCTTGTCACTCACACTCATAACGAGATGAAATAAGCATTTGGTGCAGTCCAAATACAAAGCTCATCTCATTCCAAGAGTAGAGACGGTGCATCACACATGGCTCTACACCATACATACTTTTCAATTTTTGAAGTTAAAATCATTCCTCACCCTAGGGTTTTTGCAATTCATTATTATTTTAATTCTTATATCTTTCTTTTCTAAAGCTCATGTCTTATTAGACTTAGTCATTTGCTCAAGATCACTAGGGTATAAGTACTCATAGAGCCATCTCATCCATACGCATATAGGGAGTGCCCCTCACTTACCTCTTGGCATCATGAACTCATGAAAGTGGTCAATCTCCTGACCCATGGTCCTCAGGTAAATATTGTTTCACCTCTTGACTCTATGGTCTTATGCGGTTAGGGATGGTCACCTCCTAATCTCATTGTCCATATGTACCTTTAATCACCCCTTCTAGACCTTAGGACTGACTTAGGGTTCTATTGAGATGTTATGGCTTTACTTTATTTCATAATGGTGGACACACATCAGTCAACGATAGTATAGGTGTGTCAACAGTGGGTGCACTTCGTCCACTCAGTGGATGGCATGTATCTCTCAATCGGAAGAACATTTGTTGGCCATGTATACTGACAAAGGATTTGATCAGTTGAGGATGCACATCCTTCGGTGACACTGTTGGTGTTGCTACAACAACTGTTGTTTATCTGATCAGTAAAGGACATACATCTACCCTCCCAAGAGAAGTGAGTTCCAACCGCACGTCAAAATTCTAGTTGAAGGAGCCTACTAGTATGTGTACTGCAAGCAACATCGAGGTAGGCGACCTCGTCACGAGCAGGGTGACCTAGCCAATAAATCGAGGGCAACAAGCAAGGACACATGTGTGTGTCTGGTCCCTAATAGTGATAGTGGTGTCATGAGGGGAACAATATTTTTGAAAGATATTGCAAATGTTGACTGTGATCCTCTTTTTCCTTATCTTTATTTTTAAGTGAGGAGAGCAACTCATCTTTAAGAGTGATTTAATCTTAGATAGTGTACGTTGAAATCTTAGTTATGCAGTGCTTGTTGGCCATATCGTCCCTTGATCTTTCTCTTCTCATTTTGAGGTTACACAAAAAAAATTTGCGCCTTCTGTTTTGCAACAAATTGACACTTTCACACCACAAATTTTTAACATACACATTAATGCACCTAACAATATATATTTTGATGCATAACAACACTACACGTCGAAACATGATAACTGCTGGCGGATATCAGAACGTTATCCAAACACATTTGCAAAGGGCTATGTTCTTTGTGTCAAGGTCAAATAATATTCTACTACACGTTTTGTGATAAGGATCCTTGACGTGCTACTGCGTAAAACTCCTCTAGTTGGCCATCACGCGGAACGGTTAGAATCATCAAGGTGTAATGATTAATTATTTCACTTCCATTGCTAGCATGCTCGATTTTCACCTCAAATAATTTAATCCGGAAGAGCGAAGCCGCGTACCATTATCTTTTTTAGATAAGCAGATGAAGTATTATGGCTTTACATTATTTCCCTGTTGAACTGAACATGGTGTATAGTGGGTCAAAAGGCCAACACGTTGGCAAGTGGAGGTGTGCCTCCTATAAGTTCAAATTCCAAAGTCAGATGGGGTATGACACCAGGTTGGAAGGTTTCCATCCAAGTTGTACCCATTACCCAACACCCGCGTGGTGTCAGAGTATCTCCGATCCTACTAAAAGGATATCCGAATCTACTGCTCCTGATTCTGTCTGCAATGAAGCTCAGCTTCCCACGGATGAAGACGAAGCGTCTAAAGCTACATCTGCAACCTCCCCGCACTAATTGCATGTGCCCACGTCTGTGTTTGTATCCTTCTTCTATTGTAACAAGGCTTCTAGCCTTATAAAAACGACGATCAGCTCTTCTGTAATTGCATCTAATTAAGAAGTAATAAAGACCTCTTCTTCTTCCTGTCGTGCTGCATTTCCTTTCTTCACATGGTATCAGAGCCTCCCTAACTATCCCTTATCTGCCTATCCTCCTCTCAACTTCCTCTACCAACTCTTTCTTCAACCTTCTTCAACCTATCCTTAGCTATGGCTGCTGCACCTTCGTTTGCTACCTCAACCTACCCATATCCCGTTGGGCTTAACATTTCCAATTTCCTCACCATTAAACTCAACCTTGACAACTATCTTCTTTGGGAATCTCAAGTTAAAAACCTCGCGGAGTCCTGCTGCCTAGAAGGCTTCCTCGACGGCAGTGAAGCTGCCCCTCCCTGCGTCGTTCTTGACAATGATGGCCATCCCGACGCCAACCCACGCCACAAGGACTGGACTCGCACCGATCGGCTTCTCAAAGGCTGGATCTCCAGTTCCTTAACCGAAGAGGTCATGGGTGACATTGTTGGGTGCACCACCTCTCATGAAGTTTGATCCACCCTCACCAAGAAATTCTCTGAATCTTCTCAATCCAGGGAGTTTGAGCTCAAATGCCAACTCCGTACCTTCACCAAGGGCAATGATACCCTCTCCGACTACCTTCGCAAACTCAAAACTCTTTGTGACAAACTCAGTGCGATCGGCTATGTCGTCACTGACCAAGAGAAGGTTTTCACTCTCCTCAATGGCCTCGACAGCAATGAGTATGAGGGCTTTGTGGTCTCTATGATGAAACCTCCCATCCCTTCCTACGATGAGCTTATTCCTCTTCTTCATGACTTCGAACGACGACGAGCCAGACGATCTTCTCCGTCTCCCCCCCTGGTCTTCTACTCCAACAAAACCGGTACTGATAATCATATCACCTTCAACCGTCAACAATTCCACAATCATCATCCTTCTTCTGGTCGTGGACGAGGAGCTACCAGAGGTAGAGGACGACCTCACTCCAATAGCTTCGTCCAAGGTGTCCTCGGATTTGGTCTAGGGAACCACACTACTCAGTTTAACCATCAAGGTCGGGGTTCTACCTTCTCCACCACTGCCAACAACGGTCCTTACAACCCTTCCACTCCCGTTTGCCAAATCTGTGACAAGAGAGGCCATACCGCCTTGCGTTGCTGGCACAGGTTCGATAATAACTTTCAAACTCAGTCTGTACCGCCTTCCCTCGCCGCCAACACGAGTGCTGCCCTTGCTGCTCTCCGCCTCCATGAAGTCGACCCCTCTGCTTGGCACTTAGACTCAGGTGCCACCGATCATGTTGCACAAACCTCAGGTAATATTCATAACTTACGCGTCTACAAGGGGCACAGCATGGTTATGGTCGGCAACGGAGATTTCCTCCCTATCACTCACACCGGCGACACCTCCGTTCCCAATATCACTCGTATCCCTCTTCAAGATGCCCTTGTTGTTCCTCATATGAAACACAATCTCATTTCTATATCTAAACTCACCGCTATGCTTCCTTGTTACATTGTGTTTACTGACAGAGCTGTTTTTATTAAGGATGTCAAGACTCATCGTGTCCTCGCCCAGGGGATATGCAATGAAGGCATGTATCTGCTCCCGTCGTCGTCTCCGCAGGTCCTCTTCTCCAATCATTGCATCAAAGCCTCTGCTGCTGTGTGGCATTGGCGTCTTGGTCATCCTTGTAGCTCCGTTCTCCGACATCTCCTCCAACAGCTCTCCGTCTCCGACAACACCAGTCTCTCCGGCGTCTGCAATAGCTGTGAACGAAGCAAGAGCAAGCGGCTACCTACTCTTCACAGCCACTCCCGTGCTCCTTATCCTTTTGACATTTTGCACTGTGATGTATGGGGCAAGGCACCTGTGCCTTCCACCCACAATTTCTTGTATTATGTCATGATCACTGATGATCATTCTCGATTTAGTTGGTTATTTCCCATGAAAAACAAGAGTGATTTCTTCTCCATCTTTGTTTCCTTCTGTAATATGGTTAAAACGCAGTTTAATTCCCAAGTGAAATGCTTGCAAAGTGACGGCGGCGGTGAATTTCTCAATCACCCCCTTCGTCAGTTTCTTTCTGATTTCGGTATTACTCATCGCCTTTCCTGCCCTCACGACCCATCGCAGAATGGTGCCATTGAGCGGAAACACCACCATGTCGTCGAACTTGGTCTTGCTATGATGCTCGAAGCTCATCTTCCTAAGACCTACTGGGCCGACGCGTTCTCCACAGCAGTTTACCTTATCAACAGACTACCCACTCCTATCCTACACATGAAAACCCCCTTTGAAACTCTACATAATCACAAACCATCCTATTCACACCTCCGCACCTTTGGCAGTCTGTGTTACCCTTGCCTCCGTCCCTATACCTCCGACAAACTTGATCCCCGCTCCCTTCCTTGCATCTTCCTAGGGTATAGCTCACATCACAAAGGGTATAAATGTCTTCATCTTCCCTCTCACCGCCTCTACATCACAAAACATGTTGTCTTCAACGAGGGTGTCTTTCCCTTTGCTCCTATCACCTCTACTCCTCAACAATCTACCCTCTCCTCCTCCACCTTCCTTGACTTCTCCGAAGTTACTCACTCTACAGCCTCCACTCCCACTCCATCTCCTTCAGCTCCCTCCTCTAGCTCTGCTGCTCCTTCCATCAACCCATCTGGTTACACTGATCCCTCAATCAACTCCGTCTCTTCCTGTAACATTCCATCTTTAGACCTCTCACCTCCTACCTCTCCACCAGCATCGTCTTCCGTCGAGCTCACTAGTCCTATTGACTCCCACAATCACACTGGTCCTGAATCCCCAATCGCACATTCCGTCGAACACCTTCCTACCTCTCCTTCACCTCCTGTCAACTCTCACCCCATGCTTACCCACGGCAAGGCTGGTGTCCGGCGTCCCAATCCCAAATATGCCCTTAACACCTCTCTTCTTCCTTCCACCCCACGCACTGTCACCCAAGCCCTTCGTCACCCTGGTTGGCTCCATGCCATGCACTCTTAGCTTCAAGCTCTTCAACAAAATCACACCTGGTCCCTCGTCGCTCGGGAACCCCACATGAACATTGTTGGCTGTCGTTGGGTCTTCAAATCCAAACTCCACCCTGATGGCTCTCTTGATCGTCTCAAGGCTCGTCTTGTAGCCAAAGGATTCCACCAAGAGTAAGGTATCGACTACCTGGAGACCTTCAGCCCGGTTGTCAAGGCTCCTACCATCAAGACTGTGCTCTCCATTGCTGTCTCCCGCAACTGGTCTGTCACCCAACTCGATGTCTGCAATGCCTTCCTCAACGGCACTCTTGATCACACTGTTTATATGGCCCAACCCCCAGGATTCGTGGATGCCTCTCGCCCTCACCATGTCTGCAAACTACATAAAGCTCTCTATGGTCTTAAACAGGCTCCTCGTGCCTGGTACAACCGCATTCACTCTTTCCTTTCTGAACTCGACTTCCGTTCTTGCACCACTGACTCTTCCCTGTTTGTTCTCTCGCACGAATCTATCCTCATCTACCTCCTCCTCTACGTGGATGACATCCTTGTCACTGGTAACTCTCCTACTGCTATTGCACGTATCATTCACCGTCTTGAAACTGAGTTCTCCATACGCAATCTCGGCGCTGCTCACTACTTTCTTGGCATTCAGGTCGATCACAACCCCAATGGACTTCTTCTCCACCAAACTAAATATGCCCTTGACATCCTCAACCGAGAAGACATGGTCCACTGCAAACCAGTCTCCACCCCAGTTTGCACCTCCTTCCTCCGCCACTCTCTTCGCCAGCCTGGTTCCCCCCTTGCTGATCCCACCGTCTACCGACGCATTGTCGGATCCTTACAATATCTCACTCTCACTCGCCCCGACATTACCTACGGCGTTAACCTCGCCTGTCAGTTTCTCCATGCCCCCACCTCCACTCATCTTCTCCTCGTCAAACGCATCCTTCGGTATATCAAAGGCACCCTATCCTTGGGTGTCCAAATTTTTCGCGACATCTCTCCGTCCGTCTCTGGCTTCTGCGACGCCGACTGGGCTGGTTGTCCCCTCACTCGCCGCAGCACGAGCGGGTACTGCATCTTCCTGGGCCGCACCTGTGTTTCATGGTCATCCAAGAAGCAGCCCACTGTGTCGAAGTCAAGTGCCGAGGCTGAGTATCGCTCCTTGTCACTCACGGCTGCTGAACTCACTTGGTTTTGCAGGCTGCTTCAAGAACTTCAAGTTCGTCAACTCCAGCCCGCTGCTCTGCACTGTGACAACCTAAGTGCTCTCTTCCTCGCCTCCAATCCAGTTTTTCACGCTCGTACCAAACACATCGAACTGGATTATCATTTTGTTCGCGAAAAGATTGCCTTGGGTCATATTCTACCCCGGTTCGTCACCTCCAAGGATCAACTCGCGGATGTTTTCACCAAAGCTCTCCACAAGGCGCACTTCCAGGACCTCGTCTTCAAGTTGGGTGTTCAATTCTCTCAGTCCCAACTTGCGGGGGGCTGTCAGAGTATCTCCGATCCTACTAAAAGGATATCCGAATCTACTGCTCCTGATTCTGTCTGCAATGAAGCTCAGCTTCCCACGGATGAAGACGAAGCGTCTAAAGCTACATCTGCAACCTCCCCGCACTAATTGCATGTGCCCACGTCTGTGTTTGTATCCTTCTTCTATTGTAACAAGGCTTCTAGCCTTATAAAAACGACGATCAGCTCTTCTGTAATTGCATCTAATTAAGAAGTAATAAAGACCTCTTCTTCTTCCTGTCGTGCTGCATTTCCTTTCTTCACACGTGGAAGATGATGAATACTCGAATGCTGGAAAAGGAAAGGGTTTGACTTGCCACTAGTGCCCAACGTTCGCCTGGAAGTTGACTAGTAGATTGCACGACAACTGGACACCTGAGGATATGAAGACCACGATCTGGTGTTCAGGCAATTACGTCGGCGGACCCGATATTATCGGTCTTTAGTATGTTTCGGTACCATCTATACAGGTTTTTGTTTGATATTCGTTATGTTCATCCGCAGGGTATTGGATTGCATCATCGATGCCTGAACCAATCCTAGGGGCGTGAAGAGGTGACCGGTTATAAGCCACGAAACGAGTTCGAAGAAATAAAAGTTTGTTCGTTCTCATGGACAATATATTGAAATGGCCACGATAATTATGAGAACATCATATAAAAAATGAAATTCCATGCCATATTGACACGGGTTAGAATTTCCTGTTATAAGCACCTTGTGACACCATTTTACAAGAGCATCTTAACCGAACACTCATCTAACAAGTGGGAAGTAATGCTTTACTTTTGAGGAAGTACATGGTCAGAATGTTTCCGTAACAGGAAGCAGCACATGAAACTGTCACAGGCAATCTGCTCCCTATTGACACACCGCTTTCTTCCAACAATTTAGAGCTTTGCATTCGCATATATTAAAATTTGTAACCAAATTCTTAGTCTCACACCTGAATGCACCTAAGAGGTAGGTACATGTAGCATTACTCAGGTTTCTGACACCTACGGTTCATGCAACAATTCGTCTATGCCCATAATATTGGTAGAGATCTCATCAAACACTCCTTTGCCGGTCAAAACATATCTACGGTGGGAACCTTCTGTGAAATCGACGGCAAGGAATCTAACTGGGCCAGAGCCAGAAGGGCGAAAGTGATCATCAACGTGTACCAGCCCCTCAAAACTAAACAGAGGATGATGGACACCCAAGGCAAGGTCATTGAGATCGATATCCGATATGAACGGCTGCCAAATTTCTGCTACGGTTGCGGCCTGATAGGACACATACTAAAAGATTGCAGGAGTAAAGAGAAGGGGGAAGAAGAAATGTGGGGCAGCTGGATACGGGCATCACCAAGGAAGCAAATCAGAAACGAGTTTGAAACTTCAAGCTATGAATCAAGTAAAAGAAATCTGCAGAGGGGAGGGAGGCCAAATGAGAGAAAGGAAGAGAAGAACACAGGAAAAGTTCCGGACACACGAGCAGAGAAGAAGGCAGGCAGCGATGAAGGGCAAACAGAAAATGAAAGGCACCAAGGCAGTACGCAGAAGGAAAGCCTGAGAAAAGAAGGGGTCACAGAGATTAAACAAACAGGAAAAGCAGCCTCCACAGGGGACATCGACAACCTGGACCCCCCACAGCAAGGAAACAACCAAAAGAAGACTCCCGACAGCTCCACCGACGATCACGGGCAGAGTAAGAAATCACATGCTGGAAACCCCATCCTACCTCTATTCCAAACATTAATATCCTCTCTTCAATGCCCTCCAAGGACCAATAACTCCCCACCCACCGTAGAAGATCAAGGCCCAAGGCAAAAGGAGTTAAACAATAAAGCACAAAAGGTTACTGACAGCGGGCCACAAAGAAGACAGAACAAAGAAAAGAATACTGAGACGGGGAAGGACCGCCAAAGGGGTAAATTCAAGAAAGTGGAAAGGGGAACCATTACACGCAGCCAGAAGGTGGACAGAGATACAATAAATGAATAAAAAAAAAGAAGAAAGCAAGGGGAGCTGGGCCAACAAGAAAATCTGGAGGAAGATAGGGCAATAAAAAGGAATAGAACAAATGAAGACATGATGGTGTGGAAAGCCTCTTCCAACCAAGTAACGGGTCCTGAGTGCTCTCAGGCCCGTGAAGAGCAATGAAACTCCTAAGTTGGAATTGCCAGGGGTTGGGCAACCGTGGCACGTTCCGAACCCTCCGACGGTTATGTTGGAGGGAACGCCCGGATTTTGTGTTCCTCATGGAAACCAAGATCAAGGACACAGAGTTGACAGAAATACGGAAAAAAATGCGGCTTTGATAATGGCGTTAGCCTTAGTAGTAAGGGACGGTCAGGAGGTTTGGGCTTCTGGTGGAATGAACAAAAGGTTTCGGTGGTCTCGTTCTCACAACATCACTTTTGTACTATCATTGAGGGAAACAAGGACATACCTAAGTGGCGTTGCATAGGTATCTATGGCTGGCCTGAGAGGCAGCATAAAACCAAAACTTGGGAGCTGATGACTAAGTTAAATCAAGAAAACGACCTTCCTACTGTTTTCATTGGTGATTTCAACGAAATAACAAACCACAATGAAAAGATGGGGGGAAACCTACGGGAGGAAAAGTATATGAATAATTTCAAGGAGGCTATCGACACATGCGACTTGGCTGAAATTTCTTTTAAGGGCAACCCTTTCACCTGGTTCAGAGGCAAAAAATGGGGTACTGCTATCAAAGAAAGGTTAGACCGCGCCTTAGCAACGTTGACGTGGTGTGCCATTTTCCCAAATGCAACCACTCACCACCTGCTACGCCACAACTCTGATCATGCTCCCATTTTGCTCCATAAAGGGGGAAATGTGTCCTGGAATCAGAGGAAAAGCTGTTTCAAGATGGAACATTTCTGGCTGGAGGAACCTAGTTGCACGGAGATCATTCGCAACAGCTGGAATATGAATAATAATGCTGATTTGTCCCAAAAAATCACAAATTGCACCAACCATCTAAGAGAATGGGCAAAGGAAAAGTTCGGGCAGATTGAAAAGAAGTTGAGAACTGCTGAAAAAGATTTAGAGCGGGACCAAGGCAAGGCGATGACAGAAGAAAATATTGCTCATTGTCGGATTTTGAGTGAGGAAATTAATGAGCTACTGAAACAGAAGGAAATTTACTGGTTTACAAGAGCAAAGATTAAAGAAATAAAAGATGGGGATCAGAACACTTCCTACTTCCATAGCAAGGCTACCACAAGAAGAAGGAGAAATCATATCAAGTGCCTAAAAAATGAGAATGGAATTTGGAAACATGATGAAAAAGAGATTGCAAACATTGTGACTTCATACTACAACAACTTGTTCTCATCACAGAGGGGTGATGACCCTAGTCTTGCTCTTGCGGGTATTAGTAAGGTTATTGATGCTGATATGAATGAGTCTCTGGAAAGGGAACCTGATGAAGGTGAAATCAAAAAAGCCCTCTTTAATATTCATCCAAACAAAGCCCCGGGTCCTGACAGCCTCCATGCTAGCTTCTTTCAAAGACATTGGGAGATTGTTGGGGAGGATATAGTTTCGTACATAAAAGGGTGGTGGAAAAATGAGATCTCTATTAATGATATAAACAAGACCAATATTGTTCTTATCCCAAAGTGTAAAGACCCTGAGGATATCTCCAATTTTAGACCCATTAGCCTGTGCAACTCAGTCTACAAGATTATATCCAAAGTTATGGCTGCTAGAGTAAAGCCTTTTCTAGACAAGATCATCTCGCCCAATCAAAGTGCTTTCATCCCTGGCCGTCTTATCACTGATAATGCCCTCATAGCTTTTGAAACCTTTCATGCTATGAAAAGGAAAAATAAAGGAAAGAAGGGGCAGATGGCAATCAAGCTGGATATGAGCAAAGCTTACGACCGTGTGGATTGGGAGTTCATCATCAAGGTTCTGGAAGCCTTTGGATTCGGGAAACAGTGGTGTAAGAAAATTTATGAATGTATAAGTACTGTCTCCTTTTCTTTTATTATTAATGGTTGTAAAAGGGGTCTTATTAACCCGAAAAGAGGGCTCCGCCAAGGCGACCCCATATCACCTTACCTCTTCCTCTTTTGTGCAGACGCCCTCTCTAACTTGCTCATCAGAGCAGGTTTAGAGAAGTCCATATCAGGGGCAAAGATCTGTAGAAAGATCCCTACGGTCACCCACCTCTTCTTCGCCGACGATAGCATTCTCTTTGCGAAGGCGACTCTCCAAGAAGCCGATAAAATAGCTTCCTCATTAAGCTACTACGAACGCGCTTCAGGACAGAAGATAAACTACGACAAGACGGAGATCACCTTCAGCAAGAATGTCACCGAGGAAAGAAGAGCCCAGATCCTAGACGTTCTTAAAGTCAAAGGGGTGGAAAAACATGAAAAATACCTTGGCCTCCCTACCATCATAGGCAGATCCAAAAGGAAGGTGTTTGGCGACCTCAAAGAAAAAATACGAAAGAAGATCAACGGATGGAAAGAAAAAATGCTAAGCCAGGCGGGGAAAGAGATTTTGATCAAATCTATAGTGCAGGCTATACCTTCGTATATGATGGGTGTTTTCAGGCTGCCAGATGCTACAGTTGACGATATAACAAGTATGCTTGCAAACTTCTGGTGGGGTAGTAAAGACGGGAAGAGGAAAATGCACTGGTTGTCATGGGAGAAGCTGTGCAATTCTAAAAAGAACGGTGGCCTGGGATTCAGGGACCTCAAGGTTTTCAACACAGCTCTACTGGCAAAACAAGCCTGGAGGCTTCACAATGATCCAACTTCTTTGGTGGCTTCCATCCTCAAACCAAGGTACTACAAAAACTGTGATTTCTCTGAAGCGGCTAGAGGGTACGATCCTAGCTACTCTTGGCGAAGCATTTGGGGCGCAAAGGCTCTGTTGAGGGAGGGACTGAGATGGAATACTAACAGGGATTCAACAACAAACATATGGCTCGATGACTGGATACCGCTGAGACAGGGGGTCGGTGTTTTGAAAGAGGATTTTACGGGTTATATTCCTACATCTGTCAAGGAACTCGTATGTCCTGTGAGTAACCAATGGGACATTAGTTTGCTGGAGAAGCTTCTAGTGGAGGTACAGGTTGATGCTATACGAAAAATCCATGTTTCCTTTTCCCAACCAGCATCAAGATACTGGTATCCCAACCGGGATGGCCTCTTCACAGTGAGGTCGGCCTACTGGCTGGGTTTTAACGGCCATAAATCTGCTGCACAGAACAACTGTTCTCCCCTCCAGACGGAGCTGTGGCCCGCGATTTGGAAGATGAAGCTGCCACCAAAATTAAAACACTTCCTTTGGAGGTGTGTTTCAAATCAACTCCTTGTGCTATCAAATCTTAAGGGACGCCATGTGCTCCAGACAGACCTGTGCGAGATTTGCAAAACAGAAGCTGAAACAACTATCCACTCTCTGCTCCATTGTACCCATGCCTCGACTATTTGGAACTCGGTGCACCTTCAGCCTATCCTCTCAGGAAGCCCGACACACCACTTCACTGAGCTGCTGCTATGGTTCATCACTAAAGGGAATGAGGAATCCATCATCCTTTTTACTGCTGCCTGCCTTTCAGCCTGGATTTGCAGAAATAAGGCTTTGTTTGAGAGCTGTCTGCCCCAACCTCTCATTACGGCGCATGGGATCCAGCACTGGGTTCAGTCTTTTAAAGATGATTCCTACTCCTCGCCCCCCCAGCAGCTTCTGTCCTTACACGACTCAGCTGCAGATGGCAGCCTCCTTTGTAGGGATACATAAAGATTAATGTGGACGCTGCGTTCTTACCGCACAGCATGATCAGTGTGGCGGCTATTTACCGTGATCATAATAGCAAAACGCTGTTGATGGCTGCCAAGACCTTCAGTACTGGATGGGATGTGATCACTGCTGAAGCCTACGCTATCCGTTATGCCTTAGAAGTAGCCCAGGATAGGGGTCTGGATCTTATTGAGGTCGAAACTGACGCCCTGAACGTATATAACAGAGTTACCAATGTTGTTCATGGTGCCAGCCCGATGATGGTGATGTTTCAGGAGATTAGATCAGCAACTAAGTTTTTCTCTTCAGTTATTTTCTCTCATACCTACAGAGAAGGAAATGATGCAGCTCACTCTCTGGCTAGACTAGGAGTGGGAAGTAGTCTGGGCATGATCTTCACTAGTTTGTTCCCGATCAAGCTATGTGAGCCTTTTGTAGCTAGTTGTTAAACTAATACAAAGGGCTTCAGTTATCAAAAAAAAAAAGGCAATCGATATGCTCTATTGGAACTGTCCTTCATGATTAATTGCCATTTTTAGTGATCTGCGTGAGTATACCTTGCCTTAATATTTTAAAACTTATACATTCGAATTCATCTCAAATATGAAATTCCTTGTACGACTAGGTACATATGAAACTCCCATCAACATGTAAATGCTCAATAATACATACATGTTTTCTTTTTCCAGTTTTGATGACTTGGTACAATTACTCATTAAATAGGGAAAAGTTCCATGTGCTACAGGTAGGAAGGCTTCACCAAGCAAGTCTAGGTCTAGACATGTGTTGAAATGAGAATTTGAATCAAATATTCATCATATTACCTAATTCCATGAACATTTTCTACTGGAGGACTCTCCCACAATACTACTCAATGTTGTCAAGCTATACATGTTGCTTATTCTTCCAATAATAAGAGTACATATGAGATAGTTCCAGTGGCTAGATAACTCCCATCAAAATAAAAATATTTACTAGCAAGGCATCTTTAAAAATTAGTGCAGTTTTTGTGACAACCTAGCCTTCCTGTTCCCATAAACTTGGAGATTTAGACTAATCACATGTGGTACTCAAGAATGAAGATCACATGATTTTTCTTTGCATAAACTTAATATCGCAAGAGGAGAGAAAATTAAAACTTGATTAATTTAGACAAGTCGATCCTACAAGTAGTTTCTAAAATGAAATAGGATGCACATAAAAAGGAAAAGATAAATATTCTACGTACCAATACATAATACAAATAAGATATAGTTCACGGAGAATATGACACGTCTATATCATTACAACATTTCCATAAATAAGCAAAACTCCAAGTACACTGAGAGTCTGACTCTATCTACTATCCAATACTACTAACACCACCACCACTGCTCATACTAACCATGCCATGTCTTAGGACTACTCCAGATCTACTACCTTGTCTAGAGATGATTCTAATTCCTTGCCAAACCTAAAAAGTCTATATGTAGAGTGATGAGCTACTTGGCCAATGTAACGAACAATTTAAAAGAATAGTTAAAGGAACCAAATTAGGCAACCAAATATAATAGGAAGATTATTCATGTAAGTTGTTTAATGAAGCATGGTGATACACATTTGCAAGATATATTTCAATTCCAGGAGCAAAGTTCAAAATAAGCAAACAATATCAATTCATTTACTATTAAGTTCTATTAGCTAAGCACACTTAGTACAAGCATAATATGTCAAAGGAATATCTCACGAGTCTAACTACCAGTTCTTTATTGTCTTTTAGCATTTTCATTGGAGTCACTTGAATTGTACCATTTAGTTGAAGACAGTAATGTGCGACTTATCTTACAAATCTTAAAGTAAACTAGTGACCTTAAGACTACTAGTAAAATACCTCAATCTGCAATGATGTTTCCATGTTTGGCCTACTGGTGGTTAAACAATGTGTATAAGCAATAATGACCTCACATTTTAAAATCCCCCAATTAAGGAAGGTCTTAAAGTTGAGATCCATCACCTAAAATTTCCCAAGAATCCAGATTTTATCAAACAATAAATAATAGCAAATAATTTCCTTTAGTTCAAATTTTATTTCCAAAATACTTCTCTAAAGAGTTAGATGAATTTTTTTCACAAGAATTGTACATACGAGAAATATATGAGAAGAAGTATCCATCTAATACTCCTTACAAGTTAACTTTAATGTCTTCAAGTAATTTGATATGTCCATCATATATTGATATCATCTTCTCTATCATGTACCTTAAACACTGTGAAACCAAAACCACAGATCAACCTATTAAAATATATTGTGTATGTTGGGTAAAATATATTGTGTATGTTGGGTACAAAAGCAAAAGTGTGTAAGTATATATCAATATATATTCCATCAATTACCTACAGATAAGAACTAACATTTTCTTCACATAATCTTTATTTATGTGATACTCATAGTGACATTATAATTGAAAAAATGTAAACAAACATCCAAAATTTTAGTTGTTCAATCCTTAATAAACACTTAGAAAACACTGACACACTAATGAGGGCAGTCATTAGAGTAACCACATACCTTTTGTAGAACCATGCATGTTATTTTACATTATATACTTCAAGTATATTCAATTATTCCCATCAACAGATCCAAGAAATTCAAAATTTAATCTGCATGTATGTAAATCTTAATGTGTTCCCATCACATTAATCACATTAAACCCTACTCGAGTCCTAGTCTAGGGTTTAAGTTTCCAGGTTATCAAATTATCATTAGGGTTATACATCGGTACTCCGTTTCCCATGTTTAATGATCTAATGACTGAAGAACCCTAGTTCATATTAGGTGTAATTATGATTATCAAATCTACCCTAGTATAACATCATGAACACTTCTATCAGATTATGCCGCATTAATAACATAGCAAATCATGATCTTAAATCCTTTCTTCTTTTATGCATAATTATTCCCATCAAAAACCCTAATTCTACATCAGTATGGTCATGGGCTTGTTAAATAATAATTATATTCTACATTTTTAGGTGATAGAATAAAAGAGAGGGTTTTAATGGTTTCAACATGTTTATGTACAAATCTGGGGGTTTTACACAATAATCATCACTTTATCACATGTTAACACCACTTTTCAAACTAGAAGAATAATTAGAGTTTGTCATTTTCTTTAGATTCCTCTCATTTTTCTAATCAAATTTTATACGCAATATGTCCCAGTTTGATCATCCTAGCAATTACTATGATTTTTGTAAAATTAGCATATTTGCATCAATAAGAGAAGGATGCGTCAGCAGTTACCCTTATTTTGTTTTTGTTTTCGGGCCAGTTTTTTTTGTGGGAAAGGACTCACTTACCCTCAGGCCTGAAGCATTTTAGAAGGGGAAAAATGGTCCACTGCCTATGAGCTTCCTTCAACCTAGCAATGCAACTCTGCATGATGCATGACACTACACCATTGATGTTTGTCGCTTCTCCCCCAATGGTTGAGTCTATTGGTTGCTAGAGTTCACTTCGAAATCCTCCGCTGCATCCCGGTCTCACTTCTCTATGAACCTCCAACACCAATCTCTTTTTCTTCATCGATCAAAGCTATCATGGGAAGCTAGTTCTACACCACTACTATCCTACTCTATGGAGGGCATATGCACGAATCCCATCCATCTATGCCTCTTCTCCTTCAACTCAACTAACATCCATAAACCCTGACATCCAGGTCCACACTCCTAGATGCATATGTTCATGTCATCATGACTCTGGCAGGGGGGCAAGCTTCCACGACTCTCTCTCTCTCCATGCCCTAATTGATTGCTGCCCTACCAAGGGTCCCTTCACCTTCGAGAGACCCATTCAAAACCTTCATCCATTTCCCACCAACAAGTCCTTCACTGCTTTTCAACTCTTAAGACTTGAGTAGAATAGATGCTTCACTAATACTATCTACTAGACACCATATTTTCACTGACTTCTTCCCTTGTTTATTCTGGTCTCATTGCATCAGAGTGCTCAAACTCTCCCAGACTACTGCTTATATAGCATTGAGACACTAGTGTTAGGAGAAGGGTGATAGAAAAAGGGAGAGAGACGACCGAGGGGCTAGTTTCCCTTATTCTTGTCATAAAAATAGGTGATGGCCTCATGGGGAAAGGTTTTCCATCATGTTACACATGATCCCTCCATGTAACATGATTCTCTTCTTATGATAATTACATCAAAGAACTTATTAAAGTTTAAAAACTTGCTTTCCTAGTCTAGGAATTGATAACTTGCTAACTCCTTCCTCTTTCCTTTCACCATACAAACATTCTTAATTTGTTGATTAATTAAGGAAAGGCCAAACATGATGCCCACAAGACAAAACTACTCTTTACCTTTCTCTCTCTTAGCCATAGTGTATTTCTTGAATTGAATATCCATATGACTTGGTTGATGTACCAAAAACCACCAAGGAAAGCATATGAATATGTGCCACTTTATTGGAGAATTTGATCATTGAGTTGTTTGTCAACTCCCTATCTCTTAGATATATTCCTTAAATCAGTTGTAGGACTTCATTAAAATCTTCCCCACCTAAATCCAATTTGTGAGGTTTTTATTGGGATATAAACCACATACAAAACTTTCCTCCTTTAAAACAATTACCATTACTTCATGAACCATTCTTTTTCTCCCATATCCTAGAATTCTCTTCCTTTCCATATTATTTTCTAGTATAAACTGACAAATTGAAATATTCTCGTTTGATGCCTCAAACATGGTGTTTCCAATCTTGGATAGATAATTATCATTTAATTATCTAAAATACCATAAATCTTATTTTCTTTTAGAAACTTGTCCAATATTCCATAATTCTATTATTCAACAATTCAGAAAGTAATTATCTTTCATTTATGCATGGAAACTCCCTTTCCTAGAGTATTCCATATGATTCCATATTTAAAACACCCATTGTGAATTACCTTTAGTAATTTATTTATAATTGGATTTCCTCTCTTTCTTTTTCCAATATCTATTAATGGTTTATTGAAACTAGTAAACTATGAGAAATCCATCCAATATGGATTATTTGCACTTTCAACCACAATTTTCAAATAAGACATATAGAGAACCATTTTTCTAATATGTACTTTAATTATTTGCAATCAAATGTATAAACACATGAAAAAACTAGGTTATAACATCCTTTCCCTCTTATAGGAATTTGTCCTCAAAATTTGAATAATCATACAAAAAGATGGGCATGAGATAATTTCTTCAGATATATTTTATACAACCTCTAATCCTGCTATTATCTTTTACTTATGTGTTGATTCCTTTTTTATTTAATCTGCACCAAAAGGACCTATTTACAAATCAAATAGTTTTATAGGACTTACTTGGGCCAAGGGTTAACCCATGTTATTCCATCAAAATATAATTAAGGAATTACTTATCAATTCATGCCTTATATTTGTATAATTCAATTTTTACTAAAATTGAGTATATAACATTCACCCCTCCTTGAAAGGAATTTTGTCCACATAATTCACAACTAGTAAGGTTAAGGTGAAAGATCTTTCATCTTAATTTCACAACTTAGGGCCAGTAATCCTACTTAGCTTATCTTTAATCACTTTAGTTGATATGCTAAATTCCTCATATTATTACTAAGATTGGTACTTGACTTCAATTCAAGGTACATCCAGATCCTTAGTAATTACATGATATCGTCCTTTTGGTGATTACATTTTCATGTGTGATTTCAATTTCACTTGGTTCTTACCTTTTCACCTAGGCTTTCAACCTATTATTCATTTGTTTCCAGATAAGGGTGTGGTAACACATCAAACCCTAACTCGTGTTATTAAACTTTAAACCTAGTTTATCCATTCTCATATCTCAATTTTAAGCATAACATGTGTTCATCCAACTTCTCTCACTCATTATAAGAAGAAATAAACATTTGGCTACAGTCCAAATGCAAAGTTCATCCCATTCCAAGAGCAGAAAGGATGTTTACACACATTGTCTTATGAATTTTGATTTTTTAGGTTGAATCATTCTCAACATGACTCTAAACCATACTTACTTTTAATTCCACAATTTCTTATATTTTGTTAATTCAAAAGCTTTCTTTCACTCCTGAGTTTGTGCACAACTGCTCTTTGAAATCTCATTATTACATGACTTGTTATGTCTTTATATTTACAACTCATGTATTATAAGCCTTAGCTACTTCCTTGGGGTCTCTACAGGTACAATTGTTTTTTAGTGATCTCATCCTTATGCATCTAGGTAGGGACTCTCACATTCATCTCTTGGGCCTCATGAACATCATGAAGGTGGCCAATCCCCTCACTCATGCAAACATAGTTGTTAACCATATGGTCTTACGCATTCATGGCACAATCACCTCCAAATTTCATCGGTCTTATGTACCTTTAATACTCCCTACTTTACCTTAGGGTTGACCTAGGGATCTACCCTTCCTAAGGGCTTATTGAGATCATATTATTTTCATATGTAATTCTTTAAACTGGGTTTCCTCCATCTCTTATGATACTCATTATTCACTTTATGTCCCCCCATTGGGCTTATGGTAACCTTCCTTTTCAGGCTTGGTCCCATATTGTTAGTCACTTCCATAGTGACATTTCCTCATGTTTCTTAAAGATGGCATACTTGGATTCAAAGACTTATACTCAATATATGCACTTTCATATTTTCCATACTTAATTCTTTACACATTATGTGACATTTAAGGTTACCTCAATTTTTAAATTGATTCATCATCTCACCCTTCTAGGAAAGGTCCTAACCTAGGGTGCCTTCTTGGCTCACAGGACAAGGTTAGGGTCTCTAGCCACAACCCAATCCCATAGGTTTAGGGTTTTCCCTCCCTAATAGATCCCTTTTCCCACTCTTGAATTGACTTACCCTAGGTCGGGACACTAACCCTTAAAGTTGAATTTTCATTTTTATGTAGCCATAATATGTTGAACATACATTTTATATTATAACTTCTCATCCCATACTTTCTTAGTCTCTATGTATAACCACTTGTTGGGGGTATTCATACTCACTCAAAGGGGTATTTCAATGATCTACCCAATCTCTGGGGATGACCTCCATCCATACCCACTCATTGGGGGTATTCACATCATCATGCTTGCTAGGTGTATTTTAATGGAATACCCGCTGGCTGGGGTATCATCTCCACTCTTAGGGGGGCTTATATACTCATTCTCTCAACGTAATTTCAGTGGAATACCCACTCACTGGGGTAGTTTCAATTTCTTACCCACTCACTGGGGGTATGTTCAATATCATAGCCACTCACTGGGGGTAGCCTCAATAGCCTACCAACTCATTAGGGGTAGCATACCCACTCTTTGGGAGTATTATTTATTCATCTAACCCTCCATAGATAGCATTCGGACAACGAGCAAGTTATATTAATATTTTCATTTATATGTATAACCGTTGGTTACTATGTCTCTCATGTATATTCAAATCCTTTCCATTACATCATGCATAAATTTATCCATATCCATGCATGGGAGACTGGGTCACCTAACCCCATTTTGTGTTTCTTGTTTTTTTCCTTTTCACCCTCATTAGCATTCATATGGGTAGGTTTACTCGATCCCCCACACTACTCCCATTTCCCAAGATTAGGGGTTTGGGTTAGGGTTAGGGACTACAAAACCTACACCCTACATCATAGGGTTTCTATGTCCCTTGACCCACTAGGGTTTCCCCAAACCAACCCTAGTTCCCTTCAGGGTTACCTTCACAAGGAAAAACCCACAACACTTTTTTTTTCTTTCTTTCTCATTATTTCCACATTACATGTACATTATTATTTCCATATTACATGTACATTATTATTTCCACATTACATGTACATTAGTAGTTCCAAATTACATGTACATTAATGGGAAGATGATGCCTTAATCCTACTCCTTCTCAAAAATCCTAACTTGACATGAGGAAGGAAATTCCTTTTAAGGTTTATTAAGAAATAAGATAAGAAGTGGGTGCATCAAGATGAGAAGAAACTCTAAAGGTATTTTACTTCAGGAAAAATCTTCCAACTATGGTCGGGAAGGATGCACAAGCCTGAGATTCCCCATAAGAAGACTAACCATGCAAAGGAAAATTTTGCCAGCCCTCGGGTCATGGTCCCTCCTAGACACCATCAACTTTAGAAATTGCCCTAATAATTCTTTCATATTTCTATAGATTACTGGAAATTATAACTAATACATATTATATGAAAAGTTTTAGGATATGATACCAAATGTAACAACCTCACTTGAAAACCCCTAATTAAGGAAGGTCTTAAAGTTGAGAGCCATTACTTAAAATTTCCCAAGGATCCAGATTTTATCAAATAATAAATAATAGCAAATAATTTCCATTAATTCAAATGTCATTTACAAAATGCTTCTCTGATGAGTTACATGAATTTCTTTCACAAGAATTTTACATATGAGAAATATATGAGAAGAAGTATCTATCTAATCATCCTTACAAGTTATATTTAATATCTTCAAGTAATTTCATCTGTTCATGATATCTTGATATCATCTTATCTATCATGTAAATAAAAAGCCATGAAATCAAAAGCATGGATCAGCATATCAAAATATATTGTGTACGTGGGGTGCATTCCAATGTGTGTAAGTACATAACAACATATATTCCATCAATTAATTGCAAATAAGAATTGTCATATTTTTCACATAATCTTTGTTTATAGGATGCTCATAGATGCATTATAATTGACAGAATGTAAATAAACATCAAACAATTTACTATTTCAATCCATGAGAAATAATCATAAAACACTGCTAAACTAATTTGGGTAGTAATAAGTGTAACTACATACCTTTTATAGAATCATGCAGGTTAACTTGCAGTATATACATCTAAGTATATTCGTGTCAGACCCCTAACCTTGCTTAAAGAGTTGAACAAGCTTAATTACCATAATTAAATTCTTAGAACCCTAATATAACCATTTTATATGCTTTGTAATCACAAGTCAAGCTAAAGTTTCAAATTTGGGCCAATTTGGACATTGTTTGAGCAAGTTATGCAATTTTATGTACATTTTGGACTTTTCTACAATTTACCCAATTGAGGGGTTTTCATTGATATGTTTCACATAAATTATGTTCCTTGGATGTTTTCTCATCAATCTGTAGCTTTTTGAGCCATGGGGTTCTTAGTTGTACCTTGGTATGAAGTTGATCCCTTTCTACGGTGAATTGGGGTTTAACCCCCCCCCCCCAATGGATGAACCACCTTCTTGGTTAACAACAGATGGCTCCACTACTTGGGAAACATAAGGTGGCTATCATCCAGTGGTAACACCTATGGCCATCACTAGAAGTATCTATTTTGATGGTTTTTGGTTTGGTTCATTTGAACCCATGGTTCACTTATAAACATGATTAACTGATGGTTTACCCATCTTTAGACCTAAACCATGAACAAACGATGGTAACCTTCAACCAAAAGGTGATGGATAGCCTGGGAGACCATCATCTAGTGTACTAGAAGTCCCCAACAGCCGGTGGACTGGCTTCCTACTCATCCATGGAATCTTTAAGCCATGAACACAAGGAGAGATGCTTGTACACCTCATGCTTGCTTCCATCCTTATCCATGGGCTATATCCACCCTTCCTTGCCCAAGTACGAAACCTTTTCTTTCTTTCTCTTTAGTCTAACCTTGAGAACCAACCTTTCTATATTTGTTTGGGGAAACAGGTGGTCCAAGGTAGAAGATGACCCTCCTTTTGAGAAGAAGTTCTCCTAAAGCTACATCTAGCCCTACCTAGGGTTTCCAAGGTCATGTTCTAGGGTTTTCGACCTAGGCAAGTTGTTTTCTTCCTTAATTCTCTATTTTTTTTGCTCTTCATCTTCCCCAGACCTTCATCCATGTTGTAACTCTTCTTTTCCATGGTAAAAGTTGCTTTAGAGCTCAAGATCCTACCTTTCTTGCTTCTTCTTCTAGGGGTTTGCTTCCTTGTGAAGAAGGGTTCCTACTTGGCTGAGTTCAGAGCCTCTACTTGGGTTTTCTACCTTCTTGGATCTATTTTCCTGATGCTAAGAACCTTTTCTTATCTTTATAGGTGAGTTTTATAACCCGCTTCACATATATTTCTTACTATAAGCTTGTTAGCTCATATTATTTCCTTAAAATGGTGATTTAAGCCTTAAGAAGCTAAGCTTGCTTGAGATCTCAAATTTGTATGGTGTTCCCTATTCGGTTCTAGTTCTAAAAGTTTAAAAGACCATCCTAAGGTATAGTATGGTCTATAGAAGGTTAGTAGCTCAATCGATGGTGATAAGAACCTAACAATCGATGGATTAAACTAGGGTTTCCAAGCCTTTTTCCTTCACTACTACATCACCCAATGGTGACACCATGACAATTGATGGTGGTTACCAAGGGTGTCAACCGATGGTGACAACTGATGGACACCCCTTAGGTCAAGTTTTGGTTCAATTACATTAATGACAAATGGTTAGTGCCTTAATGGAAGTATTAACCAATGGTGAGATCATTGCAACACTCCATGGTGAAATATGATAGTAGTGTTAATCCTACCAATCGATGGTGACCCAAGAGGTCACAACCAATGGTTGATCAGGATACCAAAATAGATGGTGAGTCAAGCTCTTAAATGTTTCTTCAATTAATCCCTGACCCAATACTTTCTTGGGTCAAATGATTCAAGGGTTAGACATATACTCTAATTTATGGTTTTGAAATATGAACCGGATCCAATGGTTAGGTGCTAACACTTTTTCATCTAATAGTTTATAATAATGGACTTGATCCAATGGTTGAGATTGTATGCTTCAACATCCAATGGCTTGGTTTGCAATCTATAGTATTACATCTGATTTCTAATAATCTGAATTTGATGGTTTCCCTTATGTGATGAATTTAAGAAGCTTGATAGTTGAGATGATGGTGTGGTTAAAATGTACAACAAATGATGGGTTTGAACCCCACAACCTATGGTGCCCCTTCAAGTTATTAAACAAAGAATGCCTAGGGTTAAAAGGTGACTCTTTCTAGGTCACAACTCGATGACTACATAGGTGGCTTAATCAAGGTACCTACTTATGTAAATAACTAATGGTCTTACCTTTTCAACATCCAGTGGTTCTGGGTGATGTTGTGGTATGGTGATATAAGTTGAATGATTTTGAGACAAATGGAGGTTTTTCCTTAATAAGGTAGTCTTACCTTTTCCCTCATATGAATAGAATAAATAATTACCATATTGTGATGATATGTAACCATAATGGGGTATAGTTTGTTACACTTAATCCTAATGAACTCAGGTGATGGTAATTAACTATGATCATCCTTCCTTAGTGGGATAATAGAACAATGGAGTTTCTCTTATTGTTTTAAAACTCTTGTATACTACCACCTAATATTTATACCTTGAATTGTGTGTGGATCCATACTTGAGAATTGTATAGAATGTGATGGTGATGCTTTGTCTTATGCATCCATGATTATAAGGGGATGTTATGGGTTAGGGTTTGTGAATGGATGTTGAAATATAAATTTAATGTAACTAACCTTGCTAAACCTAAACCTAACACTAGTATAGAATGGTGGTTATTCATGTTATCCTTTCTTGAATGATTAATATAATGATGGAATACCCTTTCGTAATGACTGATTTAGACTCTAATGTGTTAATTGGTGGTCATCATAGCTTCATGATCTATGCATTCTTATTCCAAACTTGTATAATATAAGTGTGATTATGGCCAAGCATACACAGTTTCCTTACATGTGATATAGGAAAGGAATGCTCTTAAATGAAAAGATGAGCCTACAATGTTATCATGCGAGAATATTCTAGTTCTTTAATGCAAATTTTGTTGAGCCTATGTATCACATGTGTGGTTATATTTTTTGGGCCTTGTTATAAGTCATAGATATATAATGACGAACTTGTAGTAAATGATATGATGGTCTTAATGACCATTGGGCATGGATGAGCCCTAAATGAGGTGTAATCCTCTTATGTTGACAAGGGTTGATGCCCTGTGATGTTGTAAAGGATTTATATATCCTATGATAGTGTGATGATAATTGTAGACTCATGAATGACAATGAAAAGTACCATGTGATGATGATGTGATAACAAGTATAGTCTCTTGATTGATAGGTTAATAGTGCCCTATGATGTTGAGAAAAGAAATTATGTCTCATACATTTTATATCTTCTGAAGCTATTATATAGCAATGCTTTCTAGAGATGAATTAGGGTTTGTATGTCCACTTGTATGGTGCAACCTTAATTCACCCAACTGGTGCAATTAATCAAGTGAAACCTTAATTCACCCAACTGGTGCAATTAATCAAGTGAAACCTTAATCATGTAGTTGCCCTATTCCATAGAACCATCTTCAGTGTCAAAACTTGCTGGATGGTGAAACGAGTATTCCTAAGGGAAACTCAGAGTGCATACATAACATATTGAGTATGCGGGGTACTTGTCATCCTAACACTAGGTGTTTGGGAGGATGGTTGTGGTGATACCTAACCCATTTTTTTGAGAATGACTACGTTTGGGTCTCAATGATTATGAAATGATTTGATTGGAGGACAATTGCAGTTGTACATCAGTGATTGGGTTTTAATACCCTGGATGCTAGTGCCGTGACCTATACCAAGGTGGGCTAGTTAGAGGAATATATGTCGTTGTTTTGTAGTTTGACTATATATTACTGTGGTGCAAACTCGTATTGACCGAGTATAGAGAAGATGTTAGAGTCTGACTCTTCCTAGATCTTGTATGGCACTGATTTCGACTTAGCAGTGGTCCATTGGATTTGGATGGTACAAATCAAATACTCAAGGCATAATAAAGATATAATACAGCCGTGTAGCATATCTAGTTAGGGTTATACACAACACTTCATATTGCATGATAACCCTTGTTTTCTTTCTTTACATAGAGATGGTGTATAGTACAATAAGAGATTATAAATATGCTTGTGTTGTAGTTATGCTCGTGTTGTCAGATATATTGATATTGATAGTTAAGATTATGTTGCTAGCTATGTTTAATATTGATAGACATGCCTCTGTAATTAGAAATGCTTAATTGCTAATCATTCATATGCATTTGGTTGTGCTATGACATTATCTCTACTTATGATGTGGACTTGTTCTCTTCATTAAACATGCCAAAATTGATAGCCATGTTATGCTACAAGATTGCTTATGATACTAGATTGTTATTAGATGCAATCTGATAAAACTTGAGTAGATATATTTGAGAAGATATGGATTTATCTATTACCTATATATACATTGATAATCATACTATATATATGGATTTATCTATTACCTAATATACATTGATAATCATACTTGTTGTTGTGATCATTTTTTAACCTATTTAGCATGATTTAATTATTTAGTTTGATCAATTGATTATTAAATACTCCAACTGCTTAGTTATTTAATATTTATTTAGATGTAGTAAATATCTTTTGGAGAGAGTTATATCTCTCACTGGGACTGGGTATCACCTTGTCGGTCACCACATCTTTTTAGGTGACCGACAAGAGTGGTAGAAGAACCATGGCAGCGAGGGAAACTGAGCTAATGAACCCTAGATATGGTTGTTTAGTTGTCTAGTCTATCCTAGAGTCATCCATGTATTCTCAGGTCCCGGTGAAAAGTTTGGATATGGTGTTTCAACTGAATCAAATCTTCAATAGCATGTTGATGCTTGTAAATGTGCAAAATATGGATAGTGTTCCTTTGAAAAGTTTATGTTGTAGCTGAAGCTACAGAGCATTTGTAAGAGATTTTGGCATTATATGAAATAAAGCAAGTTGTTGGGCTTCTATGAAACTATTTTTTTTGGGGGAAACCAGAGCTTAATTATTATTCATCCCATGCTTTGGAGTAGGTTCATACATAAAGGGGTTAATTTTTACATGTTGGAACCAAATTGGCATGGTGCATTGGAAAGAGATAATAGAGTTACTAAAAAGGGATTGTTTTTATATCACATCTGAAACTACATTCATCGTGCGAGGGATGTATTATAGCTCGACGTCAAGGTGAACATTTCCACTACATGTATCCTAAAATCGCCTCCATAGTGATTGGAGAAGGGGTGGGGGTTGTGCGCATAAGAGGTGAAAAACTCCTTCTTGAGCATCTGAAAGGATGAGGATTTTGCCTAGGTTCATTTAATTGTTGATGTGTGCTGCATGAAGAATGGCCAAACTCTCAACCATGATGGGTGAGCTGGCATGGACGGGATTCCCGATGCCGAGGATGGGCTCTCCTGAACTGGCATGACAAAAATGCCTAAGCATGCTCCTCGTGTTGTCGCATGGAAGGAGGCATCAGTGAACACAATGTGATCATAACCAGTAATGCAGATGGAGGGAATATGGTCCCTATTTATCGTGAGTTTACTATGAGCGCTCCACATCTCTGAGATAGTATTTGTGTGTTCTTTGATAAAGGCAGCCCTGGATTGAGTATGAGGATTCTACCCAGTGTGGAGTAGCTCGTTCCTCACCTGCCATATGTGCCAGCAGGCTACAAGGAGTAATGCAGATTGTGAGTGGTGTGTAGTAGGGTAAATGATTGCAGATATCCATACATCCACGGTCAAAGAAAAGAAACCAGGTTTTGTATCTAGCTCATCCCATATGGGTCTAATAATATGATAGTCCCTAAAGCAATGGAGGAGCGAGTCCTCCATGTTGTTGCAAGTAGGGCAGGTGTTGTCGACCATGATATGTTGCCTTATCTTTTCGCCATTGTGCAGGAGAGCTTTGTGGAGAAAGATCCAAGCAAAGATCTTTATACGTTCGGGGACTTTAAGATTCCACACCTTGTGCCAGTCCCAATGAACAGATATATCCATGTTGTTACAGAGCCACTTGTATGTTGATTTTGCAGTTAACGTGCCAGTGGGGTCATGTGGCCATGCCCCACTGTCCGGTCCCAGAGACTGTCTGGGTGGGGGGATAAGGTAGACTAAGTCTTTGAAACCACTAGGGAAGTATGAGTCAATGAAAGAGTGGTCCCACTCACCATTGTCAAGGACCATGCTTGCAACAGTTAAGTCGTCTAGCCCATAAGGAGGTGTGAACGTAGGATCAATGTCTTGAACAAAAAGGTCTGTGAGCCACTTGTCGTGAAACACCTAGGTCGTGGTACCAGACTAGATGATCTTTGTACATTGTATTTTAACAAGGTTTATGTTTTGCTTGATGAAATCCCAGGCAGGAGGGCATGGCTTCTTCAGGAGGGCTCCATCCTTCATATATTTCTCAGACATGATGAGGACCCAGGGAGTATCTGGCTTGTTGAGGAAGACCAGACATTTTTTAGCATTAAGGCATGGTTGTATTCGTGGGCATCCTTGATACCCAACCCTCCTACTGCTTTAGATGAGGTGATCTTTTTCCAGGAGACCAGAGAGAGTTTCTTGCATTCTCTACCACCAGACCAGATGAAGTTTTTGACGTGCCTGTTTATATCATCACAGTGGCTCGATGAGAGCTTGACTGATTGCATGGTATAGGCCGGGATGGCTTGCAATGTGGATTTAGCAAGGGTAATGCGACCAGTAAGGGAAAGTTGGCTTGGCTCAAGCATTCCATACACAGCACAAAGATATACAGACTAATTGGATCACCTTGCCGAACACCCTAGGTTGGTGTGAAAGGAGGTAAGGGTGAACCTTCCCTTAGTATGGACGTAGTACCACCAGTGATGATCCTCATGATGAGGCGAATGATGTTTTTGGGCAGACCAATCCTTTGAAGAGTGTCTTATATGAAAGACCATTGCATCCTATCGAATTCTTTGACAAGGTCCAGTTTGATACCGACCCAATGCTTCTCGGAAGATTTTGATTTCATAGAGTGTATCACCTCCTAGATGAGTAGAATATTGTCACTAATATGTAACATCCCTGACTTGGGTTATGCTTTAACCATGGATGTTTTGTTAATAAAGATAATTATATGCTTGCTCTTATCTTTTGAAAAGTAATAAAGGCTCAAGAGGAACTTACATTTCAATTTTAGTCCATTTTGAATAATGTTAAAAATAATGTTTTACTTGTTTTGGACTAAAGTGCAATTTACCCAAGTTGAGGGGTTAATTGGAAAATTTTGCATGAGAAAATGTTCCTCAAGTGTTGAATCATCATGAGAATGAAAATGATGCAGAGGTACGGCTAGTGAAAGCCTGAGTACCAATAAAGAGCTGATAAAGCAATGCTTGTGCATAAAAACCTAGTTTTGGTGTAATGTACAATTTACCAAAACCTAGGGTTCAATATGCAAATTACCACTTTCAGAGAGTTTCTATTATTTCTTGTCATCATGTAGAGAAAATAAAATGAGAGGAGAATCTCATTTGTATCGCTTTGAAGGAGAGAGAATCTTGATATTAAAATAATCAAGATTTAAGCATAATTGAAACCCTAATTTAATTTAATGCAAAAAAATATATTAATTGAAGTGTCCTTCAATCAAAATTGTGTTGGTTGAAAATCCATATATGTGGACGTCCTTGTGCCTTGCAAAGGCAACAAACATCTCAAGTGAGTGGAGAGCCACTCACATTAATAAAAGGAAAAGAATTATCCACTAACTTTAGGATATTATTATTATAAGGGTTAAGGTGCTTAATTTGTTTTCCTTTAATTCATGGATAATTGAGAGGAATAAGAGGCAAGGAATATAGCCTCGTATCCAAGGAAGAGGAGGGGGAAAGTGGCAAGGAAATGGAGGAGTTATCTTCTACTTTCACTCTCTTAAACGAATTTTCAATAAAATGCATATATGCTCCTTTATCCATAACTTGAATGGGAAATTTCGAAGCCACTTTCACGTCTTTCTTGTAAAACGATATAGGGAGCTTAGGTGAAACAGGAGGACGACCCCCAACCTGTAGGTAAGCTCCATGACCTTCTTTCACCTTGATTTCATGGTGGAAATCACAAATCAATGCATGATTTCTTTTTTTCTTCACTCAATCTTCAACTCTAGCCAATCTTTTCATTCAAAATCTTGAGGACGAGCCTTGGGATAGTTGAAGGTGTTTCTTTCACCATTAAAGACGTGGAGTTGTAGCTTTGAAGATCAATTTAAGGCAGGTTATATAACTTGAACCCTTATTCATTGTTATTGCATTCAATTCCTCAAATTCATTTTGTTCAATTATTCTTCTCAAATTTCCTTTGAATAATTGATGAAACTACCATGGGAATGGAAGTAAAATTCGAGGGGTGGAAGCTTTATGATGATGAAATCATCTTAAGTACACATCTCAACAAATTTAGTTGCAAACAGTTTCAACAATTTTGGTCCAAACGGTTTCACCAAAATGTTTGGTGACCAAACGGTTTGCAAACCATTTGGAGGTTGAGGCCCAAACCGTTTGGACATGGTTGACCAAATGGTGGTGTTGACCACTTGAGGTTAGAAGTAAAACATGTTGGGTAATGATCTAATGGATCCAATTGATTGATTCAATGTATGGACAATCCACCAATTGCAAACCCTAATCGGGTTGAGTGGTGAAAACCTTGATTGAATCCATTCGAGTTCAAGACAAATTGGACCAAACGGTCTTGAGACCGTTTGAGTCCAAACGGTCTTGAATCCATTTGGGATCAAACGGTCTCAGGACCGTTTGGAGGTCAAGAGCTAAGGTGGATCGTTTGGAGGTTCAAGGGCCAATGATTAATGTACTTGAATGGTTCAATTGTTGAAGATTTGAATGGTGCAAACAATGATCGATTAGTTGATGGAAACCTTTAGGTGACCCTTTCGGTTTTGAGGCTGGCTTGGACCAAACGGTCTTGAGACCGTTTGAGTCCAAACGGTCTTGAAACCATTTGGGGTCAAACAGTCACAGGACCGTTTGGAATCAAATGGTTTCAAAATCATTTGGTGTTGAAATGCCAAAACCAAATGGAGGTCAAAAGTGATCAAATCATTTAGATATTTAAGGTGATGATTGATCCATTAATCCAATGGTTGATAATAATGATAATCAAAGATAGGGACATTGGTTGAATCCCTAAAGTACCTATATGATTAGTACCTTTAAAATGATTAACCCTAAAAGTTTATGAAAGCAATAATTCAGTCCACTATGTCAACCATAGTTGTATGTACTTGATGAAAAGGTTGATGTAACTTAATCAAGTTAAGAGGATGATAGAAAGGAATTCATACATGAGTGTTAATCATGTAGAGTATGTGATTAGGGTATGATCCTTAGTGAAGAGATCATGAAACACTAATCGATAAGGTTAACAAACCCTAACCCTAATTTAGGGCAATTCTGAGTGAAACCCTAATCTAGGGTATTAGTGTAACCCTAATTAATGGTGATGACATGAGAAACCCTAATTTAGGAAAACATGATGAAAAACCCTAAATTAAGGGGATGCTTCATGAACCCCTAATTTAGGATGAACAGTAAACCCTAATTGGGAATAATTGAATGTCAACCCTATTTATGGGTAATGGAATGTGAGACCCTAATTGGGATGAATATTAAACCCTAATTGTGAGTTATTGAATATAAACCCTAATCTAGGGTGATGTGATGTGAAACTCTAATCCATGGTGATGTAAGTAAAACTATATGAAAACTCTAATCTTGGGCAATATGGTGATAATCCATAACCCTAATTTTGGGTAATGGGATGAGTATCCCCAATTGACATGAAATGGGAAACCCTAACCCCGGTGAGGGAATAGTGGTGTTACCCTTGAATATCATGGAACTAAAATATGATTGATATATCTGTTATCATGTGTACTAACCATGCATGTATCATGAGATGATGAACATAAGTAGGTATGAGCTATGATGCTTTATTTATTGAAATTGTTTATTGGGACTTGTGTGTCGTAATATGCCTTATTGCCTAGTAAGAGGTAATAAGAGAGTTAATGGGGCCCAAGTGCCATGAGAGATTCTTGTGTAGCAAGTATCATGTTTACCTTGGTCAGATGACCTGAGGGTAATAGTTACCTGAAAAAGTGGTAACAATGCTCAGTGATGAGCTAAGGGTTTGAATACCCAAATCCATGTGATTATGGTAATGAAATTGTGGAGGGATGAGAATTCCCAGTATTGAAATCAGGGAATTGAGATCCCAATATCTTAGAAAGACTGAGAAATAATTGATGGAAATAGTACATGTTTCTTTGAGGCATTTGCAATAATAAGTTATGTTTGAAAACTTGGCTGATGCTAAAAGAATATGATAATTTACATAATTAATCAAGTTCAATCTATTCATGTAGTGCTCTGACCATAGATCCATCATCGTCAGTAGTTGGTGATGGTGAAATAGGTTCTCCTCGAGGGCATACTGTTGAGTATGTGGGGGTAATGGGGGAACATATCCTTACGTCCTAATGTAATGTTGATGGAAGGTAAACATTAAACCTCTCAATCCTTCATTATATATGTTGGGATGGATGTATCACAAATCTCCCGATGATGTTAATGCCAGATCGATTGAAATATAAATGAAATCTCTCAATTGAAAAGTGAGTACAGCCGCCAATGTAAATCTATAGCGAAGTTGCCACTATTCCTTGGAAAGCTATTATTAGCAGAGACACTAGATGTCCTACAGTTGTCCTCACACTGATTGAGGAGGATGAGGTCATGGAAATCTGGTTCTTCCATTGACCTATGTATGGTACCGATTTCGATTTCGCAATGGTCGGTTGGAGTATGAGCGGTATACCTCATCTCCTCATAGCTTAAATATGTTTGTAAAATGTAATCAGCCGCGTAGCGTATTTGCTTAAAGTTGAAATTCAAGAATCACTGGTTGATGTTATTCTGCTTAGTATATTATGGATGGATAAATCTTATACATGTCATTTATTCAATACACAAGCTGCTTTATCAAGTTATAGCTGAAATGCTTAAGTAATAATGTTGCTCTAATCTGCATAGATAATGAATTATCTACTGTTGAATATATGATTCCACTACTCAGTTTATTTCTATTAAACTGTAATAATAATGTTTTTGGAGGAGAGTTATATCTCTCGCTGGGGAAATTTTATAATTTTCTCACCCCCGTGGGATCCAACATTTTTAGGTAGACGCAAATGAAGAGGCAGAAACCCAATAGCAGGGGAAGAGTAGCAGTATCAACAAGGATAGTAGTAATACTTCAGGTGGAGATACTGGATGTCAAGCTTAGTATAGAGAGTCCTATGTATCATCTCTGTACTCTCAGGTCCTAGGAGTCAGTGGATAGTGTTTTTATAATCAATCTGAGATTTTGGCTCAAATGCCTCAAGGATTTTGTTACTTGTGCTTTTATCAGGACAAGTGTTGCATATATATTCCTCGAGAAGAGATGATACATGGAATGTTATGAAATCTTTTAATTATATTAAAAGAGTTTTCCTATAATGGATCTTTTTATAAATGGTTTTAATTTTTAGTAATCTGTTGTTAATAATCATTTCCGCATGTTGATTGTGCACTTATTATCTTAATGATAGCGGGTGTCGTCACAAGTTTAGTGGTATCAGAGCTCTAGGTTTGCTGAGTCTACAGAGACATAGGATTAAGGTTGTTGAGTCTGTTCTAGTGTCTTCCAATTTATTTGATAGTGTATTCTGCTCATATAGGAGGAGAAGAACTTGAAGATGTCTGGATCACATGATGAACATGTTGTTGAGAGCAGCATTGTTGCACCAGGAGGAGGTACAAGGGATCAAGCTAGGGAGGAACCAGTATTTGAGATTCCTCGTCTTGATTAAGCTGCATTAGAAAACCCAGCCTTCCATGCTCTGTTCGGGCAATTTATGGCGATTATGACGCATATGGCAGATAGGATGCCACCACCTACACCGAGGGCACCATCCCACAATGAAGGACAAGGAGCTGGCAAGACCTTTGAACGACTTCGACGGGTAGGAGCCACAGACTATGCAGGTACATATGACCCAGCTGATGTAGATTTGTGGTTGACGGAGCTGGAGAAAGCTTTTAGAATCCTCAACATCCCTGAAGTAGAGAAGGTGAGGCATGTTGTATACCTTTTGAAGGGGAGTGTTGGCCATTGGTGGACCATAGAGGAAGGTAAAAGACTAGGTGTTGAAGTCAGATGGGATGAATTCCGATGAGAGTTTGTTACTAGATACTTCCCTAAGACGTATCTAGATGAGAAGATCTCTCAGTTTGAGAGGATTAGACAAGGACAAATGAACATTAGCAAGTATGAAGTTAAGTTCATGGAGCTTTTTTGGTTCTGTCTGCACATGGCAGCTACTGATGAGGAAAGGATTCGACATTTTGAGAAGGGATTGAATGCTGATTTGACCACTCTGGTGTCTGCTTTAGAGAATCGAGAGAGGTTTGCTACTTTTGTGGAGTCCGTGAGGTGGATTGAGAGGTTTGTGATTGAAAAGCGTCAGACCAAGAATAAGATAGAGTACACACAAATTTAAGGAAAAAGTCTAAAAGCTTCAAGAAGCTGAGGTTTTCTGCACCGGCATCACCATCAAGATTCAATACTCAGACGCAATGGACATCGAGTAGGGGTAGAGGCCGTATCTTACCACCAGAGGGAGCTCATAGCTCAACATTTATATCAGTAGCAGGACCACCTAGGCCACAGAGGGAGATCAAAGGTTGTTTTATATGTGGAAAGATGGGACACTTGATGAAAGATTGTCGAGCTAGAGAAGTAAGTGTGACTCAACCACCGAGGCAGAGTCAGCAAGGCTCACAGAGGTGATAGTTTAGTAATAATGCTCGAGGACGTGGACAATCATCCCAAGAGGGATCGTTGGCACCCAACAATCGAGCACAGGGTCAACAACAAGCAATGGTGAGATTTTATGCAATGAATCAGCCTAAAGCAGTAGTCAACCCTCGGGTTGTGACAGGTCAGATGGAACTATTTTATTCTGATATGTCTTCATCCTGTTTCGTATCTATGTGAATTGATCTGAGTGCTATGCATTCCTTTATCACTCGAGAAGTGATTCATGACTGCAACATGATTGTCAGTCATAGTGCAGATAGTTTGAAGTTAGAAACCCCTTTACTGGGATCTGCAGTGTTGCGGGAGGTGTGTTCTCCCTACAATATTTCCTTTTCTAATCATCACATTCAGGTGGATCTTATACCACATGAAATGCACGGGTTCGATATAATCCTTGGGATGGACACCCTAGAGAAGTATAAGGTTGTCTTGGATTGTGGTTCCAAGCAAGCTGTGTTCACATATGATGGTGACACATGGATCTTTCAGGGAGACAGAAAGATTCTTCCAACCTGTTTCGTGTCAGCTATGGTAGCCAAGAAGTTGATGAGACAGGGATGCTTTACATTCTTGGCTCATGTGGTAGATACCACAATGGAGAGCCCTAATCTTCTTGAGGTTCCAATAGTTAGGGAGTTTGAGGATGTATTTCCTGAAGAACTTCCAGGTGTTCCTCTGCCCCGAAAGATTGATTTTGAGATTAATCTAATCCTGGGCACGCAACCAATAACACAAACACCATATAGAATGGCACCTGCTGAGATGGCAGAGCTCAAGAAACAACTGCAAGAGTTGCTTGAGAAGGGTTTTATCCGACTGAGTACTTCACCATGGGGTGCTCCGGTTCTATTTGTTAAAAAGAAGGATTGGTCGATGCAGTTATGCATTGATTAGAGACAGTTGAATAAAGTAACTATAAAGAATAAGTATCCTCTGCCAAGGATAGATGACCTATTTGATCAGTTGCGTGGTGAAACTATCTTTTCCAAGATAGATATGAGGTCAGGATACCATCAGTTGCGTATTAAGGAGAGTGACATACCTAAGTCTGCCTTTAGGACAAGGTATGGTCACTATGAGTTCATAGTTATGTCGTTTGGACTAACTAATCACTAGCTGCATTCATGGAACGCATGAATAGAATCTTCCGACCTTTTCTTGATTAGTGCATAGTAGTCTTCATAGATGATATCTTGATATACAGTAGAGATGCTCAATAACATGAGCAACACCTCCGTCAGGCTTTGACTTTGCTAAGAGAGCATAAGTTGTATGCTAAATTTAGTAAATGTGAGTTCTGGTTACTAGAAGTTTCTTTTCTAGGAAACATAATATCTGCTTGAGGTATTCATGTTGATCCTAAAAAGGTAGAATCTGTCCTGCAATGGAAACAACCAAAGACACCGACGAAGATTCATAGTTTTCTGGGACTAGCAAGCTATTACAGGAGGTTCATTAAGAACTCCAGTTCTATAGCTTTACCCCTAACCAAGTTGACCAGGAAGGAGATTCCTTTTGTCTGGAATGACAAGTGCCAACAATCTTTCCAGTTGCTGAAGGAAAGGTTAACAAGTGCACCTGTGTTAGTGTTACATGAGCAAGGGAAGGGGTACATAGTCTTCTGTGATGCATCCAAGAACGGTCTAGGATGTGTATTGATGTAGGATAAACAAGTGATTTCTTTTTCTTCTTGACAACTTAAGAAATATGAGGACAATTATTCGACACATGATCTAGAGCTAGCTGTAGTGGTCCATGCTCTGAAAATCTGGAGGCATTATCTCTATGGAGAAACATTCTAGATTTTCACAGACCATAAGAATCTAAAGTATATCTTCTCGCAACATGAGTTGAACATGAGACAGCGCCGCTGGATGGAATTAATCAAGGACTATGATTGTATAATTGATTATCATCTAGGGAAGGCTAATGTAGTTGTCGATGCACTAAGTAGGAAATCAACATCATCAGCCTTAGATAAAGCACAATTGAACTCCTTAGTGTGCTTTAAAAGAGATATGCTTATCTCCTTAAGGCAAGAAAATGTATAGTTTAAGGTGTCATTGTTAGCTGAGATGCAAGTGAATCCTACTCTGAGGCAGCAAATTAAAGAAGCACAACAGGTTGATACTGTGATTCAACAAATCAAGTCAGAGTATGGTAGTGAGAAACGGGATGGTTTCCATGATTCAGATGATCAGGTAGTCTGTTACCATGGTAGGATGGTAGTACCTGATGTCGATAACCTAAGGAAGTTAGTCTTGGAGGAGGCTCGTTCCTCAATGTATGCTATGCATCTAGGGAGCACCAAAATGTATCATAACTTAAAAGATATGTATTGGTGGCCTGGATTGAAGAAATATGTAGCTGAGTTTGTTATGCGGTGTCCGATGTGTTAGCAAGTTAAAGTTGAACAACAGAAGCCCAAAGGAATAATGCAACCTCTGCCAATACCGTAGTGGAAATGGGATGATGTAACCATGGACTTTGTGGTTGGTTTGCCTAGAACAGCCAAAAGTCATGATTCCATATGGGTGATAGTTGATAGGTTGACAAAGACAACACATTTCCTTCCTGTCAAAACAACCTACATTGTTGAGAAGCTTGCACAGATATACATAGATGAGATAGTGCGTTTACACGGGGTTCCAACTACAATTGTTTCTGATAGAGGTCCCCAGTTCATGAGTCGTTTTTGGGAATGACTCCATAAAGCTTTGGGTACATAGTTAAGGTTTAGTACAACCTTTCACCCACAGACAGACGGACAATCTGAAAGAACCATACAAACCTTGGAGGACTTGCTTAGGGCATGTGTCCTTCAGTTTGTAGGAAGTTGGGATCTACACCTGAGCTTGATAAAATTTTCTTACAATAATAGCTATCAACACAATATTGATATGGCACCATATGAGGCATTATATGGTAGACGTTGTATATCTCCTTTATGTTGGTATGAAACTGGAAAATATCAACTTTTGGGTCCTGAGTTAGTGCAACAGACAACTGAGAAAATTAAAGTAATAGAACAACAGTTGAAAGTTGCACAAGATAGATAGAAATCTTATGTTGATAAATGTCGTAGACCCTTAGAATTCCAAGTTGGAGACAGAGTATACCTCAAGGTCTCACCTTAGAAAGGTATCCAGAGATTTGGAAAGAAGGGGAAGTTAGCTCCTAGATTTATGGGGCCTTATCCAATCATTGAGAGGATGGGAAAGGTAGCCTATAAGTTGGAGTTACCACTTGAGTTGCATAGATTGCACCTAGTGTTCCATGAAGTGTCATCCTGACACGGAATTAGTTCTGCAACCCGTGGAGGTAGAACTAAATGATGACATATCATATGTTGAAGGACCTGTGTTGATTCTTGATAGAAGAATCAAAAAGCTGAAAAAAAGACATATGTCTTGTAAAAGCTCTCTGGCATCACCATGACATTGAAGAATCTACGTGGGAGCTAGAGGAAGAGACGAGGAGGAAGTACCCTTCTCTTTTCTCTTAACGATTTCGGGGACGAAATCCTTGCAAGGGGTGGATAATTTGTAACATCCCTGACCTGAGTTATGCTTTAACCCTGGATGTTTTGTTAAGAAATATAATTATATACTTGCTCTTATCTTTTGAAAAGTAATTAAGGCTCAAGAGGAACTTACATTTCAATTTTAGTCCATTTTGAATAATGTTGAAAACAATGTTTTACTTATTTTGGACTAAAGTGCAATTTACCCAAATTGAGGGGTTAATTGGAAAATGTTGCATGATAAAATGTTCCTCAAGTGTTGAAGCATCGTGCAAATTAAAATTATGTGGAGGTATGCCTAGTGAAAGCCTGAGTACCATGAAAGAGCTGAAAAAGCAATGTTTGTGCATAAAAACCTAGTTTTGGTGTAATGTGCAATTTACGCAAAACCTAGGGTTCAATATGCAAATTACCACTTCCAGAGAGTCCCTAATATTTCTTAGCATCATTTAGAGAAAATAAAATGATAGGATCATCTCATTTGTATCACTTTGAAGGAGAGAGAATCTTGATATTAAAATAATAAAGATTTAAGCATAATTGAAACCCTAGTTTAATTTAATGCAAAAAAATAAATATATTAATTGAAGTGCCCTTCAATCAAAATTTTGTTGGTTGAAAATCCATATATGTGGACGTCATTTTGCCTTGCAAAGGCAACAAACATCTCAAGTGAGTGGAGAGCCCACTCACATTAATAAAAGGAAAATAATTATCCACTAACTTTAGGATATTATTATTATAAGGGTTAAGGTGCTTAATTTGTTTTCCTTTAATTCATGGATAATTGAGAGGAATAAGAGGCAAGGAATATATCCTCGTATCCAAGTAAGAGGAGGGGGCAAGTGGCAATGAAATGGAGGAGTTATCTTCTACTTTCTCTCTCTTAAATGAATATTCAATAAAATGCATATATGCTCATTTATCCATAACTTGAATGGGTAATTTCGAAGCCACTTTCACTTCTTGGTTGTAAAACGATCAAGGGAGCTTAGCATCAATAGGAGGACGACCCCCAACCTGTAGGTAAGCTCCATGACCTTCTTTCACCTTGCTTTCATGGTGGAAATCACAAATCAATGCATGATTTCTTCTTTTCTTCACTCAATCTTCAACTCTAGCCAATCTTTTCACTCAAAAGCTTGAGGACGAGCCTTGGGATAGTTGAAGGTGTTGCTTTCACCATTAAAGACGTGGAGGTTGTAGCTTTGAAGCTCAATTTAATGTGGGTTATATAACTTGAACCCTTATTCATTATTATTGCATTCAATTCCTCAAATTCATTTTGTTCAATTGTTCTTCTCGAATTTCCTTTGAATAATTGATGAAACTACCATGGGAATGACAGTAAAATTCGAGGGGTTGAAGCTTGATGATGATGACATCATCTTAAGTACGCATCTCAACAAATTTAGTTGCAAACAGTTTCAACACTTTTGGTCCAAACAGTTTCACCAAACCGTTTGTTGACCAAACGGTTTGCAAACCGTTTAGAGGTTGAGTCCCAAACCATTTGGACAGGGTTGACTGAATGGTGGTGTTGAGGTCAGAAGTAAAACATGTTGGATAATGATCCAATGGATCCAATTGATTGATTCAATGTATGGACAATCCACCAATTGCAAACCCTAATCGGGTTGAGTGGTGAAAACCTTGATTGAATCCATTCGATTTCAAGACAAATTGGACCAAACAGTCTTGAGACCGTTTGAATCCAAATGGTCTTGAAACTGTTTGGGATCAAACGGTCTCAGGACTGTTTGGAGGTCAAGAGCTAAGTTGGATTGTTTGGAGGTTCAAGGGCCAATGATTAATGTACTTGAATGGTTCAATTGTTGAAGATTTCAATGGTGCAAACCATGATCGATTAGTTGATGGAAACCTTTAGGTGACCCTTTTTGTTTTGAGGCTGGCTTGGATGAAACGGTCTTGAGACTATTTGATTCCAAATGGTGTTGAAACCATTTGGGGTCAAATGGTCTCAGGACCGTTTGGAATCAAACGGTTTCAAAACTGTTTGGTGTTGAAATGCCAAAACCAAATGGAGGTCAAAACTGATCAAATTGTTTGGATATTTAACGTTGTGATTGATCCATTGATCCAATGGTTGATAATAATGATAATCAAAGATAGGTACAGTGGTTGAATCCCTAAAGTACCTAGATGATTAGTACCTTTAAAATGATTAATCCTACAAGTTTATGAAAGCAATAATTTAGTACACTATGTCAACCATAGTTGTATGTACTTGATGGAAAGGTTGATGTAACCGAATCAAGTTAAGAGGATGATAGAAAGGAATTCATACATGAGTGTTAATCATGTAGAGTATGTGATTAGGGTATGATCCTAAGTGAAGAGATCATGAAACACTAATCGAGAAGGTTAACAAACCCTAACCCTAATTTAGGGAAATTCTGAGTGAAACCCTAATCTTGGGTATTAGTGTAACCCTAATTAAGGGTGATGACATGAGAAACCCTAATTTAGGGAAACATGATGAAAAACCCTAAATTAAGGGGATGCTTCATGACCCCTAATTTAGGATGAATAGTAAACCCTAATTGGGAATAATTGAATGTCAACCCTATTTATGGGTAATGGAATGTGAGACCCTAATTGGGATGAATAGTAAACTCTAATTGTGAGTTATTGAATATAAAACCTAATCTATGGTGATGTGATGTGAAACCCTGATGTAATGATGTGATGTGAAACTCTAATCCAGGGTAATGTAAGTAAGGCTATATGAAAACTCTAATCTTGGGCAATATGGTGATAATCCATAACCCTAATTTTGGGTAATGGGATGAGTATCCCCAATTGACATGAAATGGGAAACCCTAACCCTAGTGAGGGAATAGTGGTGTTACCCTTGAATAGAATGGAACTAAAATATGATTGATATATCTGTTATCATGTGTACTAACCATGCAGGTATCATGAGATGATGAACATAGCCAGGTATGAGCTATGATGCTTTATTTATTGAAATTGTTTATTGGGCCTTGTGTGCCATAATATGCCTTATTGCCTAGCAAGAGGTAATAAGAGATTTAATGGGCCTCAAGTGCCATGAGAGATGCTTGTGTAGCAAGTATCATGTTTACCTTGGTCATATGACCTGAAGGTGATAGTTACCTGAAAAAGTGGTAACAATACTTAGTGATGAGCTAAGGGTTTGAATACCCAAATCCATGTGATTATGGTAATGAAATTGTGGAGGGATGAGAATTCTCAGTATTAAAATGTGGGAATTGAGATCCTAATATCTTATAAAGACTGAGAAATAATTGATGGAAATAGTACATGTTTCTTTGAGGCATTTGTCATAATAAGTTATGTTTGAAAACTTGGCTGATGCTAAAAGAATATGATAATGTACATAATTAATCAAGTGAAATCTATACATGTAGTGCTCTGACCATAGATCCATAATCGTCAGTAGTTGGTGATGGTGAAACAGGTTCTCCTACGGGATCTCCTGAAGGGCATACTGTTGAGTATGTGGGGGTAATGGGCGAACATATCCTTACGTCCTAATGTAAGGTTGATGGAAGGTAAACATTAAACCTCTCAATCCTTCATTATATACGCTGGGATGGATGTATCACAAATATCCCGATGATGTTAATTCCAGATCGATGGAGATATACATGAAATCTCTCGATTGCGAAGAGAGTAAAGCCGCCACTATAACTCTATAGTGAAGTTGCCACTATACCCTGGCAAGCTATTATTAGCAGAGACACTAGATGTCCTGCAGTTTTCCTCACACTGACTGAGGAGGATGAGGTCATGGAAATCCGGTTCTTCCATTGACCTATGTATGGTATCGATTTCAATTTCACAATGGTCTATTGGAGTATGAGCGGTATACCTCATCTCCTCAGAGCTTAAATATGTTTGTAAAATGTAACCTGTCGTGTAGCGTATTTGCTTAAAGTTGAAATATGAGAATCACTGGTTGATGTTATTCTGCTTAGTATATTATGGATGGATAAATCTTATACATGTCATTTATTCAATACACAAGCTGCTTTATCAAGTTATAGCTAAAATGCTTAAGTAAGAGTGTTTCTCTAATCTGCATAGATAATGAATTATCTACTGTTGAATATATTATTCCACTGCTCAATTTATTTCTATTAAACTGCAATAATAATGTTTTTGGCGGAGAGTTATATCTCTCACCAGGGCAATTTTATAATTGTCTCACCCCCTTGGGATCCAACATTTTTAGGTAGACGGAGACGAAGTGGCAGAAACCCTATAGCAGGGGAAGAGCAGCAGCAACAACAATAGGGACAGCAGTAATACTTCAGGTGGAGATATTGGCTATCAAGCTTAGTATAGAGAGTCCTATGTGTCATATTTGTACTCTCAGGTCCTAGGAGTTAGTGGATAGTGTTTTTATAATCAATCTGAGATTTTGGCTCAAATGCCTCGAGGATTTTGTTACTTGTGCTTTTATCAACACAAGTGTTGTATATATATTCCTCGAGAAGAGATGATACATGGAATGTTCTTAAATATTTTAATTATATTAAAAGAGTTTTCCTATAATGGATCTTTGTATAAATAGTTTTATTTTTTAGTGATTTTTAGTAATCCGTTGTTAATAATCGTTTCCGCATGTTGATTGTGCACTTGTTATCTTAATGATAGCGGGTGTTGTCACATAATATGCCAGCCTGGTACAAAGCTTGACTGTGTGTCAGCAATCAATCCACTGATGTGCGGTTTAAGTCTCTCGAAGATGACTTTAGATATGATCTTCAAGAAGGAGTTGTTGAACGAGATCGGTCGAAGATCGCTGCAACGTAGAGGTTGTCTTACTTTAGGAATAAGTACCATAAGCAATTCCAGTAAATAGGGGCTGATATAGCCTGTGTTGAAGGCATGTTGAACTATCAGAACCACTGATGGTCCAACCTGGATCCAGTTAGACTGAATGAACTCAGTGTAAACCCCATCTGGGCCTGCTTCTTTGGTTGGCATCATTCAGAAAGAGACTCTTTTTATTTCTTCATAGTCAGGCTTGTGTGCAAGAAAGTTGGACTCTTGTGGGATGGGTTTGGTGAAGGAGCCTATGTAGATTGAAAGTGCATCTATCTTGATTGCGGGAGCGGGGGGAACATCGAATAGAGAAAAGAAGTAGCGACGGACCAGGGTCTAGATTGAACCTGGGTTAGAAATCTAGTTACCATCCTCGTCTTGGATCCTTGTAATTTTGTTGAAAAGCCGCATGGATTTGACAAAGGTTTGAAAGTATTTTGTGTTGGAGTCACCATGAAGAAGCTAGTTGACATGGGCCTTTTGTCTCCAGTCTGCCTCTTCACAGAGAAGGATTCTCTGGTATTTCTCTTGTAAGTAGATAGCACCTAGTTTAGTAGAAAGGGAAAAATTGTGAGCAGCAGATACCTAGCATTTATCTAGTTGACAAAGGGTGGTGTATTTCTCCTTTCTTGATTTCTTCAGGTGTGAGAATTCCCAAGTAGCAGCAACAGTCTGGAAAGTAGGTAGGGAAGATGTGAAGGATCTTTGGCTATCCCAATGTGGAAGAAGCACAGTCTTGAAAGTAGGATGCATGCTCCAACCCGCCTTGGTACGAAAGAGGTGCCCGCATTTCCTGGAAGAGTGTTGTGAGACTAGAAGAGGGTTATGGTTTGAGTACAGTCTCGGAAGGATAGAGACCGTATAGCCACTGCCGAGGTCTAGCCAATCTGCATTCTCTACAACCTGATCGAGCTTCTCATGAACGTTTAGTCTTTTGAAAGTAAAAAAATGGCCCTTGGCTTTGACCTCTTGAAGGTCGGTGTGGAGGAGCGTATCTTTGAACATATTACTGGCCCTACGATCAAAGTATCTATTGCCATATTTTTTTGAGCAATCGAGCATAGTGATGAAGTCCCCCATCACTACCCACACTCCATGCGTAAGGTGAGAGAGTTCTTGGAGACGCTTAGATAGGAGAGGCCTCTTCGTGGGGTTTGGCCTTCCATACAAAAAGGTAGTGTGTCATTGCCCATTGACACAACAGTGAATAAACTGTCTGTTGTTAGCTATAACCTCCAGGGTGCAATAAGCAGTATCCCAGAGGAGCCAGATGCTGCCTGAGAAACCCAGAGCTTCTTCATAGTTTGAAGCGGGATATCCAAGTTGGTTGATGGTGTTCATTTCCGTGGTGCCACTACATCTTGTTTCAATTAGAGCAAGAAGATGAATCTTGTACATAACTCTGAATTCTTTGAGGAGATGTATTTTGCTTTTGGATTTGGTTCCTTGGACATTCCAGCAAAGAATGTTCACCATAAGGGAATGAGGTTATTGAGTGACAGTGCTGAGCCCCATGGCCTCGCCATCTCTGGTTGGAGGTGTCTCCTCCATATCCTGACTTGCATTGTCAAATGTAAGAATTTGCTGGGCCTCGCTGTCGCTATTGAGACTAGACATGGCTTGGGCAATCTTTCCTTTCTTTCTCTCCCTATCGGGGCTGGTAAGGATAGGATGATAGATCACCTTCCTATTGTGAAGAAGAACTCCATCATTACCCACACCCCTATCCCCCAATGGAAGGATTGGCTAAATGACACCATTGTATGTGATGCCATGTTGCCAAACGTGAAACGGATGCTCATGTCCCGACCCTCACTCATCTCATCATCGACGAGGATGACTGTCATGTCCGGTAGCTCTGGGTGATTCCCCGCCGCTTGGCTAGTCTACTGATATGAACCTGCAACATATTGGAAAACCAGTGGCTTGGCTTGTCCTTTCTTATTGTCCTTCCAGATAACGACGGTTGCCCAGACGTCTTCATTATTGTCCTGACGTTGTCCAATGTCATTAGGTTGGCCCGTCGGAACCAAGTGAGTTGGTTCAGTGGGAGAGGTCTTGTTATGGCTGTCAGTCTTCTTGGTTGTTGAGCGGCACTCTAACCTCTTAACATGGATGGCTTGGGAATATTGCAGAGCAGCGACGAGTGGAGGAGCCACGGTCGATGATGAGGGGTCCAGTGGTATAAAGGAAGGGATGAATGCACAATCCTTGTCTGCATGGCCTATGTGTCTGCACCGCATACAGATCTCAAGCATGCTTTCATATTCAATCTGAAATTGCTCACCGTTCAGGGTAATAGCGGGTAGCAGTGGCTTGGATGTATCAACTTCTATGGCTATGCATGCGAACTTTCCCCAGTTGTCTTTCGTGGTGGTTTCGTCGATCTTGATGGTTTTTCCTACCAGGTCACCGATCGCAGTGAGGAGTAAGGTTTGATAGAGGAACACCGGGAGCTCCGAAACCCTGATCCACACCACCAAATGCTTGGGTATGGGATCCGATGGGCGGAAGCTAGGGTTCCTGGACTGCACTGATAGATAGTTTTCGAAGATGGTCCATGGCCCGCCACTCATTGATTTCAGGAAATCTTCATGGTTAGCAAATAGAATAATGTAATATCCCTGCTCAAGTTCGATGGAACGGAACATCTCTATGGGTGACCATAGGATCTGGAGCCTATTGATCAGCACCTAGAAACCCACGTTAATGCCAATCGGTGTAACTACTACACCAAACCTCCAGGGCTGCTGGAGGGGTTGGAGTATGTCTGGGTTCACTCTGATGGATGGTAGGGGACCAGTATAGTCGATGGAGATGTCCTCAGGTCAGAGTGTTTCTAGCGATACACGTTGTATCATTGACGACACCCTCATGTCAGTTCCCACAGTCGCTGCCACATAAGATCTAGGTGGACTGGTGTCTTTCTCGGAGGCGACAGAGATGTCTCTGCTGGCTACGGTAGGTTGTGGTTCATCCGGTTGGACAGATGGCGAAGAGGCTTCTACTCCAGGGTGCATAGAGCATCGTTCATTATGCGAGGTGTTTCTTGAGATGTGACCACCGCGGCCACGGCCGCCGCCACCCCCTATCCCAAGCACCACCATACCCTAGCGTCGTTATTGGCTAAAACTCCTAAAATTGAGTATGTTACAAGGCCCCAACGATTGATGAATAGTGCACTAAAGGACACTGCCAACAACTGGTGCAAATATCTCAATATTACCCTAAAGAAGATGAGAATTACATCATAACCTATCAAAACTTGAATATTTGGTAACTATGAGAGAAAGACCCAACACCATGAAACCTAAATATGAATATAGATTAGCTGAAGAGAATTTTTTGAATATATAATTCAAGAAGACAATAAAGTAAAAGACTGATAAGTCTGTTCTATAAAGTGATTCAAGGTATGAAATCCACATAAGATGGAGAGAGCTCATGTTATAAGTATAATATGAGAAGATGAATGAGAACAATGTTGGGTGAATAAAGTGGAACCTGAGTTAATCTCAAACTAACCTATGTGTGTAAGAAATGCTAATGTAAAATCTTCATGACATATGAAAGAAACTAAGGGAGATGATCCTTGTATAATGAAGAAAATGTGGAATATGATGATCTATTCCTTGATAATAGGTTGAGAAACATGATACCATATATGTACATACATATGAATGATGAAGAGTTAATAAAAAAAGATAAATTAGATGTGATAATCTTAATAATTCCTATGCTAATGGCAAGGAACCCAAGCTGTAAGAGGTAAAATAATACATAAAAAGTATAACCTTGATGGAAAAAAAAATAGAATTGGTTACGGTTTTTCTAGTGACACCTGGACAATGCTGCTTTGATGTGGAAAGTGTGTTTATGCTCTTTCCTTTTGAGGCACAACCTCTAAGTGGATCTCATGCCACTTGGTATGATGATGTGTGATTTCCTTGGACTATAGTTCCACAATCTTTATGTTTTGTAATGAGAATGATTTTTTAGCCTTCCAAGAGTTAGGGAGATTCTCCTTGTATATTCTTAGCCAATTATGATGTTGAGGAAGTGGATGAATATAACACATGTGATGGATACCAATGTAATGAATCCTAGTATCCAGAGTGTACTAGTTATATATGAGTTAAAGATATCTATTAGATGAACTGTCCACTGTTCCTCTCCATTAGAGAGAGAGAGTTGATGTTGATCCTCCAAGTGTTATTTGGGAAAAGAATAATGATTCTATGATGTTGTCTATGGTTTGCTGATAGTTGGGCAAGACCACTATCAAGGATAGATGGTTTGTTGATCAACATACATGTGTTCCCGTGATCCTTTAAGTTAAACCTAGCATCAGAATATCAATGGATAAGAGTTATAGTGGATGACAAAAAGTTACATGACCATGATGAGTTTAGGGTTAGATCGTTTAGACTAACCAATGCATCAGTAGCATTCATAAATAAGAGGAACATAGTTCTTAGGTCATGTCTCATAAGTGTGACAAGCTTTGAATGATGGCATCTCAAAGTATTTCAGAGATGGTCAGTAGCAGAATTAACATCTTAGCTAAACCTTATGAATGTTGAAGCAACTATACATATGTGTGACAAGTTTAGAAAGAGTGAGTTGGGGGTTAACTAGAGTACCCTCTTGGAGTCATGGTATATCTTCTAAGCAAGTTGTGTGAATAGTGGTAAAATGAAGATAGTGTTGTTACCCTACCCCTAACAAGGCCAACTAGGAAGTTATATTTGTTAACAATTGTAGACAAGTGTTTATTCTTTAACTAGACTGATGGCCAGTCCATCATTAATATGATTGAAGAATATTCCAAGAACATATTCCTTATAGTTCTTGACAATTAGAGTATACTCACCTAATTGATAGAGTTGCTAATTAAAGAAACCATCAAAGGAGCATAGAGATGAAACTTTGTAAAATTACATATGATAAGAGATACATGGTGTTTCATGTTTTATGCTGGCCATCAAGTATGACCTCTAAGTGATGTGTAATAAAACAGATATAACAGTTTAGGATGACAATTAAGTGCCAAGTTGAAAGGTACTACCAGACCAGTACATGTGACACAACAATTCCTATGTTCAACCAAGATGACATGCTAGAGTTGAGGGAGAATAATACGACTTCTATGAGAATAGTGTGGCATCACCATGAGATGAAATTGAATATGTGTAAGATGAGGATGAGGTGCATGACAAGTATCCATCTTTGTTTATTTTGGATTTTCGGGGTGAAATCCCTGTTAGGGGTTTATGGTTGTGAGACCCCTAACCTTTCTTAAAGTATTGAACAAGTTTAATTACCATAATTGAATTCTTGAAACCCTAATATAACCTTTTTATATGTTTTTTTAGTAATAATAGAAGCTTAAGTTTCAAATTTGGTCCAATTTGGACATTATTTGAGCAAGTTATGCAATTTTATGTATATTTTGGACTTTTCAACAATATACCCAATTGAGGGGTTTTCTTTGCAATTTTTCACATGAATTAGGTTCCTTGGATGTTTTTGCATCAATATTTATCTTGTTGAGCCAAGGGGTGCTCACTTGTACCTTGGTTTGGGGTTGATTCCTTTCTATGGTGAATTAGGGTTTACTCCCCCATGGATGAGCCACCTTCTTGGCTAACAACCAATGGCTCCACTACTTGGGCAACATTAGGTGGTCATCATCTAGTGGTAACATCTGGTGGTCATCACTAGAAAGCTCTAGGTCGATGGTTTTTCTAGTTTGATTCACTTGAACCCATGGTTCACTTATAAACATGATTAACTGACAATTCACTCGTCTTTAGACCTAAACCATGAACATACGATGGTAACCTTCGACCAACCAGATATGGATGGCCTGGGAGACCATCATCTAGTTTCCTATCAGTCCCCAAAAGGTAGTGGACCTGCTTCCTGCTCATCCATGGAAGCTTTAATCCATGGACACATGGAGAGATGCTTGTACACCTTATGCTTGCTTCCATCCTTATCCATGGGCTATATCTACGTCTTCCTTGCCCAAGTACAAAACCTTTTTTTGCTTTCTCTTTCCTCTAACCTGGAGCACTAACCTTCTCTATTTGCCTGTAGAAATAAGTGCTCCAAGGTAGAAGATGACCCTCCTTTTGAGATGAAGTTCTCCTAGAGCTCCATCTAGCCCTACCTAGGGTTTCCAAAGTCATCTTCTAAGGTTTCTTACCAAGGAAAGTTGTTTTCTTCCTTACTTATCCATTTTTCTTTCTATTCTTCTTCCTCAGACCTTCATCTAGGTCAAAAATCTGATGTTCCATGGTAAAAGTTGTTTTAGAGCTCAAGATCCTAGCTTTCTTGCTTCTACTTCTAGGGTTTTGCTACCTTGTGCAGAACGGTACCTACTTAGCCGAGTTTAGAGCTTCTTCTTGGGTTTTCTACCTTCTTGGATCAAGTGTCTTTCTACTTTAAACCTATTCTTCTATGTATAGGTTATTTTTGTAACCCTCTTCACATATATTGCTAACTATAAGCTTGTTACATCATGTGCTTGCCTAAAATGGTGATTTAAGCCTTAAGGAGCTAAGCTTGCTTGAGATCTCAAATTTTTATGGTTCTCCCTATTCTATTCCAGTTCTAAAAGTTCTAAAAGACCTTACTATCGTAGAGGATGGATTAGGGAAGGTTAGTAGCTTAATCGATGGTGCTAAGAACCTAACAATCAATGGAGTAAACTAGGGTTTCCCAGCCCTTTTCCTTCACTACTACATCACCCAATGGTCTTACCATTTCAACATCCAATGGTTCTGGGTGATGTTGTGGTATGGTGATAGAAGTTGAATGATGTTGGAACAAATGGAGGTTTTCCCTTAATAAGGTATTCTCACCTTTTCCCTCATATGAATAGAATGAATAATGACCATATTGTGATGATATGTAACCCTAATGGGGTATAATTTGTTACACTTATTCCTAATAAACTTAGATGGTGGTGATTAACTATGATCAACCTTTAGTAGTGGGATAATAGAATATTGGAGAGTCTCTTATTGTTTTAGACCTCTTGCATACTACTACCTAATGTCTATACCTTGAATTATGTGTGAATATGTACTTGAGAATGGTATAGAATGTGATGGTGATGCTTTATCTTATGCATCTACAATTATATGGGGAAGCTATGGTTTAGGGTTTGTGAATGAATGTTGAACTATAACTATAACATAACGTACCTTTAAAAATTGAACCCTAATGCAAGTAGAAAATGATGGTTAACCATGTTATCCTTTGTTGAATGATTAATATAATAATGGAACATCCTTTCTAATGATTGATTTAAACTCTAATGTGTTAATTGGTGGTCATCATAGATTCATGATCTATGCATTCTTATGCAAAACTTGTAAAATATAAGTGTGATTATGACCAAGTATACATAGTTTCCTTAAACATGATATGATAAAGGAATGCTCTTAAATGATAAGATAACCCAACAATGTTATGATGTGAACATCTTCTAATTCTTTGATGCAAAATATGTTGAGCCTATGTAACACATGTGTGGTGATATTTTTTGAGCCTTTTTATAAGGCATAGATAGATAATGACGAACTTATAGTAAATGATATGATGGTCTTAATGACTTTTTTATAAAGCATATATAGTCAAACTCCAAAACGATGGCTCATTTTGAGAATCATATCAAAGCTCTCCCTTAGCTGCCGCCATGAACCTACAACTACTAGAAACCCTAAATCTACCCCCCCTCGACGCTATAAAATAGGCCTCCTAAGTCTGTCACCACTCCACATTGATAGGATGATCGCCCCTACTCATTCCAGATCGTCCCCGAATTCCCTAACCTTATTTTCAATCACCTTCTTCTATAAACAACACCGCCACCTGGCCCTTTTGGGCATTTTACAACCATGACCATCCACCAAATCTAGCCACCACTTCGTGGTGGCGCAAAAAGTGTGGGCGGCACCTTTCCTACCCACACTGACACCCCCTTCTCTAGAAACCCCAAGCCTCGACAAGCTCCATCCTCCTAGCTTTCTGGCTCACACGGAGGCCAGATCAAAGAAAGGAAGATCCCAGGACCGGCCAATTCATGGGAGAAATCACCGATCCAAGGGGTTCCAACAAACCAACGTTTCAACCAATTAATCGAGGAGTGAATCGGCCAAACCAAAGATTGAATCAGATCTCAGGGTTAGCAAGCCACATCGCCTATGGGGAACAATACTATACATTCAAATATGCAATCAAACAGTCATGGATTTAACTAATATCCCTAGACTTGAATCTCTTACTTATTTAATTTATGTAATGACTTTGGAAACCCTTGATTTGGACTCTGATGATTATGTTGTAACCTAGATCTAATCTAGTTGACTCATTTACTCTTGAAAATGAATCATTAGTGATCCAGATCTATTTACTTGATTCAATGTTGAATATGATCCTCATGAATAATGAGTACTCTGGATTTTGATCTTAATCTTGCAAAACCCTTGATATACATTTGATCCATTAATTTGATCTTCAATTCCAATTATTCTTAGTATCATGATGATGATCTAAAAATTTGATGATGACTTGTATAATGACCATAAAACCTAGGTAAGTCATTCACACTCAAAAATACTTGACACTTGATATAATGTTGGACATATTGAAATATTGGTAGATTATAAGTGAACGACCCCACCCTAAGGTTGACATATGACAAGTGTAACCCTAATCTCAAATATTGAAACATGATCTCCAAATATCATGATATTGACCCTTGATCTAAACATTATGATTTAGGATCTAACTCAAAGGGTTGACCTATTACTTGTTGATCTGTATTCTAAATTTTCAGTGAAAGGTACGCTATTATATCTCCTCCTTAGTTGTATTGAAGATACTTTTTATATATCTCTTGACTGTATACTTAGCTATATAAATTCATTGAGCTACTATTTCCTATGATTAGTATTGTATTTTTTTCCTATACTATATTTTGAGAAAAACATGAGAACATAAAAATAATAACCATTATGACTTCCCGTATATTGATGATGTTGATGATGTTGATAATGTTTATATTGAGTGCAACCAACCCCCTCATTGGGAGGTGGACTTGTACATTAGCATCCTATCTCATATGGAGAGAAGGATCCCAGTGACCTCCCCCATCATGTTGGGATGACAGAGTCACACAAAATATATAATCATGCTTCTTGATTACAACATAATGGGAACTCATAATAAAAAATTGCATTGATTGAAATGAACATTTTGGCGAATAAATTTTGTTCTGGAAATTAGTTGTTGTATTTATTGAATATAAGTCCTACCAAGTATACTCTTTTTATATAAATAGTTTTACTTGATTTTAATAGCATACCGTGCAATTGCATGATTGTGTATTGATTTTCTTAATTTTAGAAAAAATAAATGGAACATTGACTAGATCACTTCCACACTCATATACTATGATGACAAGGATAGATCAGAAATATCTCAAATTATGAGTTAGTTGGTTTGTTAAATTCCCTATTTATGAGTTATTACTGCTTACTATATATGCCAGTGTGTGAGATCCTATTGGGCCACTCAGGGACGAGCGCTTCAATCCTTTTACCACTATCTAGGCAGTGGGATTGGGGTAAAAATGGTTCCATGACAGTTGGTATCAGAGCATACACACTCTCATGACAGTCTCTTGACTCTCAAAAACCCTAAAATCCATAATGGTGAAAATTGAGGTGTCTAGGCTCGGGGTTCAGGCATAATTTATCCTATCCGTCTTCACAATGGCAGAGATTCCCCGCTCTACCTGACCTTAATTGATCTAGAACTGGACATAAAGGTTCTCCGTTGAAACCCTAGAGAGTCTTTTAGCATCTCACCTCTTCTTTAAGGACTACCCTAAGACATTGAAGTAGATGATACTTAGGTAGTCTTCTCATCTCCTCATGTGGTCCTTCTCTTATGACTATTTGCCACATGATGTCTCCATTATGGGGTCTCCATTATGGGTAACTTATGTATGGGAAAATAAAAGCTACTAGATACCATGATCTGACCTTAAATCGAAAACTCAATTTTGATCAATGAATCTTGAAATAAGATATTCATGTATGACCCCTAATATCATGCAAACTCAATTTTAGCCAAAACTTGACTTCATGTTTGCTATGTTTGAGGTAAATATTAATGATTTTGATTTGGTGATATAGGGACTTATACCTTATACCTCATTGTTGATGAGGTCTCTATTTTATTAAATGTCCATGTTGCCCTATTATTGATTGAACCTTAAACATAGTTAAATAAACTTTTTCCCTATTTGATGCACATCATGACTATGCCATCAAGTGACTAAGTCTAGGACTCACCAAATAAGGATGTAAGACTATGATGCAAAAAAAAGTTTTCCTATTGATTATTGATGCCTTCTATAATCTCAATTTAGATGTGATGAATATTGAACCAGATTTTGCATTATTATGCCCTGATTACTTGAATTCCCAATATAAATCCTTCATTTTCAAATTATATCACTACCTTGATAATGAAAGGAATAGAATACAATTATGACCCCGATCATGAAAAATCTTGAACTAACTTCCCTATTGTGATCTTGAACTTTGATCTTATGACCTTGTAGAATCGATTTCATCATTGATTCTCTCCCTATTTGAATAATCTCAATGGATCATGACTAATGTTAGAATGTGCTAGATTAGAGTGGTAGTTGACTCATGACTCCCCTAACCTAGGTCACATCCCTATTATGACTACCTGTAAATTTTCACCTTGATGATTATTTAGATTTTGCACTGGTATCCCCTTTCACCCGATTTGGATTGGTTGACCTAAGCCTAATAGGTTAAACTCATGGTTGATACTCTATCTTGGATATTGATTTAATAATGACCTCGATATATGATAATGTTGACTATAGATTGTGTTTGACTTCCTAGATTAACCTAGGTCTAGATCATTCATCAACCTTGGATACCATGATAGTGAAATCTTGACATGATGCTCAAATATTGCTTGAATATTTTTGCTCAAAATTGAATATAGATGAGTGATCTCCTTGAGGTCTAAATACGAATCTAAACCCTAGATTTGAAATATTTATACATATGATCTTGATGTTTAAACTTCAACTCTTGATATGGATGTACAAAATCTTGAAACATGATTATGGTCAACCATGTGGATCTTGAGATTGCCCACGATATGGCTAATGACTTCAAAATCCCAAATCTTTAAATTTTTGAAATGATGATTATTTTGACTCTATCAGGTTATGACTTAGGGTTTATCTCTCATTAGGACTAGAGTGGGACCTCCCATTGATTTGGAGCTCAAAAATCATGATATTGAAAGTATGATGTTGTCTCAAAATTGTTGAAATATGAAATCTCAAATCATGGGTGTATAACCCCACCAGGCCAATGTAGAGCCTAGGACCCTGAGATAGTGGGATTGAAAGTCACCTTGTACACTAGATTCAAGAACTCTATTTGTTTGACCTAAATTATAAACTCTCCAAAATTGTGATCAATAGGGTGCTTTTCATATTTGTGACTCATATAATGACTTTGAACAATACATACATTGCCCTTGATACTCAATTGCTCAATGATGAAATGGTGTTAGTACCAAGTTGATTAGAATATGGAACATGCAATCCCAATTATGATAATTTTACTACTTGAACATTGAGGAGATCATTTTGATTATATATTTGAGAATGTTCTAATATTTGAGGATATGATTTGGATTTGGAATTTTGAGGATGTTTTGAATTTTGGGGATAACATTCCTTTTTATGGAGGGAATGATGAGACAGAGTCGATTTTAGTATAATAAAAAATAATTACCCTTTCTTCCTCATTATACTCACTCATGGTCTCAAATTATTTTTCTTGGCTTCATAATCAATTTTCAGAGTCAATTCAAAATATGGTGATCAATGTGAATTTTATATAGATTATAACATCACAAGTTTGATTAATTCATCACCTTGTCAATCGAAGAAAATTGGTCAATAAAACTTCATAATATTGTTCTCAAACTTTTTGTAATTATTCTCCAAATATTTGTGAAGCTATGGTCCAAATTTCATGTTATTTGTACATTCCTACTATTTTCTATGAATTTTGGAAGTTTTCTGTGCAAAATCCCTTTTTATTTGCCTTTTCTGACCTTTTCCAGGTTAGCAATCCGCGGCCTAAGGCAAGGGATGGACCTCAGCCCTTGGATAGGCCAACCATAGATCACGACCCTATTCCTGTGGTTATGAGGTCATCCCCTACCTCCCACAATCAGTAGAGAGGGGGGACCAAACTACCGAAGTGCAATTTGCTCATTTGGACTCTATTTTGAAAATCAAATCAAATGTGAATACTCACCCCACCAATGCGAACTAATTTGTCCCTCTTTCCTCATAGATTGGCTCATTTTGAAAAGTAGATTGAAGCTCTCCCTTGGTCACCTCCATGAACCTAAAACTACTGGAAACCCTAAATCTACTTCACCCCTCGATGCTATAAAATGGGCCTCATTAGATCATCACTACTCCACATTGTTCGGATGAATGCCCCTACTCACACCAATTGACCCTGAATGCCCTAACCTTCTATTTGACCAACTACTTCTATAAATAGTGTTATCACCTAGCCCTTTTGGGCATTTTACAGCCACGACCATCCACCCCAATCTATCACTTGCCACCACTTCACGGTGCCACAACAAGTGTGGGCAGCACCTTTCCTACCTATGATGACACACCCTGCTCTAGAACCCCCAAGATCTAGAGAGATCCCTCCACCTTATTTCCTAGCTTGTGTGGAGGACAAATTAAAGGTAGGAAGGATCCCAGTACTGGTCGGTTCATGGGAGAAATCACCGGTCTAAGGGGTCCAATAAACCAACGTTTGAACCAATTAATAGAGGAGTGAACTAGACAAACCAAAGCTTGAACTGGATCTCTGGGCTAGCAAACTGCATAGCCTACATGGCAGAATCCTAGCCATCCAAATATGCAATCAAATGGTCATGGATTTAACTGATATCCCTAGACTTGAATCTCTTACTTATTTAATTTGTCTAATGATTCAAAAATGATGTTTAATCTTTAGAAATCCTAGATTTGGACTCTGATGATTGTCCTATAACCTAGATCTAATCTAGTTGATTCATCTACTCTTCAAAATGAACCATTAGTGATCTAGATCTATTTACTTCATTCAATCTTGAATATGATCTTCATGAATATTGAGTAATCAGGATATTGATCTTAATCTTGCAAAACCCTTGATATACATTTGATCCATTAACTTGATCTTGAATTCCAATTATGCTTAGTAACATGATGATGATCTAGAAATTTTATGATGACTTGGACAATGATAAAAAATTAGGGTTAACACATATGATCCTAGAAAACCTAGGTAAATCATTCACACTCGAAAATACATGACACTTGAAATAATGTTGGGCATATGGAAATATTTGTTGATTATAAGTGAATGACCCAACCCTAATGTTGACACAGGAAAAGTGTAACGCTAATCTCTAATATTGAAACATGATATCTGAATATCATGATCTTGACCCTTGATCCAAACATTGTGATTTAGGATCTGACTCAAAGGGTCAACCTATTACTTATTGATCTGTATTCAAAATCTTCGATGGAAGGTACACTATTATATCTCCTCCTTAGTTGTGTTGAAGATACTTTTTATGAAGCTCTTGTCTGCATACATGGCTACATAACTTGATTGAGCTATTGTTCCCTATGATTAGTCTTCCATGTTTTCCTATATTATGTTTTGAGAAAAAGATGAGAACATAAATGATAATGCACATTATGATTGCTCACATACTGATGATGATGATGATGTTATTGAGTGCAAGCAACCCCCTCATTTGGAGCTGGACTTGTATGTTGGCCTCCTACCTCATATGGAGAGAAGGGGCCTGGTGACCTCCCCCATTGCGTTGGGGTGACATAGTCACACAAAATAGATAAGCATGCTTCTTGATTACAACATAATGGGAACTCCTAATAAAAATTGCATTTCTTGTAATGAACATCTTGTCGAATAAATTTTGGTTGTAGAAATCGCTTGTTGTATTTCTTGAATATAAGTTGTGCCAGGTATACTTTTTGCTATAAAATATTTTACTTCATTTTTATAGTGTGCCATGAAATTGCATGATTGTGTCTTGATTTTCTTGATTTTTGGCAAAATAAATGGAACATTGACTAGATCGCTTTCACACTCATATACTCTGATGACAAGGATAAATCAACAATATATCTAATTATGGGTTCGTCTATTTTTTAAATCCCCTATTTATGAGCTATTATTTCTTACTGTATATGCCAGTGTGTGAGATCTTATTGGGCCAATCAGGTATGAGAGCTTCAATCCTTTTACCACTGTCTAGGCAGTGGAATTGGGATTGGGGTAAGAATGGTTCCATGAAAATCTTGGGAGTCTGGCTCTTCCTACATATTGTATAGTACTGATTTTGACTTAGTTGTGGTCAGTTGGATTTGGAAGGTATGAATTATATCCTTACTGCATGATAAAAGATATAATACAGCTGTGTAGCATATCTATTTATGGTTATACATAACACTTCATATTGCATGATAACCCTTATCTGATTTCTTTACATAGAGATGGTGTATAGTAGCATAAGAGATTATAGATATGCTTATGTTTGTACTTATGCTCAAGTTGTAAACATGCTCATGTTGCCAGATATACTAATATTGATAGTTAATATTATGTTGCTAGCTCTGTTTAATACTGATAGCCATGCCTCTGTAACTAGAAATGCTTAAAATACTAATCATTCATATGTAGTTAGTTGTGCTATGACGTTATCTCTACTTCTGATGTAGACATGCTCACTTCATTAAACATGCCAACATTGATAGCCATTTTATGCCACTAGATTGTTTTTAGATGCAATCTAATGAAACTTGGGTAGATATCTTTGAGAATATATGGATTTATCTATTACCTATATGTACATTGATAATCGTACTTGTTGCTAAGACTATTTTCTTAACCTATTTAGCATGCTTGAACTATTCAATCTACTCAATAGATTATTAAATACTCCAACTGCTCAGTTATTTTATTATTTAGTCTGATGTAATCAATATATATTGGAGAGATTTATATCTCTCACTAGACTAGGTCTCACATGTGGGTCACCGCATCTTTTTAGGTGATCGACAACAACGACAATAGAATAATGGAAGCAAGGGAAACTGAGGTGATGAACCCTAGAGATGGTTGTTTAGTTGTCTAGTGTGTCATAGAGTCATCCCTGTAATCTCAGGTCAGAGTGAAACGTTTTTATACGGTGTTTCGACTGAATCGAATTTTCAATAGCAAGTTGATGCTTGTATATGTGAAAAATACGAATAGTGTTCCTTTGTAAATTTTATCTTATATCTGAGGCCACAAAGCATTTGTAATAAATTTTGGCATTATATGAAATAAAGCAAGTTGTTGGGCTTTTATAAAAATATTTTTAAGGAATTGGAAAATATTGAAATCGGTACCCTAATTTCTGGGTTTGTGTTTAATTAATGAGTAATCATGATTTATGTTTTGAGTAATATCATTTAGTGTAACATGTTCTCACAAGTTCGTATCAGAGCTTTAGGTTCACTGAGTCTACAGAGACACTAGGACTTAAGACTAGGATGATGTCTAAGTTCATAACATGACATAAAAACATGTTTCATACTGCCTAATATCAGTATTTGGGTGCCCTGGCCAAGTATTCATGTATTGCAGAAAAGGTAAGTATGGAACTCTTAGATTGATTTCTTTCTGATTACTCTGATTAAGTATTCATTTTGAAACTATCTAAAAAGCATAACAAATCAGAAATCATAGTGCAAATATCTCACTATTACCCTAAAGAAGATCAGAATTACATAATAACCTATCAAAACATGAATATTTTGTATCTATAAGAGAAAGATACAACACCATGAAACCTAAATATGAATACAAATTAGCTAAAGATGAGTTCTTGAAGCTATAATTCAAGAAGACAATAAAGTACAAGACAGATAAGTCTATTCTAATAAAGTGATTCAAGGTATGAAATCCACATAAGATGGAGAGAGCTCCTAGTTTAAGTATAATATTAGAAGATGAATGAGAACAATGGAAGATGAATAAAGTGGAACCTGAATTAATCTCAGACCAACCTATGTGTGTATGAAGTGCTAATGTAAAATCTTCATGACATATGAAAGAAATTAAGGGAGATGATCCTTGTCTATTAAAGAAAATGTGGATTATGATGATCTATTCCTTGATAAGTGGTTGAGAAACATGATAGAATGAAAGGACATACATATGAATGATGAAGAGCTAATGACAAAAGAGCAATTATATGTGATAATCTTAATAATTCCTATGCTAATGATGAGGAATCCAATATGTAAGAGGTTAAATAATACATAAAAAGTGTAACCTTCATGGGAAAAATAGAATTGGTTACCCTTTTTCTAGTGACCCCTAGACAATGCTGCTTTTATGTGGGAAGTGTGTTTCCCTTTATGTTCTTTCTTTTAATGCATAGCCTCCAAGTGGATCTCATGTCACATGGTATGCATGTATTTGGTGTAATCCTAGGATGGATATCTTGATATGATGTGTGATTGTCTTGGACTATAATTCCTAAATATTTATGTTTTGTGATGCGAATGCTTTTTGAGCCTTCCAAGAGTTAGGAAGATTCCCCCTATATATTCTTAACTGGTTATGATGCCGAGGAACTGGATGAAACAAGAGTATGAGTTCTTTATAACACATGTGGTGGATATGAAGGTAATGAATCCTAGTATTCAGAGTGTACCAGTTATATATGAGTGAAAGATATCTATTACATGAACTATCCAATGTTCCACTCCATTAGAGAGAGAGTTGATGTTGATCCTCCAAGTGTTGTATGGTAAAAGAAGAGTGATGCTATGATGTTGTGTCTGGTCTGTTGATTGTTGGGAGAGACCACTATAAAGGATGGATGGTTTGTTGATCAGCAGACATGTGTTACTAGGATCCTTTAAGATAAACCTAGAATTAGAATATCAATGGATAAGAGTTAGCGTGGATGGCATAAGTTACAAGACCATGATGATTTTAGGGTTATGTCATTTATAATAATCAATGTATCAGTAGAATTCATAAATAAGAGGAACATAGTGTAAGGAGTGGGATCCTAGAGGGGAACCACTCCCTACTAGAAATAAAAAGACAACATCCCTTGAACCAAACACCACATAAAAATTTTCACCAAAGGGATGGAGACCAATTCATTCAACATGTATGTATCATTACACAATGTGTAGCATCGGAAAATAGTATTATCTAACAATTTACAAAGCTTGATAACATAGTACACCACTTCACCACAAATGGGTGTCCAAAAGGAAATCTAAACATATAAGCCGAGGGTCATCAAACCACCTCTTCAAGTCTCCCAAAGCTCATCTACAAGGTTGATGTCAAAGTTCACCTCTCCTCGATCTAACCTGGGGTCGGAAGCATACCCCACAAAACAAGAGAAGAAAAAGAAACATCGGCAAAAACTGGTATGTGTATACTAAAGAAACCTTTGAGCAATATAAGCAATAAGGACATCAAATATACATGCTTCCCATGCAAGAGATAAGGACTACCCAAAAAGGGCATAAAAGATAAGAATCATCATCATCATAAAAGAAGATACTTGCCATAATTGAAACAATAAAGTAAGTGCCATATAAGCACATGTCATAGCCATCACCATGCATACATGTGAGATAAGAATAACACTGGAATATTATAAGAGACAAAGGTGACCAAGAATCACACATCTTGAACCTGGTGAGACATGGGTCAAGAATCACACATCCTGCCCTGGCATGGGGAATCACACATCCTGCCCTGGCATGGGGAATCACACATCCACCACCCAAACATCACTATTACAAAATAGGCCTTTAGTGTCAGTTTCCAAGCGACACCCAAGTGGGCACTGCTAAAGGTGGACCCCTTCGGTGTCAGTTCCCAACCGACGCCAAAACGCTTCCCGCCACCGAAAATGCACCAACAAAGGGATTATAGGCGTCAGTTATTTAAGAAAACTGACACTATAGAATGGTTACACACATCAGTTATTAAAAGAACTGACGCCATTACGATTCCTGCCACTAGAAAAAGAATTAGCAAGGGCACAATATGCGTCGGTTTTTAAAGATAACTAACGCCATATCAGCAGAACCGACGTTGGTTTTTTGCTAATAACTGACGCCATATCCCCTACTACCACGGTCGTGCTTCCCAGCACGACTGCGTTACCTGGCCACATAGACGTCAGTTTTTTTTCAAAAACTGACGTCGTACATTTTTTTTTTCAAAAACTGACACCATATGTATTGGGTGTTGGTTTTATACAAATAACTGACGCATATGTCATGATTTTTTTTTCTTATCAGTTTTCAAGCCTTCTGTATGGTTGGTCAGTAGGATGCAGAACCTACAGTTCAATTCTTAACGGCAGGTTTACAACATCCATTGATATCAACCAACAACTAGCCACAAACCTGCAAAATTAACAAGATGGACAATATTATATATATATATGATTCACACACATGTATAAGCACATTTAACTCATATTATTTTTTCATCACACACATGTAGAAACTAGTAGCAACCTACAGTTCCATTCATTTCATCTCTTTTCACATTCAGACACATGTATAAACAGTCATGTATTGATCATCTTCACATTCACACATGTGACAATTCATAAAAATTCATTCAAATTCACACAAAATAATTATGAGAACAAAGTTATTCTTTATTCATCATTGTCAATAAAATTATATTTAAAAATTCCCACTCTTTATAGGGCTTTTTCCCATTTTTCTCTTACAACATCTAATTCCTCCCTCGTATAGGGAGTATGTACATCTAATAGCTTTCCACCTATGTTGAAGTCAGTAGTTTTAAAGACCATCAAAGAGAATGACGTATGTATATAATTAATAATATATAACAAGATTAATATATTTCATATCATCTAATGAGACTATGTATAATACCTGTTGTATCGTATCGATTTCCATTACAACATGTTTGATTATTAGGTCCATAAATCGTACCACATAGTAGGCACATGTCCAGCCGTTGTCTTGTGTAGCACACTATAAATTGAAACATACAAAATATTCAAAAATACAAATAAGCACAGTTCACATAAATAATATATACATTGGCGTCAGGAAATTACTTTCACGTTCTCCCAAATTAGTGACAGATCCTTTTTCCTGGGGACCTTTTCTCCAGCTTTTTTGTACTCTTGTAAAGCCCTACATATGTTAATGTAACACATTAAATTGCATAATTAAATAGTAATGTAGTAACAGATGTTAACAGATATAAAACATGAAATATTTCTCACGAGAATAATGGCCTTTTAATTGCATTCCCATATAATGTATTCAACTCATTCCCCATAGGATCTAGATAATAGACAGTGAACGTCTTGGGGACAATAACTAGTAACTCCCAATGCTTACCACTACAGGTAAGAAAGTAGGAAATTAATAGCTCAAAATACACAAAAAAAGATAATATGCTTAAGTCCATATTATAAGCAAAGTAAACTTACTCGACATTGAATGGAGCTATTATCACCGTCTTATTGTTTAACCAAAATATTGAAAAGCATCACAGTAGTATGAAGTAACTGAATACGAGTATGTATCTACAAGACTAATCAAAGATGGAACCAAAAATCCCACATGGGAAAACCCAAAATCTGTACATATCTTGTGTAAGTGGCTGCAAAACATGTATTACGTATGCATTAATATATAAGAAACCAGATCACCGTATATAAACCAATGTATATGGATGTATAAACAAGATCTAACCATGTCCAAAGCTCTATCATAGATTTGTTCAGCCATTCATAACTGAAAAACTCCAAAATATCTTGTATAAATATCTTGTTTTCATATGATTGGCCTGCATTAATACCTATGCATTAATACGTATGAAGAACTTGTATTACATATGCATTAATATGTATGCTAAACTTGTATAAATAGATTGTTATCGCATGATTTACCTACAACATCCTCCAGAATAGTAACATTTATAGGGCAATTTGGATCATGTTCGCCGATCCATACTGCCACACCCCTACAATTAGGACCTATCGAGGCATGTAGGTCCCTTGGAAGCCAACTTAGTAGTCGAGGAGGTGGAGGCCGAGATGTAACGGGTCTTGTCTTTTTGACCTATATATATAATTTCAGATCAATTGACTCATATATACACACTAACAAATTAACATAATGGAAATTTATCATATAATATCAGTATAGAGGACATCCTCTTCGGGCCACAGTATCACTCTGCCTGTAACGACCCCACTCTCGGTAACCCCCACTTAAGGGAGACCGAAAGGTCAAAGCCGTTATCTAATAACCCGGATCAAAGGTTCGACAAATAATCAATAACAATTATTAAATTCTTCCAACTATACTGAAATATGGTAAAAATAAAAACTTTGCATACCTTTTGAAAACTGGGATTTCTAAACTTTTATCCACATAGATACTAATCTAACTAATCCTCCTTTGCACTTTAATTCTCATTTAATTCCACATATGCCACTTTACTGTTTGTTCTTTCATGTACCTAAAACGCCGACAAACAAAACATCGGTCAGCATAAAGTCGGTATGTGGGGGAAACAATAATCGTGCAACTATGATAACAATATATTGTAATCAAATATGATTTAACAAACAATTTTACGTTTTTAACACAACTACTCAATCCTTACATACCCTAACCTCTGCGCTGTCCCTGCAGTGGACTTGGATGCTACCTTCCTCATGGTAGATCCCCATTGAACCCCGCATGATCCTACCTAATAGGTAGATCAATATCTAGGGTTGAGTCGCATGGCACTACCCATAGGTAGCCCAATCCCTAACTAATGGTGTGCTAAAGTGTCGCATGGCACTACCCATAGGTATCCCAATCCCTAACTCATGTTGGGCTAAGAGTCACATGGCACTACCCATAGGTAGCCCAATCCCTAACTCTTAATAACCTGATGGTCCCACTTAACAAGTAGACCCTTTATCAGGTTACCCTTTTCATCACTAGCAAAGCCAAAGAGGAGGACCAAGATCTGATCCAGTCATGTATACTTACTTATGGTGATAATCATAGTCACTTTATAGTTGCATGAAATAAAAGTCATCCAAACAGTTTATTTCAAACAACCGATAAAACCTCCAGGAATCATCAGGAAACTAAGACGATTATGCATAAACGTAACCACATACCTATCAGGCTGATTTGAGACAGATTAATCCAATCAAGAAATCCAAATAAGCAAATAATCCAGAATCAAGCAAGCAAGCACAATTTAGTCCTGAAATATACATCCAATATTTTTCTATCATGGATCATGGTATTCAAATTTAATAGGCCTAATCGTGCCCTAGGGTTACTAGCCCTTTTTAGGGTTTTGACCATAATTAGGGTTTCACTTCCTTTTTACCACTTTTACTTTATTTTTATCAAAATATCCATCAAACCCTAATTATCTCATTTTATTTTCCATTAAGATCTTAAGATCAGGTTTGGACCACAAAACCCTAATTTCCGAATTAATTATATCTTTTCTTCCCTTTTTCCCTCACTTAGCGTTTCTAAGGGTATTAATGACAAAATTAGGTTTAAAACCCTAATTCTTGCAAATCCCTTTTCAAAATAGGTTAAAATCCATCTACATCATTAAACTAGTTAATAATGCTCAAATTTATACACTTGCAAGATTAAATCTATTCTTGATTAATAATTAGGGTTTCTAACCACAAATTAACTCTTTTTCCATCAAAAATATACACTTTTACAAAAGTATACTCATTTAGGCTTCCAAACCATTTTTAATGTATCCCTCATATGTTTTTGATAAAAAAGCACTACCTACTCATATTTTTCGGCCAAAGGAATGATTTTTAATGAATTTAGCAAGATCCCACACTTTTCTTGAATATTGTTCAGAGAGGCGAGTTACCTTGATATTTTCAGTAAAATAGGAGTCGTTGGATCCTCGATCATCTTTGACCGAGAAAAATCATGCGGTCTGCACTGCTCGCGCCCACTAGCAACTCCTTTGAAGCCGTGGATGACCAGGGCCGTCGATCTGCGCCCTGGGTCCATGATGGAAACAGATCAAAGGGGAGTTGCACTTTGTCTCTTTCTTAACCCAACAGAAGGCTATGCGGCGGCACTGCAGCCTGAGCTCACCGGAGCATAAAAAATCCATGAATCTAGGGCCTGAGAGAACAACCTAAGTGGCCGATTGTGCTCACAAAGGTGTGAGGAGTCTATAGGTGTGCTATTTATAGGCTTTAGGGGGTTCTTCAAGGGTTCCCCCATTTTGTCGCCACACCTTCTTTCTTCCTAAAAGGGGCGTTCTTTCAATAGTATGTGAAACACCCTCAAAGCTAGGTTCATTGGGTGCATAATCATATCCTAGAGACCCTTGTGGTCTCGGATTCCTAGTTGGTATCGTATGCCTCGAGAAAAAAAAGATTAGAAATCCTCATTTTCCCCTTCTTCCTTTCCTTCTGGGATTCGAGGTGGACGATGTACATCCACCATCGGATCTGTGGTCCTCTGGACCACGCGGGGGATCTGACGGCTGGTATTGTCCCCTCGTTTCTAATTTCTTGAAAACCAAGGAAAATATGTATATAACAAAGGAAACTTGTGAAATTCATATCTCTCTCCTCATTTAATATTTTTCACTCAACATTTAGCGGAAACTCTGTCTTGGTATTATCTACTCACATATTAAATTTGAAACCCAAATTCCAGAGGAAGAGGGTATTTCCTTTATAAGCAAGTTATCTTTTGAATTAAGCCAAATTAATTTGGTATTTCCTCTTTCTTGACCATTTAATTATTATTTTGAATTCCTTGAACCTCAAGGAACCTTAACGGCTCGAAATACCATCTTGGAAATAATTCTTTAGCCTCTTTCCTTATCATTCATCCTTTTTCTTATTATCTTACTTTTTCTTTATTAAAATATCTCTTTTCGAGGATTTCTCTTTATCTCTCTTCTATTTTCCTTATTGGTATTCCTTTTAATGTTAGGAATCATTGGGATACGAAATTCCACCAAAGATAACTCAATTGTACCTCTTTTCACTTATTTTCCACATTTTATCATTGTTTTCAATTTCTTTCTTAATAAAGAAATATCTAATTGATCTTTTCTTTTCTTATTGCTTTATCTTTGTAATTTTGGACTCCTTGAGACCCAAGGAACCCAAGAAGCACGAAACCCACCTTTTGATTACACTCTTTTGCCTTCTAGAGGTTTCTACATTTTTCTTTTCTCCATTTCTTATTAATAATGGAGTTTCTTTTGTCTTTTCCTTATTATTGGGCCCAATATCCAATAAAGCCCACAAATAAATCAACAAGGCTATTTTAAACAAAATTCATGCATTCAATCAAAAGACATCATTATTTGTTCATTTATCTTTATTATGAGAAATTACATTTCTCACCAAATGAACCCTAAAAATTGGGGTTGTAACACTGCCTATTGCCTCACCAAGTGTTGAAGCATCTGGGTGTGCATGAGGCAGTGCAAGATCCGTCCAGTCGGGGAGTGCATGTATCGGGCTCACACGTACCACACCATCTGGTACTGGATACCCATGAAACATGCACCCTTTAAGGGGTGGGTAAGATGACGCCTCTGCAACGATATATTTTTGACTTTTTAGTCGACATGGCTTCAACCCCTACAAATTTATGTAAAGAATGTTATATGCATATATACACAAACATATCATCTTGAATAGACTAGCTACTATGTCATAAAAATACTTACAAAGGACGTGCTAGGTGGTGGGTCTATAGGATTACTCTCAACCTCTACAGTACAAGTAGTTGGAGAAGAGCAGCCTACCACATGTGCTATCTGAGTGGTAGTCTGAGATGCCTGCCACTTCACCATTGCTTCTTGGATTCTCTTATCAATTAACGAATCTACCTATACATGGATAAAAGAAACACTAGATTTTGATTATTGAATTCCCTTTCGCAGTAACATTCTAAAATAAGAATAGGTTACCTCAGCTTGTGAAAGTCCTGCTTTTGGGATAGGTTTGCGTTGGGATGGCCCAAAGAACGCTTTCATGCCCACACCAGCGCCTGCACCCCTAACACATCTAGGATGCTCTGGGTTACCTAGAGCAACTATCAGTTCATCCCTTGTGCCCTGAGGGATGAACTTGCCTTCCTTCCTCTGCTCGTGCAGCTCCCGCTAATCACCATCAACAAAAATTAGTAAGTAAACATAACAATAATCAATATCGATCGATTTCTCTAAGAGTTGATTTTTACCATTTTTGTAGCCGCCTCAGCAGTTACGGGCTTTGGTATGCCTCCCTTCTTGTTTTGCCTCCCAGTTATCCACATAGCTTGGCGAGGAAAAGGTGCGGGAGCAGTAGTAGAGGACTCTACAGTCTCCTGAGTAGTAGTAGGATGAGCAGACTCAGCCTGTAGTCTTTGGCAAACACCTGCATATCCTCTTGGACCCATTGTGTGGTCGTGCTCATTCAGTGCATGCCTTTCTCGTTCAACATTGTTGATAGCCTAGTTAGTTAGCACATGATTTGGTTAGTAACACTAAAGGTTAACCTTGAATAGGTGAATACATAAAAATGTATATTAATTAAATTGGGAGTGGCGCTTAATACCTTGAATTCATCCATTTTTCTTTGGGTAACAAACTCCTCCCAGTCTTTGGGGTCCAGGTAGTTCCATTGCCGTGTGGCTTCCGTCTGACTAAATTTATTTTTTAAAGAGAATACAAACAAAAATTATTAGTGTAGAGTTAGTCAAATAGTGATCAATGTCTAGAATTGGAAATCAATCGAGAACCTCTTCTCAGCATCGCGTATGTAATCTCAGGTGAGATTGGTCCTATAGTTCCTTAGGACCCTCCCACAGTGTTGCATCACACATTTATGATGCAACTTTTCATCCAGATCAAATATGCTCTGCAAATTAAATAGAATTTCTATTAACTAGCATCCTAAAAATTAGTAATCTACACAAATAGAATTATAAATAATAATAACTCATGCATAGTTCCTTCCATATGTGGTCTTTCTTCCCCTTAGGAACTTTATGCCAGGATTCTAGGTTAGGGCTGCAATGGCTGCTAGTAAGAACCCCAAGATATGAAATAAATGAGTTGCGGTTCACTCCATATGGATTTCCTACATGATTGAAATCCACAGCCAATTTGGGTCCATTGCCACTTTGTTGTATTAACTTGTTCATCATTGTGATGCCCCTCACTTTCTCAATTTTCTTTTGCTACTCATCAAGTGCTGTAATTTCTTTAGGGGGTACATCACCAACCTAAATTTGATAAAAAAAACACACTTACATGATATAATTATAAATGAACATATAGATAGAAACCTCAGGGATATATTATTAAAACTTACATTGTCAGGCGGCGCAGGCACGTCCTCACCCTCACGGTGATCATCAGCACGGTCATCATGGGAATGGTCAGCCATCTGAAAGTTCACATTCAAATTATAAATTTCACATTGTAAAGTAATTCACATTGTAAAGTTCACATTGTAAAGTACACATTCACATTGTAAAGTTCACATTCACATTGTAAAGTTCACATTCACATTCACATTGTAAAGTAATTCACATTGTCAAGTCCACATTCACATTGTAAAGTTCACATTCAGAAAAATAAAACATATAAAAAATATAAACATTCATGCCTCTAATATTGTGATCTTTTATCAATTAATGATCCTTCATTATGATCGCCGCGGACATACAAGTCATTGTGATCCCCAACTTCAATGTTTGCTGGTGTTGGAAACCCAACTGAGAATGGATTGGAGTCATCATACTTATCATAGTACTCTTCTTCATTTATAGGATCATCAATGAACTGTCTTTTACCATGAAAAACAACCGACCATTTACCATTTGTAGGATCATCGATATAAAATATTTGTTTCGCATGTGATGCCAATATGAATGGTTCACCCTTCTCACCAATCTTTTCAAAGTTCACTAACGTGAAACCCAATTCATCCACTATAACTCCTTTGTTGTTGTCAACCCAATTACATTTAAAGAGCAGAATTCTGAAATCTACATAGTCAAACTCCCATATGTCTTCAATGACACCGTAATATGACATTTTAGCTTCACCTGGACTCTTACTCTTTGCACTTGTAAAAAATAATAAAGACGCTTGAAGGGTGACCCCACTGTTTTGGATGACACTCTTATCATCTTAACGCTTTGTGTAATATGAGAATCCATTTATGTCAAACCCTTCATAAGACAGAACATTCAATTTTGGTTTGAAGGCGAGGCATTTGATGGTTTTAGTAAGATTATCTGGTGTTTGACATTGATACAATGCCTGACTGTCAAAGAATTCCAATAAGGAAGATCCCAAAATATTGAATTCTTCTTGAATAAAGACTTGTCACTTCGTGTGGACATCGTACATTGTGATCTCTTACCAAATTCATTGGCGATGTCTTTTACTCTTTCATAAACATCCTCCCCTGATATAGGTTTAGGTGCACTCTCTTCCTCATTCCGTCCATTGAATGCTTTGCACAACCTACAATATGGATGAAATTTTGGAAGAAACCTTCGATGACCAAGATATACAGTCTTGTCGCCGTGTTTTAGTCGTATTGAATCAGTGTTCTATTCACATATAGGATACACTTTAGATCCTTTGACACTATATCCAGACAAATTCCCATACGCTGGAAAGTCGTTCACAATGCAAAACAACATAGCGTGCAAATGAAATGTCTCTCTTCGTGAAGCATCATAGGTCATCACACCTTCACCCCAGATATTCTTCAAGTCATCAATCATAGGTTCAAGATAAATGTCGATATCATTTCTAGGTTGTTTAGGGCCCGATATCAACAACGACAACATAACATACTTATTTTTCATACACATCCAGGGAGGAAGATTTTATATAACAAGCATAACTGGCCAAGTGCTATGTTGGCTGCTCAATGTCCTGTACAGATTCATCCCATCTGTACAAAGCCCAAGTCTTAGATTCCTATCTTCTTCACCAAATTCAGGGTACAATAAATCAATCTTCTTCCACTGTGGGGAATCAGACGCATGTCGTAGGATCCCATCATTATTTTTCTTAACATCTGCATGCCACCTCAAATTCTTCACATCTATAGGACTGGCAAACAAGAATTGAAACTGTGGTATTATAGGTAGATACCACACCATTTTGGCAGGAGAACCAGTTTTGGACTCCCCTGAAGTCATCAATTTATACCTTGACGCACCACATTTTGGACAATCTTTCAAATCCACATAGTCCTTTTGAAATAATACACAATCATTCAGGCATGCGTGTATCTTCTTGGCCTCCATTCCCATTGGGCACAACAATTTCTTTAACCGGTATGTTGATATTGGCAGTCGTTTCCTCCAGGAAGAATTTCTTTCAACAAAGACAGCAATGAAGTGAAGCTTTTGTCACTCCATCGATTGTTAGCTTTCAGTTTATACAATCTCAACACATCGCTAAGCTTCGTAAACTTAAAACATGTGTATAACGGTATCTCAGCATCATGCACAATCTTTCTAAACATGGGAGGTGGATCAGTGTGCTCTACCCCACAACTATCCAACATCGCATCAACGATGTCTACTAGAACTGGTTCGTTCACATCTACATCATCAGAGGCAATTTCTTCTTCCACACAAACACTGCTATCGACATCCACTGATTTCAGGTTTGAAATCTCTCCAAGCTAGTGCCATTCTGTATAGCCTTGTACAATTTCGTTGCACATGACATGACTTTTGATTTCGTCACCAGTGCTGACTTTCAAGTTGTTACCACAATGCCTACATGGAAAGTAGAACCTATCTCTAGGTTGTTTCCTATGTTCCTTGGAAAATCTAATAAACTGGTCAAGACCAGAAATAAACTCGGGGGTGCAGCGATTTGGAATGGACATCCATGATCTATCCATTCTATGATCAAAGAGAAAACAAGTATATATTAGAACAGGATTAGGGTCTAGGGTTAAAAGATTAGGGTTTATGGTTAAAACTTTAGGGATTAAGGTCTTATATATAATTAATGGTTAAAAAATCCTAAGTGAGATTAAGTGTTCAAGAACAGTCCCAAACTGGGAACTATCCAATATTTACTCCTAATGAGTAAATCTTAGATGGGTTTTTAGGCCAAAAAATACATGTGCTATCATTCTTATATATAATAAATGTGTACCACCTATCCCATTCTTAAACACTTAATCTCACTAGTAAGTGTATAATATGTTTTGGGTTTCCAAGAGAATTTCGGCAGCATTTCCCCGCTGTTGTCCAAGTATATATGTACTTAGAGAACAAATAGGGAAATTCCGTAGAAATTTTCTTGAAAACCCAATACACGTTATACACTTACATCCTAAGTGAGATTAGGTGTTCAAGAACAGTCCCAAACCAGGGACTATCCAAGATTTATACCTAATGAGTAAATTTTAGATGGGTTTCTAGGCCAACAAATACATGTGATGTCATTCTTATATATAATAAATGTGTACCACCTATCCCATTCTTGAACACCTAATCTCATTAGTAACGATATAATGTGTATTAGGCTTTCAAGAAAATTTCGGCAACATTTCCTCATTGTTCTCCAAGTACATATGTACTTAGAGAACAAACGGGGAAATGCTGCCAAAATTTTCTTGAAATCCCAATACACATTGTACACTTACATCCTAAGTGAGATTAGGTGTTCAAGAACAGTCCCAAACCAGGGACTATCTGAGATTTACTCCTAATGAGTAAATCTTGGACATGTTTCTAGGCCAACAAATACGTGTGTTGTCATTCTTATACCTACAATCCCAGTTTCATCATCCATATCCGATGTTTTGTGTAACATCATTTAATCATGCCTATCAGTATATACTAAATAGTAAATTAGTGATTGCCATATTGCTCACAAAAAGAAATATTACTCAACAATTAAGCATTTTGAATAATATTTCACTGCATCGTAATTAGTTGTTTCAAACAAACATGATATTCGTGTATACTATCACATTATATTCAGTAAGAATTGATAACTAACAAGCAGGTATTGTAACATGATAGAAAATTACAGATCATCAGATTACTTCGTATGTTAGTGAGTACTAACTCATGTTACATTGTACTGCAATATTGATATATTGTATTATCATATGAAAAAAATTACATATCATGCAATTCATATACTTGCATTATGAGTATATGAAAGGATTACAGAGCATCAAATTACTTACTATAAAAGTGAAAGACATGTTACTTTACAAAACTGATACACTCCAATATGGTACCGATACAAACCATGCAATTAGTAAAAATGATAAAATTATAGACCTTCAAAAAACTGAGTATACCAGTAAGTGTTGATGGATGTTACTTAATAATATTAATGTACTAAGTAAGAATATTAGTTAAATGTACTAAGGGCTAATTTGGTTGGATGTAAAACCAACTAACAATATGAATTCTAAAATAGGAAAATATAAATAGTGAGTTGCAATGGTAATGTTTTTATTTGGTTTCAAATAGACGGAATGTATGCAGTTGGTTTTTTAAAATTTGGTTGGATGCAGTATTGAAGATCTGATGGCCTACTACAATAAATTTATTGAAACAGGAAGAGGGTTAGGTGAGAGGAAGGCCAGAGCAGACACAAAAATTGCAATTCGTTTTCCTAATTTTTTGTACTGTTAAACTCTATCATGCAGTTCGTTTCCGCATTGTGAATTGCGGCCACACACAACCAAAAGGAATAAAATAAAAAAATTGTGCAGTTGCAACTGATCGTCTTCATTTACAGCCCAACCAAACGGGGCTTAAGCAATGGTTCCAAGAAGAAGGCCGAGCAGGTACCTTTTGAGCGGCGCATCGAGCAGGTACAGAAGATGAGCGGCGGCTGGAGTAGGCGAGTAGTAGGGCATGCGGCGACAGCAACAGGGTGGAGTAGGTGAGTAGTAGGGTCAGCAGAGGTAGTAGCAGCAATACTAGAGTAGGCGAGCAGAGAACAGCAGTGACGGTGGCTGCAGCAATCACAGCAGCCGCGACGGCGAGCGGCAGCAGAATCACACAAATCACTAGACCTAAGCATAGTCCGCAATGAAACAGAGAGAAAGGGGAAGAGTCTACTTCACGTGGGTGCTAATAAGTAACCAATCAACATCGGTTATTAAAATCAAGAATACTAAATAGTAAATTAGTGATTGCGATACTGCTAACAAAAAGAAATATTACTCAACAATCAAGCATTTTGAATAATATTTCACTGCATTGAAATTAGTTGTTTCAAACAAACATGATATTCGTGTATAATATCACATTATATTCTATAAGAACTGATAACTAACAAGCAGGTATTGTAACATGTTACAAAATTACAGATCATCAGATTACTTTGTATGTTAGTGAGTACTAACTCATGTTACATTGTACTGCAATATTGATATATTGTATCATCGTATGAAAAAAATTACATATCATGCAATTCATATACTTGCATTATGAGTATATGAAAGGATTATAGAGCATCAAATTAATTACTATACAAGTGAAACACATGTTACTTTACAAAACTAATACACTCCAATATGGTACAGATACAGACCATGCAATTAGTAAAAATGATAAAATTACAGACCTTCAAAAAACGGAGTATACCAGTAAGTGTTGATGGATGTTACTTAATAATATTAATGTACTAAGTAAGAATATTAGTTAAATGTACTAAAGGCTGATTTGGTTGGGTGTAAAACCAACTAACAACATGAATTCTAAAATAGGAAAATATAAATAGTGAGTTGCAATGGTAATGTTTTTATTTGGTTTCTAATAGATGGAATGTATGAAGTTCGTTTGTTAAAATTTGGTTGGATGCAGTATTGAAGATCTGATGGCCTACTGCAATAAATTTACTGAAGCAGGAAGAGGGTCGAGTGAGAGGAAGGCCAGAGCAGACACAGAAATTGCAATCCATTTACCTAATTTTCTGTACAGTTAAACTATATCATGCAGTTTGTTTCTTCATTGCAGATTGTGGCCACACGCAATAAATGGAAGAAAATCAAAAAATCATGCAGCTACAATTGATCGTCTTCATTTACGGCCCAACCAAACGAGGCCTAAGAAATGGTTCCGAGAAGAAGGCAGAGCAGGTACCTTTTGAGCGGCGCGGCGAGTAGGTATAGAAGATGAGTGGCAGCCGGAGCTGGCGAGCAGTAGGGCCGGCAATGGCAGTAGTAGGGCTGGAGAAGGCAAGCAGCAGGGCCGGCGGCAGCAGTAGCAACACTGGAGTAGGCGAGTAGAGAACAGCAGAGGCGGCGACGGTAGTGATCACAACAACAGCGATGGAGAGCGGTGACAGAATCACACAAATCGCCAGACCTAAGAGTTGTCCGCAATGAAACAGAGAGAAAGGGGAAGAGTCTACTTCGTGTGGGTGCTATTAAGTAAGCAATCGGCGTCGGTTATTTCCTAGCTTGTGTGGAGGCCAAATTAAAGATATAAATGATCCCAGTACTGTTCGGTTCATGGGAGAAATCACCAGTCTAAGGGGCCCAATAAACCAACGTTTGAACCAATTAATAGAGGAGTGAACTGGCCAAACCAAAGCTTGAACTGGATCTCTGGGCTAGCAAACTGCATAAACTACATGACAAAATCCTATCCATCCAAATATGCAATCAAACGGTCATGGATTTAACTAATATCCCTAGACTTGAATCTCTTACTTATTTAATTTGTCTAATGATTCAAAAATGATGTTTAATCTTTAGAAATCCTAGATTTTGACTCTGATGATTGTCCTATAACCTAGATCTAATCTAGTTGACTCATCTACTCTTGAAAATGAACCATTAGTGATCTAGATCTATTTACTTTATTCAATCTTGAATATGATCTTCATGAATATTGAGTAATCAGGATATCGATCTTAATCTTGCAAAACCCATGATATACATTTGATCCATCAACTTGATCTTGAATTCCAATTATGCTTAGTAACATGATGATGATCTAGAAATTTGACGATGACTTGGATAATGATCATAAATTAGGGTTAACACATATGATCCTAGAAAACCTAGGTAAGTCATTCACACTCGAAAATACATGACACTTGAAATAATGTTGGGTGTATGGAAATATTAGTTGATTATAAGTGAATGACCCAACCCTAATGTTGGCATAGGAAAAGTGTAACCCTAATCTCGAATATTGAAACATGATCTCCAAATATCATGATCTTGGCCCTTGATCCAAACATTATGATTTAGGATCTGACTCGAAGGGTTGACCTATTACTTGTTGATATGTATTCAAAATCTTCGATGGAAGGTACACTATTATATCTCCTCCTTAGTTGTGTTGAAGATACTTTTTATGCATCTCTTGACTGCATACATGGCTATATAACTTGATTGAGATATTTTTCCCTAGGATTAGTCTTCCATTTTTTTCCTATATTATGTTTTGAGAAAAACATGAGAACATAAATGATAATGCCCATTATGATTGCCCGCATACTGATGATGATGATGATGTTGATATTGAGTGCAAGCAACCCCCTCATTTGGAGGTGGACTTGTACGTTGGCCTCCTACCTCATATAGAGAGAAGGATCCTAGTGACCTCCCTCATTGCGTTGGGGCAAAATAGTCACACAAAATAGATAAAGCATGCTTCTCGATTACAACATAATGGGAACTCGTAATAAAAATTGCATTTCTTGTAATGAACATCTTGTCGAATAAATTTTGGTTCTAGAAATCGCTTATTGTATTTCTTGAATATAAGTTCTGTCAGGTATACTTTTTGCTATAAACTATTTTACTTGATTTTGATAGTGTGCCATGAAATTGCATGATTGTGTCTTGATTTTCTTGATTTTAGGCAAAATAAATGGAACATTGACTAGATCGTTTTCACACTCATATACTCTGATGATAAGGATAAATTAGCAATATCTCTAATTATGGCTTTGTTTGTTTTTTAAATCCCCTATTTATGAGTTATTATTTCTTACTGTATATTCCAGTGTGTGAGATCCTATTGGGCCACTCAGGTATGAGAGCTTCAATCCTTTTACCACTGTCTAGGAAGTGGGATTGGGATTGGGGTAAGAATGGTTCCATGAAAATCTTGGAGTCTAGCTCTTCCTACATATTGTATAGTACTGATTTTGACTTAGTTGTGGCCAGTTGGATTTGGATGGTATGAATTATATCCTCACTGCATGATAAAAGATATAATACAGCTGTGTAGCATATCTATTTATGGTTATACATAACACTTCATATTGCATGATAACCCTTATCTGATTTCTTTACATAGAGATGGTGTATAGTACCATAAGAGATTATAGATATGCTTATGTTTGTACTTATGCTCAAGTTGTAAACATGCTCATGTTTTCAGATATACTAATTTTGATAGTTAATATTATGTTTCTAGCTCTTTTTAATACTGATAGCCATGCCTCTGTAACTAGAAATGCTTAAAATACTAATCATTCATATATAGTTAGTTGTGCTATGACATTATCTCTACTTCTGATGTAGACATGCTCACTTCATTAAACATGCCAACATTGATAGCCATTTTATGCCACTAGATTGTTATTAGATGCAATCTGATGAAACTTGGGTAGATATCTTTGAGAAGATATGGATTTATCTATTACCTATATGTACATTGATAATCGTACTTGTTGCTAAGATTATTTTCTTAACCTATTTAGCATGATTGAAATATTCAATATGCTCAATTGATTATTAAATACTACAAATTCTCAGTTATTTTATTATGTAGTCTGATGTAATCAATATCTATTAGAGAGATTTATATCTCTCACGGGATAAGGTCTCACCTGTGGGTCACCACATCTTTTTAGGTGATCGACAACAACGACAATAGAACCATGGAAGCAAGGGAAACTGAGGTGATGAACCCTAGTGATGGTTGTTTAGTTGTCTAGTGTGTCATAGAGTCATCCTTGTACTCTCAGGTCTGAGTGAAAAGTTTTTATACGGTGTTTCGACTGAATCGAATTTTCAATAGCAAGTTGATGCTTGTATATGTGAAAAATACAGATAGTGTTCCTTTGTAAATTTTATCTTACATCTGAGGCTACAAAGCATTTGTAATAGATTTTGGCATTATATGAAATAAAATGAGTTGTTGGGATTTTATGAAACTATTTTTAAGGAATTGGGAAATATTGAAATCGGTACCCTAATTTCTAGGTTTGTGTTTAATTAATGAGTAATCATGATTTATGTTTTGAGTAATCTCATTTAGTGTAACATGTTCTCACAAGTTCATATCAGAGCTTTAGGTTCACTGAGTCTACAGAGACACTAGGACTTAAGACTAGGATGATGTCTAAGTTAGGAACATGACATAAAAACATGTTGCATACTGCCTAATCTCAGTATTTGGGTGCCCTGGCCAAGTATTCAGGTATTGCAGAAAAGGTAAGTATGGAACTCTTAGATTGATTTCTTTCTAATTACTCTGATTAAGTAGTCATTTTGAAACAATCTAAAAAGCATAACAAATCATTTTTCATGGTGAAAATATCTCAATATTACCCTAAAGAAGATGAGAATTACATCATAACCTATCAAAACTTGAATATTTTGTATCTATAAGAGAAAGATAGAACACCATGAAACCTAAATATGAATACCAATTAGCTAAAGAGGAGTTCTTGAAGCTATAATTCAAGAAGAAAATAAAGTAAAAGACAGATAAGTCTATTCTAATAAAGTGATTCAAGGTATGAAATCCACATAAGATGGAGAGAGCTCCTAGTTTAAGTATAATATTATAAGATGAATGAGAACAATGGTAGATGAATAAAGTAGAACATGAATTAATCTCAGGCCAACCTATGTGTGTATGAAGTGCTAATGTAAAATCATCATGACATATGAAAGAAATTAAGGGAGATGATCCTTGTCTATTGAAGAAAATGTGGATTATGATGATCGATTCCTTGATAGGTGGTTGAGAAACATGATAGCATGAAAGGACATACATATGAATGATGAAGATCTAATGAGAAAAGAGAAATTACATGTGTCACTGGTATCGAGTTTGGAATAGTGAAGCAGCTATAGAAATTTCATTCCATCGATAGTATCGACGGCCTCGTCAATAGTATCGACAAGTGAATAGAGCAAAAGAGGATCTAGACTAGAGAGGGTCGATAGCATCGACCAGTTCTTCGATGATCGTGAGATGTTTGGAGATTTTCAGAACGGTTCTTCTCAGCAATGTCGATACTATCGACACCCTTATCAATTGTATCGACACGTCAACAGCGTGAATAGCAGCGCTCCCACCTCACGAGGATCAAAGGTATACACAGATGTCGATACTATCAACACCCCGTCGATGGTATCGACGTGCCACATCAGCGATCTGTGTGTCTTCATCGAGCGGTCCACAATGTCGATCCGTGGGAAGCGTCGATGATATCGACGCCCGTCGCTAGCATCAACACTTTAGCAATCCTAACCCCATCCATCCAGCCATTGAGAGTCATCGATAGCAGTGAGCCACGGATTCCAACAACTGTCAATACTATCGACACTCTCATCGATAGTATCGATGCATCGACAGCAGCGGCAGCCAGCCCTTATAAAAAGGGATGTATTTCTTCAATCCAACTCACACATTCAAGTTCATATCTCCCATCTCTGAGCCGCATCATCTCTGACCACCTGGGAGCTAAAGAAATCTTCACCGACGGTCATCTCCGAGCATCTCCATTGACTTCGAGGATCTCCGTCTTCTCCGATCTTCACCGACCATCTTCTCCAAGCTCCTTTCTCAATCCCTTTCTCTTTCACCCGTTGCCCTTTGCAACAATTATGAGATCCACCGCTTCATCATCTGGGGCTGCCCCACATGCCCTACCTGCCCCGCAACAAGGATTAGTTCCTCGCCCGAGGCCAATCCACCCCTCACCAGAGATCAAGAAGGTGTACGAAGAGTTGTGGAAGTGATCAATCGAGCCTACTCGGTATGGAGACCAGAAACTAATCAATGACTTGGGATTCGAGGACAACATGGCCTATGTGCTTCAGGGGAAATTGAGCGAGTCCCCAATGTTATGACTTGACCACACCAAAGGTCATCCATTTTTCAGTGGGTGGCCAACTTACAAGGAGATTGTCATAGAGTTTATGGCGTCTCTAGATATCTATGTCGTTCCTAACAAGCTACAACTGGCATAGACAGAATGGAAAGAGGGGTGAGTTTCTTTTCGCCTCTACAATAGGGATTACACAATGACTCTTCGTGAGTTCAATGAAATTTATGGGTGGTCACATAGCAACTTGCGCCAGCCACCACAGAATGCAGACTATGACACCATGTATTTGACATTAGTCACTGTATTGGAAGGTTATTCGATCAGCTGGCACCCTGCCTATATAGCTGATTTTGAGCATCCATTTGTCAGGGTCCTGCACTGGATTTTATCCAACACATTGTTTGCAATATCTAGACTGTTACAAAGCAAATTTCAAGAAATGAATCTTTTCTTCCTCTACAATCTGCTGGAGAGGAAATGTATCAACTTTGGAGCCTTCTTCCTCACACGCATCATGGCGGTGAAGAGGAACACTTCTCATAGGGCCCCAATCTACTTTGGGGGCCTTATCACTCCGATCGCCATGCAATTTAGCCTGGATCTATCTGGGCTACCAAAGATGGAATGCACGAATATGCTCAATCTGAGTCACTTTGTAAATGCGGGCCTCGTTGAAGTCCTCCATGGCACCGTCTACGCCACTTGCCATATGGGAGGTGTTTTTCAAAGGAGGGAACTGCCTGACCCTACATTCAACCTCCAGCCTAGCCAAGATTATAGGTGGCCCATCATTGATATTGATCAAGATGAAGAAGAACAACAAGCTGAAGAAGTACAAGTACCAGAATGCGACAATGATGAAGAAGAGGAGGAGGAGGAAGCTACCATTCCTCTTCGACGATGAGTTGCTCCATGAAAGTGACCACGACACTTTGGAGCATCGTATTCTTCCCAGCCGTTGCCACCACAGCCCGCTCAAGGCAGAGAGGATGTCTATTCGATGTAGGGCATGTACACCATGCTCCAGGACATTCAGTAGACGGAGCACCAGCATACTGTGTCTTTTGTAGGTATTTAGGAGATGTCAAACAGGTTGTACGAGAATTAGCAGTCCATCTATGAGAATGAGCGCCTCCTCCTCGCCAACCAAGAAAACATCCAAAACCAGTTGTATAGGATGGAGATGCAACAACATCCGTTTTATGATCATTATTGGAGCCAGAATTACTTTGGAGGATACCCACAGCCACCACTGATGCCCCCATCTGACATGTCATTCCAGGGGCATTATCCTACTTGGGATCCCAGCAGCCACCAGTACTCGTCGCACCCACCACCAGAGCAGTAGAGGGGTATCACTGTTCCACCTCTTAAGTCTCGATTTTAACTATGAGGCCATAGTTGAATTCATGCTTGGGGGGGTGCTGGAACAACATTTATCTAGTTTTTATTTTATTTTATTTTAGCTTTTGTTTTGCTTTTGCATTTTTCATCTTTCGTTATCTTAGCTTTCTTAATTTATAGATTTACTATATTCTAGGATCCACTATCTATCTAGTGTAATCAGTGGAGTCTAATGTAATTGCATGTCATCTCGATGTTTTCAATTGGGGGTTTGTGAGAAAATGAATTTAAATGAAAAATCTTTAAGAAATTGTAAGCTTGTCTTGTGAGAACATGAGGACATCACTTATGGAACTCATTGGGTAGGTCAACTTTAAAACATATGAACATGATTGTATGTCCTTATGGTTAATGTTAAGAGGATTGATATGGATGTTGAGCCTAAACTAACCAAACGTTAACGTGACTTTAGTTTGAAGTGAGAGAGAGAAATCCTTTGATTAATTGGTACACAAGTCAGTAAGGAGGGACATATAATTCTTTATGAAGGTTATGTCAATTAGTCTTGTGATCTGGTCCACCGCAATTTCATTTCCACTCCACCATAAGAACTGGGAGCACATTACTGTCTTTCACTCTTTGATTACATCCCATGTAGATAGGTCTTGCATTACAATTTTTCTCGCATATTTTTTTTGCATGAAATGAAAAACTAGATAGAGTAGTATACATGCACTTCATCCTTAGGTGCATGTCATAGTAGTTGCATAATTGTCATTATGTAGTTGCATTCGCAACTTTTGAGCATATAGCACATCATGTGTCTTATTTTCTTCTAAAAGCATTAAAGGTGGTGAACTTGTTCCATACCCTTTGAATAGAATGCATCAAATGTACAAGTTATGTAATAAGAAGGGAGCCTGGTAAATAATCCATTGTCATTTATGAAAATGAGGGCTTGAAAAAAAAGTGAAAAAATTAGATTGAAAAGTAAGTATGAATAAGAGGGAGAAAGGAACATGTTCTCACCCGCATATCAAGAAGAATAAGTACATGGTGTAGCTTTCTTAGATATTCCATCTCACCTTGAGATGGAATGATAGTGCATGCACCATTCCACCAAAAACGTAGCATTAGGACATTTTCATTTGCATTTGCATCATGATAGGTCATTCATTTTTGTTTTTGCATGATCAACTGTATTGGGCTTCCATTTCTTCAATGGCCACCCATTCCATCCACCCGTTGCTCTAAGTGGTAGGCCACCCATGATTTTCTCCTCACTCATGTACAATAGGAGAGTTGCTTCCATTTAGATGGTAGTTAGAGAAAATGAGCAATGTAGATAGGAGATCACAAGATGCACCAAGCCTGCACCTAAGGATTTTATTATATTAACTGCTTTACTTGATAGTGTTCGTGATCTTGGGATGGACATCTATCATGAATGATTATTTTCACCTAAAGGGTAGTTATCGTTCCGTGGTTGGTAAGGGCCAGTATGTGTTTTGCAGGTAGGAATCATACTGAGATATCATTTATGTGATTATGTTCTTTAGTTCACCCTCTCAATCAGTTTTTATAGTTTTGTGCTCGAGGACGAGCAAGGTTCAAGCTTAGGGGAGTTTGATGCAGGGTTTTTGAGTCACATTTATAGGCTAATTTTGTACTTGTTTTATGCGTTCGTTTGTCATCTTTGTGACTATAATGGCGTGGTTCAATTCCTTTAGTCTATAATCATTGTATGCATCAAATTTATCTTATTTTATCCTATTTTGAATGAATTGCTGAATTCCATGGATTGACTTGTGTTTTTCTCTTTGTTTCAGGTATTTCATATTCCAGAACCTGTCGATACCATCGATAGGTCCGTCGATACTATCGACATGGAAACAGTAACCAAGGCAGAAGAAAAGTCAGCACGTCGATACTATCGACGATCTGGTCGATAGTATCGAGAAGTCAACATGTTGATCTCAGTTTTGAAGTAACGAAAGTGCATCCTAAGGTTTCGATAGCATCGAAACCCCATTGATGGTATCGACGCCGTCAGATTAGAGCTAGATTCAGAATCGTCATGATCAAACGGCTGGAATCTTTTGGCGATCGTAAGTTGTACTATACCTAAAGAAAGACGGCCCAGACGAGGGTATCACGTTCTATTCTGCCGCACGAGTCCTGAAGGAGAGGAGAGCGAAGAACGGAGCCCAGAGCTACATCCCAGATGATTCCAGAGCCGCAAACGGATGATTCTACCATCGGAAGGCTACAGAACGTGCATCTTGCACCGAGGATCATCCAGATGTTCTCCGTTCAGTGGTTACATCATATTCTCATTCATTTCCCCATGTTTTCCTCTTTCTTCTCCATGTGCATCGTTGAGATGAACATGTGGGGCTACCCCCATTATCCTTAGGACCGGGAGTAGCCTGGGGAAATGTCGTATGACAATTTTCCATTGATTATCATAATTTGTCTCAATTCTCCCTGATATGTTATCGTGTTTCTATCGCAATTTTCTATGCTTGATCACCATAGTTGATTTCTAATACTATTAATTGCTCTTGACTGAGGATTAGTGGTTGAAAAGGTACGATTAACACATTAACCAATAAATTTCTTAGACAAGATAATGTACGGTTAATGGTGGATTCCCAGAGAATTTATTAAAGCACTTAGATCTAGGGTATAAGTTACTACTGGTGTGGAACTGACCTAGAATTAGGTAGTAAATTGTAATGCGGAAGCAAGCAATTTAAACTACAGGCCATAATCAGGGATAAGGCATGAATTATGTTAGTTGTATAGAATTGCATGCAGTGAGACCTCGTGGTGAAACCGTAACCCTAAGGATTCCCATTCCATTTGATTAAACTAAACATTTAATCATCGTTCACTTTTGTTTTCTCTTTGTTTTATTTTTATTTTGTTTGAAAACCAACAATCAACTTTTCCAATCGGTCTAGCTGATCGCGACCAGTTAGTAGTAGTCTATTGAAGTTTACATTTCCCTGAGTTCGACTTGGGCCTCACAAGGCCTATATTACTTCGATACGTGCACTTGCGTTTAACGCACGGCTCAAGCGTGTCGGTCAAGCATTCAACATGGCTATGCTTACAGAAAAGATTTTCATATTGCTCAGGAGATATACCTGGTAAACCGAAATCCAGGTAGAAGAGGGGATCATAGGCAGTCACAGTGGAAGGGTCGATACATACATGAAGACAAGGTAAAGGGAATACAGATTAGCCTACTGAAGCCACTACTACACCCGCCTACTGAAACAAAAAGATGGGTGGCCAACACATACCTCTCAAGTAGTTGGGCGACTTTGGAATACAGGGGATCAAGAGCGGCGGGTTCTGAGAAGACTTGGTGGAGGATGCGCAGTTGAACAGGTAGGATATCGGCGAACACACGCAACACTATATAGCAGTTGTGGCAGGCGTTGCCCTCGCTAGGGTTAAGTTGATGCCTTGCACATGGTGAAAAGGGGGAGTCAAGGGGCTTTAATGGGAGATGACAAGTCGGGATGCCTAGCCTTGATTCTCGCCGTCTAGTCTGGCGTCGTAGCTTGGCGATGGCAGACGAACCACCACACCCCCAAAACGAATATGTCACCTTGATTGGCCGTCTATCCACCCTACGACCCTGTCCTACCATTGATTCGGCGATGTGGCAACAGCTTTAACTCACAGAGGCAATAGTAGATGGGAGATGGGAGGGCAGTCGAGGTCTAACGCCTGTGTCGCGAGAGCAGAAGACGGAGAGGGGAAAGGGGAGGGGGTGTCGGGAGGCGGGCGAGGGGGGGTGTCGGGGGTCGGGCGAGGCGAAAATGGGGTTACTCGCATTCTGAGCGGAGACCGGGTTATGAACCGGAATCCCATCTGTTGCAGGACTGGCCTGGCCCGATTTTCGGGGTTTTGTTATACCGAAACGGGGTCAAAATCGGTTTAGCGACCAAACAGAACTCAATCTCAATCCATCACCTCTTTGGCGGGGTTGGCACTAGGCGACAAGCCTAAATCGGGTTCAGTCCCGTGCCAAACGCGATTGACCTGGTGCTTCTGCTGAGTTGGAACTCCGAACCACCAGCCTCGCCCACCTCTCGCATTTTCACCCTCGACTACACATGTGAGCCCTTGGCAGAGGTGCCACCATGGCCGTGAGCTCTGGTCAGGTTTGCAGTGAGGATTCCCATGATTGGTAGCACCGTCCTCAAACAAAAAGTAGTACGCCTACCTCGTCGCAGATGCAGAAAGCCATCTACATCTTGGCTCCTTGGACACACTACTGGAAAGATGGTTGTAATGCGACACATGTTTTAAAATAGTATGACACAAGTTTAAAATGGATTACAGCTTGTGTCAATTTTGTGGGCCTAACTTTCCCACCTAGTCCGGCTACCAGTCCCGCCAATCTGGCCCGCCAATTGAGCAAATATTTTTAGTACATATTTCAATTTGCCTTGGCCTTTCCGCAATTTCCCCTTTCGCGTGCTTGCCTCTCTGTTCGTCTCCCTGTCGCGTGCGTGCGAAGCTCTTCCACCGCGTTTCTTCGGTACTCTTCCACGGTGTTTGTTTGGCATCCTTTTGCATGCTGCTTCTTACAATCGTCTTCCTTCTGCCTTTAACTTGTCTCCTCCTCGTTCCTAGCCTCATCGACTCTACCCGTCTCCAACCCGACCTCCTCCGCCCCAGCCCCAATTGTGGGGTGATACTCTCATTTTCCGCTGAGGGACTCGGTCTTCGGAAACCAAAGATCGGTGCTCTCCTGTTACTTGTAGCAACTCGAATCACCTGTGACCAGGTTAATATTTAGAAGGTTGATTAGTTCCCTGCTGCAGAACAAGTCACAGAGCTCGTCTTGACAAAATTTCTTGGCTGTCTTCTGCTCTTCCTCTTCAGGTATGATTAAAAAATCCTTCTTTATGTCTAACGTGAGATTAAGGAAGAACTATTTAATATTACTCCTATTCTTCTTACCATACTGATTCATCTCTCGGAACCCATTTCTATTTGTTGCAACCATCCTCTAAGCTCTTTCCCCTATTCTACTCAAATTTTGTCCTTCCACCCATTAGTGTTTCTTATTCTTTTTTAGAACAACCAACGTACAACAATAGTTAAAATCAGGTCATATTGCATCGTCTATAAGAGATTGTGCCAAAAGTATGGCTATGTGTAAGGATGAACAAGAAGCTATGCATTCCAGTTTTATTTATGTTTATTCCTTTTCAACAACTAAACATTTGATTAATGAGGCTGAAATTAACCACATATAGAGTGTAATGCCCTGTTTTGAGGCCCAAGGTCTAAGCTCGACACATTATAGAAGCCCCCCCTCTTGTTGAATGCATTCATGATTTTTTCTATTGTCTATAATTGCTATACATATTACAGTTAGTTTGCAATGTTTTAAGTCAGTACATCTTTCTATTTTCATGGATCTCACTTATCTACTTGAAGCAAAACTGTATCATCTTACTACATGTGATTCTCTAGTGAGTTTCTATTCGGCTTGAAGTTGTAACTACCAGCTACGACTCTTTTTGTTGCTAGAGAGTCATTTCTTAATAGCTAATCCATTCTTGAAACTTTTTTTCTCTATTTCACAACAAAAATCTGTTGGGTTTTCTTTGGGTTGTGTGAGGGTGCTAGAAGGTGTTTAGTAAAATTGCAAATTTCTTTTTTTCCCCATTCTTTCTATTTGTTATATTTCATATATATTTAGTTTTATTTTCTATGCTTTTGTGTTTTTATTTTTAGCTTTATTAAAAAAATCTATCTTTTCTGTATTGAATGATGCATACTTGTTGGTTAATTTAAAATTCTTGTTTATTGTTTGAAGGCGTCATAGAATTTGAAAATGAGTTTATTAAAGATAAGAATTGGATGTATAGATGCAATTCTAAGTATTACATGCTTAATGATCCTTCCTTCCATTAAGGGCTGAATTTTTCTAAGATTTGCATTTAAAGATAGCCCAAACTCTGAAGAGTTATGTCCTTGCAAAATATTTGAGAACGCAATTTATTAGTACTAAGAAGTTATTCGACATCATGTCTTATGCAATGGTTTCTTTGACAAAATATACAATATGAAAATATCACAACAAAAATATTAGGAAGCATAATGTAGGTGTCACAAACAATGTTGAGATCTTGAATATGCTAAGCGATATGATGAGTAATTACAAGGAGGTTCATGAAGCCCATGATTCCACTAACATAAATCAATAACACAATGATTCTAGTATTAAAAACTTTAAAGAAATTATGCAAGATGCTAATACTTTTTTTTTTGGGAAAATAGGGCCTATTTATTCATCCTGTGCCCTAAAACAGGTGGACAGTTACCAATTGACTCTTGGACATTACAGTTCAGCCAGCATGGCTGCTGGGACATCGAAAAGGCATGCCTAGAACGAAGAACATTCTTGGCTAAGCCATCGGCAATAGTGTTTAGGTTTCTAGGGACATAATAGAGAAGGTTACTATCACTGCTTCTGAGCGCCCGATATCTGCTTAGAAGAGGTTTCAGTCTGCCATTGCTCTTACCGGTTAAGCAAGCGATTGCCTGCTTGGAATCAGATAGAATGAGATAGCTTCCCAGGTTCATCTTTTTGCATTCAGTCACTGCATGGAAGATCGCAAGTTAATCTCAGCCTCCAAGCTTGAACAGGTCACCGTAGGGAGACCTGTGAAGAAGGTATCCTGTCTTATACTACTGCGGATGAAGAGTCCCAGGCTTGCGTGGCCATTTTGAATCCAATAAGCGACATCCACCATCACAATTTGTTGGTGAGGAGGGAAAGTAATACTTTGTGATCTTCTGGGTGTCTGAGAGCTAATCCAGGCTTTATGGATGGACTGGCAGCGTTCAGTGATGAATTTGACACGGCTAGCAAGCGGGGTGACATGTCGTTCATGGACAAACTTATTACGGAGACTCCAGTTGTACCAACAGGTGACAACACAAAGGCTCACCCTGTGGTTGTCCCCCATGGTCGAGTGAATGCAGAAAGTGATCCAGTCGTTCTCACTGAGGTCAAAATGTGAGTTGTCAGCGATGAGTTCTTTCCATGTTTTCTTAGCTTCCGGACAGTCACAGAGAGCATGGAGGAGAGTTTCAGCAGCATTATTGCAGATAGGGCAGAGTGGATCGACATCCACGTGCCGGCGAGCACGCTCAGCGTTAGTAAGGAGTGCCTTGTGCTGGAATAACCATAGGAAGATGCGGATGCGTTCCGACAGCCTTGTCTTCCATATAAGGTTCCAACTGCCAGGTGTGTTGGTAGCAACATCTGCTTGTGGCCAGCGGTATGCAAATCTACTGCTCATAATTCCTGTATTACACCTTCAAGGTGCTATTGGAATTCTAGCACACGCTTTGCTTGGGGGGGTGGAATCTGTTTGGGCTGGCGCATCCTCGACCCGCCCTTTTTTCCGAACACGATCAGGACTTTGTGTTGTTTGGAACACTATCTTCCTATTCCTCAGCATAACGTAGCCGTTGTCCCCTCTATGGTGACGCGCGATCTGTTTGGCGGGAGCCGCCGGGTTGGTTGGTGCTTGAGCCTGGAACTGGAACTCGCCATCATGGTCATTACGGGGCTCCCTTCCTTCGCTAACGTTGTTTTCGGTGAGCCTGACAGAGGTATTTGCCACATGCTCGGTGGGCGTGGCAGGCGGCGCTGCAGCCTGGGCTGCCTCCGCGGCTGCTTCCTTCTGACATTGTCATTGTCTAGCCTTCTTACTTAACATGGGCTGGAAGCCATCATCGTCACTCGCCTACCCCGGGGAAGCAGCGGGAGTGCCCGTGGTGGCTTTCGGGTCGCTCGACGGCTTAGAGGATTTGCTCTCACTAGCATTTCTTCCAACAGCGGGTGGCTTCCGCCGGTCCGGCATTTTGGTGTGGATAGTTTCGGAGTATGTAACAGCCGGAACAGGAATTGGGATAGACGTAGATGCTAGGTCGCTTGGAGTGGAGGAGCCGTGCTTGCACTCGTCCTCTATATGGCCAAGACGACCACACTTCAGGCAGAAGTGAGGCAAGTTCTCGTACTCGAGACGAAAGTACTCCCCATTGATGAAGATGGCTGGCAGGAGAGGTTTCTGCGTGTCCACTTCAACGGCGATCCTCACGAACTTCCCCCTATTACCCAGCAAGGTGTTTGCATCCACCTTGATGGTCTTGCCGATGGAGTTATCGATATTAATGAGAAGTTGATTCTGATAGAGAAACATAGGGAGGTCGGCTACCCTAGCCCAGACCACCATCTTGCATGGTATCTTCTCCGATGGCCTGAAGGAAGGAGACCAAGATTGGACGGTCAGGTAGTTACCGAATATCGTCCAAGGGCCCCCTAGTAGAGCCTTCTCATAGTCTTCCCAGTTGCCCAACTGAATAATGTAGTAGCCATTATCAAGATCGATGATGCGGAACTAAGCCGTCGGCTGCCATAGCACGCTGATCTTATTGACGAGGGCTTGAAACCCCAACATGATTCCTATGGCTTTAACGACGACGGCGAACTGCCAGGGGGCCAACAAAGGCTGGATGGATTCGTGCTTGACGGAGAAGACGGGGAGGACGCCCGAGAGGTCAACCTGGATATCTTTTGCCGTGAGGGTGTCCGGCGAGGTAGGGTTAATATAGGACAGAAGCCTGTGATCTTTCCCAACGTGAGCGTCTCTATAGCTGCGACGAGCCGGAACAGCATCGGGAGCCGGCCTTGTGTCAGGAGCTGGGCCTGCAACAGAAGCCGTAGCTCCATCGACCTGTTCCGTTTGCATGGAGTCCTCAACAGTAGGGTTGTCGTGGTCTGGGTCGGCACCGGCGGCAGGGTTGCCGTCGCTGGCGGGCGGGGCAGAGGTGAGACTTCCCTTAGAGGAACGATCATGAGACGACGATGAGCCTAGGCCACGGCCTCCACGGCCGCCGCCTCTGCCGCCTCCATGGCTCCCAAACCCTAGGGGAGTGCTTCTCATTGGATTCTCTGAATTCCTTTCTGGTTTGCAATCATCACAACTTAAATAAATACAAACATGCACTATAATCTAAATTTAAACAAACATAGATGAATGTAAATGTATAAAAGAAGAAATAAGAATATGTCTAACTGAAAATCGGGGTTTAATCATCCTTGTATGTGGCCGTACAACCAATTATGTGGCCTGGTCCACTTTTTGAAGAGATTTCCAGTATGCGGTTCTGTTGGAGGTCCGCACCTAAGCGGCCGCACATACCGATTTTTAAAACACCGCTTCAGCCTTTTTGGAAGCATCTTCGGTTGGTGCATGACCCTTGCGCTTTGCCAATTCATGAAGAAAGACCTGGTTTTACCTCCACCTACACGACTTTCATCTTTGGTGTTAGCCCCTTGGCTTGTCAATCTCTTGCAACACAACACAATCACAATTGTAGTAAGTTTCTTGAACCCTTGTTCTTTTTATCTGCAACCTTTGTATGTGCCATGTTTTAGTCAGGCACTAGGTTGACAAACCCCTCACCTTGTAGGGGATGGGGAGGGTTGCAGGGCCGTCTTGTGCAGGTTTTCGCTCTAGTTTTTCCTCTCTGACTTCCAGACAATCGTGGTGAATCGAATGTTTCCTTTGCTTTAGAGTTTCCTTGTTGATGCCTTGTGTTCATCTACTGATTTTTTTCTACTTTGGCCACCGACCATGACATGGCTACATAATGGTCTTCTTGTGTGATGTTGCTCATAGAGCACTGGTTTCCTTGACTTGGGTAGACCCACACAAACCCAGTGGAGGCAACCTCATGTCTCTTTTGCTTGAGTCATTGATTTGGTACCAGACCGCGAGTTATTTTCCTAGCCATGTAGGAGGTGTCTTCCTTACTCAGACTACTGTGGATATCCCACTGGACATCATTCTAGTCGGAGTACTCCCAGGAACCATCGTCGAGTGATACCTGGGCATGATGGAGTCTGTGGGGAGTTCCTTGGTCAAGTTGTCCCTAGGAGGAGGAACGGTGGTGCCAAGCAACTTAGGTTGTCTGCACCATCAATAGTTGTAGAGGTAGAAGGATTTGGGTGTCGGGGTGAAAGGAGCCAAGTACTGTAGCTTTATTCACGTGTCATGATTTTATTAGCCGAACTTAGATAGGATGATATCGGGTGGTTGTTGGTAAGTTTTGTAATGTTTTTGTTTTACAATAATACCCCCTATAAGGCATATGATCAGTGTATCATCCTATGGGGTCGAGTAATATATGGTTTTAAATCGACTTTTTTGAGATCTATCCATTGGGCTAGGTTATGAGTCATGATTCTGACTATGGTTTCTCGAATTTTAATACTTAACCTAATTAGGATTTATGAGATAAGAATTAGGATTTTGGGTTATAATTACAAGAAGGCTAAAGTTTTGAGATTAGGAATCTACAAGAAGACCAAAATTTTGGGTTTTTGATGCCTTGGGTTTGGATATACTTCATTCATTAAGTTTTGCTTCCTTAATCATGTTTAAAGTTCATATTGCATATGTTATTTTGTAAACACCTTAATGCATAAGAGGTATTTATATATGCACTAATTACAATAAGATTCACGTTAAGATCAGACCAGTTAAAAGAATTTACCTCTTCATGTTTAAGATCATCAATGCAATTATGGGAAAAACCCTGAGAGAAAAGAGGTTTTGACAGGAAGTTGGGTCATATCAAGAGGGATTTTCTTAAGTTCCTTCAACAAGGAGGCTATGATGGCTAGGTGTTGTAGCTGATGCTCCTAGAGAGAAGAGGCATGCTCGCATGTTTAGTGATGGAGGCAGAGGGTGGCAAGCCAGATCAGGTCATAGAAGGTATTGCTTCATTCATGATCAAAGTGTTAAAGTCCTATATGATTATGGTGCATCGCATGCCTTCATTTCTTCTTCACTTGTTGATGTGCTTAGTTTACTTGTTGAGCATCAAGGTTATGATATTAACATCATAACTCCTAGTAGACATATACATATAACTCAAATATTTAATTTTTGAATATATGATGTGTACATATATGAATTTACTTGTGTGACATTTAAGATTATATGTACATTATGGGAACTAGTAGGCTACCATGATGAAGTTTGTGCCCTCTTTTGAGAATATATGCTCAAGTTACTTGTTGATAGATCACTCCTAGTAAGATCAAGATCAGCATCCCTCTTTACAAGTTTGATTATCACGTTTGTCACCTCACAAAGAAGATCATGTCTTCTTTGAGAACATGTGCTCCAGTAACTTTTTGATAGGGTGCTTTTAGTAAGATCTAGATCAGAAACCCTATACAAGTTTGATCATCACATTTTCCCACCTCATTATGAGAACTAGTAGGCTTCCACAAAGAAGATCATGTCCTTTTTGGAAAACATGTGCTCAAGTTACTTTTTAATAGAGCACTTCTAGTAATATCCAGATCAAAAGCCTTCTACAAGTTCATTATAAAAAATATATAGACATGAGATCTATTTCACAAGTAACATTCTTAGAAGTTCCCATATAAATCTTTCTTACTTGACAAGACTATTATAAATTATTTCTTTGGTTCTTTTGACATATGATGTGTTCTTTTATGCCTAAGCAATTCCAAAGAAGTTGCTTTAGTTTATTTCAATGCCAAGAAATATATAATTAGTAAATAGTTGTTTAGAAACCTCATCAAATTTTTCAGTTGACCCATGCGATTGTTACACCTTGATAGAACTATTAAAGATGAAATTCCACATTCCCTTTTCCCTTAGACCTAATGGTATCACCTATTAATTAAACCGAATTTCATAGTCATAGAAACACATTGAATGGTTCTTACAATATAGGACAATTATATGCTTGTGTGTAGCAATCACGCTGCAATAAAGATTGAGTGGAATTGAAGTCAGATCTGAACTGACATTTAAATGTTGTTGTTGTTTTTATTTTTGTACGATAACTTACATTTTATTTCCAATAATCTTAGCAGAAATCATATGCTTAATTCGTACATTGGCCTACCTGATTTTTTATAATATACTATTGTCTTAAATCTGTACATTTACATATTGTATAGTTTAGATTTAAAATAAATATAAATCAGGATAGTTATTTTGTTGTGTAGCTCCAATCGGCCTTCCGTTGCAAGTTTATGAGTAAAAAGTTGACTCCATGGATGTGCTTGAGGTATTGCTTAATGTCTTCTTTTATATTTTCCTTTGTGTATGATGGTTATTAATTAAATTAGTGCATTAATCATTCTAAGATTTTTAGTTTATGCAGTGGTGTAGCGTTTGTATCTGTTGTTTGAATAATGAAGAATTCATATTTTATTACTATTTAAACAATGTTTGATTGCAATATTGCATGTCTTAAAATATAAATATCTAGATAGAGCACACCCATATATATAAATATCTACACAATCATATTTTATTGTTATCTCTTCTTGTACATCTGCATAGATGTAATACTCCATATACAAGTAGCTTAAACAACAATATAATCATTGTTTTTGATTCAATATGACAATTTTCATGTCATGATACAAAGAATTTTTTTAGATGACAATAAGAAGAGTAACTCCTATATTGCCTAAGGATGGTGGTGAGTTTCTATCAAAATGCAGGGTGTGTGAGGGTGATCACAGTTAATAAAAAGGTTGATATGGGTTCATAAGAGGGCTGATTTGGGTTCATAAGAGGGCTGATCTGAGTTCATTTGGAAAATGCATTCTTCTGGAGGGAGTTACAAGTCTCAAAACCACGACTCCTAATATTTCTAATCATTTTCGGCTTCTAAAGTAGGGTCATGGCCTGCAATTGACTCCTTCTCAAGTGAAATAATGGCATCTACACGCTTCCTCCTCCTCACGGGAGATTATAGTCCTCTAGGGAATACATTCTCATGTTTAATCGAATTCTTATACGGTTATACCCATTTTAGTCCTCTATTTATTGGGATTGACCATTACGTGTTGTCAATACAAGAGCAACTACTAAGAGAAGACTTAACCATTGGCATACACCGACTTCACTCTTGTTTCTATAATCTTTCTCTTCCACTACAACAATCTTCCCTTCTTCTCCACCCTTTCATGTTTGTCTGTCTTAAAAACAGCCCTTGCTCTTTTTTATTGGGTGTGCTTGTTACACGTCGCCACGACAAGAGAGGCCTTAACCAATGGTAGCCATCCCACTACATATTTTGTTTCTCTACCCCTCCTCTTCTGCCATGTTCATCCTCTGCAAAGAGAAAATCAAAGGGCTTCCTCCAAAAAAAGTTGGAAAGCAATATCACCTCACCATTGCTACTCACCAATTGTTGCTCTGCTAGCTACTAGTCAAGGAACAACCACAATTGTTGGTTTTGTTTATGAAGTCAAACCAAACTAGTTTTATGCTATTCATAATAATGGTTAATTGACTAATTTAAATAATTAGATTGCATACACTAAGTATTTTTCTCCCAATACATGCATCAGGCCCTGTTTGGTTGGCGAGAAATGAAATAAATGGGATGTAAAGAAGGATGGGCTTGGAAGGGACAAACAATGAAAATGAACTAAAATTTTAGTCTTTACTATGGTTACAGACGAGAAAAATATCATCACATATTGGATTTTTTTTAAGGACATACTTAGACTCAAGGAAGTTGTCGCTGCTCTTACCTATTTGTTTTCCTATCGCGCTGCGTTGTGGCATTGTCCATTGATTACGCCAACATGAACGATGTTGAAAGAAACCTAAATGCCAAACTAAGAAACAAACTAGATTTCTTGTGGTCGTATCCTCTTGAGGATCTATGGAATTGATACATTTTAGCTAAGGGAGAAGGCAGAAGCGTTTTGGGAACTTTCGCTCACTTTCATTAGGAAAGGCTCAACTTATCCAAGGTAAAGTTTTGTGTGAAAGAATGTAGATGCCAGCCAGGACGACAACGTACGTAATGCAGACCGTGAATCTGATTTGTTGGTCACATTTATATTTATCTCTGTGTGGTTGGTTTGGAAATTGCAGGAGATAGTGCATCTTTTACTAATCTGACATATACGATATACATAGCCCTATTTAGATATGATGGATCCCATGCTTAGGCTGAACCAAACGTGAGAAACAGTATCATTTACGAATAGAATCCCATCCATGCCTAGTGTACCATAGAAGTAATTTACAGATGTTACTATATCTGCATTCAGAAATGATATCTGGTGTACCATTGAAGTAATTTACAAATGTTATTATTTTGTTCCTGTACTATTTTAGTTGGGATAGAGAATCAATCTGGAAACTCTAGAGAGTAATAACTTTCTTTTACTTATCAAGCATACATCTTTGATGCATTTAGAAATTATGCTTATGATTTATTGGTACAAATCATTGTTTTGATCCATAACTGGAGTTTACTTCTTACAGGTCTCTTCCTTTTTTGGTGGCAGCAATCCAACGATGGCCAGACATGTTACTTGATGGCATCAGATCATGACTTTTTTATTCTCACTTGATGGCATCAGATCATGACTTTTTTATTCTCCTGGCTTCAAAGATGAAATATGTGAAAGCTGCATGTTGATTCTCTGTTCTGATTTGGATGTCAATGCAGTCCTGGACTCACCTTGCTTTTAAACTTCCCTTTTAATGATATGTACTCCACGTTCTAACAAGTTCTTGTAAATGTAGTAGCTCTTTGCTAAACTGGATGAGCATGGGACAAAAGATATTCACATGTATGATTAAACAAAATGGTTGTTGATATAAAATTGAAACTGTTATATCGTGGTATTTTGAATGGACTTTGTGCTTGGTCAGATCTTATGTCGGTGCATAATCATTTTATAAAGAAAACGCAATCTAAATTTCTGTATGTAACACCAGCAACTTAAAATTTTCATATGTAGCATTTGCAACGTTCCAGCAGCAGCAAAAACATTATTCAAGTAGCAGCAACATAAGTGATTAGTAGCAACACGAAATTTCTGAATGCAGCGGTAGCACAAATTGACACACACATATGCTGCTTTAGTTTGGCAGTTGGTGGCAGTTGGTGTTCCTTTGAAGTGACACATACGTGTGTTCGGCTTCGTCATGTGTGACAAATTTTTCCACTTAATTGACTTGGATCCCCTGGACACTCTGAAACTGACACATGTTTCAGATTTGGCTTCAGATTGTGTCTAATTAATTGGTATTCAGGCACACAGTTGTGTCAATATCAGTTAGTTTTGTACTAGTGACAGATCCGCCCAACTTTTTCCTGTTGGTGGCTGGGTCCAATTCCGCATGATGCACCAACAACACCGCAGACAGGGGCTCCGGCATGAGGCACCTGGTGAGGATGTCGGCCTCCTCAAGGCTCGGATCTAGTAGATTCATCTACATTGTCTCGCGTATCATACCTTCAGCCACACCGGATTGCGGAACTAGGAGAGACTCTGGATCAGCAGCAGTGTTTGTTCCTAAGCCATGACGGTGGTAGGTAGAGGAATCCATGCCTCTGCTGCCTCTCGATCTCACCCGACAACACAGAAAGATCCTCCAGCATCTCAGAGAGATTTGCAGACCCTTTCTGAATTGGGGAAGGGTCTGGAGTTCGTAAGATGAAAACTAGGGTGAGGCAGCTCCAGGACCTCCATGTCGGTGGTAGCAGAAGAGGAGCAGGCTGGGAGATCAGGAGCTTCTCCGAGGCCTCTAGGAGACCATCGTCTCATACAAAACCTGGGAGAAGAAGTAAAATTGGCCGCATTTTTAGAACTTGCAGGCAAGGCTAGCTCCCCTCTATTCTTCCCTACCATGGCGGCTCCTCCTTCAATTTTATCTGAATCTACTGTAAGGTGAAGGAAGACGGTGACTATTATCTCCCTCCACGCCCTGGACAGGATTCCTCTATGAAGATCTTTGTAGGAGTACTGAGAAGAGAGGTCCCGATCCCTCAGTTCATACCACTAGAAAGCTCTCTCTCAAGGGTCGTTCAATAGTTCTGAGAATACAGGATCTATTCCTCCTATTAGAATGACGTAGAGATCGTGATAGACTAGGTCTGGTAGGTGAATTGTAGCTAGTCTGAAGATGAATTATCCACACTGTTGTTCATTATTAGGTCCATGACCTGATTGCCTCTAAGCGGATCCGCTGCCTCTAAGTATCCTAGACACACGTGGAAACAATACCCTACCTCATTGCATGAGGGCTTGAAATAGTCAAATTCAGAAGACTATAGGAGAGTGGTAGAAGAGAGAGAGAAGCACATAGGGTGAGAAGAAAAGGATAGAGACAGCACCACAACAGCCCACGGTGAATGCCTATGACATATCTACTATACAAGAGCAACTTGAACACAGGAGGATATTCAAAGGATGTAGCAGGCCATGCAATTGAACCAGCAATAGATGCATCATCAAATAAATTACATGTACTGCTATCAACACGCATATGTGTACACGAACCCCCAGATGGGAAAGATTTTGGGGAGCATTGTTTGGATACCAAGAGACATACCCGCCTTCATAGGCAGACTATTGGGATAGTTACTACCACTACCCTCCACCATAGGGAGGAACAACCCCTGAGCCATCACATCAGTAGTGATCTTCTACCCTATCACTACTAGCCTTTAGTGTCATGTTGAGGACAACATGATTCAAAATTTTGGGGTGGTAGGGCAGTACACCCTCATTGGACTCATTTCTTGTTTCATCCTTCCATTTACTTTTACCTCGAAGTGACATTTGTTTTGCCCTTCTTCCGTAGAGTGGAGTATAGCTACCCATGTCTTTTTAGCATATATATCTTTCTTTATTCGATTTTTGTGCGAAACCATTCACCAAACTTCGTGTCCCTACAGTCCCCAATAAAAAAATGGAGTTCCCGAAAGGAAAAATCGTCACCTACGTCGATGTTGTTCGTAGCTTACTTTTTCAAATGCACGTCCCTAATTTTTTGACATGATGCACTATCCCCTGCCAATTACCTCCTCAATCGTATTCCATCATATGTTATTGAGAATTGGGTTCCTTTTCAACTCCTTCATCCACATGTCTTTTCCTCTACCACCGGAGGTGTTTGGTTGCTTGTTTTTTGATACCTTTTCTATCTAGTTAAATTCGTTGCATACATGCATATCCTTTTTTTTTAGAGAAAATGGATCGATTCATTACTTGTTAGTGATACGACATCTACAATTGGGGAGAAAGATACAAACAGAACATACAAACGTCACGTTCATTAACCCAAGGGCACTACAACTCATATTGGAACGAGAGAGAGACATTTCTGCATTGATTCTTCTTCCTTGAGGCTTTCTTAAGTAGCTTTTCATGAAGAATTCCTTCAACCTGAGTGATAAGTAGTGGTAGAGGGGCTGGAACAAGACGGTATTCTGCTCGTATATCAACTCAAACGAAGCCATACAATTGAGTAATAAGATCAATCCAGAGCAAAGATGAGATTTAGCCGTACCAAGGTTGAATTACCGGGGTAAACCTAGAAAAACCACCTCCTTCACAGAGGAAGGAGTAACAATCCTTATTCAAAGGAACAAACAACGTCGATATACGGCGGAACAAGGCAGATAACCTGCCAGAAACTAGCTCCCAAGCGAAAACCTACAAAGAAAGACCCAACCGTGTCGATCCCTCTAGCTGAGAGGACGCCCACCAGATCTTACCTCTTCACGACGGCCAGGAGCCCAAAACGGGGCTGCGGCAAGGGCCACAGAACCCCCCCGCCACCGCCTGGGCACAGCGCACAATGCTAGCACCACAGAGACAAGACCTGAAGACTGCAAGGGTGAAGAACGACCACCAGCCAAAGGCGATCCACACAGATCGGGCTCGGAAGAAGCCCTGGGGGAGCGGGGTGGCGTTGGCTGCCGCCAAAGCCCCCTCCCCCGAGCTGGGGAACACGAACCCTAGTTGCCCTTCGGGTCGCCCAAGCGGATGGGAGAAGCGCAGTACGAGAAATCATGTTTGCCATACATACATGCATATCTTGTACTTCATTTTCTTGCATTTTTGTGTAATTCTTAAAAAATGCTCTTTTTGTCATCCCATTCCATGCATCGTATCTCATGTATATTTTTTTAGAATTTATAAGTGTTTTTAACAAGGATTCATTTTTTTTGTTGTTTGTTGGTTCATAATGTAGGATTAGATGGGATTGAAGGAAAATTGGAAACATTTTGCCCAATTTTTCCCGAATTGTGAATTCCTTTCCTAAAAGCATGTTTTAACTTAATATCTACATATATAAATGAAGATATTGACCTCTGATAAATGAATGATACATTCTCATGTCTATTGCGAAATGGTATCAATTATTGACTTTTTACATGCAATCACATATTTCATGCCAGTGAAATGTTTGGTTGAATTGTGATTAGAGCAAGCCACAAACACTTAGGGCTTTTAGAATCTTATGATAAAAATGAGGTTTACATATTACTCATTCATGTGGTATGTCATTATTTGATGAAGTTGTTGGTGTAATTTTCATACATCAGATCTCATAACGAAGCACATACTTGTGACCCCTCTTTGAGTTAAATTTTTTTTCACCATTCCTCAATCTCGTCCTCATGCAAAGATGCCAAAGTGCACATATCAACCCTGGCCACCATCCAGAAGTTTGGCGTGGTCATGTCTATATCTCTTGCTCACTCTTACAACCATGTGCCCTACTTACACCAAGGGAAAATGATAAGAAAAAGAAAATTCACAAGAAAAATGAATGATGTTCTTATGTAATAACATTTAAATAAAGTAAAGAATTGTTCTCATATGTAACAACCTTCCAATATCTTACTGCAACTACCTTCTATTTGCATGCCCATTGAGCTAGGAAACATTAAACCTAGCTCATTTTTTTCCTTTTTCACATCCATGTTGGTCACTAAGTGTGCTTTGAGATATGAGAATGAATGCATGAAGGTAAAACAACAACCCTAGTCATTTTTTACTGTCACCATCATGAAATGGTTTACCTAGAGCTAACTATATGAAAGTCATACGGATTGAGTTTGTATTCTATGCCCTATATGTGAAGTTTGTATGTGCAGTGCTTTAATCATGATTGGTTTATGAAAGAGGAAAGGAAACATGTGAAATACATATACTTAGTTATCATTGAGGTCGTCTAGTCAATACACATTTGTTGCAATGCATTTATCATATCTTACTTGGTGAAAATTTGAAGAGATATTGAATTGAAACATACTTGAGGACAAGTATGTTTTAAGTTTTGGGTGGTGATGCAGCCCAATTTTAGGGTTGCATCTTATGCTTTCTTGTACTTCAGTCACATCTAAACTTGTTATAATGCATGTTATTTCCCCTAATATGTGTATTACTGTCAGATGCACTTGTGGAAGTTATTTGCATGTTTTTTAGGTACTTGGATCATGCTTTGGAAGGATGGTAGAGAGAGAATGATCCTAGTGTTTTTCAACCTCTTAAGTAGCTCCCCTAACCTACCTCGAGTGGTCATGAGTCAAGTCAAGCAAATAAGTCCATGGAAATTCAAAGAAATGAGAAAATAACACTAGAAGACCGCCAAAACAATTGTGGTTCCAAGGAACGACCATGCTATCAAAGTCAAAATCATAGAAGATCACAGAGTTCGAGCCATGAAGACAACCTTAGCATCACGACAGTGCAAGCTGCTATGACTATGCCAAGAAGGACCCAGAATGACCATGCATCCTGCCATGGTCGTGATGCCAAGACTTTAGGAATCTAGTGGAGAATAAAACAACCAATGATTCTTGCTTCCAAAATGGTTATGGAACTCCATGTGTCCATTCCATTACCTCCCCACCATGGTGATGAATTGTCCATAGTCGTTCCACCAAGAGCCCAAACCCCAATTTTCAAATATCTTTTCCACTTCTCACCTCACCCGTTCCACCAAAGCACGACCATTTTGTACCCATCCACAAAGTTCCTGGTGCCTAGAACAACCATTGTGGCCGGAAACCCTAGCACTTTTGTACACTACTTTAACCATTTTATCCCCACTTGACCTAGTGCTTCCCCACCACCTATATATACTTGGTTGGCAGATGGAGCATGAGGTAAACTATTGTTACTCACCCCTTAGATATTCATGTTGCCCTCTAACTTCCACCTAGTCCATTTCACTTTCATATAATCACCTTCCACCTCAAAATCCTTCTTTTTAGGGTTTTGGTCACTTTCCTTGCCATTTCCATGTCATTTAGCCTTGGAGGAGGGAGGTGCTCGAGATTGGAGCTTCTTGAGAAGGAGATTTCTTTCTATACAGTGAGCTCCATGGCTACTTCTACCCCTTTCTCCTCTCTTTTTGTATTTTTTATTTCTATGAGTAATTAGGCCCCTTACATAAGTTGTTTGGGGTCAAAATGTTACTTTCAAACCATGTTGGGGGAAGAAACATGTAAACTTTATAATTTCATTTAATAATGATTATGTTCTACTATAATCTCACTTCCCATGGATTTCTTGTTGATTTAGTGCTTGAAATCACCTTGGGCTCTAGGAAAATGGCTTGTATGTAGCCATTTTGAGGAAAAGCTCCCAGGTTCAACTAGTGGATCCCTAGCTAGTTACAAATCTCCCTACATGCTAATTCATTTTCCTACAACCAGGTGTGAGATCTAAGTAGATAGTTTTAGGAGCATTTAGTGCAATTGGTTTGGAGAATCCCAAAGTCTATATGGTAGGTGATGTGTGGTGTAAAACCATCATTCCACCCTCCACTACTATTCTTGACCAATTGACCTAATAGATAATATCCTATAAACCTAGACATGATTAGATCCTACTTTAATTCCACTTAAAATCTAATCCAAACGAGCCTCATAAGGTTGGATAGGGTGTGGTAGGGTGTAGTTCCCTTAAACAAACCTTATTCCTTCCATGGACAATTAGTACTTTAGGGAAATTCTCTAGCATCTAATTTGTTGTTTGGTTTCATGATCTAAACGAAAGAGTAATGTGTGCATGTTATCCTCCCCAACTCAATTGATAAGTACATTCACCCAAACTACCCACACTCCTCATAATTATCTAAAACCCTACATTACTTCTTACTTAGCTAGTCTTTGCTTGTTTCTCTCATTGCTAGCTTAATTAGCCTCTTGCTTTGTTCTTGCTAGTCTTTAGCTAGTTTAGGTCATTCATTGTTTTTTAGTCCTAATTATTTGCCTTAGTCTAATTTTCTCCTTTCTTGTCCTTTTTTTCCTTTACTCATTTTCTTGATAAATAGAATACTTGTCTAGTGTTGCATTAGGTTTTACTTTTTCTCTTTCTGTTTAATTGCTTGTTTGAGTCTCTAGTGTAATCAAATTGAACCCGAATTAAACCCTTCCATCACATGATCTTATAAATTTGAAGACCAAGTGTGTGTGTATCAATCACGCACCAATAACCCTAAAGAAGTCTAGAGAAGGGGTCATTGTTTGTTGGATCTATGCAATCTAAATGAGGGTGAATAGAGTTGAAAGCACTTTAAAAACACTTTAGACCTTCACAATATTTGTAAAACGATATTACAATGTTGAAAAAGCAAGGAAGAGAGAGATTGATCAAACACCAAGTGAAGAATAGGTGTATAGTGGTTCCAACCTCCAATCAAGGAGATGTAAATCCACTACCTAGAGGAGTCAATCTATAGGATTTTTAACCATGTCACACTTCTTATATTTTATCATATGAGTTACAACATACATGCCATCCTTATAAAGCACAAGGGCTAAACTATCATTCCTTTTAGGGTCAAGGAGCCAATAACCATTACATAAGTCTTACCTAGATACCTATCAGTAATGTTCCATGTTCACCAAGGTCTTACCCATTTCTGTAGAAGATCTTCAACCTTTGATCACGCTTCCTTCTTCAAGGAAGTCCACCTCCTTCTTCAAAGAGATCACCTTCAAGTCACCACTTTGCTAGAGAAAGGTTTGGAAGAGTAGTGGAAAGCATCACAAGATGTACACTAGAGAAACTCTCTTATAAGGATCCTAACTCATTCAAATTGGATGTAAAGTAGTAAACTAGATTAAGGGAGATTAGGGGCTCTTGGAGGGAAAAAATAGTCAACTATAGTGAGGGAGCATAGAAGGGAAACATGGAATGAAGTGCAAGGTCCCCTTTTTAGAAATGAGGTTTCTTATTAGCTAGTAGAGACACTTAGGATCGAATACTAACTATTTTGAGTGTTCCAAAAGATATATTTTTGAGTTTTGCAACAATCTAATGGATAGAAACATTTTTCTATCTTTGTCATATAGTGTTCTATCTTTTGGGAATCTTGACCAACTAAATTATATGACAAAACAATTTGTAGTTGTTTTCCAAATTTATCTAAGATGAAACTCAACCAACGACTATAATTTGTTTTGCTAGTGCATGGTGTTGCACAATTTTCCACTAGGATAAACTTGGATGACCCTAGGCATTGCCAAAACCTAGATTGGTTTATGGCCGAATTTCCACCAGGACAAACTCGGTCGACAAGCAAGTCTATAATCATTTTTTATGAATGCTCAAAAAGTGCTTAAATGTGTGATTGAAGCTATAAATTTCCATAAAGCTTAGTTACAAGTCATACAATCAATAAAAATGGTTTACAATGTGATTCTAATAAAGATACTATTTAATCTTCAAAACTTGCATTTTCATTGATTTTGACTTGATTTCCAGTAAATTAGCTTTGCTAATTTCACCTTTTTAATGTACCTAATGTCTTACATGATCTCAAATATACGTATTAGATACACATGTATGAAATGGTTAAGTCATTGTAACATCCCAGGATTTCATGCCTCAGATAATATGATCTTAAAAGGAATGATTGGACTACCCATATCACCAAGGTGCACCTCCTTTTTTGGGAGCCCATCACTAAAGAAATCCATAGTTAAGTGTGCTCAGCTTGGAGTAGTCCTAGGATGGGTGACCAGTCGAGAAGCTGATCCCAGCTTGAGCATGAGTGAGGAAAAAGCACGTAGTTAAGGCTAGTGGTGGTTAGTGGGGTCAGTCATCATTCCTTAAACTCTGCTATAGCCTAGGGAAGTGGGCCCAAATATTACAAATGGTATCAGAGCCATAACCCCTCTAGTAGGTGGGGCCCACATGGGTATGTGGCATGCCACTCTTGAATCTATACGGTCCAGGCATGTAGGAAAGGGCTATCCATGGTGATGTAGCCACCCTTGTGTTGGTTTCTGTGATGGGGAGTTGGGTGTCCATGGGCCATATTGTGTCTGCACTGAAATGGGGAAATATTATGAGGCCATATAGCTAAGCCTTGACTAGGATGGGTGACCAGTCGGGAAGCTAACCCCGACTTGTGCATGAGTGAGGAAAAAGTGCACAGTTAAGGCTAGTGGTGGTCAGTGGGGACAATCATCATTCCTTAAACTCTGATATAGTCTAGGGTAGTGGCCCACATGGGTATGTTGCATTCCAGTCTTGAGTTGTGCGGTCCATGCATGTAGGAAAGGTCTATCCATGGTGATGTAGCCACCCTTGAGCTGGTATTCCATGATCGGGAGCTGGGTGTCCATGGGCCATGTTGGGTTTACACTAAAATGGGGAAATACTATGAGGCCATATAGTTGAGCCTTGATGAGGATGTCAAAAGTGTTAAGTGGGGGAGATTGTAACGTCCCAAGATTTTAGGCCTCAGATAACATGATCTTAAAAGGAATGATTGGACTACCCATATCACCAAGGTGCACCTCCTTTTCTGGGAGCCCATCACTAAAGAACTCCATAGTTAAGCGTGCTCAGCTTGGAGTAATACTAGGATGGGTGACCAGTAGGGAAGAAGCGCATAGTTAAGGCTAGTGGTGGTTTGTGGGGCTAGTCGTCATTCCTTAAACTCTACTAGAGCCTAGGGAAGTGGGCTCAGATGTTACATTCATCATCAAAATATGGACAATGTATAACTATATGGTTAACATTCTCCCCTTTTTTTAAGATTACAAACCATTACTTAACATATTGAAAAGGACTAAATTTTTAAACATGTTTACCTTGGATGTGTGGGGGGTACAAGAATGTATGATAGGAATTGTTCCCCCTCAATTTATTCTTACCTTTATATGTATATATACATAAGTGTTATGTAATTTTCAATAAGCAAGAAATATGCAATATTTTTTACCAATTCAATATGTATTCTAGCTATTTCTCCCCCTTTGTCATATCAAAAAGGAGGGGATATAAGAGCTAGGTGTGGTCTTATCTGAGTCAGAAGTACCATATACAAGAACCAAGCACAAAAATAGCTAGAAAGAACTGAGAACGTCAAGTCATAATCAAAATATAAGAGACCATACATCTAAACTCGTATAGTGATAGAGAAAAGAGTTAAGGGTATAAATGAGCATGATTACAACAAAAGGAAACCAGTACATGATTAAAATAAAATAGCAATGAATGACATGAAGATATAAAATAGTAGCCTCAGATATAGGTTCCTATGCAAATGCATGATAAGCTCACAAAATGGCATATACATGGACACTCTAAGACCTAAGAACTAAACATCTAGATCATCTATGCCTAGGATATCCTGATTAGGATTGTAATCTTCATCACTGGCTGGCTCGGGTCTCGCACAAGATGCAGAAGTAGTATTGACCTCATCACTATCATCAGATCCAGCATCATCAGATTCTTCTATCTCACCATCAATATTGTCATCATTATTCTCAGCCTATTCATCAGCTTCCTCAACTATGCCCATATCCTCAATAGGAACCAAAGAGTGAGTAGTTGGTCACCTGACATGTTGCTCATGCCAGGACATGTAAGAAGCAAGAAATGAATTATCTTGCTCAAAAGTGGGTGTAGAAACCCAATCAAAGTCAGCAAGCACAACAAAGGTAGAGAAAGGTGGAAGGGCAAGAAATTGAGTGACACTTGGTTGTAGATGAGATGAAGTAGGTGTAGGTCCAGTAGTAGAAGCAGGGTGTGTACTAAAAGAAGCAAACTGGTGTGCTGGATAAAATAAATCATATGCATATGTGCATGGTTAGTGGTAGATAAGGATGGCTAGTATGAAGGATAGGGGGGACAGGCAGGATAAGTTCATGGTTGATATGATGTGAACAAGATCCTGGTGAAGATTGTCCTGAACCTGCATCAGATAGGCATTCTGGCATATCATGTAACCCATGAGTGTCTCATTAGACACAGAAAAGGAATCCCTATTAGGTGTAGGTAGTGGAGGAGGAGCCAGGTGGAGGAGGAGGCACCAGATGTAGAGGGAGCAAGTGAATAAGGATGACTTCTTTACTGCAGTTTCACTGATACAAACACCTTTCCTGTTTTTAGGATAGTTCAAGTCTTTGAAAATGGATTTCTTAGTATGGAATTGGGATAAACCACTAGATAAGATTAGGCTAAGGAGGATGGGAGTCTCAAGTGTTCTTTCCTTATTTAAAACATCTCATCTGATGAAGAATGTAAAGAGGCCATTTGACTTGAATACCCTAAAGGATACAATACACAATCACTAGAAATTTCTCTACAATGTGCATTTGCTTTTTCTTAGGATGGATATTGCAGTTCACAATGAGAGAAATGATACTTTTTTGAGATCCAGGGAAGAAAATGGTAGGATGGCTTTCTTTCTATAGGGTAGTTCAGTCTTATTCAAGACTTTGTGAATATCTATCAGAGATAATTTGGGATCAAAGTTCTTGTATGAGTCCTTAGGATAGAGCAAGTCAAGGTGATTGGGATAGGTTCGCATCCGATTGGTTGTGGAAAAGGTTCCAATAAAGTAGGTATTGAGGTTCTCCACAATGATTTTGAGATGAATTAATGGATGTAAAGGTGATCTGGGTACTAGGTGGAGGTACAAGGGTGGTGTATTTCCATGTTATGTTGGCATAGAACTGATGGACAGACTTAGTGCTAGCATTAGAATTGAAAAAACAATATTGTTCAATGCAAAGAGCACCAAATAATTGTCCCAGAACGAGCTTCTTGATACCTTTCAAGAACTCATCCTTAGTATCAACCAAAGTTCTTAAAAGGAAAGCGACACGAGGTTGCAACTTCATATACCAATTTACATCTTGTGTATGTATAAAGGAGGTGCCATCATACCCAAGGATTCATGTGGCTAGAGCTGTGGAAGGAGCTAAGCTATTCCTAGATGAGGAGCTTCATTTTCTCCTATTGGATAGCATAGGAGATGAGAAGATAGATAAAGAGAAGTGAAACTAGGAGCTCATCTGGAAGAAATAGTAGAAAGACACCAAAAATTGGATAAGGGTTGGGTTAGGGAGATGATTTAGGCTAGGAAAGGCTAGGAGAGAGGTAGGATGGGGTTATTTCTGTACAAATGATGAGATAAAATGGAGAGGAAGACAATTTAGGGGGTAGATTTGATAACAAAACATAGGCTTTATCAACCATAAAATGGGTGTTATCAACAACCCCAAACTTAGGATTTTGATTGTCCTTAATCAAACTGTATCTACTTTAAAATTTTGTTTATGATACTTCTTCAAAACCAGACATAGTCTTCAGACAATGGGTTAAAAGAATTTTTGAGATGCCCTGAGGAAATTTACGTCTAAAATGAGCAACAGACTTTTATTTTTCTTGCCTTATTTCAGCAAAAAAAATCTCTTCAGCTTCGGCGAGACTTTTGATGCATGGTTTCAAAGTTAGGTTTCACACCAAACAGCTTGGGAGTGGAAGGTGAGATTTTTGGGTAGGCTTAAGGCTTTTTTGGTTTTTCTTATTTCCCATCGGTCCATCCAGGTAAGGGTCTGTTAATGGGAAAGTGGTCCCTGTAGTCCAAGCCAGTTGGATTTAGAGCAGTGATTTCACATCCTATGTACCACTACCCCAGATCTACCATGCCTAAAGATGGGTACTTTTGGGAAGACAAGTGTGGGTTTTTTTTTGGCACAAATCTCATGCTTTTATTCACTCTCATAAGGTTTTCCTCTCTTTTTGGGGTTTTTGATGGGTAGGGAAAAAAGTTCACTGTTTGGGTATCTTTTTCCTTCACATTCACATATCTTAGCTATTGCGGGATTATTTTTTGAAACTGGCATAGAAAAGTAGTAGCCTTTGTTGTTTGAGACTGCGTTTTCAAAAGGGCAAAACAGAAATATGCACCACCTTAGATACGGAGATAATGAACTGGAAGAAGTTGTACCAAATATTTACTATAAAGTGTCTTTGTACAATATTTGAGAAGCAAGAAGTTGTAAATGTATTGTTCTCTATCAAACATATGTATGTATATACAGAGTATGGTAAGAAAAATGGAAGAGCAAAATGGGGAAAATTTTGAGTACCTCCCTCACTGATGTAGTACCCCCCCACCAAACTTACCCCACAGTCTGTCCCAGAGCTGTGACATAGATAAGGAAGGTAGTGATAGATCAGTGAGGGTTTAGCTAGTGTGTGCGCCTTCATCTGATAGAAGCTCCGTCACATACTCCCCTCGTTTGTTGTGATAGTCAATGTGGTGGAGCTTTTCTAGCAGTTGTTTTAGTGCCACTGAGCTATAGATCCATTGTAGCACATAGATGTCGCAGTCATTTGATTGTGGAGCTTGTTGTGGACTACGGTGGTAGAATTGTAGCTCGTGCCACTTGGCCTCCGGGTCTCCTAGGTACGGCTGGATCAGTGTCGTCACCTTGATGTAGTATTTTCTCACTAAATGCTCGAGGGATGTCAGCGGTGTTGATGTACACTTTGCCATGTAGTTAGTGTTGGCATTGGAGTTGTTGTAGAAGAAAGTGGCGCGTGAGCGAGTGTACATCATCAGGAGCGTCCAATGGTTGTCATGCATCATTGGGAAGAAGATGATGTACGGCATTCTATTCTGTATCTGTTGTAAGAATAATCGGCTCTCTCCTGTATCATCAACTAGGTAGAGATCATTGAACAACATCGAGTGGGCGATGTAGGCGTGTTCAAACTTGTTCTGTAAGATTGGGATGTAAGCTGACACCAAGTCATTTCTAGACACTCGCCTGCCTTAACTAAGTCCTAAAGATCATCGAGAGGGACTATTACATTGTATGTCTCATAAATGAAGTCTACGGGGAATGAATCAGCAAGTCTAAGGAGGACTTCATTGACCTATTCCTGTGACAGAGAAGCGAATGCAGAACAGTCGAAGTTGCTGATCAATGATTTAGAAAGGGAAGGCGAAGTGGAGCCTTCGTTGATGAGTACATCTTGCAGGATTTCAATCCACTTCATTGTCTCGTAGCTGACAATGGCTTCCTGGACTTCTTCTCTTGAGGGGCTGCCAGGCTAGGAAGATTCCATTTCTTGGTATGTGTCCAACAGTTCCTCTGGTAAATATGCATCCCAGAAGTAGTGCTTGTCCTTGATCAGCAAAAGTGTGTGCGTGCTTCTCAGCTGATAGAAGTTTTAGCTTTGGAGTTGCCTTATGTATCTGAAGATGTTCAGCAGCTCCATCGCACGTAGGACAATGAAGATGTTATTCCCACTTCCCAGCTCTTCTTGGATGGGGAATTCTCTGAGTGAAAAGAAGTTCCAAATGCCATTGTGGCGTTAGACTCCTTGCTTGATGATGCGGTAAAGACGTAGTGGAAGAAGTATGAGATGCTGGTCTTTAGGACGTATGTAATTTTTTCCTATGCGTGGGACCTCCGCATTGCAGCAACTGAGGAGCGTGACGTCGTGGTTTCGGAGGTCTACCACATAGAGGAACCAGTGTCTTGTATGTTTGTAGGGGGCCAACCCCAGGATTGGACTGTGCTTCTCGATGTGCTGGAGCATGTCAGCCACCTGCTTTGCCTCATATTCCCCTACCATGATTCTCCTCGCCAAGGCTGGGGTGGCATTGTAGTACAGTTGTCGGCCTGTCCTGATGGCAATATTTTCAATCATTGCGCCTTCCAGGACCCTGAAGAGGATCTTCCCCACGACGGCTTCTGAGTGGAACATGCCTTTAAGCGCTCTGCATCGTACCGAGAAGTACCCATCACTCTAGACAACGGCCTCTTCATTTACATGCAGCCTCAGGACCATGTTCAGCAGCTTTTGGTCTCGGATCATCAGGTAACCGATGGCACGCCTATCAAAGTCAGCTATCTCGAAGGAGGGGATATCTGACGGTGCAACAAACTTATCAGCCATCGAAGTCTTTTCTCTGGGGGGTTGGTTGTCGATGGAGCGGTATAAATCGCCCCCTCCTCCCTCAGATTCTCCAAATGAACCCTCCGCTAGGCCAATCGATATGTCCTTGTTGTCTTCGGCGTTGTCTTGCAGGGATGAGGGAGCAGCTGTGCTGACGTAGCAGGTGCTCTCTTATCCTGCTAGAGCCCCGTCAGTGGTTTTGTTTGTCGTCTCTTCCTCAGGCATTGTGGAGGGCCCGCTGGAGGAGGAAGAAGATGATGATCCAGAGGAGGACACTAAAGATGAAGGTTGAGAGACGAAGCTGGGTGGCGATGGTGATCGCCTGGAATGCCTCGAGCAATGGTGGTCATCCCTCCAGTTCAGTCTTTCTTTGATGCCGGCATTGGAGCACCGTCTACATCATATTATTTAGCACCTCTAGTTGGCTAGGCATGCCAACTAGGGTCAAGAGTTGGTGCTACTGCTCGTTTAACCTCCTCTGGAAAACCTAGAACTTGCGGGTTAGGGAAGCAAATGTTGCTGTGTGATTGCTTGTTACCTCCCGCAAGTTATCAAACTCCAGACCGAAGACCTACCCCAGTGATGAGGGTGTTGGAATCGATCGGCTCTGGCTTTGTGGAGCGCTCCTTACGTATGTGGCTCGGCCTGAAGAGTGCGCATCATCGATCGGGGCCGAGTCCACCTGAAGTGTTCATGAGGGTGTGGCTTCGGGGTGAGGCATTGACATCTTTATGGCTGCCTTTGCCTCGTCAGCTCGGGGTAGCAGAGAAGGGCGCAGAGTAGGCGGATGCTACTCTACCATCTGAATCTCAGCATCTTCCTCCATGGTGGTTGCTGGTGTAGATGGCGGTGGCATCGGCGGTGGCTGAACAGCCCTAAGCTCCATTTCCAGGAGATTGGCGAATGCCTCGTCACTGGCGTCTGGCCGCACTGTTGCCTTTATCATTTCTGGTGTGACTGTGGTTTCAGGAGCTGCGGCTACTTCTACCGCATCTTCCTCTGTGACTGTGATCGTATCTACCACCACGGTGGTGTCGATGACCTCCAAGATCGTCGCCATTTCTTCATCAGCCGTGACAGGCGTTACCTTCGTAGTCATGGTTGGTTCGGTGGTGGCAGCAGTGGCTACAGGAGCAGCTACTGCTGGTTGCATGACGGCGGTGGATGGTTCAACGATGGCGGTGATCGGCAAGTCATTGATGGTGAGTGCCGATGACTTGTCTTGCCAAGCGCCAAAAGGGATTGGCCTTCCCGTAGCCGCCACCCTCTCCTGTATGATTCTAGTGGCGGTGTAGCTAGCTTCAACTATAGCTTCTTGAATTTCTTCCTTTGTGAAGACCAACTTCTCTGCGTCATAGTTGACATAGAGTGGGAGGGGTAGGAGCAGATCCGTCCTTGCAAATTTGTAGAAGAAGTAGCTTTTCTCCTTCTTGATAATGTTGGCCCTCGTGAGGAACTTTAAGTCTATCATGTTGTCGCCCCTTGTTCTTGACAGGTTGTGCGGCTCTCTAGGGTATCCCAACCCTGCCGCAATCAGATTGACAAGCCCTCCCATTTGTACTCCTTGGTGGCATCCTTCATTGGATGTAGCCTATTGAGCAGGAACTGCCCCAGGTTGATCGTGCGTCCTTCCATCATATACCACATGAGGTGTAGCTCTTTAGTGTATAAGTTTCTTGTTTCATACTTACTGAAGAGCAGGATTGCCGTGATCTTGTAGACTATTCTCCAGAAGCAGGAGTGTACCGCCAACACTTTGCTTCCCGGCTTGAACGATGACTCGCCGGTCAGCCTCCTCCAGAGTGTGACTGGGTTGAACCCGTCGCCTTCAGTGATTTTGACACCGTTGTTGAGAAGGTCTCTTTCAGCTTCACTGGAGGAGAAGATCTCATTGTGAAGCTTTTCCGAGATGTCATGCTCAACATTGTACAGGTGCCCCTGTAGTCTGTCTGCTTCGTCGAATCTCTTGGCTTCTTCTGGTGTATTCTGCACCTGGCGGAGGGATGGCATGAACTCTCTCGTGAGTTCAGTGTAAGAGGCGGTGTAGCTGAAGCATATCTTCTTCAGCCCGACGGCTTCTAGGACATTTTCAAGCCTACTGAAAATGCCTATCTGATGGAAAGATGCCTGGTGGCAGAAGCAGGTTGGCTGGTAGACTTTGGCTACCAACTCTACGTACCGCCGCATGTGCTCTTCATCTCTGGGCATGAACCGGCCTGGTGAGTGATCCAAAGGCTCTGGTTTGGCCGTCGTGGTTGAGGTCGTTGCTGGGGCTGGTACTTCTTCTACTTTGGGCCGCTTCTCGGCCTCAGATGGCCTCATTGTATCGGGGTTTGGGCACTTCTGCCCGGTTGTGGTGGCTTTGTTTGTGGCCTCGGGGTTTATCCTTCGGCCATGTTTGTCGACTTGGACAACAGTTTGCTTGGTGCGGGCCATTTCTGTAATGATTAATCAAGAAAGGGGTAAGACATAAATTTACTAATTGAATCACTTTTCCCGATATCAGGTGGCAGACCAAGAGAATCATTTCGCTCGATACAAGCTAGGTGATACTCAAAAAACCGATATCAGGTTAGAGCCTATATCAAAATAATTGTGTGCGATATGAGAATGTCTGATAGCGGTAAGTTGGTATCGGGTGGAAGTAAAACACATCTTGTCGCCCGATATACGGTATGGCTGATAGGGCGGGCCAATATCGGGTCACTTCATTAAAACAGGCCTTGCCCGATATGGGTGCCCGATAAGGGTTCTGCACGATAAGATGGGCGTCGGGTGATATAAGTTAAAACGTCTTCGTAAAACAAATTGGGCAACATAAGTCTTACCCAGCAAGGATTGTATCGTTTGGGCATGTGTATCGCGCGATAGGTAAAACTTGGCACAAAGCAAGAGTCTCTGCCTGACACAGTTAGACTCAAGGAAAGATGTCGCGTGATATGACTTGGCCGATACGGTCGACAAGATACAAATGATCAAACCACACGATAAGGCGTATCGGGTTTATACCTGTATCGGGCGGGGATGGTTGATTCACGACATGGGTGTCGAGAAGAGGATGGTTGACACAAGAGCTGGAGAAAGCACAAGGATGTGCGATACAGGAGTAGGTGAAAAAGTAAATTATGTACCCGATACGGTTAAACTTAAGTTACTATATATAGCCATGGCGAGCAGGGTAAAACGGGTAAAACAAGGACACACATCGCGTGATAAGGCACATCATTTTCCGTAACATGGTAAGATCAGTCTTATCTACCACGTTGGGAAGTGATTCACCTTCCCAGGCACGCTTAGCGCATGTCATAGACAACTTTGTGTCGGGCGATACACACCTCCTTTCTGTTCCTTTTTGCCTAATATCGGAGTCATGTTGCGTTGCGCGATATGCATCGACCGACACGCTCACCCGATACGGGTTCTTTTTTCCATTGGTCACTTTATCGGGCAAGGGTAAAGGTTCAGCCCGATACACTCATCACGTAATGGGGCTTCTTCCTTCCTGATACACTCAGATTGTGTCGCCCGATTCGAGAGAACTGGCTGGGCGATACAAAATTCATAGAGCGCATCGTTTAGAGCAAAAGGGAGCATTCAGCGTGCATGCCCGATATGCTAACAAAAAGGGTTAAAACCAAAGCAAAACAAGGATAGAAAAAATGAAATCAGAAAGCACTTGATGGGTAAAACATCATTGGCCTAAGGGAAGACTTTCAGCCTCAGATAGTATTACTCACCGAGGCTATAAAAACTAAGTCGGTGGCCCATAAAATGAGAGAGTTTGTGCACATGGCACGTGCACCGACTCGGGTCTTATTACAATGATAATGTTTGTAATGTTCTTTTTCTAGGAAAGGAAATAACATCATATTCTATGAAAGTAAAACTCAGGATGCCTCCCGAGGAGCATTGTGGGTTCTGTCGCCAGCTTGACATCTTCTCGGCTTGTTATACCCCTCCAGGGGGTGCAGTTTTAGCATCTTGTAGAGGCATCTTAGAACCTTCTGACTCTATGCCCATTCACTGGAAAAACTTTCTCTAGATCTCCTTTATCGAAGAGCTCCATCATCCCAGATGAATAAATCTTTGCAATGATGAAAGGCCCAGACCACCTAGTTTGTAACTTCCCTGAAAAAAGATGGATAGATGATTTAAATAATAAAACCTTATCACCTTCGTTGACATCCTTCCTCCTCAGGTGAGCATAAAGCTAGATCTTAGTCCTCAACTTATAGATCCTCGCATTTTCATAAGCATGAAGCCTTAGCTCCTCAAGTTCTTAAAGTTGAAGAAATCTTTTCTTTCCATCTAGCGTCGGGTCCATGTTGAGTCGTTTGATCGCCCAGAACGCTTTATCCTCCAACTCAAAGGGAAGATGGCAGGCCTTCCCATAAATCAAGCGGTAGGGTGTGGTACCTAGGGGTGTCTTATGAGCGGTTCTATATGCCCATAGAGCATCATCTAACTTAGCCGACCAATTTTTGCGGGACTTACCAACTATCTTTTCTAAAATCTGCTTGATCTGCCGATTGGATACTTCAACCTGTGCATATGTATGCGGGTGATATGACATTGCAACCTTGTGACGAAAGCCATACTTACACAACAATGATTCAAATTGTTTCTCTACAAAGTGAGAACCGCCATCACTAATGATGATCCTCGGCACTCTGAATCTTGGAAAGATGATCTTGGTGAAAAGTTTTATTACTACCCTGGCATCACACGTGGTGGTGGGCACTGCTTCAACCCACTTCGATACATAGTCAACCATAACAAGGATATATCTGAAACCATAGGAGGAAGGGAAGGGTCCCATATAATCTATACCCTAAATATTGAAAATCTCAACCTCGATCCAATGTGAAAGTGGCATCTCACTTCAGTGAGAAATGTTTCCAGTTCGTTAACATTCATTGCAAGACTTCAAAAAGAATGTGCATCTTTGAATAAAGTTGGCCAGTAAAAACATGACTGGAGGACCTTAGTAGAAGTCCTTTCACCTCCCAGGTGTCCTCCGTAAGGAAATGATTGACACTCAAAAAGAATCTTCAGAACTTCCTCCTCTGGTATGCACCTTCTATATAACCCATTGGCACAATGCCTAAACAACAAAGGATCGTCCCAGTAGTAATTCTTTAAATCAGAGAAGAATTTTTTCTTCTGATTATAAGACATATCCAGGGGAAGCTATTTACAAGCTAGGTAATTGCAGAAGTCTGCATACCACGGCCCCTCAGGGTTGGTTGTCTAGGCAACATAGATGGATTCATCAGCATAACTATCATTGATCGAGAGTGGGTGGTCGTCATCCACCCTGATCCTTGAGAGGTGGTCGGTGACCACATTTTTTTAACCTTTCTTATCCTTTATTTCATGGTTGAATTCTTTCAACAGCAACGCCCAATGTAGCAGTCGGGAATTTGCATCCTTCTTTTGCATAAGATACTTGATTGCCCCGTGGTCAGTGTGAACTACTACCTTGGAACCCACGAGGTAAGACTGAAACTTGTCAAAGGCATACATGATAGAAAGCATCTCTTTTTCAGTAGTCGTGTAATTCAACTGAGCTTCGTCCAAGGTCTTACTTGTGTATAAAATGATGTGGTGCTTTTTGTCTTTCTTTTGTCCTAGAACAACACCAATGGCAAAGTCACTAGCGTCACACATAAGCTCAAAAGGAAGATTCCAGTCGGGGGACTGGATAATGGGTGCAGAAACTAAAGCATCTTTCAGAGTGGAGAATGCCTTCATGCACTCATCTGTGAAGTCAAACTTCACATCTTTCATTAAAAGGTTATATAGGGGCTTCGCTATCTTTTAGAAATCTTTAAATAACCGCCAATAGTAGCCGGCGTGACCCAAGAAACTGTGGATACCTATAACTATTCTGGGTGGAGGGAGCTTGGAAATAGCCTTGACCTTGGATGGGTCGACCTCAATACCTCTGTCGGACACCTTGTGCCCCATAACTATACCCTCTCGTACCATGAAATGACACTTGTCCCAATTGAGAGTGAGGCTCTGCTCCTCACACCTTCTCATCACTAGGGATAGGTTGTTCAGACAGTCATCGAAGGAGTAGCCATATACACTGAAATCGTCCATGAACACTTCCATTTTGTCTTCAAGTAAATCGGCAAAAATTGCATTCATACACCTCTGGAAGGTAGCAGGCGCATTACAAAGCCTGAAGGACAATCTTCTGAAGGCAAAAGTTCTGTAAATGCAAGTGAAAGTGGTCTTTTCCTGGTCATCGAGGTGGATAGGGATCTGGTAGAACCCTGAGTGCCCATCCAACCAACAAAAGTAGGAATGATGAGCCAGGCACTCTAGCATTTGATCAATGAAAGGAAGGGGGAAATGGTCTTTGCGGGTGGCAGTATTTAGCTTACGATAATCGATACACATCCGCCAGCCAGTAACTGTCTTGGTGGCAACCTCGAATCCATCATCTCCCTTAACTAACGTCATACCTCCCTTCTTCGGAACCACTTGGATTGGGCTTACCCATGTACTATCACTGATGGCATAGATTATGCCAGCATCTTGGAGCTTTACCACTTCCTTACTAACAACTTCTCAAAGCTTTTCATTTAACTTTCTCTGTGGCTGGGCGCACGGCCTGGAGTCCTCCTCCATATGGATTATGTGCATGCACACAGAGGGACTTATCCCCCTTAGGTCTCTGATTGAGTATTCTAGGGACTTCCTCTGTAACCTCAACTCTTCAAACAATTGATCTTTCTGACCATCGATCAACTCTGAGTTGATTATTACCGAATTCATCTTCTCTTCATCTAAAAAGTGGTATTCTAGGACTCTTGGTAGAACTTTCAATTCAGGCGGGGTGTCATTTTATTGTTCACTAGCGAGGTCTTTTCGGAGAGAAGCATACATGACCATCTCCACATGATCTTCATCTTTAGAAGCACCTTCAACATCTAGAGAAGCTAGCAATTCCTTGACCTCGAAATCATCAACCTCTTGTACTTCGCTAGTTAAGGCATGCATCAAAGGTTCTACAATGGCCTTCTTCTCCCGTACTTCATTGCATAGTTGCTGATAGCTTTCAACAAAATAAGATGATTCAAAGAACGAGGGGGCCTTCATGCAATCTCTGATGTTGAAGTCGATATGATCTCCTCCAACCCAGATCGTAATCATGCCCGCCTTGACATCAATGAGAGCTCGGTCGGTCGCTAGAAAAGGTTGCCCAAATATGATAGGGCAGCTAGGATCTTCAACGGTATCGATCAGAATAATATCACAGGCGATAAAGAAATGCCTGACTCAAATGGGCACATCCTCTACTACCCCTACCGGCCTGGTAAAGGTATGATCGGTGAGCTGGATCCTCATGTTTGTACTTGACATATCATTAAGTCCCATTCTCTTATCAAGGGTCAAGGGCATCAAGCTGATGCTTGCCCCTAGGTCTCCTAGACCCTTACGGGTTATGTTATCTCCAATTTGAAAGGGGATGACAAAGGCTCCAGGATCTCTTTTCTTTGGTGGCATAGATATTGTGACAAAGGAACTTGACATCTGTGCTAGCTTTACTGTCTCTACATCCTTGCCTCTCTTCTTCCTTGATATCAAATCCTTTAGAAACTTGGCGTAGGTAGGCATCTATTCAATGGCATCCAGAAAAGGGATGTCAAGGTGTAGTTTCTTTATCGCGGCAATAAACTTTTCATATCTCTTTTTCAGTTAGGCTTTCACTAGCTTATGGGGGAACGGTATGAGGGGTGTGTACTTTTCAGGATTCTCTTCAAGGGAGACATCATTTCTTCCTTCCTTGGTCACTCTCCTAGGCTTGGCTGGAACTTCCTCTTCAACCTCTTTCGGACTAGCTTCTTCGGCAGGTGCTGTGATTGGTGTTGTTTCCTTTTCCATGGCTGGTTGCACTACGGTGCCTGACCTTAGAATGGCCATCTTTGCAGTCTCATGTCCTCGCAGATTGGCTTCAGTGTTGGAGGGGAAATGCCCCACTTGATGATTGATAGTTTGAGCGAGACTCGCAAGCTGTTGATCAATCTACTTATGGTGCTGCTGGAGTTTGCCAATATGGGCTGAAACCCCCCCCCATGTGTTGTTGCATTAGCTTCAGTAGGATCATGCTATCCACAGAACTCTTATGCATCTTCTCATTGAGGTCGTTTTGCCTTTTTGTAAAGGACATTAAATATGTCATCATAGATGGTCTTTGCTGCTGATTTTGCTGGAAAGTCCATTGTTGCTGGAACCCTACCTAACGTTGTTGATTCAACGGTCCTCTCGAAGGATTTTTGTCCACCAGTTGATGATAGTTATCAGCATCACTGGTATTCCCATAGGAGAACCCAGGATGGTCAGGTCATCGGTATTGAACAAAGCTTACATTCTCCGTATTGTCCTCATCAGGATCTGCCTGAACGGCTGTGTGTGGACAATAGTCAGACATGTGGTCTGGTTCTCCACATGTGACGCAACTTCTGACAACTTCCTGTCAAACCTTCCCTTTATATCCCTATTCTTTGAGGGTCTGAACATCAGTTACTATTTTGTCAAGCTTAGTTGTAAGGGCTTCCATTGCCTTCGATTCTCCCGGAGTGGTGTGGCTCAGAGATTCCCGGTCATACTCACTATCCTGTTGATTCGTGGCCATGTTTTCAATGATTTCCCTGGCCTTTTGAGCACTAAGTCCCAAGAAATCGCTGCCATCTGTAGCATTCAAGGACTTCCTCTCTGCGGGACACACCCCATTGTAAAATGTGGTAATAAGCTTAGGCTCGGACAAACCATGATGTGGGCATTCACGCTGGTAGCTCAGAAACCTCTCCCAAGTCTCGTGAAGATTCTCCAAAGGCTTCTAGGAATACCTTGTAATCTTGTTCTGACATTTGATCATCCTTTCAATAGGAAAGAACTTAGAGATAAATGCATTAGCAAGATGCTCCCAGTTGGGAAGACTTCCATCCTGAAGACTGGTGTACAATTCCAATGCCTTATCCCTCAATGAGAAGGGGAAGCACTGGATGTAGATATGTGTTAACAGAACCCTATTAATATTGAAGGTGTTACACGTCCTCTTAAACATCGTCAAATGGTTGTACGGGTTCTCATTGATGGTGTTTCCGCCAAACATGTTGTGTTGGATAAGCTGGGGGAAAGAAGGATTCAGCTCAAAGTTGGTGATGTTGAGGGTTTGTGTAACAACATGATTCCTTTCCTCATTTTCCCAAATTTGGACAAACAAGCGCAGAGAGTAGGCTTCGGGAGGTTGGTTATCCATTACTTTCTAGAGGCAAGGATGATCAGGAAGAAGAAAGAGAAGTACTTGGAAAGCAAGAAAGATGTAAGGTATTAGTGTGTTGTATAAACTATGCGCAGTAAACATGATTCGATAGCTAGTCAAAAGTGCAATCCAAAAAAAGAGACTAGAGCTCAGATGCTATAAATAAATCATCCAACAAAAAGGAACCATACACAGAACAATATGAAATAAACTCCCCAGATTCCAATAAGTTTAGAAATAGGAAGAGGTCTTAGTTACAATGCGTAAGTAAATGAAAGTAAAATGCTAAAAAAGGGAAGATAGGTGTCGTTCTCCTTGATGTAGGAGGTCGACGTATAGCAGCAGACCCCTAAGGTACATCTAACCTGGTACCGGGCAGGAGCCCCACCTGATACGCCCATGTCGGGCTCTCAACCGTGTTGGGTCTTGAACCGCGGTGGGTGAGGGCATATCGGGCAAGGACTCCCTATCCGATATGGTCGTGTCGGGCAGTCAGTCCCATCGGGCGACATGCCGTGATGGTTGGTCCATATCGGGTTCGATATTGTTTTGGGTTAGGAATCACTTAGGCTCTCGGGTTCCTTGCATTGAATATAGAAGGGTGAGCCATCTCGGGTTGAGGCCCATCTAGGAACTCGGTACATCGGGTGGCCTTCTCGGTCATATCATGCTGTCACGGATACCGAGATGCATTCTAGGTGAACTCCTTCCGCCCCTCTTAGGTTGGGGGTGTGCTCACCTAGTATCGCCCGGCACACATGGGAACTCTCCACACTAGCTCTTTTTACTCTCAAAGTTAGCTCATGTAGGGTTCTTACCCATCCCATCGAAGTCATGTAGCTGCTATTTATAGGCAGCGGTTGGTAGGAATTACGGTCCTCATTGGGCCATGTGTCCTTTATCTGCTCTTCCCACCTAGATTTGGGAGAGGGTCGATACGTCCATTGCCCAACATGGGTTGGCGGGGGCCATCGTGTGCCGGGTTGTGAATGAGTCTTCCTAAATCATGACGGGTAAAAGCTCTGCCGGGTTGCTTCACTGAAGAGTGGCCTTGTCGATCATGTCATGGCAGGCAAGACTCCATGTCAGGTAAGTAGCACGCCGCTCGTTAGAGCTCCTCGCACGACATGCCCGTGTCAAGTTTCTGCCATATCGGGCAGTGATCACGGTAGGTAAAGGGGTGTGTCACTCGCCATTGGAAGGGCAGGGGCAGTTTGCTTGTTATGGATGGGCCGGGACGGGCCCATTAGCGTTCTTTGGATGGAAAAATGAAAGAAAACCTACAAAATATGGGAAATATTGTTAGGAGCATAGTTTGGGTTATTTTTGTATAAATGACAAGATAAAACAGAGAGGAAGACAATTTAGGAGGTAGATTTGATAATAAAACATGGGCTTTATCAGCCATGAAATGGGTGTTATCATATATTCACAAAATATAGGAGAAACATCATATAAAACATTAAAATCTTGGAGGATTTGGTTTATTCAAAGGACTTGGGCACAACAAATACCATCTGCAACATATCCAGCCTTAGTATTTCATAGATCCACGGTGTTTTACTTCTTAAAAAATCAACAAACTAAACATGGTCCTAGGAGGAAGCAAATGCCACTTGTGCACTTTCTACCAACTAAGCACCCAACGTAATCCACATCACTATAGGTTGTAAGAGTAAAGTCCCTTGACTTAGGATAGCAAAATTTTGAGCTTTGTCTAAGTGCCTTAAAATCCTCTTAATAACTAGAATACAAGATCTTCTAGGGCTTTATTGAAATCTAGCACACAATCCAACAGTAAACGTTATATCTAGTCTAGAGGTAGTTAGATATAGTAAGCTACCAATCATATCTCTATAGATCTTCTCATCTATCTTTCCATGTTCTTCATCCTTGTCAAGTTCGGAAGTGTTGGACATGAGAGTATCCATTGGCTCTATGTCGTCCATCCAAAGCACTTCAAGAATTTACTTTTGTACTTCATTTGGTTGATGAAGTTTCCATCTTTTTCTTGTTTGATTTGGAAGACAAGAAAGAGCGTAAGCTCTCCCATCATGCTCTTTTCAAATTCGCTTTGCATGAGAGATATAAACTCCTTGCAAAGATCAAGATTAGTTTCACCAAAAATGATATCATCAAAATAAATTTTAATCATTTTGAAAATGTTAGAAGTGTTTTTTAGAAAGAGAATAGAGTCAATTTTTCACATGACATAGAAAATATCAATTACAAAGTTTCTTAATTTCTCATACGGAGTTCTAAGGGGTTGTTTGAGTCCACAAAGAGCCTTTTGTAATAGATAAACATGGTTAGCATGCTTGTCATGTTCAAATCTAGGAGGTTGAGCAACATACACTTCATCCTCTATTTCTCCATTAAAAACACTCTTTTAACATGTATTTGGTAAAGCAAAACGTTTTTATGGCTACAAAGGCATGTAGCATTTTAATAGATTCAAGTTAGACAATAGGAGCATAAGTATCATCAAAGTCAATACCTTTCTTTTGATTGTAACCTTGAGCTACTAGCCTTGCCTTATTCCTTACCACCTTATCAGTTCATCAAACTTGTTCTTGTAGACCCACTTTGTGCTAATGATATTACTACCACTTGGTCTTATCACTGGAGTCCACACCTTGTTCTTTTCAAATCTCTCGAGCTCTTCTTACATTTCTAAGATCCACTCATTGCTCTCATGATCTTCTTTGACATTCTTTGGCTCAATTTGGGAGATGAATGCATTGTTTACTTGTTCTTTTTTGAAAGTTACCCATGTCTTCACCTTTTTAAAGGGGTTGCCTATGATGAGATCTTTTTTATGATCTCTTGCAAAGTGAGAGTGGGATCCTTCTTTTCATCTCCTTTTGTTCCTACAACTTCATCCACCATTTTTATTTTGTTGTCGATGTCTAATTCTTTTAATCAAGGAATCACTTCATCTACAACATCATTTATAACATTCTTGGAAATAAAGGGTTATTTTCAATAAATTTAACATTTATAGATTCTTATATTTTAGATAGTGTAATGTTAAACACTCTATAAGATATACTTGTAGTGTTATAGACAAGGAAGATAACCTTGTAAGATTTTGCATCAAACTTTTCAATGTTTAAAACAAAGTATGGACCACCAAAAATATGAAAGAAGTCGATAGAAAGCTTTCTACAATGCCATAACTCAGGGGTTTCTTTAACAAAGGGTGTGTGAAAACCCAATTTTGCACAAAACAAGCAGTGCTAATGGTTGCAGCCCAAAACTTATTGGGAGTAACATACTCTAAGAACATTGTCCTAGACATCTCTTATAATGACCTATTCTTGCTCTCTACTACCCCATTTTATTGAGGTGTACGGGGGGGAGAAAAGTTGTGTAGGCATCCAAATTTCCACAAAATCTTTAAAACAACTCATTTTAAAATTCTCCCCCGTGGTAACTATGAATATAGATGACTCAGCAAGAAGCTTAGTTTTTAATTCGTTTGCAAAAAGTAGAGAAAACATCAAGCATTTGTTACGAAGAAGAAAGTCCAAGTAAAGTGAGAGAAATCATCAACAATCACTAGGCAATACTTGCTACGATGAAGAATTTGAATTATCATAGGTCCAAATAGATCAATGTTAAGAAGATCAAGATCTCTCTTGGTGCTAAGGACTCCTTAGGATTTAAGGGATTATTTGGTTTGCTTTCCTTATGTGCAAGGTTGTCATTCCTCAACCTTCCCAAAGTCCAATTTAGGAAGTTCTTTGATCAATTTCTTTTTGCTCAACTTGTTCAATTGATGCATATTTACATGACCAAGACAACGGTGACACAAAGATATATCATTCTTATCAAGAACTAGGTATTTACCAAGAATAGGCATAAGATAGTCAAGAACAATAATATACAATTTTCCGTTTCTAGTTCCCTTATACATAACATTGTAAGTGAGGGAATCTACAAGCAAGCATGCATGGATGTAAAAAGAACAAGATATCCATTTTCACATAGCTGATTAACACTAATTAAATTTTGATGTAGGCCATCTACAAGAACAACATTATTTATGCATTATGAATCACCTACATCACCCTCACATACTATGTTACAATTCTTATTGTCCCCAACTCTCACTGAGCCTACTTTTTCTTTTTGTGAAGGTGTTGAAATGGTCCTTATCACCAGTTATATGCTTGAACCATCCACTATAAACAATCAATTTTCCTTTTTCCTACAAATAATGGAGAGTTAGCTGCCCAATTCAAACTTTGGTATCCAAAGTTAGCTTTGGGATCCATGTCTGGGTGGGTCCTCTTCTTCTTATAGGGACAAAAAGTAGAGTAACAAACATCACTCTTGTAGAGAATAAACCATTGATGTCTTAGAGTCAAAAGTTTCTCTATAGTGTATTGGAGGTTTGTTTCTCTTTTTATTATGATTTCCCTTGGTCTTTGTTCCTCCCTTGTCGAGTAGAGCATTCTAGGATTTCATCTAGGGATCTTTTTTCCTTTAAGGAATTTTTGCAAGGATTTTCTAGTCATAAGGTTATCATCATTAAGAGTTATGATAGTAGAAGAAATACTGCAAAGATCATCTTGAGCATGCAATAAGTTTGCCTCTAAATAGAGGACTTTAGTTAGTGAAGAATCATTTTCAAGAATTAAACTAGCTACTTCTTTCCTATGAAATATAGGTCTAGATTCAAGATCATTTACTGTAGCAATAATCCTAGAATTGCCATCTCTAAGCATGACTAGTTCATCAATATAAGTTTGGTTTTAATATTTTAGATCATTCATTTTGTTGAGATATATACCATTTTTAGTTTTAACACCATTATATTGAAATTCAAGATCAAGGAATTTATATTGCAATGAGTCTATCCTTTCATTATGAGTTTTATAATTTCTTCAAGCACTTCTATTCTACAATATAAATCATCAATCATTTTCCCTAGTATCTTCATTTTAGATTTTCCCTTTGAATAAGAGGAACATGAATCAAGAATTATATTGATATGAGATCTTTTGAATGTTCATTTAGACTTACCTCACATACATCTTCACTTGTGGATGCCATGAGGGTCATGTGTCATTATCCCTCATTTGATATAGAATCACTAAAATAAGACTCCTCCCCAGTGGCATGGGCAACATCTTTGCCTCATCATTCTCTCTTCTCCTTCTTGAATTCGCTCTCTTTGATGTAGTCACCTTTCTTCCTATGGCTACTTTTTTGGTGTGACTTCTTGTACTTTGACCACTCATTCTTGAGGCTCCCCTTTTGACCACACTCATAGAATCTAGGAATGTAGGATGAGGAGGGTTTACTCTTTAAGTGCCTTCCCTTTGAGTAATGAGCTTCAATATCTGTAGGGGAATCTTCATAACTTGAATATGGAGAAGCTTCCTAATGACTTATTTTTGTACAATAGCTTCAATTTGAGCTCTGAATGCAGAATCCTTCATCATCTTATATTATTTCTCTTCTAGCTTCTCTACTTCTTCTTTCTTGTCAATTCTCACTTCAAAAGCTTATAAATTTCCTAAGAGTTCTTTAATATGAAGTTTGCGAAGAGACTTTATATTTTCAATAGTAGACACCTTTGTTTGCCACCATTTGTGTAACATCCCTGACCTAGGTTATGCTTTAATCCTAGATGTTTTGTTTAAGAAAGATAACTATATTCTTGCTTTTATCTTTTGAAAAGTAATTAAGGCTCAAGAGGAACTTATGTTTCAATTTTAGTCCTTTTTGAATAATCTTGAAAACAATGTTTTGCCCATTTTGGACTAAAGTGCAAATTACCCAAGTTGAGGGGTTAAATTGCAAATGTTACATGGTAAAATGTTCCTCAAAGTGTTGAGGCATCATAATAATGAAAATGATGCAGACGTATGTCTTGTGGCAGCCTAAGCACCAAGAAAGAACTTGTTAAGCAATGTTTGTGCATTAAAACCTAGTTTTGGTGTAATGTGCAATTTACCCAAAATCTAGGGTTCAATATGCAAAATACCACTTCTAGGGAGTCCCTAATGTTTCTTGGTATCCAATAGAGACAAGAAAATCATAGGGGAGTCTCATTTGAATCTCTTTGGAGGAGAGAGAATCTTGATATTAAAATAATCAAGATTTAAGCATAGTTGAAACCCTAATTCAATTTAATTCAAAAATAAATATATTAATTGAAGTGCCCATCAACTAAAAAGGCTTTGGTTGAAATCCTATAGTGCAAGGACGTCCAAATTCCTTGAGATGCACCGAAATATCCTAAGTAGGTTAAGGAAATCCACTTGCATTTGTTAATTAAAAAGAATTATCCACTAAAAGTGGATAATAGTATTATATTAATTAAGGTGCTTAAAGTGGTTGCTTTTAATTCAAGGATAAATGAGAGGTTTTTGAAGGCAAGGATGATGGCTTCGTATGCAAGGAAGTGAGGGGGATAAATGGCACCAATTTTGGGAGTTGAAGGAATTTTCTATTACTTTCTCTCTCTTGAAATTCCTTTACAGATATCCCATTTTCCACCCACATGAAAGACTCTTTTTTCGAATCCACTTTCTTTCTTTTCTTGGGACAAAGACTAAGGATATTAGGAGAAATAGGAGAACGTGCCCCAACCTGTAGGTAAGCTCTATAGTCATCTTCAACCTTGAATTCATGGTGGAAATCAAAATTCAATGCTTATTTTCTTCTTCTCTCCACTCAATGCTCAACCTTGATCATCCTTTGCATCCAAAGACTTGAGAACGGACCTTGGACTGTTGAGAAAGATTCATTCACCATTGAGGACGTGAAGCTTGAATCTTGGATTCAACTTTGAAGGTGGGTTATATAACTTGAACCCTTAAATATCATTATTGATTCCTTTTCTTCATCATGTGTTGATTCCTTTTTCATTCACGATTTTCCTTTTGATTAATTGTTGAAATCACTACAAAAGATCACAGAAAATTTCGAAGGTTTGTAGCTTGAAGATGATGATGTCATCTTAGCACACACCTCAATAAATATCATGAGCAAACAGTTTGCAATGTTGATGATCAAACGGTCTCAAGACCGTTCGGTGATCAAACGGTCTCAAGACCATTTGAGGGCAAACAGTCTCAAGACCGTTTGAGGTTAAACGGTCTCAAGACCGTTTGGGGTCAATTTCTGATGTGGATGAATGAAGAATTAATGGTTCAAATTGATCTAATCACAATGGTTATAGTGATGGATGACCCATTGATTTGCAAACCCTAATTGATTGATTGAAGAAACCCTAATTCAATTGGATCAATTTCATGGTTGATGATCCAAACGGTCTCAAGACCGTTTGGAGTTCAAGGGTTGTGATGGATGGTTGGAGATCTAAGGGTGGTAATTTGATGTACTCTCAATAGTTCAATTGATGATTGATTCAATGAAGCAAACCCTAGATCGATTGAAGTTAAAACCCTAATTTAGGGTTAAACAGTTTCAAGCTAAAATGACCAAACGATCTTAGACCGTTTGAGGACCATTCGGTCTCAAACCGTCTCAAACTATTTGGAGTTTAATAATATTTAAATCAAACCGTTTCAAAACCAATTGAAGGAATTAGGGCAAGACCGTTTGGAGGTACAAAAGGCTCAAGACCATTTAGAGATTCAATTAAACCAAGACCATTTAAGGTCTAACGGTCTCAAGACCGTTTAGGGATTTTGAGATCAAGACTGTTTGGAGGTCAAAGCACCTCAAGACCATTTGAAGGGTCAATTGGGCCCAGACCGTTTGAAGGGTCAATTGATCCAAGACCGTTTGAAGGGTCAATTGGTCCCAGACCGTTTGAAGGGTCAATTGATCCAAGACTGTTTGAAGGGTCAATTGGTTCAAGACCATTTGAAGGACTGATTGATCCAACCCATGTAAGTACTAATAACCCCATAAATGGTTGAAGAGTTTATCAAGGATGATTTCAATGGGAATACCTCTAAAGTACCTTGGTGATTAGTATAATTGGAGTAATTATCAATTGATGATTATGAAAGTAATTAATTCAATGCACTATGATAAGCATAGGTGCATGAAATTGGTGAAAGGTCAAGTCAACTGAATAATGTATGATGGTGATGTGTGTTCCTAGTACATGGAATAATGATAAGAAGGATTTAATACATAGATAATGCTATATGCTCCAAGATATGTGGAAGCACTGATTTAGGGATTAAATTACTGAGGTAATCATAAATCCCTAATCAATGGAGAATGGAAACCCTAATCAATAAGGGAAATTGCAATACATAAGTTTAATTAGATACTTATGAAGGTATTATGTAATTCTAGACATATGGAACAATGTGTTAGGTTTTGTATATTAATTATAATATCAATGCATTCTCCAAGATACATGGAGTCTTGAATTAGGGTATTGATCTTGGACAATGTGATCATGAAACCCTAATCGAGAAAGATGAGAAACCCTAATATAGGGTGATGTTATGTAATGTTTTATGAAACCCTAATTTGGGGAAAAGTTATAAGAAACCTTAATTCAAGATAATGATGTGTGAAACCCTAATCTAGGGTGATGCCATGTGAAACCGTAATGTAGGGATGTGATGTGAAACCCTAATCTAGGGTGATGCCATGTGAGACCTTAATGCAGTGATGTGATGTGAAATTCTAATCCAAGGTGATGTTATGTAATGCTATATGAAACCCTAATATAGGGTGAAGATATGTGAAACCCTAATTTTGGGTTATAGTGCATGAAACCCTAATCTTGGGCAATATGGTGATAAACCATAACCCTAATTTTGGGTAATGGTATGAGTATCCCTAATTGACATGAATTTGGAAACACTAACCCTAATGTGGAATATAGTGAAGCTACCATTACATTGCATGATGTTGATATGTAACTAATATAACTGTTATCATGTGTACTAACCATGCAGGTATCATGAGATGTTGGGCATAGCCAGGTATGAGCTATGATGTTTTATTATTAAAATTGTTTTGTGGGCCTTGTGAGCCATAATATGCTTTGTTGCCTAGTAAGAGGTAACAAGAGATTTAAATAGGCTTCGAAAGTCATGTGAGATGCTTATGTAGCAAGTATCATATTTACCTTGGTCAGATGACCTGAAGGTATTATTTACATGATGAGTGGTAACAAGTGTTCTTTGATAAAGTAAGGGTTTGAATACCCATATTCCATAATCATGATGATGAGATATTAAGGGATGAGAATGCTCGTGATGTGACAAGGGATTGAGATCCCAATGTTTTATAAAGTTTCAAAAAGTACTTGAAAGAAGTATTACACATTCCTTGTAGCATTTGATATAATAAATTATGTTTGGAAACATGAATGATGCTAAAAGAATATGGTAATGTACGTAATTAATCAAGTGAAATCTTATCATGTAGAGCCATGGCCATAGATCCATCATCATCAGTAGTTGGTGATGGTGAAATAGGTTTTCCTACAGGATCTCCTAGATGGCATATTGTTGAGTATGTGGGGGTTATGGGCGCAAATATCCTTACGCCCTAATGGAGGAATTGATGTGAGATAAACATTAAATCTCTCAATCCTTCATTATATATGCCGGGATGGATGTATCATGAATCTCCCGATAATGTTAATGTCGGATCGATGTGAGATAAACATGAAATCTCTCAATTGCGAAGAGAGTACAGCTTCCATGGTAACTCTATAGTGAAGTTGCCAGTATACCCTGGAAAGCTATTTAACAGAGACACAAGATGTCCTGCATTTTATCCTCACACTAACTCAGGAAGATGAGGTCATGGGAATCCGGCTCTTCCTTGACCTATGTATGGTACCGATTACAATTTCACAATGGTCGGTTGGATTATGAGCGGTATACCTCATCTCCTCGGGGCTTAAGTATGATTGTAAAATGTAATCATCCGTGTAGAATATTTGCTTAAGGTTGAAATACAAGAATCATTGGTTGATGTTACCTTGCTTAGCATATTCTAGATGGATAAATGGTATACATGTTCTTCATTTCCTTAATGGATAAGTGATATGCTGCTTTATTAAGTTATAGCTGAAATGCTTTGAATAAGAATAATGCTCCAATTCGTTCAGACATTGATTTATCTGTTGATGAACATATATGATTCTTCTGCTCAGTTTTATTCTATTAAACTGCAATAATAATATTTCTGGCGGAGAGTTATATCTCTCGCTGGGACAATTTCAATTGTCTCACCCCCGTGGGATCCAACGTTTTTTAGGTAGATGTGGAACAAGAAGTAGAAACCCTCTAGTAAGGGAAGAGCAGCAGCAACAACAACATGGATAGCAGTGACATTCCTGGTGGAGACAATGGTTGTCATATTTTGTATAGAGAGTCCTATGTGTCGTCTCTATAGTCTCAGGTCCTCGGAGTTTGTAGCTAGTACTTTTAATGAATCGATCTGAGATTTTGACTTGATGCCTCGAGATTCTTATGCTGCCTGTGTATAGTTTTAATAGGGCAGTTGATGCTTGTAATCCTCGAGAAGGAATGGTATAGGATATGTACATATGAACCAGGACGTATATGTAATATTTTGGTTCTTGTTATAAGAGTTTTCCTATGTTTGGATCTCTTTGTAAATGGTTTTAATTTTTAGTTATTTTCAAAAATCTGTTGTTAATGATCGCTTCCGCTTAGTTAATGATGTTTTGTTCGAATGCTTCACGATAGTTTGGGAATAGATCTAAGGATCTTTGAATTGTTCTTTCCTTAATCCATATGATGACCCAAATCTAAAAGCCCATTCACAATGGTGTTGAGTCTTAAATACATTTCGGTAACTCTTTCCTTGTTGTCCATCTTGATGTTTTGAAGAAGATCATTGAGAACATACACATTGGATTCTTTGACTTTTTAGTGCCTTCATAAGCAATGAAATGCTTGTTTAAAATCTCATAGGATGTATCCCAACAAGAAATCCTATTGAACTCCATTGGAGTGAGGATGGATTAGATGATGCTAATGGCTGAAAAATAAGTCCATCTTTCTTCAAGGAAGCTTCATTCATGTAAATTCCCCCTCTGACTCTTTGTACAAAAAGACAACAACCTTCCACATTTGATAGCTCATTCCTTGGATTTAGAATTGTGTTCTTCTCTTCTAATATAGGAAAATTTTTCCATCAAATATAGGTGGGCGCATGGAGAATCCACCTCAACGTTGAGATATCCTAACAGATTTTCACCCATCTTCTCTAAATGTAGGAGTACTTAGTTGGAAAAGACCAAGTTCTGATACCAATTCTTGTATCTATGGGCTTTAGAGGGGGTGAATACAGCTAAAAGCACTTAAATAGAACACATTATACATTCAAGATATTTTCTAAAATATATTGCAATATTTGAAAGCAAGGGAGAGAGAGATCCAAGTGAAGATTAAGATGTATAGTGGTTCCAATATCCAAACTAGGAGATGTACATCCAAAACGTAGAGGGACAATCTCTAGGATTTTCAACTATGTCACACTTCTTATATTACATTATAAGACTTACAACATAAAGATCACCCTTTTCAAGCACAAGGGCTAAACTAGCATTTGTTTTAAGGTCAAGGAGCCATTAACCATTGTAAAGCTCTTACATATCTACCTACCAAGAATCTTCCATTGTTCTCGAGGTCTTACCCATTCTTGTATTAGACCTTCATCCTTTAATCACCCTTCCTTCTTCAAGGAAGTCCACCTCCTTCTTCCATGACATCATCTTCAAGTCACCACTTTAGTAGAGAGAGGTTGGGAAGAGAAGTTGAGAGCTTTACAAGATGTACATTAGAGCATATCTCTCACAAGGATCCTCACTCACTAAAATTGGATATAGATTAGTAAACTAGATTGAGGGAGATTAGGGGTTCTTGTAGAAAAAACACTAAACCATAACAAGGGCATGTAAACGGAAAATTTGGAATGAATTCTAAGTGCCCCTTTTTATACTTGAGGTTTCCTACTAGCCATTATAGACACTTAGAATCATATTTTAGCCTTTCTGGTGTTTCAACAAATATATTTTTTAGTCTTGAAATACTCCAATAGCTAGAAATACTTTTCTACACTTTACCGTACAGTGTTGTAGGTTGAGTTAACTTTTGGGAAACTTGACCGACAACACTATATGACAAAACAATTTATAGTTTTCAGATGAGTTTATCTGGGATGAAACTCGGCCGATGGCTGTAACTTGTGTTTTTAGTGTAGGGTTTCGATCGATTTTCCACTAAGACAAACTCAGATGACCCTAGGCATTGCCAAGATTAGATTATTTGTCGGTTGAGTTTCCACCAAGACAAACTCAACCGACAAGTAAATCCACAATCATTTTTGACAAATACTTAAAAAGTGCTTAAATATTCAAATTAAGTGAACTAAATTTCCATCAAGCTTCATTACAAGTCATACATTCCATAAAAATTAATTTAAAATATGGTTGTATTAGAGAGACTAATTAATCTTCAAAACTCAAATTTGCATTGTTGACTTGATTTTGACAAACTAGGGTTTTCTAGTTTCATCCTTTTCATGTACCTAATACCTAAAATTGATCTAGAATAGACGTATTAGATATGTAAGTAATGGTTAATTCATCATCAAAATATGGACAATGTATAATTGTTAGGTCAACATTGTGAAGATGTCTGCCAATTGATTTTCTACATCTACATGATTTAAACAAATGTCTTGTTTGGTAATATGGCCTCCAAGAAAATAATGTCAAATTTAAATTTGTTTGTCATGACTAAGAAAAATAGAATTAGACAGATTTATTACTCTCCTGGTACCATAGAAAAATAAGAATTATAGATGGAGAGAACCTATATTTTATTCAAACTTGTTTCATCCAAAGTACTTGTGCACAACTACCACCAGTCATATATTTAGTTTTATTCTTATATTGGGTTATTGTGTTTTATTTCTTACTAAACCAAGAGAATTGGTAATTTCCAAGTAATAAACAGGAACTAATAATACTTTTAGATCAATTGACAACCAACATAATATGAATCAATACATGTTTGTAAATTATTAATTTGATCTTAGGATAGAAAATTCTATAATTAATTATAGAAGCCAAATATCATAGGATTCATTTTATAGAAACTAGATGAGACTACATAGGATTTGACTAAAATGAGAACATAAACCAATGGCAAACATAATATTTGTATGAGAAGTAGTGAAATAAAACAAACTTACAATCATACCCCTAGATAAAGAATTGTCAATTGGTTCACCATCCTCATCCTTGTTAATTTCAGTAGAGGTGGTCATGGGAGTAGAAGTATGTTTACAATTGTCCGTTTTTAATCATTTAAGAAGTTCTTTAGTATAAATTTATTGATTTAGAAAAATCCCACAAGGGGTTTTCTTTATTTGAAAACCCAAGAAATTTGCTAATTCACCTATACTCATTTCAAATTATATTTGCATAATATCACTGAATAAAGAATGAATATATTCTTGTGATGTTGTAGATATAATATCATAAACAAAAGTTTAAGCAATGAGAAAATCAGAATCATTTTTCTTGATGAACAAAGTAGAGTAAGATTTTCCAATAGTGAATTCGTGTTCAGAAAGAAATGTTTTACGATGATCTTACCAATTTCTAGGAGCTTGTTTCAACCCATATAATGCTTTTTTTTAATATGATAAAGATAATGTCTATCCTCAAAACTTGGGGGTTGAGCGATATAGACTTTCTCCTCAGTTATTCCCTTAAGAGAAGCACTTTTTACATTCACTTGAAATAATTTGGTATTCTTGTAAGTTGATAGGATTTAAATCATACGAATAGACTCAAGACATACAACATGGGCATATGTTTCATCAAATTATATGCCTTCTTGTTTATTATGTCCTCGAGAAACTAGTCTAGCTATATTTCTTTATTACTTCCTTGGATTCATTGATTTACTACAAAAAACCCATTTCATACCAATGATTGTTTTATGCTTAGATTTTGGCAATAAATCCAAAACATCACTTTTTGTGAATCGATTTAACCCCTATGACATGAAAGTTATCTAATAATCATCATTAAGAACTTAATCCACTTTTTTAGCCTCAATAGCTGATACAAGTTCCATATTTGCTTCATCTCTAAGATATGATATAGTTTTTACTTTGTCAGAAAGGATTTTCAATGATAAGTTCTTGGGTATGATCTTTAATTAGCTTAGATTTTCAATAACATTATCATTATTAGTTTCAATATTTAAGTATTTTATAATTGGGAGAGTATCATTGTCTAAGGTATCCTTTTGTGAAGTTTTATGGAATTTAAGATGAATTGATTATTGAACTTTCTTTGTGGTCAGATTATATGTTCTATAAACTTTGCTTGTGGTTGCAAATTATACGAAGAAATCTTCTCTGAATTTAGATCAAACTTGTCTCTATCATCATTAATATTACGAATAAAACATGAAGTTCCAAAAGTGAGAATGTAGTCAAATCTAGGCTTTTTAGTGAAAAGAAGTTCATAAGGAGTCCTTTTGAGATGAGGATGTATGGATATATGATTTGGCACATAACATGAAGTATTTATATAATCATCCCTATATTTTTTGGGGTTATTATGTTCTGAAAGAAATGTTCTAGACATTTCTCGTAAAGTTATATTCTTTCTTTTAACAATAGCATTTTGTTGTAGGAACATTTTTGAATAAAAATCATGACCATATCCATTCGAAGAAAAGATCCTAAAATTTATGATTTTCAAATTACCCACCATCATCACTTCTAAGTGTACAAGTTTTTGTTTGAAATCCATTTTCAGGTATAGTGCAAAGTTTTACAAAAAAAAATGGTAACATCCTTCGCAATGAACAAATGTATCCATGCATATCTACAATAATCATTAACAATTACAAAACATCATCTTTTAACACCAATAGATTGAGTCCATATGGGGCCAAATAAGTCCAAGTGAGTAACTTCAAGTGGTCTAGAAGTATTAAACATAGATTTTGATTTGTAAGAATTTTTTTCACTTACCTATGCTACATAAAAACGTTTCATGTTTATCAATAGATATTTTACGCAATCCTCGAGCCAAGTTAAATTTAAGTATCTCTTTGATCACATGACTACTAGCATGTCCTAATTTCCTATGCCACATATCATTTTCAATAAGGCATTTTCCTTGGATAGGATTAATGGAGTTAGGTCTTGTAATGTATAAACTTCCAACTCTATTTCTTTCATAAATGTCATTATGTGTGTTTTCATTAGATAATTTATAGTATGATCTACTGAAAAGAACATCATATCCATCATCACATAGTTGACTCACACTAAGAAAGTTATGATGTAACCCATCAACTACTCGCACATTTTTAATTGAGTTTAGATCTAACATTACCAATTTCAATGATGGTTGATTTTCCATTGCATTCAAATGTAATAGATACACATCTTTTCTTTTCAAGTTTTGTGAAGACACTTTTATCTTCTATCATATGTTTTGAGAAACCAATATCAACAACCTAGTCCTAAGGTACAGGAGGTGTTTTACCCAAGTAGTGTTCCTGGTTGTTCTATATATAAATCCAATAAATAGATTCATACCTTTGGATCCTATAAGATAAAATTTCAAATCATATCAGATAGAAATTGAATGATAATTAGTCCAATAGAAGATGTAAACATCAATATATCAACAATTTAAAAGAATACTGACAGAACCATCTTCAATCGATTTGTAGCTTGCTCTAGGGGTCCCTCGGTCGATTTTTTTATTGAATGGAAGTTTGTAACAAAATTGTAATCATATAACATTTTGTTTGAAAAAATATATTCAATGTTGCCATAATAACTTGAGACACTGACTGAATATATTCAATTTTGAATATGGTTAGAATCTCAAGCAACCTCTTTCATCAATCTTGAATAGGACATTTGAAACCCAAATCATATCCTTAGATCCCTTCTTTCTGTAAGAACATTGAAATGAATAATGTGTAAGGCGTCCACAATAGTCACAAGATATATGAAGCATATATTTTGTGTTTGAAGAAACTTGGGAAGTAACTACTCTATATCTAGATTGAGTTTTATCTTTAGGTACATACCCCAAACCTCTTCTCCCGACTTGATTGTATAGATTATGCAAAACATTGTCAATATTTATGTTTCCGTGCATGATTTTGGAGAGGGTATTTTCTCTAAAGTATTCTCATTAATAAACCTAGATACATCTATTTTTCAATTGTCAATATTTGATTTTAATGCATCTCTTTCAGCTATCAAAATATCATATTTGAATGATCACATTAAATAGGTTGATATTGATAGTTTTGCATGCTAGCTATAAGCTCAATGTTTTGAGAAGATAGAGAGGTATTATGTTCCTCAAGTGAGATATTGTAGACTTCCAAACATTAATAAAGAACTATAAGGTATCATTCACAACTTATACATCATCAATCATTTTTGCCAACTTATTTCTTACTTATACATCCAATAAGCTCATTATAAGTCTCTTCAAGAATGTTAATGATTTCTTATTTAGGTAAATAAGATATGTGTACCTCATTTGATGCTTCTTCCTCGTTTGATTTGGTCATAATGCATTCAACACTTCATAGTCTTCATTTTCATTTTGACTCCTCACTAGATGAGTCTCAACATGCTTTATAAGACTTGTCCTCCTTATCCTTCTTATGATTTTTATTCTTGAAGAATTTCTTGCCTTTGAATAGATTTGGGAATTCACTCTTTATGTGTCCCTTCTTTCCACATTCAAAACATCTAGAAGAGAAATAAAAATGACTAGCATTTTTGTTAGAATGAAATATCTTATATTTCTTACCATTCACAATGAGTGCATCCTAATCACTAGTTTCATGTCTAGATTGGATGGTGGCTTTGAATGCTAGGCTTTTCTTGTTTTCTTGATTCTCCTCATCATCTCTTTGAGCATTATCTTGGAGCTTTACCTCATAAGTCTCCTAGTTTCCAATGAGTTCCTCTACTAATAATGTGGATAGATCATTTTTTTATGGTTACCTTATTTTCATACTTATATGACAAGGATCAAAGTGTCATTGTAACTTGATCTAGTTCCAAAATTTATTTTACAGAGGCACTCAAACCATTGATAATAATAGAAAATCTAGAATACATTTCAGCAATGGTTTCATCTTTGCTCATGCAAACTGATTCTGGTTTATGTTGTAGCATATTCATCTTAGAATAATTTATTTGTTTGGTTCCTTCATGTATTATAGATAATTTTCTATAGATTTCATAAGAAGATTCACATGAAGATATAAAATTTGATTTACAAGTTGTGATAGAGCACATCTTTTTTGTCTTGACAAAATGGGAGGGATATCTATCCCAATGCTAAAATTATTTACCATATTTAGTAGTTTTTCCATGGCTTCTCTTGCATTATCGAGAGTACAAATTGAGTTGTAAAGGATATAATAGCTATGGCATTCAAAGTTCCACCCTTTACTGTTGTTGCATTCCATTTCTCCAATTCCACATCTGGAAAATAATATGGAGAAATGATAATCTTCCAAATATCAAAGCTAATGCCTTAAAAGTAGAATTTCATCCTTCTCGTATGGTAGGTGTAGTTGGATCCATCAAACATCTATGTCTAGCTAACATGAGTTACGCCAAGGTTGACATGACCGGGTACATTTTTTCTCATTCTTCAAGACTTATGAAATCTCCTTGAATACCTACTATGATACCAATTGAAATATCTAGAGGATGGGTGAATGGAAAATTGATTTCTCAATAAAACAATATCATAAAATGCAAGTGAATTATAAATAAAGTGTAACTAATCAACCACCACAAGAGACACACGATTTATGGAAGTTTTAGCATGAAAGTTTGTACGTCCTCCCTTAGTGGTCTCCTACAAGGATTTTCAACAATTTTTTTATTTACCTCACAATGACAAATAAAAAGTACAGTTATTTACACATCTTCTTTCACATCTGTAGAAAAGCACCAATAGTTGACCACTTCTTTCACAACTATAGAAGAACATTGATACTTGACCTCTTCTTTAACGAGTGTATAAGTGGATCGATGAGAAAAATCCTTCTCCTTTCAAGCCTCTAGACAAACCTTCTCGCAAGAAGAAGATCTAAAGACACTAGAATAGTAGGAATAAGATTGGATAAAGGAAACATTAATTTAGCTCATAACAACTACAATGATCGTATAAGTAAGCTAATGAGACACATCCATAGGGATTAGGACAAAGGCTATTGCAATGGACTAACACACTTGATTGGAGCTTACATTTCTGTAAAGAAGTAAAATCACCTCCTTACTAAAAATTTGAACAATAGAACCTCCAGTCCAAACACACTCAGAAGGTATGATGGAGTGGGTGTAAAATTTTCAAATCTTTATATAATGGTAATCAAAAGACCAAAGTATATCAACGGAATAAAAATGTGACTATATTCAATTATAAAACAAAGGGTTACAACTTACATCATAAGGATCCATGTAGAGGAAATCTAAACCACCTCAAGATTGTCTCCAAGCTTTAACTTCACAATCTAAGTCTAGGACATTAAGCCTTATCATCCAAGTCCTCCACCTAGTGTTGGAAGCATACCCCAGCAAAAGAGAAATAATAGGAGACATCAGCATAGGCTGGTATGTGCATACTAAAAAGTAAATTGAGCAATTTATAAAGAATAAGGGACATCAAAATAAAAGTCTTCTCATGCAAGAGATAAGGATTACCCAATCGGGCATAAAAGAAAAGAATCATCATCATCATAAAAGAAGTTACTTGCCATAAAATAATAAAGTAGTGCCACAGAAGCACATATCAAGATTTGGGCACATAACCCATCAAGATTTTTGGGCACACAACCCATCATCAATTTGGGTACATAACTCATCATAAATATCATCAACCTGCATGCATGTGAGATAAGTATAGTCGTAGAACAATATAAACACAATTGACGGCCAACCCTCATAAAGTTGAAACCTAATAGAGAAAGGAATACTGCCAATCTCCCAATATATAAAGTTGAGTATGGATTACCGCCACACTCGATTACAGAGGAATGGTATACTGCCACCCTCCAATTAAACAATAGGGGATTACTTCCCCAAAACCAATGTAATTACACTACTCTAGTGCTACTGAATTACATAGCATATTTAATGTAGAGGCAAGTAGAAAGTATAGTCATACTGAAATAATATTGTTGCCATCACACAATGGACAACGCAAACAAATAAACAAATCCACTTCAAAGTGGACACATATCATCAAGTAAACTTCCACATCATAGTGGGCATATAATGTCAAAGGTCCAACATGCACCAAGGCATAAGGAACAGAGTCAAGAGAATATCTATGATCACAAGATCAACAACAAATAAGGTAGTTCACGTGAATCAAAAGGAAAGATAATGTGTAAAGGCTATTGTCCATAGGACCAAGAGAAAGAAGAAACATAGGCTAATTGCTCAAAGTAATAATCGGGGATGCAAACATACCTCAACTTCAGATTCAAACGATCCAAAGTCACTTCTAGGTCCAAGCCTAGGCTTCCAAAGCACCTATTAGTATATATGCGGGATTAGGGTTAGATTTACATTGATTACATAAACCCTAAAAACCACCTTTTTATCATTATGTGAATTAGGGTTCCAAAACCATGCCATATTTTAGTATATGTCATTAGGAGTCCAAAACATATTTTATTTTATTTTCTGACTTATATATATTTAGTTATGATTTTATAAGTTAATTCATCTTTAATTAGATTCATTGAAAACACTTGTTATTAAAAATTATATTTAGCCATAAAAACACATACCATTAGAAATATCTTATTTTTCTAATTCCAATGAGTATTTATTTGTAATTTTTGGACATGCAGTTTAAAAGTTATGAATTTTTCATTCTCAACCAATCAGAAAACAAGGAAAAGCCAACTCAGTGAGAAAAGCTGGCACGAAGGAGAGGGTGGGACCTACCGTGTGTGCTGGCCCGATTGGAAGCAGCCCAGTCATGGGTTCAACGGCCAAGTTATCCATGCCAAAGGCAAAAGAAAACTATGGTTGAATTACCAAATTACCCCTGCTCGGGAAACAAAAGAACGAAGGAAAAACAAGGGCTAGGTGAGCAAATACACAAGGGAGATTCATCCTCCCCAGGCCACTCCATGGCCACCTCTACCGCAAATAGGATCTGGGGAAGATTTGGGCAAAACCACGATTCGTCACCAAACTTAAAATTGAGAGAAAGGAAGGAAGGATAGGGAAGAATCGAACTCACTGAGAGCATCAATATTGTCGGAGAAGCACAGAGGAGGAAGGAAGAGGCACCGGAATGCTTTGGTCAATGATCCCTTCACCGGCGGCCATGCGAGTGATAATGACAAAACTAAGAGAAGAGGAGTGTCGCTTAGGGGCTGAGGACGGTTTTGAGAAAAACGCACAAGAAGGAGGAGCGGTGAGGACACTTCTGTGAAAAACTATGGAGAGATGTGAATTGGGCATCTCCTATATATAGAGCATTTAAGCACGAGTAAATGATCAACTAGTTTAGAAATGAAAAAGGAAACTAATGGAAGAAAAATCATGGAAAACAATTGAGAAATGAAGATTCTAGAAGAAGTAGAACTCCTGTTGTTAATGTACATGTCCGTCGGGTCTCCTACTCGAGGTAGGAGACAAGGTCCGAGCTGCACGATCCAGATCGAACGGTCCACAAATCTCATGAAATCGGGAAGGCATGTGATAGGGAAACAATAGGCAGGCAATCATTTAAATTTGCATGATATATATTAATTTCAAATCTGATTAAACCAAAGTTGGAAAACATTATATCCTTATTTTCTCTTTCTTAAATTGAGGGTTCAAACATTACCCAAATTAGATGAAATTTTGCACAGAGGCCAATTAAGGCATTTAGATTATGAATATAAAATTAGATTTGCCTTTTGAGAACTTTCAGTGGGTTAAATAAATCAAATCATATTTTCTCTTTTCTCCTTCATTAATGGCTTTAGGATTATCCAAATTTTATTCAACTTGACCCACAAGTCATATTTAATGTGTTGGATACGAATTTGCCATCAATTTTACATATTGGAGTTGTTTGAGCATTTATTTAATATATAGAAGGTTCTACACACTTTCTCTCTCCTGATTTAACCTTTTAAGCAAACTTTCTCCAAATTGGATGAAAATTCACCCGAAGGCTATATTTATTATTTATATTATGAATCTAATATTATTTTCCTCTTTTGGAGTTATTTATTATTTTATTTGATATTTTTAAGGAAAACTCACATCTTCTTTTCCCATTTGAATTAAATGAATTATTATTATGTGAATAATGTGAAACTTGACTCCCAAGGTAATTGGGACCCAAGGAACACAAAATTGAACTTATATTTCACTTTTGGGATTTCTTTTATATGATATGTCATATGGCTCATTAGTGGCCCATTATCATTATTACTTATTCAATTACGTTCTTTATCATCTTATTACCATCCAAATAAATTATGTGACATATTAGATTACATTATTCATGCATTAGATTATTACGAACATTCTCTTAAGCCTAACCTCAACCTTTTTTGGCGAAGGACAAAAGGTAAAACTTCTAGGGTAGGGTCCAAGATCTGGTATGTTACAACTTCTCACTAGTAGGACATGGGAATTCAGTAGATAAGCTCAATGTAGAAATTCTAATAATGTTGAAGTGAACTATTATCCTTCCTAAGGTATCCTATTTATAGAAAACCATTAACAAGTGTTTAAATAGTTGCCAGAAGGTCTGAAACCAAGCTTACTGTACAAGTAGTTACTATAACATGATTAGTGGAATAAAAATGACTAATTGCATACTAACTAAAAAGCATGAATCCATCCCATCAGACAAACTTAGTTTCAACTGAACTTGAACTCATTCAAAAAAGAGCTCAATTTAGAGGCTCTATCTATCCAATTTTTAGAAATAGCAAACTATAATCGATTTGTGACTCGACCTATCCATGCTTGGTTAATAAAGAACTTGACCAAAAAATTCCCCTAAAATCTCATTCTAATTTTTGGAAAATGTATTAGATGATTTTTTAATGAGAAGTAACTATCCTAAAGACCTAATATAAGGCCTCTCTCTTTGTCTCTACCTCTCTTTTTGTATATATTATATATACATATATGCACATATATATACATACATACTAATATATATAGAATAATAGAATAAGAAGAATCACATGGTTGAGGGGGGACTAATAGCTACCCCCATCCCAAGTTTATGACGTTTAGCCTCTCATGATGCAAATGAATAATATCAAAACAATTTAACATGTCCATTGCCTTTAATGATAAATATAAAATAACTATACCAGATTTACCCACCTTCTGGATGAGAATACTCTCCTCTTATGTGATTGATCAAGATCCTAATTGACCAAAGTGGTAGGTCGATCACTCTTGCTCTGACTATAGATTGTTTCTTCATAACAATTCCTCTCTCGAGGAAGTAAGTGATAAAACTATTGATGAGATGTTGGGTGGTTGAATGAACTGCTAGATCATTTTAGAGATTCATTAGTGTCACTATGGTCTTTGACTTAGAAAATCAGCATCTCCTCTTATTGATCAAAGTTAGGATGTCCTAAAAGTGAAGCCATGTGGACCTATTTATAGGTTGGACTCAAGCCATATTGATTTCTAATTGGTCCATGTGGTCGTCGAGAAATTTACGTCGACTATATCGATCAATGCACTCAATCACTTCTACTCAATTCCTTGGGGTTCGGTCAGTACATTATGTAGTTGTGAAATTTTGGCTTCAATTGGCATCTATCGACTTGTCTAGTGGGTGATTGTTGAATTTATTAACCTCGATTCTTGATTGTTGACCACCAATAAGGGGTTTGATTGGTGAGGTTTGTCAACATTGCTAGCCTCTTTACTCAATTGGTATGCTTGATAGGAGACAATGATTGAGGTATGTTGCTTGGCTTTAGTTAAATGTTGACCTTTATCATTACTCTGTATTTTTTGTTCCATTGATGAGCGTCTATCACCTTGCTAATTGATTGGTGTAGCTCTATTGAGTGTCCTCTCAATTGATGGATGTTGATGGATGTTGATGGACTGGAGTTCATTAATATCTTATGGTCAGACTAAAATACAACCAAGTTCCAATAGTTTCAAAGATGATCATCAAAAGAGTGTTTTAGTTAACTTGGCTCAAGAAGAGTGAATGTACAAGTAGTAATTTATAACTTAGATTGATTCCACAGAAAATTAAGAATAAAATATTCACAAGATTGGATTTTATCACAATTCTCATGATCCAATGTTTGATAACAATAAACAATAGCACTCCACTAACATGTGACTAGATCGTTGTCTTTTAGGTAAGTCTTTTAAGAAGCTTCATCTAGATCTTCACATTCCTGATGACTATGATAACCTAAAAGTTAGTTTTATGATTAATTTAAATGGAGACCGGAACTAGGATTTCATCCACTCCCATGTACCTTGTCATGCATGAATAGCAATGGCACATATCCACTCTTGAGCACAGTTCACCAAGAGACACATGGAATTGACTACATGATATGAACTATAAAATAACCTCACAATCGGCTTATTTTTGAAGATAAACTTCATATTATTATCCATGGTGATTGGATACTTATATATATTAATATATTTTCCTATCTAGTAGAATATAAAGCATAACTAACAAACTATGAGAGGAAACTCCATCATATGGACATCTCATCAATGTTCCAACATTTGTAAATGGTGAAGACACTAAAAGTCACAACTTTTGTGATATTTTCTTCAGTAATTTGGTGTGGGTTTTCTAAAATCTTTGAGGCTCAACTAATTCTCTCAATGGAAATTGGATGTGTCTTATCACAACCTTGACAAAAAGGAATTATGTGATATTTATCTTGTTAACAAACACATTTTGGCACCTTGGATGGTAAGAAATGAATTCACTCACTCTAAAAAAATCACCCATTGGTGCTTGATCTGTACTTTCATTAAATAATGCTAAACTTCTATCCTAAAGCTCCTCATTCTAAAATGGACTCGCCAAAGGAGGGATATGCTACATAATTGAACGGTGCCATTTATATTATCATCCTATATCTTTGTAAAATCTCTTAAGAAAGGATCTAACACTAATTCCCTAGGCCTTCATGTCACCAAAATAAAATAAAAGTTCATATGATGTAGTTCTTGGGTTCAAGGAGGTTGCTTTCTATTTTTCATTTCCTGAATGACTACAAAATTTTAAAAAATATGAGAATAAAGATAATGAAAGATATGAAAATAATTATAGATTACCTATCATGATTACTAGGATATCTATTACAAATGTAATAAAACACCAGTAACAAGATATTGTAACAAACTCCACTTTTGAGTGTCTACCGATTAAGAGAGACCTTAAAGTTGAGATTATTACTTTAAATTTCTAGGATCAGATTTAATAAATTATAAAGAATAGTAAAAAAATTCCATAGAACTTTAATGAATATCTATATATTGAATTATACACCTCAAAATTTTTACATGAATACTCGGTAACTAATTTGTCCATAAATAAGAAGAAATAGTAAATTATCTAATCCTCCTTGCCTTATCTTTAATATATTCAAAATATTTTAGTATTTATCTTCATATCCTTTATTGTGAGTATCACCTACCTAAAAGGCTGAAAAAAAAAACACGATCAACATATTTATATACTGGTACATGGGTTCAACCAAAACATCACATATACATATATTCAACAATTCTTTAACAACACATATGAACTTCTATTTCCTTTCATATTCTAGTCCATTCTTGGTGTGTCCTCTCATGTGCAATCACTATCAATCATTGGAATTATGTTCATTACCCCTTGATAGGTGAAATCTAGGGTTCATAATATTTTATATATTTATGTGATACTCTTAGGGGCCTTATAGTTTGCATGAAATAAATAAACACACAACAAATATCATTCATTGAATCTTCGAGAAACTCGTCAATCGTCAAAAGTCAATACATATAATCATAAGCATAACCACATACCTTTTTGAAGTACCATGTAAAATATTTCATGTACTTTAAGGATGGAATCCATTCATCCAGAGTAGATCAAGCAATCAATCATTCAATAAACACTATCTAAATGTACATATACTACATATGTATCACCAACACATTCTTAACATATTAATCAGACCTAACCTAGGTCTTAGAGTGGGGTTTAAGGTTGTCTCCCGATTTAGGCTAGGAGTAAGAGTACCAAACCCTATTCCATCGCATTATGATTCTCTAAGGTTATAAACCCTAATTAGACATAGGTGAACTTTAATCGGTGTTTGATTATCACATTACAGTTTAAATAAATCGAATCATGAGGTTTTAAGATTTCTATATATCAAGATGCATCATCACTAAACCCTAATCATCTTTCTTAAAGATTGAAAATCCTAAAATATCATCCTTATTAAGTAAATTCAATTGGGATCTTAGAACATCATTATATTTGGAAAATATCATATTTGATCAGGAAATAACTGAATTCAATGTATTTAACACATTATTCATCATAACTAGGGTTTAATACATTAATCACCTTAATTCCATATGTATATGATTGTTTACCCCAATTATATATCATCATCAACATCATTATTCTTATTTGACTTCATGATATTCATAGTATCATGTATTATAACATAATAAACAGATTTATTGATATAAGTATGGCTTTTCTCAAATCTAGGGTTTGTATCCATTAATCACTTATTGATCATGTAACTATACATTTTGGACTATGATCTAAATCAGGCCTTGAATTCATGTTATTCAGTTCTACATGTTTTTCTGATCAAATCCATATATAATAGCATACTATTCCAATTTACCAATTAATTACTAGACTTACTTTTGTTGACTCTAGGTCATTGTTGACTCTAGTCCTAAGTTGACCAAACCCTTATTTTGATGATGACTAAATGATTCCACTTATTTTTTTTAATGCTTCTATTTGAGTGATTTCATATTAGGTACAAACACACTCCAAATTCCCTAACTTGCGCATCTCAACTTAGGCGAAAAGATAAGTAATGTAGTGCAATTTTGTGGAATATGATGTAAATCCATTAGAATCACATTGTAAACTACTTGTAATGATTGTATGACTTGTAATTAAGCTTAGAAAAAAATAGGAGCACTTAAATCAATTAAATCATTTAAATGACATTTTCCAAAATTCATTATAGGTTATTTTTCGATCGGGTTACAAATTCAAATAATCCCTTGATGGATCTTGAAAATGTCATGGCTCGGTCGAGTTGCACACTCACATAACTCGACTGATCCCTACACTAAAGCAAAATCAATTTAATCTATGGGTCGAGTTTCATCCAGGATAAACTCAACCTATGGTTCAAATTGGCTTTGACATATAGTGCAATCGGTCGAGTTACCTTTTTTGAAACTCGACTGATGGCTTTGTACAAAAAAGTGAAGAAAAGTGTTTATAATCATTATAGTGTTGCAAAACTTGAAAAAATATATGTCGCAACACCCCAAATGGCTATTATTCATCCTTAAGTGTTCCCAAATCCTTCTAGGCATCCCCAACCATAAATAGCACCACTTAGGCTTCATCCCATGGTGAGCAAAGCACTATGAAGGTCCCTATTCTATAGTTGAGTGCATCCTACATCCTCCTCTCTCTTTCTCTAAGATTAATCACTTGCTACATCTATTAGAGTGAGTAGGAGATTTGTAAGAGATATAGCTAGTTCTACATGTATATCTTGTGAGGCTCTCACTTCCTCCACCTCCCAATCTCGTATTTCCATCATGAAGATGAAGATGAAGGTAGTCTCTCTTGGCTAAGAGAGGTGAAGAAGTTCAAGGGTAAAGACTTGGCATAAGAGGTGGGTAAGCCCTTGGTGAAGGCAGAAGACTCCTTGCTCGAGTGGATAAGTCCATGGTGAAAGCCTCTCCTTTGGGAAGGTGAAGTCAAAGGCTGAAGATCCAAGAAGAGTGGGTAATTTCTTTAGGTCAATGACTTGTACAAGAGTGGGTAAGTCCTTGCAAAGTGGGTAAGTCCTTAGGTAGGTTGAAGACTCTTGGCTTGGATAGGTAAGTCCTTTACAAGGTCATCTATTATATGTCTTATGATTAATATAAGAGTGCAATGGTTGAGAAATCCTAGAGCTTGACCTCTCTAGGTAGTGGACTGACTCTCTCCTAGTTTAGAGAGTGGGATCACTCAAAAATAGCTTGTTCAAGTGATTGTTTCAATCTATCTCATCCTTGTTGTGTATGTTTAGTTGCACATCAAATTTCCCCACCCCCCCTCTAGAGCATCCAATCACCCGTCCTAGGATCCAACAATTTTAAATTAAGCATATATGGGACAATAATAGAGTGACAAGTAAGCAATCAATCACATCATCTGATCTTGTCGTGCGGGCTGGGTCGAGCCAATGAACCAGAACCAAAGCAGCTCAGGATTCCATGTGGATGGCTAGGGAATAAAGTTAAATGACCCTACTACCCCATCACAATGATCATGATGGATCACGCAAGAAAGAGAACTGGGGAAAAATTTTTAGGTTTTTGCTTCTCCCTCTCGCAGCTCAGGCTATTGTCACGGCCATGGCCTAGGTCAACCACAAGGTAGACTCTCACCTTCAAAGAATATTGGAGGCAAAATAAGACTAAATCAAATCTTCTTGGGGTCTATAGACTTGGGAGGCTCTCTGGCTTGAGCCAAGAAGGACCAGAAGGCTGAGTTCTATGGTCTAGAAACTATGAATAAAGAAGATATCCAGGGATAGGAAGAGTAGGAGGAAATTACCATATGAATTGCTAATTTGAAGCTTACAAGAGGTCCTCATGACTCTCGTGTTCCTCACATCAATCTTTTTATGGTCCATGGTTGTTTAGAGACTCTTGGATGAAACACCTTCAGGTTTGGATCTCATCGAGCAATTTGCCTTGAGGGGTAGATGAGATGAGGAAGGAGGAAACATGAATTGGACAAATTCCTTAGCATCACCCGACAGTATACATGCCCTTATATAGGTTGTGGACTCATAGGGTTAGGGGATCATAAATCGGGTGAAATGGCTAATCTATCTAAGATTGGGGATATCCTTTATTCCATGATAATGCCAATCCCGTGGTTGGTTAGGTTTAGATTCTTCCCCCAAGATTGTTGGAATCGTTACTTAATGATAAGGAGGATCAGTGAGGGTGGGGAAGATAACTATCGAGGCATGGAACCCTATATTTCCCCAGGACTTTGTATTGTGGGAAGAGATGATGGCCTCCACGCTCGCAAATCTAGTCCCGGATGCCAGAGTCCAAGTCCAGAGGGACTCTGTCCCTTTTTTTTTTAGATAAAAGTCAATTTCCTTATTATATTTATGTACGCCACGCCACTGCTCCATTTTATCCCAACATTTAGGGTAATGATATTATTCCAATTATTTTCCATTGGTTAAAAACAAAACATTAATTATCCAGTTACTTAGTAGAAACTTGGCTTCTAAGAACAATGTATCAAGAAATAGAATTAGAGTACTTTCACTTTATATATATGAAATAGATGTATAGATAATTACTTATTTAATTATCTAGGATGATAATTATCTTAGAATTATCTAACATTTCTTTTGTTAGCTAATATTATATTATTCATCGACTAAAAATATTGTGAATATTTATCATGAGCATGAAGTATAGAATCCATCATTATTCTCTTGAGTGCCTATATGAAACCCTAATATACCCAAATTAGCTTGATTTGTGTTCTACGGCCCAAGGCCCATAACTTGACTTTCCAGAACCCTTAACTAATCTTAATTATGACATCAAAGTATTCCTCATTAGTTAAAACCTCTTCTTCATATATGTGCTCAGTTTTTCATTTTTTAAGTAAATTGGAGATTTACTCTAAGCCTAGGGATTCGATTCATCATTTCATCAAGGTCATACCATTGTTCTTATGATTATAATATTACTATGATTATCTTAACATGAATCTCCATGTGCTACTATTGAATTCATAATCATAGAATCTAAATTTACTAAAATTGAGGATCTTACATTCACTCCTCTTTAAAGGAAATTTTGTCCCCAAAATTCAAATCGACCTAGTTTATGGAAGACGATAACTCATGTTATCCTCAAACATTAGGGGTAGAAACCTTTCTTGAGTAAGCATATCTAAGTCATCTATGGTAACTTTTATTGATACAAAATTTTCCATATTATTGAGGCTAGAATCCAAATTCACTTAAATAATAGTTCCATGCCCCAATCATGCATGCTATTATCACTAGATGATTTCAAATATACCTAGTGATCACATTTTCACCTAGGTTTCTAAACTATTATTCATCTAATTTCATATAAGGGTGAGGTAACACCTCAAAACCAAGGATAATGTCATTAAATCCAACTTAGGGTATCCATCTTCACAAGACAATTTAATGTATCATATGTGGCTACCCAATCTCTACACCCATAATAAGATGAAATAAAAATTTGATTGTAGTCCAAATACAAAGTTCAACCTATTCAATGTGTAGAGATAATGCACCCACATGTCATCTTATATTCTGAAATTGTTAGGTTGAGTCACTTTCAACAATGACTATTAACCATCAATGTATTCAAATTTCAAGAATTTTCCTTTGTAACTTGGACTCATGGATGGTGTCTTTATCACCCTTGAGTTTGTACACAAATCCCTTTTAATTCTATTTCAACCATCAGTACATATGTTCTTGCATTCCTTATTTATACGTCTCATTAGCCTTAGGCATTCCCTAAATGTCTCTAGGGGTATAGGTACTTTTAGATTTGATCCTCCCTTTGACCTTGTGGGTCTTAAGTGCTTATGGAGTGCCTCTCACATATACTCCTTGATCCTCATGAACCATAAAGGTGGTCAATCTCCTAAATCCATGATCCTGGGTACACACAGATGGCTATGTCTTTATCCCATGGGCCTTATGCACTTAGATAATGATCACCTCATGATCCCTTGGGTCTTATATACCTTTCAAAATCCCCCCTTGACCCTAGGGTTGACTGAGGACTCTGCCCTCCAAGGGTTTATTGAGATGCCATAACTTCATTTCCTGCATTCTTTGCATTAGTTATTCCCACATGACCCCTTGGGCCATACACACATAGAAAGTGACTTTTCATGAGCTCTTCCCTACATAGGGTTAATGTGAGGCTCAACCCTTTACTCCATAGTGATAGTGTGGGGCTCAAAGATTCCTTTCATAGGGCTAACATAAGACTCTTCCTTACCTAGGTTTAATTTGAGCCAAACTTGAGTTTCTTCCCTACATAGGTCAATTTCATGCCTCACCCAATCAACTTCCCAACATAGGGCTATGTTAGACCACTTCCTTGTATAAGGATAAATAAAAATTTGTATTATCATTATTTTTATCATCTCACTGTTTTAGGGTAAGGGTTTCCAAATATCATCATGTTTATATGTCCCATGACTCATCCTTTCCCAAAAGAGTATATCTTGGGATTTCTCTAAACAAGGTCTTCATATTTACATACATTGGAGTTATATTTCCCATCTGACAACTTATTTTGAGTAGGTAGGGGTAGAGGCTTCTACACATGCTCCCATACCATACCTTCATATTCCATCCTTTTTAGGGTTAGGTCTTTAGAGAGCGTATGAAGCTTGTGTAATTCTTAGCATGAGATTGGTCAACTCTCATTCTATGGGAGGTCCTAACTAGGGTTTGATTCTTGACCTCTAGGATGAGTTTAAAATTTCTAGCCACAACCTGACCCCACGGATTTAGGGTTATGCCTCCCCAATACATCCTTTTTCCCATCTTAATTTAACCCACCTGAGGTCGGGACACCAACTCTAAAATTGAGTTGAGGGTCTTTCTGATTTCATATGTTACATTTATATTCCAAACCTTTTGTGTGCATCATGCATGCATCACTTCCATGTACTTGCAAGCATGGGAAACTAATGTATCTAGCACGGAGTATCCAAACCGTATTACCCATACCCATTTGTATATTCTCTTTCCTTTAGCCCTACTTAGGGTTTATATGGGTAGGGTTACTATTTCACCCATTCTACTCCTATCCCCCATGATTAGGGTTTAGGGCTAGGGACTACACCTGCATCTTAGGGTTTTGGACACCATGTGACCTATTAGGGTTTTAATACCTTATTGGGTTACCCTACTCAAGTACTCTCGTCGATGAATGGGTTTACCCATACTTACATCTTTCTAGGGTTTACCCTCACTAGAGGGACCTACACTACATGTCACATCTTTTTACGTATATTTTTGTTATTAAGATTACTTTATATTTGGAGGATGATACCTTAATACTACTTCATCTCATTACTCTAACTTGGAGATGAGGAGGTAAGTGCATTTTTAAGGTTTATTAAGCATAGAGATAAGAGGAGGACAAATTTAGAGATGAGAAACCCATACGAAACGTCATTTCATACACAACCCTAGGTTCTGCCCAAACAACTGACCCTTTCTAGACACCATTAAAATTATTTGTGCCCTAACAATATTCCTTATAAATCTAAGAATTATTTGAAATCATAAACTATTAAATTTAAATTGCTCCTGTCTCTCATACCAATTGTAACAACCCCCACTTTTGAGTGTCCCTCAATTAAGAGAGACCTCAAAGTTTAGAATCATTACTCTAAATTTTTAGGATCAAATTTAACAAATAATAAAGAATATTAAATAATTTCCATTAATTTGTACTTGATTGAATACATATATTGAATTATACACCTTGAAGGTGTTATATGAATACTTCAAGAACTAATTTGTACATAAATGGGAAGAAATACTAAACTATCTAACCATCCTTTCCTTATCTTTAATATCTTCAAGAGATTTAAATATTTATCTTCATGTCCTTTATCGTGAGTATCAACTACCTAAAATGCTGACAAACAAAATGACGTCAGCGTATTTCTATATTGGTATGTGGTTCATCCAAAACATCATATATACATATATTCAACAATTATTTAATAGCACATATGAATTTACATTTTCTTTCATATTCTAACCCATTCTTGGATTGCACACTCGAGTGTAATCATTGTCCATCATTGGACTTATGAGCATTACCTCTTAATGTGTGAAAATTAAGGTTCAAAAATTATGTATATTTATGTGATACTCGTAGGAGAGGGGCTTCATAGTTTGTATGAAATAAATAAAAATCGAGTAGATACCGTTCATTCAATCTTTGAGAAACCTCGACAAACGTTGGAGGTCGATATATATAATCATAAGTGTAACCACGTACCTTTTTGAAGAACAATGCAGAATATTTCATGTACTTTAAGGATGAAATCCATGCATCCAAAGAAGATCAAGAAAGCAATCATTTAGTCAATATTATATGCATGTACATATATTGCATATGTGTCACCATATATTAGTGACATATCAATCAGACCTAACGCAGGTCTTAGACTGGGGTTTAAGGTTTTCATGGGTTTAGGTTAAGAATAAGGGTATCAAACCCTAATTCCATCACATTATGATTTCCTAAGATTATAATCCCTAACTAGACATTAGGTGAACTCTAATCAGTATTTATTTATCACATTAAGATTTCAATAAATCGAATCATGAGGTTTTAAAATCTATATATATCAAGATGCATCATCATTAGATCCTAATCATCTATATTTATGATTGAAAAGACAAAAAGATCATCATTATTAACTAAATTCAATTGGGAACTTAAAATGTTATTATATTTGACAAATATCTGATTAGAACGGGAAATAATTGTAATCAATGTTTTAACACATTATTCATCAAAACTAGGGTTTACTTACATTAATCACCCTAATTCCATAAGTATATGATTATTGAACCCAATTATACATCATCATCAACATCATCATTCTTATGTGACTTCATGATATTCAACAGTATCATATATTATTGTTGGGTTTTAGGGGAGACAGAGAAGGCAGCGGAAACAAAAATTTCTCCCCAAACCCATACTGAGGAAACTCGTCAACGTCTATATAATAGGAAAGGATGGTTTGTGGAATCATACCTTGTCCCGAGTCTTGCTCGGCGACAATACCTCGCGCAATGCGCGGTCTTCAACTCCGGACTTCGACGGTGTCTGTGCAGCTCCTGGTCGCACTGGGACTGACAACTCCTACTCGAACTAGACTGTCAGATGACAGTTGTCCTCCTAAGCGGCAGTGCCTCCCGCCTCTGTAGTAGTCCACAAGGACCACCTAGAACTCCACTCTCCTTGTCCCACAAGGAAATGGAAGGAGTCGCACCCTCCTGTTGACGTACTAGTCGCCAACACGCTCTCCTGCCTCCTGTTACAACTGCAGTTGTCCTTCCCTTACTGCACCTCCCTTTTGCGGGAAGCACTTGCTCGGGCTCTCTCACGGTTACCAAAACCAGAGAGAACGACAACTTGCAGAGCAACTGGTTTCACTGAGCTATACTTTGAGAAGCCCCTAATACCCCTATATATAGGAGAGTCATGGGACAGGGTTCTCCATCCCGGGCAATGCGGGACTAAAGAAGGAGTAGAAGGGTTCGAGAATTTTCCACAAAAGGCAACCGGTTCGCAACTTGAAATGATGTTCACAACTGAACCGATCGGTTCGGCCATTGAGCCGATCGGTTGGACCTGAGCCGATCGTTTGGGGCACTCCAACCGAACGGTTGGTGCCCTGAACCGATCGGTTCATGGTCCTAATCCGGCTCAAAAAGAATTTCCTTGTTTCTTTCCCAATTGGTATCGAATACCAATATTATTCCCAATCGAATTGGGCAATTTGAAACCAAAGGAAAATTCTTGCCGACATGACTTTTCCCAACTGATTGATTGCCCCAGTTGAGCCGATCGGTTCAACCCTTGAACCGGTCATTTCAACCTGGGCATGAGCCGATCGGCCTGGACACTCCAGCCGACCGGTTCAACAACCTCAGCCGACCGGTTCATCACATGAACCGATCGGTTGGGAGCACAGGTTGGGCAAAATCAGTCAATTGCGATTTCAATCAATCTGATACTCCAATCAATGCGTCCAACACCTTGAACCATACGATATTGAGCCATCGACTGATTGAGTGTTTAATTGAACACCAAACTCTTTTAGTAATCAATCTAAACATTGCTTTGTGGACAAAACTCCTCTTCCAGGTTAAATCCTATGTGTGTGACCCTGCATGTCCATTTCACGTTGGCAGTGAAAGTTCATAACACTTATGACTTCACAAGCAAAGAGCGGTTCCTAGTCACACATCAGTGCTACCCAAGTGAAAGTAGAAAGTTGGAGAACAACTTTCATCCTACAATCCGTGAATGGTGTTACAGCGAATGTATAATTCCTTTGTCACTGATATCCCAAATGAACTCGAGGCATGGAACAGTCATCCTGTCAACGTTCATTCACTTCCTTGATCTCAGAGTAGACTGGAAGAGATATGTATGACATCAGTATCATATACTGATTCACACATGCGTGCACGCCTTTCTCAATCCTACTCATCAAGTGGCCATGGATATCAAACTCCCTCAGGAGGGACAAATCCCATATCTATCACTCACCCCTCAAAATCCCCATGTGTCAAAGCCACCCAATCATCACCTTTATAACAACCCATGTTTCAGGACTGCGTTTGATGATGTCAAAGTGTGCCCAACGACATGTGTTGAGTGCAGTGATTTCAGGTCTAAGAATCACACTCACCACCATCACTGTGAGTACTGACTGTGACTACCATCTCATGGTTCCATGTGTCAAACTCATGGTGGGTCTGTCCGGTACCTTGTTCTCTAACAAGTACCTATGTGTTTGGTTTGATATCTCTATATCATGACTAATGAGACTCTGTCATCAACCAACACCACAATCTAGTCTTGTGTGTCATTGCTGTCTATCTACCTTCCACAATGACATCCGACTAGGGACATAACAAGAATGTACAAACTCTTAGCATCCGTATGATCTCATCGTTCAGGTCATGAACCTGAAGGCATACATCATTGAGTACTGTCATTCTCTAGACATTCAATCTGTTCTATCACTATCTCATATGACTGAACCAGAAAGAATTGGAAGCTCGCCTTTGATGTTTATCAAATCAATCTCAATGTATCCCACCAATCATCACATGATTGGCTCTCAGGGCATACATACCAACAGACTCCCACTTGCACTGCGAGCCAATCACCCTTGAATCATATTCATAGTGATCTTCAAACATGTCCCACATGTTACTGTGCTCTAGTGCCAACATAGTGAGTAATGACAACACCTTGCCAAAGTCTGTACAAATTGCATGTCTCGCATCTCTTCGCTATACGTCATACGTATGAGATGGAGTTGCCGTAATATGCGATCTAGTATTCCTTTGCTAACCTTTAGCCACATTGCATGATCAAGGATTCCAGACTTATCATCAATGAGTGGAATATAAGTTCATCTTATGAACTTCCAGATCCACATAGTATCTACTACTGTTTACTAACACATAGATACTCGGCATTTCCCTTTTAAATGGCTTTATTGGAACATTTCCAATTATCAACAAACTTTCACTTTTATACATCTTATGTATATATTTTGCGATTAATTTTCTGTCCTTTCGGAAGTTTGCATCAATGTAACTCTTTACATTAAACTCTTCCTTATCTCCATAGAACTAGTACTTCACAAGCACTTATCAAGTTCTCATGGTATTCCAGTAACCCTTACTGGAAGTAGATAGACATCCACTCGTCATGTCCTACATACGAGTTATCAGGATGAGCACATCATATTGCCATGTCCTACATACAAGATGATGAATGCATTTTATTCTTGCCATGTCATACATGCAAGATAATGGGATGATTACATACATGATAGATCCATATCTATTCTTAGTGTTCCCATTCTTCATAAGAATTGGACACTTGGCCTTGGGATACTAATATCCATGTAACATGGACAAGTTTTCTTCCACTGAATCTGTGCATACTGAACACTTCAGTACAGATTGCCAATGGATGCTTTCTCTTTCCAGGTCAAGAGATTTTCGAGAACTATCTCTATAGATCTCTATTCCTATCACATAGGAAACATCTCTATCTTCCTTAAAGATAATTTCCACATTCGTATTTCCAATCTAGAACATTTCCATTTCACATCAATATGTGGAATGTGAACACGCTCCCACTAAATCACAGATCCCTTCTTTATCTTTGACATATCAGTCAAACCCTTTGACTACATCATCAAAATAAAGATTCAATTTTGAGTTGCTTGAACTCAATAAATCACATTGATTAGTCCATTGTAACTTATAGACTTCATTTGCATTAGTGGATTTATAAACCTTATAGGTTGTGTCACGTACACATCCTGGTTTTATTCCTCATAGGAATGCGGTTTTAGTATCCATATGCCAAATGTCTTAGTCATTAAGTTGCAACAAGCATCATCCTTCTCAAAATGTTATCCATGTGTCTTAACACTTAAGACTCATCTGCAACTTATGGATATGATCCAATGAGTGCTACCATCAAGGTCATACCTTATGGTTCACATGGAAGTCATTTAGGATGTAATGGTTTTAAACCATAACTCAAGATTTGGTTCCTCATATTCATCTTGATAGTTGACTCATCACATGAACAACTCATCACATAGATAATTGAGGTGTATCTGTTAAAGATATAAGAACTCACAACCCTTGTGATTCTTAATTTCTTTTATTAGTGTGGGGTATTCATTTATTAAGAAGAATTCAGTTATTTGATAATCATTCTCTAGCTCCTTAGAGTATGATTCCTTCTTGATTCAGACATCACCATGCCTTAATCATGAGTTCACTATGATACACTATCATAATCACTCATAAGGATCTCAAACATTTGGTCCAAGTATTTTATTCATTGATCTCATCAAGAATTAATACTTTACCAAATTTGTACTTCATTTATGATAATCTTGAACACTTCAAGACATTCATATTGGTATTTCTCTAAACACCATTTGAAGTATTAGCATTTATTCCAATAGGTATGTAAATACATCACATGTATTATACCTAATAGGATAATCATTCTCCCACTACATTAGTGAAGATTGATTAATCATGTCCAAGATATTCATGTCTCTTACTGGTTCTATAACCAAAAGAGTCTAGATTTATCCATCACATGGAAACTAGAAATGAATTTCTCATGATTAATGCTAATTAAATTGTTTGAGTTATCTATAACTTTTAGGTATCGTCTTATCTTATGCATATCAAATATCATAAGATAAATAAGGCATTGCCACAAAGATCACATCTTTATAAATTGAAACATCTCTTTATTAATTGCCATCATTGTCACACAATATGCAAAAATAAAGTGTTTCTATCTATTGGCAAGTATGAAATAGCAGTTCATAACTGTATTACATGCCTTATTGGCTGAAAATAAACTAAAGTATTCCTATCTATAAAGGCAACACTTGCCCCAAGTAAGAATGTTTTACACTTTACATCTTGATATCATATATCTCAAAAAGTGTTACAAGTTTATTTACATGACACCTTCAAGTAGAGGCTTCAGTCGCCTCCTTCTTCTTTTGTTCTTCCAGGTAGAGAGGACAATTCCTTTTCCAATGTCTTGGCTTTTGACAATGGTGGAAATTTCCTTTCTTTGTCACGCCTCCCTTGGCCTTGAGAGCTGAAGATGGCTTGGACTCCTGGCTAGCTTCAGAACCTTTCTTAGCTTTGCCCTTGCCCTTGCGCTTGGACTTGCCTTTCTTGCTCGTGATCACCATCACGGACTTAGGCTTGTCCTTCTTCATCTGTAACTCGGCTGTCCTCAACATGCCCAACAACTCTGACAGTGGCCTATCAAAGTTGTTCATGTTGTAGTTCATCACAAACTGACTGTAAGATTCTGGCAACGATTGCAGTATCACGTCAGTAGCCAACTCTTGGCTCAGTGGAAATCCCAATCTCTGCAGGTTCTCCACATACCCAATCATCTTGAGTGTGTGAGGACCAACTGGATCTCCTTCTGTCATGACGCACTTGAACAATGCCCTAGAAACATTGTACCTCTCTTGTCGTGCCTGATCTTCATACATGTTCCTGAGATGCAGAATCATCTCTATGACACCCATGTTCTCATGTTACCTCTGCAACTCATGGTTCACTGAACATAGCATCAAGCACTTTGCATCAATGGCATCATCAGAATGCTTCTTGTAAGCATCCCTTTCTGTCCTTGGTGCATTAGGAGCGGGTTCCTCTGGAATTGGAGTATCCAGGACATAGAGCTTACGCTCTTGAGTGAGAACAATTCTCAATGTCCGATACCAGTCATGGAAGTTTGTCCCATTTAGCTTGTCCTTGTCAAGGACCGATCGTAAAGAAAAGTTGTTGTTGTTTGTTGCCATTTGAACTAAAAAAAAGGAAAATATGCAATTTTAGTCCAAAACTCATTTTTGACTTATTTGATTGATTTGAAAATTTGACGATATAATTAGGTCTTTAATTAATTATCGCTCCCACTATTTTACTTCAAATTGATAGCCCTCACCATCAATTCAGAAGACTGTAGCGTACAACCTTCTAGTGGGCAAGATCCTGAAATCCTCTAAGCCATGGACCAGCTAGGGCTGTCACCCACAACATAGATCTCTCAGGTAGGCAACTTTTGCCAATTGCATCATATGCAACTCTTGATAAGATGTCATATACAACTCTTTGCAATGATCATCTCCATGCCTCAAGGTACTAGATCCCATCTAGATCACCTTGTTAAGTCCGACCCAAAGAAAACACGATGAATATGCACCCTGCTAGGGCAGACCCACACATTCATCCTTCACGCTTCCACGAGATAGATGGTGCACCACGCTAGGGCGTGCCCACACTTGGTCGATCAAGCTTTTCGCGTGTGTCGCATTTGGAAGGCATCTAAAACTTAATATTTTAATGAGGGATTTGGTTTTATATACATATACATATCCAATCACCACAATACATAGTACGTATCATATACATGCTATATCCAACAGAAAACATGCACAAACGATAAAAAACGATGATTATCGCCATCCTAATGTGATTCCTCGAGCCAAGAGGAATCACGGTCATCTAGGTCTACATCACATGCAACCTTTACTGGATGAACTCTGTGTCTTGCCATCCGATTAGATCAACTCATCACATGAATGATCTGTACTCTTCAGCCGGTCGTCTGGGTGCCACCAGTCGATCGTTTGGCTCCTCCAACCGATCGGTTCGCCTGGTCGTCGTGCATCTCGTCATGTCCGCCACCCGCTCGTCTCGCTCCTCGAACCGGTCATCAACCGATCGGTTCACTCCTTGAACCGACCGTCTGAACGGTCGTCTTGATGTCCGCCGGCCTTTGACATAACAGGAAATAAAATCCTATTCTATTTATTACATTGTTTTAAAAGGAAACCCCGAGTTACATTCGGGGGGAGCAAAGGTAGGAAAGAATCTCGAATTATTTTGAGTTACATCAGGAATAAGAGAGGGAAGATCGGTGCGCAGACCGAGATGCAAGCAACCACACACAACCAATCACAGATGGGGGTTTATAGGCCATAATCATGCTACATACATCCACCACAAAACTCGTTTAAGAGCGACGCGTATCGAGTGCATTAATAATACATATCATATATGTAATTAGGGATTTATGGATTTAGGATTGGACATGCATAAAGCCGATAGTATTCGCATCGTATGCAATAATTAAAGGCGACAAACCAAAATCGATCATATCGATATTCCTAAAATATAGAATAGCTGACGTGGCTCTGATACCACTGTTGGGTTTTAGGGGAGACAGAGAAGGCAGCGGAAACAAAAATTTCTCCCCAAACCCATATCGAGGAAACGCGTCAACGTCTATATAATAGGAAAGGACGGTTTGTGGAATCATACCTTGTCCCGAGGCTTGCTCGGCGACAATACCTCGCGCAATGCGCGGTCTTCAACTCCGGACTTCGACGGTGTCTGTGCAGCTCCTGGTCGCACCGGGACTGACAACTCCTACTCGAACCGGACTGTCGGATGACAGTTGTCCTCCTAAGCGGCAGTGTTCTCCCGCCTCTGTAGTAGTCCACACAGACCACCTGGAACTCCACTCTCCTTGTCCCACAAGGAAGTGGAAGGAGTTGCACCCTCCTGTTGACGTACTAGTCGCCAACACGCTCTCCTGCCTCCTATTGCAACTGCAGGTGTCCTTCCCTTGCTGCACCTCCCTTTTGCGGGAAGCACTTGCTCGGGCTCTCTCACGGTTACCAAAACCAGAGAGAACGACAACTTGCAGAGCAACTGGTTGCACTAAGCTGTACTTTGAGAAGCCCCCAATACCCCTATATATATAGGAGAGTCATGGGACAGGGTTCTCCATCCCGGGCAATGCGGGACTAAAGCAGGAGTAGAAGGGTTTGAGAATTTTCCACAAAAGGCAACCAGTTCACAACTTGAAATGACCGGTTCACAACTGAACCGATCGGTTCGGCCATTGAGCCGATCGGTTGGACCTGAGCCGATCGTTTGGGGCACTCCAACCGATCGGTTGGTGCCCTGAACCGATCGGTTCATGGTCCTAATCCGGCTCAAAAAGACTTTCCTTATTTCTTTCCCAATTGGTATCGAATACCAATATTATTCCCAATCGAATTGGGCAATTTGAAACTAAAGGAAAATTCTTGCCGACATGACTTTTCCCAACTGATTGATTGCACCAGTTGAGCCGATCGGTTCAACCCTTGAACCGGTCATTTCAACCTGGGCATGAGCCGATCGGCCTGGACACTCCAGCCGACCGGTTCAGCAACCTCAGCTGACCGGTTCATCACATGAACCGATCGGTTGGGAGCACAGGTTGGGCAAAATAATCAATTGCGATTTCAATCAATCCGATACTCCAATCAATGCGTCCAACACCTTGAACCATACGATATTGAGCCATCGACTGATTGAGTGTTTAATTGAACTACCAAACTCTTTTAGTAATCAATCTAAACATTACTTTGTGGACAAAACTCCTCTTCCAGGTTAAATCCTATGTGTGTGACCCTGCAGGTCCATTTCACGTTGGCAGTGAAAGTTCATAACACTTATGACTTCACAAGCAAAGAGCGGTCCCTAGTCACACATAAGTGCTACCCAAGTGAAAGTAGAAAGTTGGAGAACAACTTTCATCCTACAATCCGTGAATGGTGTTACAGCGAATGTATAATTCCTTTGTCACTGATATCCCGAATGAACTCGAGGCATGGAACAGTCATCCTGTCAACGTTCATTCACTTCCTTGATCTCAGAGTAGACTGGAAGAGATGTGTATGACATCCGTATCATATACTGATTCACACATGCGTGCACGCCTTTCTCAATCCTACTCATCAAGTGGCCATGGATATCAAACTCCCTCAGGAGGGACAAATCCCATATCTATCACTCACCCCTCAAAAGCCCCATGTGTCAAAGCCACCCAATCATCACCTTTATAACAACTCATGTTTCAGGACTGCGTTTGATGATGTCAAAGTGTGCCCAACGACATGTGTTGAGTGCAGTGATTTCAGGTCTAAGAATCACACTCACCACCATCACTGTGAGTACTGACTGTGACTACCATCTCATGGTTTGGTTTGATATCTCTATATCATGACTAATGAGATTCTATCATCAACCAACACCACAATCTAGTCTTGTGTGTCATTGCTGTCTATCTACCTTCCACAATGACATCCGACTAGGGACATAACAAGAATGTACAAACTCTTAGCATCCGTATGATCTCATCGTTCAGGCCATGAACCTGAAGGCATACATCATTGAGTACTGTCATTCTCTAGACATTCAATCTGTTCTATCACTATCTCATATGACTGAACCAGAAAGAATTGGAAGCTCGCCTTTGATGTTTATCAAATCAATCTCAATGTATCCCACCAATCATCACATGATTGGCTTTCAGGGCATACATACCAACAATTATCACAGTATAAAAAAATTTATTGATATAAGCATGGTATTGCTCAAATATAGGGTTTGCATGCATTAATCACTTATTAATGATGTATCCACTATAAATTTTCAAATACGATCAAAATCATGCCTTAAATTCATTTTATTCAGATTGTACATGTTTTTCTGATCAAATCCATATATAATATCATCCGGACTACCAATTAATTACTAGAGTTGTTTTAAATTAAGCATATATGGGATAATAACAGAGTGACAAATAAGCAATTAATCACATCATCCGCTCTTGCCACGCATGAGGGGTCAAGCCAATGAACCATAGCCACTAAAGCTCAGCATTCCACGTGGATGGCTAGGGGATCAACTTAAATGACCATGCAGCCCCTTCATAGTGATCAAGATGGATCACGTGGGTAAGGGCACCGTGATAAATTTCCCATGGGTCGTCTTCTCCCTCTTGTGGCTCAGGCTATTGCCGCGGCCACGTCTGAGGTCAACCACAAGGTTGACTCTCGCCATCAAGGCATGACGGAGGTAAAAGAGACCTCAACCAAATTTTCTTGGGGTCTGCGGATGAGGCTCTCTGGGTTGAGTCGTTAGGGGTCAAAAGGTTGAGTTCTACAATTTGGGAACCATGAATAAGGAAGATATTCAGGGAGAGAAAGAGTAGGGGGAAATTACCATATGAATTGGTGCTCTGAAGTAGACAAGAGGTCCACACGGCTCTCATTTTTTCACATCAATCTTGATGTGGTCCTTGGTTGTTCAGATAATCCTGGACATAGCACCTTCGACTATGAATCTCATCGCACCAATTTGGCTTGAGGGGTAGATGAGACGAGGAAGAAGGGGCAAAATCTGAAGTGGTCAACTTGCTTACAATCACCCCCCAGAGGTATACATGCCCTTATATAGGTTGTGGAATCACAGGGTCAAGGGATCGTAAACCAGGTTAAATGACTACTCTATGTGAGATTGGGGATATCCTCTATTCTCGATGGTAACGCCAACCCAATGGTTGGTTAGGTTCGGTGTCTTCCCCTGATATCGTTGGAATAGTTACTTGATGATACGGAGGATTAGCAAGGGTGAGGAAGATAATTATCGAGGCATGGACCCATGTATTTCGCGAAGAGTTTGTCTTGCAGGAGGAGACGACGACCTCCACGCTTGCAGATCTACTCCCGGACCCAAGAGTCCGAGTCGAGAGGGACTCTATCGCTCTTTTCCATTTTCTTCTTTCCTTTTCTTATAGATAAAGTCTATTTTCTTAGTATATTTATGTATGGCACGTTATTGCTCTATTTTATCAATTTAGGATCATGTTATTATTCCAATTATCTTCCATTGCGATAAAAATTAAATCTTAATTATCATATTACTTAGTCGAAACTTGACCCATACGTAACTTACATAATAGAGTTGAATTTTCTGTCAGGTTTGTGTCAACCCAAATAACACAATAAATGAAGATATTTCTAGCATATATATAGATACTTTTATTAAAATAGCCTTGGAAATATGTCTCATCATGTACATTTAAACTATATGTCTCATCTGTAAAACTAACACGCTTACAATATATTACGTAAATCCAATAGATGAAATAATATCATCTCAATTAGACACGTTCTAGAATCACACGCATATCCCATTTATTTATGAGATATATTTAAAAAAATTACATCCATTAATGGAATGTTTGCACTTAACATTGATGAGAAAGTGTACATTTCTATTTAAATGAATGATCGAACCAATATCACAATTAAGATGATTTGTGAAGCACCTCTAATACAAGTACTATGCAACCAATTTTTAAGATTATATTATATAATAATCATTACAAACACATTATATCAAATGGGTGTAGATAAAAATTTACTTTACTCTAGTTTTTGCTCTTTTAGTCATATTAATCTAACAACGAGACATGTTTTAGACAAAATATGATTTTAAAAGTTCGCAATCAAATGTATCTTGTAAAAGATAAATATTTTATAAAACATATAGTTATGTATAGTTAATCTGGGTATCTGAGTTTTCAAGAGTGGGTTTACCTTATCCTTGACCCAGCCATACAAAATCTGGGACAAAATTTTATGCTTGCCCACCCACGTAAATCATATGGATTGATTATGGGTCAGGTTTAGCGGGTTGGGCCGGCCCAATCAATGCTCCCTGGTTGAATGACACCAATGGAAATGTGGTTGCAATGGAAGAGAACTAATGAGATTTCATTCCATTGAAAAAATCAATGAAAAGGAAACAATAAGTCCTTATAGCTTTATTGGAGAAAGTAAGATATTTTCTTAGAAGCCATTTCCTTTTAGTTTTCGACATGGAATCCATATATGTGTTTATTCTTTGATTCTATTGACGAAGTGTCTTTTTTTTTGAAAAAAAATATGAAAGTCATTAATGATAAAAGTTGATGGGAAACAAGATTATAAAGGAAAACGAAAAGAAAAATATGAGAGGAGATGGACGCCCACATTATAGGATGGTTTCTATGTTAATTCGGTTGGATCCAATAGATTTTCCTTATAAAGCATAATTATAGTTACCCTTCCACTTATTCATATGATAGATTTTGGAGGAGAAATTATACATTATCATTGGCTCTCCAAATAGAAAAGTTATAGGATGCATCCTATACTATGATTTTTCAGATCCCGCTAAAAGAGGAAATCAATTTAGAATCATTGCAATTGTATATTTTAGTGTATTTTTTAAACACTACAAGGTACAATTATAATCACTAAAAATATTTTAAAATTACATCGAGAAAGAAGACAAATGGACAATAAGATTTTTTTCCAAAAAAAATTGGACGGCAGTAAATAATTACTCAATCAAACATACTCTTTTATAGTTGGCATAGTTCTATGATGTTTTCATTATGTAACTAGAATATAATCCTATAGGTTTATCGCCACATCGTCTATTTTAGGAAATCCAATGAATGCGTCGACAACTAATTTATGAGTTGGATGGAACTATTGGCGAACAACTAAGGTTTGTGTGAATTCTTTTTTGGCATTTCCATAATCATTGGGTTTGTAGATTAACTCAGGGAAAGTTCGGGAAAACATAACCTTTCTCGTAGACGACAATAGTCTTGTCAAACCTTGATTTGCAAGAAAAGAAGATACGACAGAATTGCACAGCAAGGATCCAACCCATAAATATGGTTCTAATATCTCCGACTTTCCACAAGCGAGGAACAACCATCCTGGTTGCCAATACAGATTGCGCAATTCCAATGGTTAAAGTAAAAACATTACTTGACCCCACCAACAGACCGAACCCTATATAAGGTCCTTCACCGTCTGACTCCAATCGATGCACCGATCACTCGTCATGGCTCCTGAGTCGTCTGCGGCCATGGTCCGAGCAAAGAAAGCACTGTCGATGGCGACCTCGGCGGCCGCCTCCGTCATGGTGGCCCGCAGCTTCATCAACCAGTTCCTGCCGAGTGAAGTTCGCAACTATATCGACGCCTCCCTCTCCAACCTGCTATCGTTCGTGATATCACCGCCCAACTCCAACGACCTAACCATCGTCATCGAGGAGCTCGACGGCTACTCCACCAATGAAACCTACCTGGCCGTCGAATCTTACTTGAGAGGCAAGATGTCCACCTCAACCAAGCGGCTCCGACTTGTCAAGCGGGTATCTGAGGTGAAACCTACCTGGCCGTCGAATCTTACTTGAGAGGCAAGATGTCCACCTCAACCAAGCGGCTCCGACTTGTCAAGCGGGTATCTGAGGGCAACATGCTTGTAACCGCAGACCGTGACGAGGTTGTCAGGGATGTGTTCGAAGGCGTCGACTACCGTTGGCGGCTTGCTTCCGCCAAGCGAGAGTCCCTTCAGCTCCATAGCCGGGGTGGGTACATTGACCAAGATGTGAACATCTTCGAGCTCACGTTTCACCGCCGCCACAAGGATAAGGCCCTGGCCTACCTTTCTCACGTACTGGAGAAGGGGAAGGCCATCAAGGATGGAGAGAGGCAAATCAAGCTGTACCTCATGCGCCTCCCGGAATGGAAGTCTGTCAAGCTTGACCATCCGTCCACGTTCGATACCCTTGCCATGGATCCCGAGCTAAAACAAGCAGTGAAGGGCGACTTGGAGCGGTTTGTTCGCCGCCGGGACTACTACCGCCGAGTGGGGAAGCCGTGGAAGAGGGGCTATCTCCTGTATGGACCGCCGGGCACGGGGAAGTCTAGCCTAATCGCCGCTATGGCGAACTTCCTCAAGTTCGACGTGTATGACCTCGAGCTGAATGAGATCAGTCACAATTCCTACCTGCGGACTATGATCATGGGGACGGCGAATCGATCTATGTTGGTGGTCGAGGATGTCGATTGCTCCATGCAACTACGGACCAGGTCAGAGGACGGCATTGATCTTGAGGAAGTTGGAACTGGGATGACCAGCGCTCCATCCAGCTGCTACTACCCAAGTATACAACATAGGGGGACACCAGGTAGTAAGTCGGGCGTAACATTGTCCGGAGTGTTGAACGTGATCGATGGATTAATGTCTAGCTGTGGAGATGAAAGAATTATCGTCCTCACCACCAACCTTAAGGAGAGGCTCGATCCTGCACTTCTCCGTCCTGGTAGAATGGACCTGCACATTCATATGTCATATTGTACACCGGCGGGGTTCTGGACACTGGCAGAGAATTATCTTGGTGTCAAAAACCATAAGCTATTCCCGGAGATTGAAAGGCTAATCAGAGAGGAGGTGAACATCACCCCGGCGGAAGTGACAGGGGAACTCATGAAGAGCGAGGAATGTGACGAAGCGCTGGAGTATTTATTGAAGTTCATCAGGGAGAAGAGTAACGATCCCAGTAGGAAAAAGAGCACGCTCGAGACACAAACAAGCCCCAGTTATAAAGAAGTTCAGCAATGAGCAACTACTGGAACAATGAGAAGAAAGAGTGGTGAAAACAGAGGCATGCCAAAGAGGAAGAGAAGCTATAAGTTCTGACATTGTTCATTGTACCTGAGAACAAATGTTAGCAAACATGTTTAATTTGCATATAGAAATTGCAGAGATATGAAAATACAAGTGCAGTTACTGTACATGTGATTCAAGCCTGATTCTATTATGTGTATTTTAATTTTATAATGTGTATGTATGGCATTAAAAATTATTTAAATGTTCGTTAGGGATAAGTACATGTACTATACATTGGAGTGCATGCTTATAAAACTAAATGGACGTTCACGGAATCGGAATATACAAGTTGAATATGTAATAAACTTATATCAAGGTTTAGAGGATTTACTGATTTTTATTGAGAAATGTTACGAGTAACAAAACGACCCAACACTCTACCCAAGGCACGTGAATGATGAGAAAGGTGGACGAGGGGCATTGGGTAGTGTTTGGAAAGAGAGAGAGAGAGAGAGAGAGAGAGAGAGAGAGAGAGAGAGAGAGAGTGTGTGTGTAAGAGAATGACTGGGTGGAAGGAGAGAGAAAAAGAAGAGAGAGATATTTATTTTATTTATAACTTTCAACTCGTAATGTATATTTTGACAAAATAAAAATTATTACATTCTTTATAAAAGAAAATACATACCAACAAGAAGAAAGAGAGATTGACTAGAAAGATAGAGAAGTTTAATAATTTATTTTGCTTATAACTTCCAGTCTAAAATGTATCTTTTACGAATTAAAAATAGTTAGAATCCTTATTTCAAATATGTTGCTACAAAATAAACGTTGACATACTTTTGAGATATATAATGCACGCTCTAAAAAAGAAGATAGGAGTGGCTGGTAGGAAAGAGAAAAAAGAGAAGAGAGATATTTATTTTTGCTTATAACATCCAATCTCTAATGAATTTTTTTGATGAAGGAAAGACTGCTAGATTCTACAAAAATACATTTCAACAAGGCAAATGTTGAAAAAAAATTTTGATTTTTTTTTGTTATCTCTAGTTTATAGTGTTTCTATCATTGGTCTAGTATTTTGTTTTTTCTCTCTTTATTTCACTCATCACAAACAAAGACAAAATATGAGGTAGAGGACACAAGTAGCATCATTAGTTTGTTTACTTTTATAACTGAGTTGTTACCTATAGTCGTTTGTGTTGTTATCATTGTTCTGTCAAATAGGAGGGAACTAATACAATTAATTTATAATATTTAATAACCGAGTTGTTACATCTGATCTAAATTATTATTAGTACTAATTTGTTGTGTTGGTATCTTTGGTCTAAAATTTTACTTTTTGACGATAGAATAAGTACAAAAAATAGGAGGGAAATAACGTCAATAATTTATTTTTTATAATTGAGTTTTTATCTCTAGTTTGATATTTTGTTATTTCCGGTCTTATGTGTTGTTATTGTTGTATCAGTGTTCTATTTTTACAAGAGAGAAAATACAAGAAAGAGGATGGAATTAGTGTCATTGATTAGTTTTCTTTTGTAATTATTATCTCTGGTCAATTGTGTTGTTATCTCTATTCTAGTATTTTATTTGTTAAAAATAAGAGAAAGTATAAGGAATAGGAGGGAAGTTGTATTATTAATATGTTTTCTTTTGTAATTGAGTTGTTGTCTACGGTTTGGTTTGTTATTATCTCTTATCAAATTTATTATTATCTTTATTTCATTGTATTGTCATTGTTGGTCCAATGTTTTGTTCTTTAAAGAAAGAAAAATAGTAGAAAGAGAAGGAAAGTAGTGTCATTCATTTGCCTTTTTATTTGTAAATGAGTTGTTATCTTTGGTTTGATTTGTTGTTATCTTTGGCCTAATCGGTTTTATCTCTAGTCTGTTGAATGTGTTGAGTATGTGGTGTTGTTAGTTGGCCTAGTATTTTATTTCTCAAAGAAATACAAAGTTGGAAGATGAGAAAGGAAGTACTATCATTAATTTATTTTCTTTTGTAATTGAGTTGTTATCTCCAGTCTAGTGCTTAGTTATATCTGATCCATTGTTTTGTTAACATTGTACTAGTACTTTGATTTTAAGAAGAGAAAAAATATGAAGAATAGGAGAAAAATAGTTCCATTAGTTGATTTTTTTATAATTGAATTGTTATCTCTGGTCTACTTTGTTTTTATCTCTGGTCTGTTGTGTTGTTATCAATGGTATAATATTTTTTTTCTCAAAGAGAGAGGAAGTAGGAGGAATAAAAGGAAAGCAAGGTTATTAGTTTATTTTGATATTGAGTTGTTATCTCTGGTCTAATTTTTTATTCTCTTGATCCATTTGTTGTTATCTGTATTTTGTATTGCTATCATAGTGACATTAATATTGTGCCAACAACAATAACAAATCGATCACAGAAACAAAATATATCATAGTACATCCCTCCTCTCTCCTATTTTCATTGTCTTTGTGATAAGGTGAAATGAGGAGTGGATAAAGAAACTCCTACAAGAAAAAACTAGTGGCACTAAATAATCATTTATCATAATATTTTTTAGATTGTATATTATATTTCTCAAAAGTATATCGACATTTATTTTTTTAAAGTATTTATTGCAAAGAATTTAATGGTTTTTATTTCTTCAAATAAATCATTACCGATTGAAAGTTATTAGCAAAATAAATATTTTTCTCTTCTTTTTTTTCTCTCCTTCTAATCACTCCTTCTTTTCGAACTCCCTCTCTCCCACTCCTTCAATTCTTTCATCCCTCTCGGTTCTCTCTCTCCCACTCTACGTTAGGCCACGATTGTTTGGGGTAGAGTATCAGTTCTATATTTGTGGACATGCCACTAGCATCCAAAAAGGTTCCCAAATATGGTCCCCTTTTTGGGCATGTTTGATTTATAGGATATGGATGGATTTAGGTAAGTACTGCTGGATATACATAATACAGGGATCATGAATTTCTAGTTTTAAAAAATCATGCCGACAAGTGTTTATATTTGGGCAGCTGTACACGGCTAGCGGACTTCTCCTACCGGCCGTATCTCTCGGTGTTCAATGTTACAAAGATTCCCACACGAGTCACCATTCTGACGCACGGAATCACGGCGTCCGGTCATTTTAAATTGGACGGCTTTATCCAGCAATTACACAGTCTAGAAAAATGCAGGATGGCCTATATTTTTCTGCTCCTTCCAACCAAATATAATCTTTTCGATGTTGGAGCGTGAAATACAGTCAAATCCTACTGAATACAGATAACCAAACATGCCATTAATGTTTTATAGTACGTCTTATTTTTTATTTGAGAAGATTTCTTGAGCTTTGTTTCGTATTTTAAACTTTTTTTGTTTATTACTCAAGTAGGTGCTAGATGTTGGTCTACTCTAGCAGGTTTTTTCAGTTGATATAGTATTTTTCTTATATATTCATTTTTACTTGAGCAATGACGTGTCTTCTATAAACTTTATAAAAAAAATGGTGTGAGAACTGCCAAACACGGAATTACATAGTTGAATAATAGTTATTAAAGCAATCCTTAGATATTATATTATAGAGATCTCACTCAATTTATTAAAAGGAAAGTAGTCTTTGTATTACATAGATTGTAATTGCTTTCATTCACTTGGCTTTTTAAGTTGGGTGTCTATGATATATCTACTACCGATAAAGATGAATACTAAATCTAATTATCAGGTTTGATTGCATGTACTTAGTATGAATAAGTACACAATATGTCAACCAAATAAGTTCTATGAATAAAGAATAAAGAAAATTTTCATGTGTGCTGGCGGAGTCCAGAAATGCCACTTTGCCGCTCCATACAACAAGCTAAAAAGGAAGGAAACATATTCAAGAGGGGCATAAAAGACACATGCAACTTAAATACGTAATGTGTAAAAAATATATTTCAGATATGAAGGTTGGGCAAATGCGCTTCTTTGTACGTGGCTTTGTCACTGGTTGTGTGTGCTATTCAAACTACATGCTCATATAACGGACTAAATGTATTATTTTGTCACTATATTATAATTATATTTCTGCTTTGGTGAAGTATACATACTATGTGTTCGTAGTAAATGTGTAACGGATGAGGATGACCATCCAAATGTTATGTCAGGTGTGGTAGGCATGGGCTTCAGTTTGCATGTTTAAAGAGCTTGGCAAGCAATTACAACCATACATAAGTGCTTTCTAATGTCATACACAGCAACTTTCAAATTAAACAAAGCTCAAATAATACTGAGTGGTAGAGATTTTAGGCAAACTGCAAATATTTTTTTATAAAATATTTGTATATATTAGTAGGTAACTTTATTTTATCAAAATTATGACGTGTCTACTATTTCCCTGATTTTAGTCAAGTTTGTAAAGACATTTCGATCCAACATCACATATATGAATGTAATGTCGTTCTCCAGTGATATGCACTATCCCCTTTTATGTCTGCTAAGGTACTTCCAAACATTCTTATTGGTTTGGATATATTTAATCCCATTTGTTTATTATTAGTCTCGTCAGTCGAGTGATGTACATTAATTGTGTCAATAACATGTTAGTGTGTATAGTTACAACGTATTGGCCATTACTCTAAACTTATGAGAACGTTTGTAGTTATTGATCATGATATGTATCGTCAATTTGTATTTACAACTTATTAAGTCATTTCCTAAGTTATGTATATCACATATTTTACATCATCTGAGTTAGGGTTGAACATGCAAAATGGCCTTTGTAATCTATTCGATTATTTTAGACCATACCATCTAAAGATTAGTTACCTTAACCCTTATTATAATCATGTCATTGTAAGGGTGTACATTAAAGAATAAAAAAACTATGATCCTCACTATACAAGCCCTAATATGCCCTTTAAGTCAATTGTACTAAAATACTGAGGCAGATAGTTTTCTATTTAAGTCATAACACAGGTTCATCATATGTACAAGTTTTGGTTATTTGTAGATAAGGTTAGAATTTTTTCCAAAGTATCATTCCAATCATTCTTGTTTTAGTAGGGTGTGACTTGCATTTAATTTGGGGTTTTTCCTCTAAAATATTTTGGTTGCAAAGAAGTTTTGGGTACTCGGGCTTTGAGGTTTAGGATAGAATGTTTTAGTATGTTGTAACATCCTAGTACAAAGCTCAATGAAATCAATTATTTCCTTTAAAATCCAAATAGAGGCAAAATGAACAGACTTCGTCATATATTTTTCACCTCTCTTTTCCCAATCCAAATTAAAAAATTAGAGGTAAAATATCACATTAACAATTAAACATGGAAACAAAAAGTTGGTTTTAAAACTTCTCAATTATGAAATTCAAGCTAAAAATTGACTAGTCTACACTAGTGCTCCTCTGGAAGAATCATATGATCCTCTAGGAGTGCCAAATGATAAATCAAACATTCTTCCACCGACACACTCCTATGAATCAATATGTCCCATGTGGAACATGGAGTCCACTCATGGTTTAAATTATAAGTAGAAAAATAAAGTTTTCATCAAAGTGTAAACCACTCCCCTCATCCCAGAACCCCCTGAGACATGATTTTAACATATACCCTGATACCAAAGGTGAAACCTTCTTGTTTTCCATTCTCTAAAACCTAGAGAGTGAATTATTCCTCTTTTCATATGCCTAAAACTTCCTTTCTAGTAGGATCTTGCAAGGAGTGGGATCTGAAAGGGAACTCACTCCTTAATAAATTAAGGAATAGGTCTATTGAATCTGAAGCACACCATAAGTATGAAGGAAGGTGGTTAATTCCATTTCTCAAGAAAGTATGATACACAAAAGAAAGTTATTATATTGCATTGGAAGCTTGAACTAGTTATGTTATCATTAAACGGTATATACATTGTTTCTCACTACAAGGTGATATTTAACACATATTCCAAGTGTGTACTGTGCAAGTGTATGTATCAAAGTAATAAGGACTAAAAGTCATGAGTTTTCGAATTTGAGGAGATGTGGATTTATAAACTACTTCTTCTAAAACCTAATTAGATAGGTCGAAGAAAACTTTATATTGGGTTGACTATTTAACTACTAACCAAAACTTAAGAAAGCAACTAATTTGGTTTATTGAATCAAGATGAAAGATATATTTAGACTAACTAGTTACACCATGGTGGTATCCATACTTGGATTTTGTCATTTTATTAATAGATTATTTTTTATCTTGAATAGAAATCCAAACATGAATATCATCATAATTTGAAGCATGATACCATGTTGAACCTAGCTAAAGTCATACTTTTTTCATACTCCTTATTTCAGTTTGAACTTTTAAGATTAGCCTCTCGATTTCATTTCTCCTTGTTGTTGGCCAACTTTCCCATGATGTTATTTACCAAGTCTATACAATTTCAAGTAACAAATAACCCCTCTTACCAAGAAAGTAATTGCCAAGAAATATTCCCTATCATGATCAAGTATTTGAAATAACATGAAATTTAAATTTGCATGGAATTCAAGCAACAACGGTCACATTAGTAGAAAGCAATAGTCAAGTACAACATTGTGCTTGGCTACACCCAGTTCCTAGAGATAGAAATTTAACCAGACGTGGTCAACATGGTATCATAGTAAGTTGAGAAGAGAGAAAATATCAAAATAAAAATATTGAACCCCTCAAAGACAATAATGAAGCAAGTTGAAGATGATATGGGCAATCCTCTACTATTTCCACCAAGAATCAACGCTCGAAGTCACCCCATGTAATACATTTTTCTTCTACTCCTCTTTCTCTCTTCTTGGTCATCAAAGGTACTAAATTGTGATATCAAGAATATGTTTATAGCTGGGGGCGCATTAGTTCTTATGAGAATTAAGAGAACCAACTTGTAACACTAGTAGTTGATTTTAAAAAATATGATGAAATAGGTTCTTTACTGTCTTGCTTAGATGCACTTCTTTGCTCATACATTCTCAATTCCACTCTACAATTCTCTTAGAGGACATCTATGATCTTGAGGAGGTTGGGAGTGGGAAGTTGATAGTTCCATCCTTATATTACCCATGTATACAATAGAGGGGTACACATCTAATAAGGCAGGACTAACATTGTCTGGAGTGTTGAACTAGATATATGGACCGATTAAGTTGTGGAAATTATAGAATTATTGTACTCACCACCAACCATAAAGAAAAGATTGATCATGCCCTTCTTCATCTAACAAAATGGACATAGAAATGTATATGTCATATTTTACACTAATGGGGTTCGGTACCCTGGCAGAGAATTACCTTGGTGTCAAGTATCACAAGCTATTCTCAAATTTTGGGAGGCTCGTCGAAGAGGATGTGAACATCAATATTGAATAGTTCTATGTATTGGATTTTTTGTTACAAATTTTAGAAACTATATATATATATATATATATATATATATATATATATATATATATATATATATATATATATATATATATGGGTAACGATCCAGTGAGAAACATCCTACGGTGAGAGCATGAGAGGCATTTGAATAACTACAAATTAGTAACTATTTTTTAAAATCCAACCGTATAGCTGGAAAAAGCATCATTTCATTTACCTTCTCACAAAAAATCATTGCAATCATACATTGTTTACATGTCTATATGTACAATATACACTTTTTACATCCAACAGTCAACCTGAAATTCAATATAGAGCGTTGAAAAATATTTGGTTGTTGTGAATGATCTAAAAATTGGATGGTGATAAAATTTTGTAGGAAGGTAGATATTAAAGTATACTTGTAATCTCTACGGTTGGATTATGAAAAATTGATCTATGTGGAGAGTTATTCAAATGCCTCTCATGCTCTCACCAGATATGTTTCTCACTGAATCATTGCCCTATATATATATATATATATATATATATATGTATATAATATATATATATATATATATTAATACAATATGTGGTATATCTGTACTAAAGTTTCATTATATTTATGTGTCACATGAAAATATATGGAAATGTTAGTTAAAGATAAAGGATGACAAGCAAAAATCAAAAAATGGTCCAAATTCATGTACATATACATTGAAATACGTCCATATATAAATAAATGGAAAAGAACTGTATGCTTAAAATTGAAATATAGTTATAATGTAATGAGGATATTTGAGTATGACTCAAGAAGCTTTCTTTATCTTTACTCTATGTGTAATTTGTTCTTCTTTTTTACTTAAGCTTTGATATGCAGGTTCTAGGTGCCATTCTACTCAAATAGGTTGCTTCAATTGATACATATAGTTTATATTAATGGGTCTTCTATAAACAATACCTACAAAAAGGGCGTGAGAATTTTCTATATAAATTACATAGTTCAATAATGGTTATTAATGAAATCTATACATAAAGGAAAGTGACATGTGTAATATAGAGACTGTAATTTGAATCTATAAAGATGGAGTCCCAATAGGGGATCCACTCTTTACTAAATTGAAGAATAAGTTCATAGAATTCCAAATAAGATGGAAAGGAGGAATTTCATTCATTTCTCAAAAGGTATACATATGAGAACCAAAATAAAGAAGCGGAAACAAAACTATTACAAAGTTACATGAACATTCATATACAATTATTCCTCACCATAAAATGTGACATGGCATAATAAAAAGGTACACATCTAGGGCCAGTTGTAGAGGGAAACCCACTATTCCAAGTTATCCTTAAGTCCACGTCTTGTACATGATCTTATTAAGTCTTTGTCATGTAATGTCCCTACACCTGGGTGGAAGGGAACATCACCAATAACATAGGAAATAAGGTATAGGACATCTAAGGCTGAGTATGTACATATTAGAAACACTTTGGGCATTATATTAAGTTAAAAGTGCAAAAAGAGATGTTTCCAGAAGAAGGAGGTTATTTGCAATTAGGTCGTTTAAGAGAAATATAATAAGAGAAATGAGGTATATTAAAATTCAGAGTATAACTATGATAATAAAATTTCCTTGCCATAACATTTAACCACAATTCCCATTTAAAATAATAATCATTTACATGTATAACAATGTAGACTAAATATACCTAAAATAGGGCCATAACACCATAGGATCATGGCCTAAAATAAATAAAGGTGGAAACGCACACCCCGGCACAATACGCACGCCCTATATAAGTATGGTTGTATATAAGTATCACTATTCTATATATTCTAATCAAACATGTAGCATGTATAAATAGAGTGGCAAGACTATCATTATAGTAAATTTCACACATAAAGCAATAATAGCAGGAGAGGTTCAAAGACCCATTATAAAAGAATACTTCGACAACCATAAGATTTTATATGAATCAAAAGCAAGAAATATGAATATATAACATTTGGATTCCAAGTAAAATTGACAGTTCAAGAGATGTCTTATTAAATAAAAGTAGGTTTTAGTCAAATAATGCCCAAAATAAAATAGAGGAAGTACATACCTTATAGTCTGACTTAGGTATTCAATATCACTCTCCAAGTTCAGGGTTAGGGCTTGCTTAACCTAATCACCATATTTAATCATTTAATAAATGTTAATACCATTGAATTCACTATTTAGAAAAATACCCTATTATAAGTTGGGAATCTCATCTTGAAACCTATCCCATTAAATCGGTCATATTTTTTTTCAAAAAGGTATTTATATATGTTATTTAGATAAACCAGTAATTTCTTATGAATTTTACAAGATAAATACATTCTTAAAAAAAGGACAAAGAGATGAAAAATGACCATATTGTCCATGAAGAAGATGTGATTACTAAAATGACTGTGAAGCTAGAATTTTTCTCAAATATCACTGATAGCGTTGTGGTCAAACGTGGGTCAAAACTAGAAAAATGCAATTTTGCCCTCACTGATCGCCCTGGCGTAAGTAGGGGATTTCATGGGCAGAGGAGTAATGTCCTCGAAGGAACTGCTTCCTTCCCTCACTCCATGGTCTAGGTGTAGAAGTTTGGCTCCATGGTTGTCTACTACTTCAGACAAAGCACCCACATGAGCTAATGTACTCCATGCCCTCAGCTCGAAGGTCCTCTACATGAGACCTGAGCTCGTCGGAGAGGATGGCCTCATAGAAGGAACATTGTCAGGTGGGTGGAGGATGCCCTGACTTGATCGTACAACGATGGCACACAAAGGATAAACCAGAGACCAACTGTATTCGAAGAAAATAGGGGACTATTGTAGTTTCAGTAAGGTTCCCAAAACCATTAAACAAGAGTTTTGTGATCATGGGGCATCTAAAGACCATCGTTGGTATTCAAGTACATGACACAAGGTCGTGAAGCTAAGATGGAATCTCGCGAGGGTGAGATGATGCAATACTCCCCAGAGATCCACTAATCACCTAGAATGAGTTTGGTTGGATTTTTGGGGTTAGAGGCCTGCAAAGTCTCTCTCGATAGAACCCAAAACACAAGAAAAGCAACGGTATTTGTCAACCTGGTTAAAAAGGTGAAACTATGTTGATATGCATACATGGGATGAAGGAAGATGTCTTCTATATGATTACCTCACATCATATTGTTGGGAGGAGAGCCCAATCGGTGCAAATCCAAGCTATTTGTCAGAGGGGACAAGCAGTGTCAGTAGTGCTCCATGCAGCATATTGGGAAAAATTAATCGGGTGTCTAGATTTGGGTGATAGGGGTGAAGGTTCTGATACCCCTAGGAATGAGGGGAGAACACTAAGGTGCAGTAGTTTGGAGAACTATGGAGATGGCGGCGACTATCGTGTGAAGGCTAAAAGGGTGTTTTGCCTATGTTGTACTGTGCAACCCCATTTAGGGCTCATTGGAAATGGCAAAAAAGTTGGAGCTCGTTGGTGAAGGAATCACATTAAAAGAATGAGTGTGGCGAGCACAAAGATCAGAACAACCAGCGTCATTGAGTTGGTATGACGCGGGCACGGGGAAACTGGGGGAAGGGGACGAAGTCCTCCAACCCAGCTACAGACCTAGACTCACAAGCATAACGTGTCAGAAGGGGTCAGGGACCTAGGTTCTATTCTTGTGATCCAATTAATCCAGGACTTAGGTTGAAATCATTAACATAAATAATATGGTTTCACATTTTCACTTATATCCTACTCCCTAATTTTCTATCTAGGTGTATTTGATATCTAATTAGATCCAAAATTGGAATGTTATCTAATTAGGGTATGAGGAACATGAATTTGGGCTTAGTTTTGCATTTTGAGATTATTTGTTTTGTGTTTTCCCCCCATTATACACTAATCATAAATTAGGATATTAAGCTTACTCTAATTGCCAAATAGGGTGAACCCCTTTGAGTTATCCCCAACTTCACATTATAAGATCCTAGGGTTAACTAGGATATCTAGTTAAGGGTAAGATTGTAGTTTATTATTATTATTAACCAACTTCTCATAGTTGAATTATTAGGTACATACTAAGATTTCATATCCATGGGATTACAAATGAGTCATCTAGGGATATTAGATCCAAACAAAGTTTAATCTATTCTAAAATAGGGGTTATTTGGGTACTAAAAGGTATCTAATTGAAGAACGGTAAAGAAAGGGGACTAAATGAGATTGGATAACAACATAGTCGAATATGGTCCTAGAATAACGGATGATGAAACTATGAGCCTTAGTTTGAGTATGTTATAATGCTCCACCCCTTCAAGAGGATTTTGTCCCCGAAATCTAGCCACCACTAGCCATGAGTTCTAAGACATACTTCTAAACTAATCTAAGATCTCTAGTGTACTCAATATGATGGAATATTATACAACACTCTATATTATACTTATATCAAAAACTTCATGGTTAACCCACATTATTCCATGCATCAAGTCCCCATAGTTTCCTTGTATTCTAGGATGAGCTAGAAAAAATTTATACAAAGACATAGATTATCTTAATGGTGCTACATTCATAAAGGTTGCCTAAATTGTTATGACTGTTTCATTATCCACTTACACGAACCATGTCACAACACATAGGAGGTATTGGGTTATTCTACAGATCCTCATCTTCCATAACTAAGCATGAATGACATGTCTTCACATATAAATCCCCCCATAGAACCATTCAGATTGTGATCGTTAAATTGGTGGACTACACTTGTAGAAACATCAATCCTTAAGAACCATGATTCCTATCATTATTACTACTAAGTAAATTTTCCTTCAATATTGGGGTCCTCTATTAAGTTGTATATATTTACCTATTTTGGCCAGGAAAGTTAATTAATTTGTGTCTGACTATCAAACCATTATCTACAAACTATTCGTTAGATCTAGGTAAAGGTATAAGATTAGGATTTTATTCTGCACACTTGTTTACCATTCATATTTGGGGACTACGGTGCAACTTATTGAATTTCTCATTCATGATTTAACCTTACACGTTATATTACTTATGATTTGATTAATGTATAATTACTTTAATTTTGCTTTAGTTTATTATGATCACATGGTAAAATGTTCATAAATTCCATCATAGTTAGTGTTCTTAGCCTAACCTCTATTGTAAATTCTTCCTTAGATTTAGATTATTATCAATTTGGGGTATAGGGTATTCATTTGAGCTTTTAAGTGTAATTTTATTTTGACCCAAATCTAACTTAAGATTGTCTTTTAAGGTTAGGTCAAGATTAAAAAAAATCTATTTTAGTCATCAAAGTAACATTTATGGTAATATAATTAGCAAGGATCACTCAGAAATCCAGATTAGGTGGCTTTTACATCTATTTGACATTACTAATAGGAGTATTCCAAGTTTTACTTTTTGTAACTATTATTAATCTTGATTATTCTTAAGTTAGGTTTTTTCTTACTGAATAAATTATACGAGACTCCACCCCTTAAAATGCTTTAACTATAACTTAGTGAATAGTCTAGAGAAAAAAAAGGGTGGATTCACTAGGTCTAATATATATATTCAAAACTAACTATGTCAGTCTTAGGCCTAGGGTAATTGGGTTGAACATATCAAACAAGCAGTACATCACTAAAGAGCTTCTCTATTACTCAACTTACTTGTGTTGCTGACTTGGTCCAAAAACCATCAATAAAATCTGAAAGATTTTCTTTTTTACATATAATTTAATAATAAAAATAAGTTTGACAGTGAAAAATTTGTGATTAAAATCCAAAATTTGGTGCCAAAATCGATCTGAGAACTAGGTCAGCCACTTTCCACCACACCATTATATGTACAACATCACTTCATTTCAAAAAAAGGGTCTAATTGCTCTAACACCTAAAACAGCATATGGATGCACCTATATTATGTGAGAACATGAAGAAGAAGGGTCTCTTATCATGCATGGTCAACTTTTATCGAACCTAATAAGGCACGACATCCAACATTCCGCATTTCACTCTTAATCATTTCACACAATCTCATCTCAAGACCTAAGGGAGCATAAGATTATCTAATATTATAGGGGAAGATTTAGGATTAGGATTATCTCATGACAAGTTGGTTTACAACCAAAGTGCCTTAACCTACAAAGTCAAGCTACTCATCTCAATCACCCAAATAAACCAACTACACTACTTAGAATGGGAGAGATGAAAACTTAAGGATATCTAATAAAACTTATAGCTTTCCTCAACCATTCCTTTGGTATGAGGCATATCAAGCTCAATGAAGATGGTATTCGTCCCTTAGATAGATGGATTTGGGTAGACCTATGTTGGGATATTCCATGTTGAATGGTAAGCTATGTCTAACCATAACATAGCTAATTCAGTTCATCAACTAGTATCAACAGAATCATCCTCATTCTACAACATATGTCAGAGTTATATGTTTATCACATGTACATGCTTCCATACATGCCCATTGCACCTTATGGACATATTAAGGCATGCTAGAAAATAACAAGGAAATGGCCCTAAGGAAAATTAGGGTCAATCCCATATATGAATGTTCAAGTCAACCAAAATTTCAGTCGTGAACTATCTGCACATAAGGTGGGGAATTAGAATCAAATGAAAAGAGAGGAAAATCCTATTTAATGAAATTTTGTACTCCATAAAGGTTGTACAATCAACTAGGGTTCCCAAAAACTAAGTTTCGACCACACAGTGGCTTGGGGAGTGGAAGTCACCATATTACATAGGGGTCTAGACTTTTTTTTGGTATTTCACTACTTAGGATTCGGTACATCAACTACACGTGAGGGGTCACCTAAGTATCTAATTAAGGAACAATTTTAGGATAACTTGAAATAGTCAAGTTACCAACTACTTTTGGCTCTGATACCATTTTGTAAAGACTGAGTCCCAATTGGGGATCCACCATTTACTAAATTGAAGAATAAGTCCATCCAATTCCAAATAAAATGGAAAGGAGGGATTTCATTCATTTCTCAAATGGTTACATATGAGAGACAGAATAAATTAATGGAAACAAAACTATTACAAAGTTACATGTCATTAATATACAATTATTCCTCATCATAAAGGGTGACTTGACATAATAAAAAGGTATACATCTAGGGCCAGTTGGAGAGAGAAAAGCAACTATTCCAAGCAATCCTTAAGTCCATGTTATGTACATAATCTTCCTGAGTCCTTGTCCTCTAATGTACTTACACCTGGGTGGAAGAGAACATCACCCATAACATAGGAAACAAGGTATAGGTCTGTAAAGGCTAAGTATGTACATATTATAAACACTTTGGGCATTATATTGGTTTAAAAGTGCAATAAGAGATGCTCCCAGAAGGAGGCTATTTATAATTAGGCAGTTCAAGAGAAATATAACAAGAGAAATGAGACATATTAAAATATAGATTACAAGTATGCTATTAAAAGTTCCATGCCATAACAGTTAACAACAATTCCCATTAAAAATAATAATCATTTGCATGCATAATAATGTAGACTAAATATACCTAAAATAGGGCCATAACACCATAGGATCATGGCCTAAAATAAATAAGGGTGGAAACGCACACCTCGGGTGGAATATGTGTGTCCTATATAAGTATGGTTGTACATAAGTACCATTATTCTAGATATTCTAGTCAACCATGTAGCATGCATAAATATAGTGGCAAGACTAACATTTTAGGTAATTGCACACATAAAGCAATAATAGCAGGAAAGGTTCAAAGACCCATTATAAAAGAATACTTTAAAAACCACAAGATTTTATATGAATCAAAATCAAGAAATATGAATATCCAACATTTCAATTCCAAGTAAAACTGACAGTTCAAGAGATGCATCATTAAATTAAAGTAGGTTTTAGTAAAATAATGCCCAAAATAGATAGAGGAAGTACATACCTTATAGTCCGACTTAGGTAATCAAATAGCAATCTCTCTGTTCAGGGTCAGGGCTTGCTCAACCTAATCACTATATAGAACCATTTAATTAATGTTAATACCATTAAATTTTCTATTTAGAAAAATACCCTACTGTAAGTTGGGAATCTCATCTTGAAACCTATCCCATTAAATCAGTCATATTTTTTATTTTAGAAAGGTATTTATATATGTTATTTAGATAAACCAGTAATTTCTTATGAATTTTACAAGATAAATACATTCCTAAAAGAAGAAGGACAAAGAGATGAAAAATGACCATATTGTCCTTGAAGGAGATGCAATTATTAAAATGATCGTGAAGCTGAAACTTTGGTCGAATATCACTGATAACGTCATGGTCAAACGCGGGTTAAAATTAGAAAAATGTGATTTTTTTCCCCACTGATCGCCCTGACATAAGTAGAGGATTTCATGGGCAGAGGAGGAATGTCCTCAAAGGAACTGCTTCCTTCCCTCACACCATGGTCTAGGTGTGGGAGTTTGGCTCACAGTTGTGCATTGCTTTAGATAGAGGGCCCACATGTGCTAATGTACTCCATGTTCTCGGCTCGAAGGTCATCGACACGATACTTGAGCTCGTCGGAGATAATGGCCTTAGAGAAGGAACACCGTCAGGTGGGGGAGGATGCCCTTACTTGATCGTACAATGATGGTACATGAAGGATAAACTAGTGGACAACTAAATTCGAGGAAAATGGGGGACCACTGTAGTTTCTGCCAAGGTTCACAGAACCATTAAATAGGATTTTTGTGATCCTAGGGCCACTGAAGGCCCTCGTTTGTGTTCAAGTACATGACACAAGGTCATGAAGGTAAGATAGAATCTCACGAGTGTGTAACAATGCAATGCACTACCATCAATACTCCCCGAAGAGCCACTAATCACTCAAAATGAGTTTGGTTGGGTTTTTGGGGTCAGAGGCCTACAAAGTCTCTCTCGACAGAAGTGAAAACACAAGAAAAACAATGGTATTTGTCGACCAAGTAAACAAGGTTAAACTACATTGATGTGCATACATGGGAAGAAGGAAGAGGTCTTACAGATGATTACCTCACGTCATATTACTGGGAGGAGAGCCCCATCAGTGCCAATCCAAGCTATTCATTGGAGGGGATGAGAAGTGTCAATAGAGCACCATGCAACAGCTCGGTAAAAATTTATTGGGTGTCTAGCTTTGGGTGATAGGGGTGAAGGTTCTGAGACCTATAAGAATGAGGGGTGGACACTGAGGCGCGGCACTTTGGAGAACTATGGAGATATAAATGGTTTTCATGTGAGGGATAAAAGGGCATTTTTCCTATGTTGCACTATGCGACTCCATATAGGGCTCATTGGAAATGGCAGAAAAGTTAGAGTTGTTTGGCAAAGGAATCACATCAAAAGAACTAGTGTGGTGAGCACAAACATCATAACAGCCAGCGTTGTTGAGCTGGTCTGACGCAGGTGCGGGGAAACTGGGGGAGGGGGATGAAGTACACCAACCCAGCTACCTAACTCGGCCTCACAAGCGTAATGCAACAGAGAGGATTAGGGACCTAGGTCCCATTCTTGTTATCCAATTAATCTGGGACTTAGGTTGAAATCCTTCAAATAAATAATATGATTTCACATTTTCACTTATATCCTACTCCCTAATTTGCTATTTGGGTGTATTTGATATCTAATTAGATCCAAAATTGGAATGTTACCTAATTAGGGTATGAAGAACTTGAATTTGGGCTTTATTTTGCATTTCGAGATCATTTGTTCTATATTTTCCCCCATTACACACTAATCACTAAATTAGGATATTAAGCTTACCCTAATGGCCAAATAGGGTGAAAATCTTTGAGTTATCCCCGATCCCACATTATGAGATGCTAGGGTTTACTAGCATATCTAGTTATGGGTAAGACTATAGTTTATTATTATTCACCAACTTCTCATTGTTAAATTTTTATGGTTATTACATCCTTTTCATGTTGATGGGATTACTAATGAGTCATCTAGGGATATTAGATCCAAACATAAAATAGGGGAAATGTGGGTACTAAAAGGTATCTAATTGAAGAATGGTAAAGAAAAGGGACTAAAGGAGATTGGATTAAACATAGTTGAATATGGGCCTAGAGGAAAGGATGATGAAACTATGTGCCTTGGATCTGAAAGATCTAGAGGGGGTGAATAGAGCTTTTTTATGGTTTAAAAATAAATAAAACATTCAACCAAAGAAGGAGGAGGAAACAAGGATGAAACTTGTGTTTAGATTGGTTCCAACCTTTGAATTCAAAGGTTGTCAGTCCACTACCCAATTATCTCTGATTGGGATTTTGAAAGTGATTAATTTCATTACCTCGAAAGGACGTTACACAAAATACAATCACCTTCCTTGAAGTAGCCTTCACCTAGAAGTAGCCTCAACCCTCCTTGAAGGAGCCTTCTTTGAAGTAAATCCAAGCCCTTGGAGCACCCTTCTCCTCCAAGAAGTAGCTCCACCACCTCAAGATAGCCTTCTTTTGGAAGTAGCTCCAACCTCTTTTGAAGCATCCTTCCTTGAAGTAATCTCAAGTTCTTCTTGAAGCAATCTTCTCCACCAAGAAGTATCTTCAACTGTGCTTCCTAAAGTAGCCTCCACAATCATGGAGTATCCAAGGAGCAAATGTAGCTTGTACCTATGAAGGGGGATTGGAAGAAGGAAGTACAACAATGAAGTATGGCACTTTGATCCTATATCAAGTATTAGAATTCTGTCCACTTAAGATGAATGGGGCTAAGTGTGGTGTCTAGGAGATTGTAGCTATAGGACACCTCAAGAGCACAAGGAAGAAGACAACAAGTGAATCTTAGCTAGGTTTCTCTCAATAGTTAATGCTCAAGTGTAGCTTAGATGCTTTAGGTGTCCTAAGGTCTCTCTTATTTATCGTATTGGTTTTCAAGTGTCTAGGGACGTTCTAGGGAGAGTCTAGAGTGTTCTTAGTGCTGAACTAGCCGTTAGGTATACATTACTTGGCTAGCAATTGCTAATTTATTTGTGCTTGAAAAGAACAATCCAGAACCCTGCTCGGTCGACAATTTGGTTGACCGAACTATGTATCAGTCAAGGTTCTCTTCGATCGATCCTGGGTTTAAGGAAAAAGTGTTGCAACGTCTATTTTCAACTCCCAACTACCAACCACCTAGTCTAACGGTCATAAGCTTTAGACCGAAATTTGATATGTCGAGGATATTTTTGACTGAAGACTATTTTAGAGAACAAATGTGTAAGTTGTTGAATAGTGCTCACAATTTTGGACAAGGTGGTTCTTGGTTGACAAAAACTTTGACCAAGTGTGTCTCGGTCGATAAGTTCTTCGACTGAGGGTGTCCCTATTTTAGACTTTTGAATCACCTACTAAGTGTGTGTTTCAATGTGTGTTGGTGACTCTAACTTTGGGTGGAAACCTATCTAAGGGTTATAAGTGGGTAGGGAAGATCTAACGCTTGAATTACATGATGTCTAAGTACTTTTACATTATATTTTTGTACAAGTGTTTACATTTGAGTACAATCATGAAGATTTATACAATTAAGTGCATTTGATCTTCAATTTGCATTGATCTTCATATTCCCACTTAGTAGGATTTCCTTATTCCTTTGAACCCTGAAATACTCAAATAACTTGTTAGATCCACAAGTTTGAAATGTTTGTCATCATCAAAACAAAGGGTGTATTAATGTCCAATTTAGCCAACAATCCCCCCTTTTTGAAGATGACAAGCATTTCTTAAATATAATCAAAATGATTTGAATGAGACGAGTTTCATACCTGAGATTTACCTGAGATGAAGAGTATTTTCTTGTTTTCATAAAATGTGTGCTAATTATTCCTAAAGAGATATGGAACATAGTATCCATCTCTTAAGGAATATAGCATCAATTAATGTTAATCCAAGAGAACATGAAACTCATTTATTTTGTTTTATATTATTTCTCACTCTTTGTCATATCAAAAAGATAGCCATATAAACATTTTACTCCCCCTGAATGGGGTACTCCCCCTCAATATGATACACAAGATACAAAACAAAGTGATAGAAAATGTCCAATGAAAGCCACAAGATAGATTTTACTAACATGATCAAATGAACACAAACAAGCTCGATTCCATTGATGGTAACATAAGATAACATCATAAACTTCACTAGAAATTATTACATAAGTTGTACTACTCACTACATAGAACATCATCATTTGAAGGATTGCAAGATTACATCAACCTCGGGATCTTTCCCAAGAAATGGAGCATCACCATAGTACTTGACAAGTGTTTTCCAATTAAGTGCACCTATCTTAGTAAGAGCATATGCCTCAAGAAATCAAGGTGTCCTATCATGCCTGAAGTGGGCAGTAATGTCCTAGAGTTGCATAGGTCATTATTGGGTATGGAAAATATCATGTGAAGGTGGTTGTGGGACTTGTGTGTATTGGATTGAAGGATTAAAAGGGTAAAAATTTGATCATCATTTAGAGATGTTGCAAACATGGCATTTGTATCAATTGTTGAACCTAAGAAGGTAAATGAAGCTTTAAAGGATGAATATTGGATAATGGCTATGCAAGAAGAACTAAATCAATTTTAAAAAAAATATATGGGACTTAGTTCCTAAACCACAAGATAAAACTATTATTGTAACCAATTGGGTTTTTCGTAACAAACTTAATGAAGCCAGGGAAGTAGTTAGAAATAAAGTTAGGTTGGTAGTTCAAGGATATAATCAACAAGAAGTGATAGAGTTTGATGAAACCTATGCTCCCGTGGCTATACTTGAATCTATGAGAATGTTATTAGCTCTAGTAGCCCACAGAGACATCAAACTATTCCAAATGGATGTAAAAAGTTTCTTCCTAATGAAATTATAGAAGATGAAGTATATGTTGATCAACCACCTGGCTTTGAGATTCTAGACAAAATTAACCATGTATATAAACTTAAGAAATCTCTTTATGGTCTAAAACAAATACCACACAATTCATATGTAATACTTAAAAATTACCTATTTGATAATGGCTTTTCAATTGGAAAATTAGATTCTACACTATTTTTCAAAACATACGAATTGGATTTTCTTGTTGTTCAAATATATGTTGATGACATTATTTTTTATGCTTCAAACAATTCCTTATGTATTCAATTTAGTGATATTACGCAAAAAGAGTTTGAAATGAGTCTCATGGGAGAATTAGCATTTTTCCTTGATTTTCGAATAAAACAAACGCCCTCCAGAATTTTTCTAAGCCAAGAGAAATACACCAAAGAAATCTTAAAATTATTTGGCATGGAAAATTGGAAACATGCTACCACTCCAATGGCTACATCTACCAAAATTGACAAGGATGAAGATGGTGAACCAATTGATAATTCCTTATATAGGGCCATGATTGGTAGTTTGCTATATTTGTCTGCTTCTAGACCGGATATCATGTTCTCCGTTGGGCTTTGTGTTAGATTTCAATCAAAACCAATGCACTCTCATTTTCAAGCTATCAAAAGCATCTTAAGATATCTAGCTGGTACTATCGACTATGGTTTGTGGTATCCTAAAGGACAATCACTAGACCTAAAAGCTTACATCAATGATGAATATGCTAGTTCTTGACTTGATTGCAAGAGCACAAGTGGTGGTTTTTTCTTACTAGGAAGAGCCTTAGTATCTTGGTTTAGTAAGAAATAAAGTACAGTTGCTCTATCCACCACTAAAGCCAAATATGTGGCTGCTGGTTCATGTTGTGCTCAAGTACTCTATATGCAACAAGTTTTGAATGACTATGGCTTTACATTTTCTTCTACCCCAATTTTTTGTGATAATACTAGTGTTATAAACTTGTACCATAATCATGTTTTACATAGTCGAGCCAAGCATATTGAAATCAGACATCATTTCTTAAGAGATCATATTTCTAAAAACAATATATCTCTCCATCATGTTGATACTGAAGAGCAATTTGCGGATATCTTTACCAAACCTCTTCCTCTTGATCAATTTCAATATATTAGAAAGAGGTTACTTATTACTCCTCTAGAAGATGTATTTTTTTATATATGTTCTCAAAATTCTTAATTTTCTTACATGAATTTCATGTTATTTCAAAAAATCTAGTAATTTTTCTTTGATTAGTCACAATAATTTATTATCATGAACAAGCACATAAATAAGCTCAAATTGATTCACCAAAACTACTCACGGACTCTTGTTTGGTCAAACACATTTTGGACCGAGATGATTCTTGATCGACCAAATTGTTGACCGAGCTCCACTTCTTGGAACCCTCGTCCGAAAGGGAGTTTTTAAACCAAATTTCCTATAGAAAGTTTGCAAACTAAATTTTTTAGCAGAAAAGACCCTCTTCAAAAAAAATTTGACCAAATCCTCATCGCAACAATCATTTTTCAAACTCTAACGGTCGAACGAACTAGACATTTTGAGGAGCATTAGAAGAGATCCGTTGGGCTCTCGGTCGACGAAAATGTCGACTGAGAAGGTCCCTGATTCCCTATAAAAGGGACCCCAATCCGCCCATTCTACTCACACTTCAATTGATCTCTTCTCCACCTCCTCTCTAGTGATGTTTAGAGCTATCCTTCAGTAATACTTTTCCACTATTATCCCTAGTTCTTCTTCCACCTCCACTTGTTTAAGATGGCTTCATATTCAGCACACCGTGGGAAGAAGCAAGTAGCAGTGAGGAAGGGAAGAACAGTCACTCTAGCTTTGAGCATCATCAACGACATTCCCTTCAAGGATGTTGCTACTCGAGAGCGCTACCTCAAGCTCCCTCGAAGACCCCTCTTCCTTGATGCCCGCTGGACACCAACGACTTCATCACACTCCTTGACCTCCTCGATCTCTTCAAGGTGCAAAAGTTGATGGATTTTATTGAACCATCCTTTCGTTTCTGGTCCACCCAAGCCATGAATGAGTTTTATGCTAGTCTTACTAGGGACTCCAATAACCCCTTCTCTTTCAATTCCATGGTTGATGGGTTAGGATTCTATTTTTTCTAAATAAGACATCCTTAAAATGCTAGATATATATGAGGAGGAATATGGAGATTTCATAGAATTAACCAACGGAAACCCTCTATCCAAATTTTTCACTAATGATAACACAATTAGCTTAGGAGGCATTAAAAGGGCCATTTTCCTTCCTAATAATTCATGTCATGAGAATAGGGGAACTTACTATGCTACATTTCTAACCCCTGAAGATAGGGTAGTAAACCTCATTACCTCCCACAACATCTACCCTAGAGAAAACAAAACTGAAATCCCACAATTTAGGATTTATCTAATTTATGATATCCTAGAAAGCATTCCAGTCAACTTCATTTGCATTATCCTATCCAATATGTTTGAATTCTCTGGAAATTATCCAATTTTGCCTTGGTAAAAACCTAGAGGATCTAAACTACAAGTGTGATAGGTTTCCTCAAAAACTCACCAAACACACTATAGATAAAATGGGCCTTGAATTTGGGCATAAGAGGGCTAGGGCCAAAAGAGAGACATCCATCGAAGCAAATCCTCCACCTCCTACTCCTCCTAGCTACTCCATAGAAAATATAGAAAATGATGTGTGTTATCTCAAAGGGGATACCTTTCATCTTGGAAGACAATTAGATTACAATCATCATACCATGACCTATCTCAATCAAAGAATGCAAGCCTTGTCTCCCAATGTTCCCCACACATATCCATATACACTCTATCAAAAGGGTTTCCTATGATCAAGTCTTGAGGATGGTCCTTGATTAATCTAGGAATAGGTTGTTGTGTCTCATTTTGTTGTTCATTTTCATTATTTAGACCATATTTAGTAGATATGGTTAGGTAATCAATTTGATGAGTGACATCATTTAAGTTTTCAATTTCATTTTCAGCATTTTGTGTTGTCATTTCATGAAATGTGATGTGAATTGATTCTTCAACTTTTCTAGAAATGGTATTATAGATTCTAAATGTCTTCCTAGAAGTTGAATATCCCAAGAAGAATGATTTATGTGATTTAGGGTCAAATTTATCTTTATCATCCTTTGTGTTTAATATATAATAGGGTGTACCAAAAGTATGAAAATAATCAACTCTTGGTTTCTTGTTGAAAATAAGTTCAGAAGGAGTTTTCTTAAGATGGGAGTGAATTGTTACATGATTCAATAGATAACATTCTGTATTAACTACTTCAGGCCAAAAAGTTTTAGGTGTATTGTTCTCAAGTAACATAGTTCTAGTCATTTCTTGTAAAGATCAGTTTTTCCTTTCTACTATCCCATTTTGTTGTGGGGTGCATGGAGTTGAAAAATTATGAGTGTACCCTTGGGATGTACAAATTTCTTCAAAGATGTGATTTTCAAATTCCCCACCATGATCACTCCTAATGGTACATATTCTATTTTTTAGTTGATTTTTAATTTTAAAACAAAATTGAACGAATATTCTAATTGTATCATTTTTAGTTGGGAGGAAATGAACCTAGGTGTATCTACTATAATCATCAACAATAACAAAGAAATATCTTTTTTCCACTAATAGATTGAGTCCTCATAGGACCAAATAAGTCCATGTGAATGAGTTCTAATGATCTAGTAGTTCTAAGTAAGGCTTTGGATTTGAAAGAAGTTTTACTTTGCTTGCCTAAAGTACATGGTTCACAATTTTCAGGTTTGTCAAAAGAGAGTTTGGGTAAACCACGAACAAGATCATATTTAATCAACTTTTTGATAACATGTGAACTTGCATGACCTAGTTTTCTATGTCATAGTCATAAAGATTCGTCATTTGCAATAAGACATTTTCCAACAATATCTTGTAGAGAATTAGGTCTAAGTATATATAGATTACCTAATCTTTTCCTTCATAAACAACATTATTTGTGTTTTCTATGAGTAGCTTGCGGCAAGATTTGTTAATAAAAACATCATAGCCACTATCACATAATTGACTAACACTAATCAAGTTGTGATGTAATCCATCAACAAGTAGGATATTTTTAATTTGAAGATTTGTACCAATATTACCTATTCCAATAATTTTATCTTTGGCGTTGTCTCCAAATGTGATTGTACCACTCTTCGTTTATTTAAAAGTTTGAAAAGCTTCTTTCTTTACAGTTATATGTTTGGAGCAACCACTATCAACCACCCCATCCTGTAAAATAGATGGATTTTGGTACCATGTGATGGTCCTTTTGGTTAGGGATGTTTACTAAAGCATTTTGTACTTTAGAATAACTAATTTGGAAGAGTTTTGAAGGGTTTTTTTAGCAACAAGATTGATTATATTCACAAGTTGATTGATTCAGTAACAAACTCTTTACAGAGTAATACTCGGTCAAAAATGTATTTGATCGGAAGATTTTTCAGTCGAGATATTTGTTTGTCGGAATGATTTGTCAGTAGATATGATTTTAAATTGAACAATCTTTGGTCAGCAATTTCTATGACTGGAGAGACTCTCGGTCGAGGATTTTGTCGACTGAAACTAGTTTTGTGTGAATTTATCAATTTCAAGCAAAACATCTTGTTATTTCTAATAAAATCATACAAAAATATGCAAGTTAAAGCTTTGTTTAGTTGAGATAAGACAGTCAGATTTTCAAATTAAGTTTTAGGTCAAATCTCAACTAGGTATCTCCATATTTCTATGTTTGTGGTTTTGGAATCCAATCTAGATCCTTATCTTTATTTTTCTTATAAGGGCATGAAAATGAATAATGCCCAAGACGTAAACAATAATGACAATAGATAAAATCAGTTTCATTTCTCTTTTTAACATTGTGGTCATGATCAGGCATGTTTTTAGGTACATATATGATTTTGGTCTTGGGTACTTGTGTCTTTCTAGTTCTAGGTTTTTGATAGGATTTTCCTTTGGGTACATAACCTAGGCCTCTCCTCCCAATTTGACCAGAAGAGTCCTTTAGAATTTTTTCAAGAATGTCTTTATTTTTCAAGCTATTAATATCTTTTTACAACTTGGCACTTTCAACTATTTTTCTTTTAATATCTAACTTTGCTTGATCTAGATTAGATAGAAAATTGTCTCCTTCTTTTACAATATCATCATAATCCAAATGAGTGCCTAAAATAGGTTGAGTTTGAAGATTATTCATTTTAGCAAGTAATTCAACCTTTTCTTGGGAAAGAAGTTATAGTTTGTTTCTATAGCAAGCACCTTGATATTATGATCATTAATGGAAGAATTTATGGTATCTCTTTCAGATATGAGACTTTCATTTTCAGAAGAGAGAGTATATAGCTTAGCATGCAAATCATCATTAGTTTTTGTAAGCTTCTTTAGTTTCTTTTTACAATCAATGTATTTGTCACGTATTTCTTGAAGACTAGTGACTAGTTCTTCTTTATATAATTCAAGAAGGCTTACATCACTTGAGTCCTCATTTTCATCTGCCTTGTCCATAAGACATTCCACTTGTTCCTCTCCGCTTTCACTTTCATCACTTGATTCATCCCAAGCAGCTTTGTAAGCTTTATTTCCTTTGTCTTTCTTCTTGAAGGAAGATTTCTTCCCTTTCTTGATTTTGGGACATTCATTCTTCACATGTCCTTTCTTGCCACAATAAAAAAACCCAAGGGAAGAAGAGGAAGAAGCACTAGAATTTTTGTTAGATTTATACCTTCTATATTTCTTACCATTCACAATGAATGCATCTTGTTCATCATCTCCTTCACTTGTTTTATCACTTTCTTGAGTGACGACTTTTGATTGAACCTTTGTTGTAGATTTCAAGGCGATTTCCTTCCTTTTTCCCTTTTGAAGCTCGGCCTCCAATCTTTCTTCTTCTTCAAGGGTGAGCTCATGAGTCTCTAGGTTGCCAATGAGCTGGTCCATCCTCATTGTAGTGAGATCATTTGCTTCTTCAATAGTCGTCACCTTTGGTTTGTATTTTGGAGGCAAAGGTCTGAGAATTTTGGACACTTTATCTTCTTCACTTATGTATTTTCCTAATGCATTTACGTTGTTAACAATGAGAGAAAAACTTGCATACATTTAACTAATAGATTCATTAGGTTGCATACAAAATTGTTCAAACTTTTGCTTAAGCATGTTAATTTTGGTATTTTTAACTTGGGTAGTTCCTTCATGTGTTATGGAGAGTTTATGCCATATATCATAAGCCATATCACATGAGGATATTATATTGAATTCACTTATTGAAATAGAACAATATAGTATGCTTACCGCTTTTGCATTTAATTGAACAAGTTTTCCTATGTTTGGATCACATGATGCATATTCAGTTGTGGGAATAACATATGGAGTAGACACCATCATCCATAATTCCAAGTTGAGTCCTTAGAAGTAGAATTGCATTCTTCTTTTCCAATAGGTGTAGGTTCTTCCATCAAAAGGTGGTGGCCGAGTTACGTGAGTTCCTTCAAGGTTGAGGTTGTTGAGTATGTTGTCCCCCATTCTTCAAGACATGTTAGGGCTCCTTGAAGACCTACTCTGATACCAATTGAAATATCTAGAGGGGGTGAATATAGCTTTTTGATGATTTAAAAATAATTAAAACACTCAACCAAAGGAGGAAGAAACAAGGATGACACATGTGTTTAGAGTGGTTCCAACCTTTGAATTCAAAGGTTGTCAGTCCACTACCCAATTGTCTCCAATTGGGATTTTGAAAATTATTAATTTTATTACCTCACAAGGATGTTACACAAAATATATTCACCTTCTTTGAAGTATCCTTCACCTAGAAGTAGCCTCAACCCTCCTTGAAGCAGCCTTCTTTGAAGTAACTCCAAGCCCTTGGAGCACCCTTCTCCTTCTAGAAGTAGCTCCACCACCTTGAGATAGCCTTCCTTTGGAAGTAGCTTCAACCTCCTTTGAAGTGGCCTTCCTTTATTTAATCTTTGAAGTGGCCTTCCTTTAATTAATCTTAAGATCTTCTTGAAGCAGCCTTCTCCACCAAGAAATAGCTTCAATTGTTCTCCCTCAAGCAACCTACACGATCTTGGAGTAGCCAAGGAGCAAAAGTAGCTTGTACCTGTGAAGGGGGATTGGAAGAAGGAAGTACAACAATGAAGTACAGTGCTTTGATCCTATATCAAGCATTATAATCTCCTATACACTTAAGATGAACGTGGCTAAGTGTGGTGGCTAGGTGATTGTAGCTATAGGACACCTCGAGAGCACAAGGAAGAAGACAACAAGTGAATCTTAGCTTTGTTGCTCTCAACAATGCATTCTCATGTGTAGCTTAGATGCTTTAGGTGTCGTAAGGCCACTACTATTTATAGGAATCATTTGCCAGTGTCTAGGGACATTCTAGGGAGTGTCTAGAGTGTTCTTCATGCTTAACTAGCCATTAGGTATACATTATTTGGCTAGCAATTGCTAATTTGTTTGTGTTTGAAAGGAATAATCCAGAACCCTGCTCAGTCAACAATTTGGTCGACAGAACTTTGTTTCGGTCAAGGTTCTCTTCGACCGAGCATGGGTTTAAGGCAAAAATGTTACCACATCTATTATCAACTCCGAAGTACCAACCACCTAGTCTATCGGTCGTAATCTTTAGACTGAAGTTTGCTTGATCGAGGATATTTTTGACCGAAGACTATTTTAGAGCACAAATGTGTAAGTTGTTAAACAATTCTCACAATTTCGATCGAGGTGGTTCTCAGTCGACAAAAACTTCAACTGAGTGTGTCTCGGTCGACAAGTTCGTCGACTGAGGGTGTCCCTATTTTAGACTTTTGAATCACCTACTAATTGTGTGTTTCAATGTGTGTTGGTGACTCTAACTTTGGGGGGAAACCTATGTAATGGTTATAAGTGGGTAGGGAAGATCTAACACTTGATTTACATGATGTCTAAGTACTTGTACATTATATTTTTGTACAAGTGTTTACATTTGAGTAAAATCATGAACATTTATACAATTAAGCACGTTTGATCTTCAATTTGCATTGATCTTCATCTTCCCACCTAGTAGGATTTCCTTATTCCTTTGAACCCTAAAATTATCAAATAATGTATTAGATCCACAAGTGTGAATGGTTTGTCATCATCAAAACAAAGGGTATATTATTGTCCAATTTAGCCAACAGGATCGAGTGTTATGGAATCATTTTCTTGATTTTTAAGGATTCATTTTTTGTGGGTTATGTTGTGTCCATAGTATGTTTACTACAATTAAGAATGAATATTAAACCTAATTAACTGGTTTGATAGATATGTGTTTAGTCTTAATAGGAAGAAAATGTATCTACCAAATACATGCTATGAATAGAGAAAAGTGTCGTGTGTGTTACTCAAGATAATTCCTCATTTAATAGACTCACTATAATTTATCTTCATTATATTATTATTGGATTTAGCTTTCATGAAGTATAGTATGTGTTCATAGTAGATGTCACTAGACCTTTAATGTTAGTTAATTTAAGGCCTATAAAGTTGATTTTGTGGTGACACTTAGGTGGACAACACTGCAGAATAATGGGTACAATGTACATTTTCAGAGGAAGAGGAAACCCACATAGTGCCATTGTGACGGTTCAAGAAATCAACATCTAGGATGATATTCACCAACACAAAAAATGTTGTTTCGACAAGTTTGTTTGAATAGATGATCTATAACGTCAATTTTTTAGTGAAATTTGATATGGTAAAAAGGTTACAATATCAATTTTTGGAGGAAACCCACATCATAGGAAGGTAAATATAGAATGTTGAAATTATTCAAAGTCGACAATTTTTTTTGGAAACTGATGTTACACTATTTAAATATTGATTTCTATTCAAAAAATTGGCATACTAGGTTGGCTTATCAGTTAAGAAGTTTACGGATAAGATTGTTCAGTAACATTAGTTTTTTTCTCTAAAACCAATGTCACAACATTTCAACATCATTTTTTCTTCAATAATCGAAGTCGAAATATGTATTTTTTAATAATAGGTTTATAGACATGTTGTCTGATTATTCATCGGGATGCAAAATTTGTTGTTCTAATGAACAACAGTTTCTATATGGTGTTCATATTAATAACACATCATTTCAAACCTACGAAACTTAAAATAATAATCACATGTATAGACAACTAAACCCATCTGTGAAAAGCCCACGGAAGAAAGGGTGAGATGCTTCCTAATGGATGTTTGTTGGACAATTAGTGGTTGGATCAAGGATCAATGGCCAGGATTGATAAATTTAAGGTTATATTTCAAAACTCATAGAATAAATAGGAACATCTAAATATAGCAAAATATATGTATTAGATTTATCAGTAGAATGATTAGAATCCAAAAACTAGGTTATGGAACTTGATAGCACATTGGTTTAAAAGTACTTTTGAGTACCCTCTCATATGGATGCTCATTTGATAAACCCCAGATGTGATAACTTGGTTTGATTAATATAACCTGTGAATATTAGATGTATTTATCATGTCAAACCTTGACCTAAAAAGGTTATACTAGATAGTATAGATGATTGCTATCATATTTTGTTAATGAAAGATATGTTTCTAGTTGAACAGAGGAAATTAGGAAAATATATGACTTTCAATATTTTAGCCCAAAGTGAGGGCTTAAATGATATGAACCCTAGAAATCAATCCAAACCTAGTCCTTCACAGTCCTAGACCTTAGGACCCTTGCTAAACCCTAGCAAAGGTTTTGAAATAGTTTGGTGACACTTTTATGTTGTATGTGTTGTTTCAAATTAAACTCATGGATTCATACTCCTTGAAAAAGGTATGTGGGTTATATATGGTTAATTGTATACAACCATGCATTTTTTCAAAAAGTTTTTCCTTGATGAATATTATAAATGATATATTACTTAAAATATTGAAATTTCAAGAACATGTTAGCATCATCTAATCGTAATATGATAAATGGACCCAAAACAGATCTCGTGAGGGTGTTATAGGGAAAAACCCACTCCCAAAATTTAAGGAGAGATCCACTTTGAATTTGTATGAATGATCTCTTTGTAACTTGGTAAAACTACAAGGATAAGAAATAGGGATGATTTTGTCAACCTATGTGAAATTGTTGGTTTACCAAGTGAGATTTCATAATTATGGTTTGAAATTTGATCTAACATGCATATATTTTATTTCTATGTGTGATGTTATGGTTGTACATACTTACACAACATAGAAATATTTTGATAGTTGTATGTCAGCTTTTAGGTTAAG